>JAWWES010000001.1:86595909-86622939 GCA_035583135.1 Lophotriccus pileatus
ATGAAAAAGCAAAGGCCTGTAATTATTTCCAGTAATGAAGGAGATGGGAATAAGAAATGCATAACAAAAATTAAGTTGGCCTCTAATCACTGCAGCAGTGAGGTCCTGAAAGAGCATCTCAGCAAGAGTAATGGGTAGGAAAAGAAATTCTTTTAAGCCTGGAGTGGGTACAGCTATGAAAAGGATTTGACAGCAGGAGTTCTTCCTGCACAGCTGAATCATATCCTGTGGCTTTGTGCTCTTTAGTTCCATTGAAAAAGGCTGGATGGCTGAAGATAAAAATGCCATCCAAGAGTTTAATTATTTGGTTATTATTATTTCCTCAGTTAAATCTCCAGTGCCCATATTTACAGACTGTATAAGCTTGTAAGGGCTGGAAGATCAAAAGGATTAAACACTGAACACAATTGCTGGATATGTCTTTGTAGACATGTCCAAAGTTCTAGTCTGTTTTAAACTCTGTTGGAAGATGATAGTTGTCTCTGGGAAACAGTCCTTAATGAGAGTTGGCTTTCATGGTGGAGAGAGTGAATAGTCTCTAAACAAAACTGTGTTGTAAGAGATAATTTAGGTCTTCACAAGTTCCTGTGTTATGTGAAGAAGAGGAGAAGGAGGCCTGTAAACACTGCTATGTCCTTCTCCCCTCATTCTCTTGAATGGTGCTTTCTGCTCGTTTATTTTACTGCTTAGGTGGCTGCTTCTGTGGCATTCACTCTTGGCTGTGCAGGGGGAACCATGATGGAGCAACATTGCCCCAGAGAGGATCCCAGAAACTTCCTGGCCCAGGCCAGCAGGATCTCTCAGACTGTAAGCAGCAGGAGTGATAACTCTGCCATGAACGTCAGGTCACTGGAGGCAAGGAGCAAAGAGTGCAGTAATGATAAGTGGCATAGGCATCCAACTCCCAGCACTGGAATAGTTCTTTAGGTATAGAAAACAGCTGCTGAAACATGCTACTGAGGGCTTGTCAAAAATATTTTATAGTTTATGGAATTACATTTCAGGGTTATTTCCTGTTTCTGTATGTTGACTTTTTTAAACTTTAATTATAAAAGCAGAGTTTACCCAAATGAAATCCGCTCACCCCTCCCTAAATCAGTAACTCAAGTTTTTCATCATCTACCCAATATGGGACACACTGATTGTGTGAGGTAGTCAGAGACTGTATGTGTCAGTCACCACTTTTGAAATTTAGTGCTTGTCGTATTTAGCATTTGCTTCCATTTTGTTTCTTTTTGATTAAGAAAACTAATTAAATTCCTACTTTAAAAATTATTTTAAAAAGAGATCATGGAGCTTTAATCTAGTTATTATTTAAAACAAATTATTATGATGCAATGCTTTGAGGAGCCATGCCACACATGAGGATGACCATGTCACAACTTGTTTGCACAAGCAAAACGTAATTTTTAGATAATATCCTAGGTTTCTCTAGGTCCAGTTCCAACATTCCCTTTTTTTCTGTTTCCTTTCGTTTATTATGTTTGTAGCATATATTCCAGCAAAGTGTATGTAAAAGGACTAACTGGATAATGAGCCAGCTCAGGGTGGTGGGATGGGAGGGAGAGAAAAGAGGCAAGTCTCAGTGCAGCTCACCTGTGAGCATAGTCTTTCTGCTTCCTCTCTTCCTCAGGACACCCTGTCTGCCTTCCAGACTCCATCTTTGTTATACCAGAGGAACATCACTACCTCTGTGGCAGTCTCTTAATTTCAGGCTGTTTCCTTTGGTCAGCAAAGACCCAGGTGATGTCCATCTAACCAACTGCCCCAGGCCTGGGCATTCTTCATGTGTGGGCGTTTGGGTGCAGTTACCTTGACCTTAGTTCCCAATATAGGGATGCTTTCCTCAGAGCTGAGCCAGCTCAGATTGGCTTACAAGGTGGGAGCCTTTGACTCGTTGCTATATACCTAACTTGAAATTGGGCATGTAATTATTTTTTTGGACACCAACAAAAATATGTCACTAACTCAAGGGTGCTTGTGGTCGTTTGCTGTTATTCAGCCTTTCCATGTGAGTAAAGCTTTAATGCATGAGATCAGAGACCACGAGGTATTTGTGTATTGCAATAAAAGAATGTGAGCTGAGGCATTTGTAATGGAGTTGTTTTAAGTGCAGATGTTGATAACGTTGTATTTTCAAACTTCTGCATTTCTCATGTCATTATAATGGTGTAAGAGTGATGACTATATTTTCATGTAAGACAGCTAAATTTAGGTTATGAAAATAAATGCCAGACTCCTAATGAAACACACTAGGTTGTTAAGAAGTGACTACCATAGATGCATCTTTTTTTACTTGGTCTGAGCTTGTCCTTTTAGGACAATTAGTTAGTATGTGCCTGTTTTGGCAATTTTAATGTGAACACAATTAGTTTTTGTCACATGTGATTTGTTTGCTCATGTGTGATTTGTTTAGACCTCTTAAATTGAAAAATTGTTGACTTTTCTTACATTTTTATTCATGGACGTAGCAGAATTAAACTAAATCCAACACAAGAGCTTGGATATTTTAGCTTGGCATTCCATTAGTCTGAGAGACATATGCGTCACTCTAAAGTATTTTAGACTTTTGTAAGTTAGTATTAAATAGTTTAATACACTCTATTAAAAAATAATTATCTAGTGAATTTAAGCTATTTATTTCCCTCTCACAGGCCTGAAATTGTATTTCACAAAATCACAAATGCTTGGGTCTCATGCACCCACTGCTGAAATCTTGCGGCTCTCCAGAGTTTAAAAGCAGGATCTCAAACACTGTTTTTCAAAGCTATATTTACTCTGTGGGATTTATGCTCCTATACCTCATAATGAATACAGAGAAGTGCAGGATGGAAGGAAAGAAAGAAGGCACCCAAGAGTTCTCCTAATTTTTGCCTAGATGAAACTTAAGATTTTTTTTTTTTTTTCTGTGTTCTTTTTTTTGGGCAACATAATGACTCTGATTAATACTACGACAGAAGAAGAAAGAAAAATCCCTCCGGAAAGCTTTCTTAAAGTATTCAAAACTATTGCTTATCTGCAATGTCTCTGTGTTTGTCAGGGACATTAACAACCAGTCCACTCAGCAATACATGCCGCTAACCGTCTTTGACCAATAAATTCAAAGTTTCTTTGCTGCATCAATTGCAAGAAATAATTTAATGGTCCAACTGATTGTCAAAGGATTGGCATAGCATTAGCAATCACCCATGGGCAGTTAGTTTAAGTGACTTGTTTATCATTTCAAAGGAGCTTTGTGGCAAATCTGGGGATGAAATCTTATTCTCAAAGACAACATTCACGTTCCTAAAAAAATAGCCTTCTCCTTTACTCCAACCCCTGCTTCATCCTTTACTAACTTTCAGCTTTTATAGTGAATAAGAAAGGAATCCTCCCATGAACAACCCTCCTGTATGGTGCAGGCTTGATAAATTTCCATGGTTTGGGCCATTGTGTGATCTCCAAGGTGGAAAAAGAGTATAAAGCATCATGTATTTAAAGAATTTGTCTTAATGTGTCTCAATCCTCAATTCTTAAATTACGTAATTTCAGAAGACTTGATTTTGCAAGCTTATTTGTGTCCTTCAAACACATTTTTATGTGTGTTTATTTTTCCTAAAATAGCTTTTTGTTTATTAAAAATAACAGTGGTAAGCTGAAGGTTAGTCAAGCCAGGCCTGGCTAGTGTCAAAGGGATGGAGGATGTTAGTTAGACAAATAATACTGCACTGTACAAAATATTTCTTGTGGGTGGACATGGAAAAATACTGCCATTGAAAATTAGGGATTACGGTGTTATTTCTACGGTTTGCCTCTTGCATGACTACCTCTTCCACTGATCCTGACCCTTCTACCATTTTTTATGAGTCCCTGCCTTGGTCCACTTCTGACTGCATCCAGTCTCAGTCTCCACCCTGACATTTTTTTGCCTCTCTCCTTCCTGTTTTTAGGCTATCTGCCTCTTGCAATTCGGCTGTGAGGAAATAAAATATGAAATTGTGTCATATGTTCTCAGCCAGTATCTCTGCACTGCTTTCCTGGCTTCATTTGTGTAGGAAAGCTTTTCCAAAAACATCTGCCAGATGATGACTGCCTAAACTGGAAAATAGCTCTTTAGTTCCCATAAAGAGGTACTTTTCCTTCCTTGTCTAGGAACAAGCCTACACTTTTTTTCTGGAAAGGAATAAGCTAATGCTGAAGGCAACTGCATTCTTGAGCTATTTTTTTCAGAAACTATTCAGCACTTTGCATCTTAGCTTGCCTCCTTCTGCACTGCATATACAAATGCCTCTGCACATACAAAGAGGAGAGGTTGTATTTGGCTTTGAAATATATTCTGTCATGCACCTCTCAAGACAGAATTCATCTGCCATTCTCCATTCTGGCTTGCACTAGGCTAACCAGACCTACAGAATGAAGCACCATTATTTTTCTTTAAATGTGAATATTTTCTCCCTGAACTTACAGTGTATCTGAGTTCTGCATACCCTGCACCTTGGTCTGTAGATCCAAGAGAACAACAACTACACCTCCTAATTTCTAACATTTTCTAAACCCCCAGGTCTAATTCGGCATGGCCTGAAAAATCTCCTAAGTGCCCACAGCTGGATGCTGATACGTGCACAGAAGTGCTGGTTTACAGACTGATGTGCTGTTACAGCTGTGCCCTTATTCAGACTTCTGCAGAGAGACATTTGGCACCAAGAGGCAGCCTGAAAAGCTGGACGTAGCTACAGCCCTGGGTCCCCTGGAAAAGACCAGATCTAAGCAGGTTTTTAGATCAAGGAAGCTGAAACTCCACCCCGTGGGAGTGCCATGGTGTGCCAGGCTGCTCCTGGAGGGCAGGGACAGGGTGTGAGTATCTGCTCCAGTGACTGGCACGGTTTGCTGCTTCTGATGAGTGGCTAATTTAGGAGGCAGGCACATCCCAGAGATCAGGGAGTGGAGCTCCCCAGCCCTGTCTGCCTCCCTTTCCCCTGCCTTGTTTCGTTCTATTTCCTGGAGTGCACCATGACTCTTCCTGTCTGGAAAGTGGAGAATTTGGGAAGGATGGAGAAAACCTCCTTTTTTAATACTTCGCATGAAGTAACAAACTAACTGTGCCTAGTTCTGTCTGTTAGCTTTCTGTGTTTGATGAACTCAGAGAATTTATTTATTTACAGCCACGGCTGTTAATCCTAATTCTCATCTGTGCAGTTCGTTTTGTATTTGATACTCTTTAGGTAGCACCTTATTCAGCCTTGCACTTACCTTAAAACCTTCCTTTGCACTGAGACTGTCTGTCAGTTCTGTCGGCAGCTGACAGCTCTTCCATACTCCTTTTTATTCCATAGAAAAGCCTCAGATTTCCTTCTAAATGGCTAATTGCATTCTTTTGGATCAAAGATTTTTCCAGTTTCCTGCAGCTTGTAATACTGATTTGCTTATGTTATTCCTGATACATAATAACACAAACAGAGAAAATGGAAGAAATGTGAGAAATATACTTTGTGTCAGTCAATTTCCTGCTCACAGGTTGTGTCAGAGAGAAAAATATGTTCTACATGAGAAAAGTCTTTCAAAATAAATATTAAAAAAATCTGTAGTAGTTATTAACTTCTTTAAAACAAAGATTTAATGTTCCATTACTTCAAATAAAATATATTCCCTCTGAAGTTATTCTATATATACATGCTATAAAACTACTACAAATATATATTTATATATATATATAAATTTATACTTGTATCTTTATCTCATACTATTTTTCACTTTATTCTGTAGTTTCTTATATCCTTTCTCTTCTTTTTTTTCCCAACATACTGTGAGATATTTTATTACAATCTGGTCAGTTAACATTATAGTTAGATTATACTAGGATGATGATTTATAAAGGTATGGGAGAGACTAGAAAAAGGAATATGAGAGGGTTTTGGCTGCACAGTCTGATATGATTGGATATGATTCTTCTGAAGTTCAGAAAAAGGTGGAAGACAGAATACTTCAATGTTTTTATTTAAAAATACAAAATGCAATATAATCAGTCTCACAGTCAAGACAGAATTAAGGATTTGCCAGCACTGGAGATCTGAACTATTCAAATATCTATTGGGAAAGAAACAGAGGAGGACACAGATCATTCAGAAAGTTCTGGCAATGTGTTAGTGGCAACTTTTTATTGCAGAGGCACAGGAAGTTAATAGATAAGTGACAGTAATTAAATCTGTTTGAAATTCAATTCAGACAAAGGTCAGATGATAATGTGAGTTACAGGAGACTACAAAACAATAGCGTTCCAAATAAAGGAAGGAAGCCCTGAATTGATGTGATGCAGACAGGTAGCAGGATATCTTTGGAAGACATTTCAAAGAGCAACTAAGAAACAAGAACACATGCAAGAGACAAAAAGTTGATTAAAACCAAGATGCATTTGCCAAGAACAAAACATGCCTTATCACTTCTGTTTCCTCTTTCACAGGATAACTGGCTTAGTGTTAGAGAGGGAGCACTAGTATATCTCAGATTTAGTAAGGGTTTTGAGGAATGCCATAAGTAAGCTTGGGTAATGTGGTAGGGATTATGGGAATGTAGAGGTTGCTGCTCAGCTAGTTGAAAAACTTCACTCATGGAGTAGTCAATAATGGATTTCAGTGAAATGAGGGATATTTCAAGGCAGTGTTGCAAATGTAATTCCTGGAAATTGCTTGATTCTACTTACTCTAATCATTTAGGTTGTCATTGTCGGTGATGGACTAAGGAATAGTTCCACGGACTTATAATTCAAATAGCGGTAGGAAAGGGTGGAAGCACTGTGAAGACAAACAGCAAAGGTCAAAGTGGGTGTGGTGGTATGTTGGAGTGATGGTACATAATGATATATCCAAGAAAGAAAATGCTAGGAAAAAGAATTAGTGGCATTTGGGGGAACTGATTTGGCAATAGCAGCTCTGCAAGACATATGGAAAATGAAATCATCCAGAAATTGAGCTGGTCAATAACACAAAGCATTTGCAACAAAGACAAATAGTATTGACACGTAGTAACAGCATTCTTGTGCATAAAACATGAGAGGTACTTATTCTACTCTATCTTTATTGGGAAGACCTTATCTGGTGCACAAACTTTACTGAGTTTCAAAATCACAATCTGAGAAAGACACATATGGATTGAAGATAATCCAAGAAGAAGATTTTTTTGAAAATATGACTTATCTAGAACAGATTTAAGCAACTGAGTTTGTTTAAATAAGAGAAAACTACAGGAATATTGGTAATATGATAACAGACTTCCAAAATGGCAAGAAGATAGCAAACAGCTGTTTTGTGTGTTCCCTGGATTAGGACAAGGAGTAATCTCTTCAGTTTTGCATGGAGAAATAAATATTAATGTACTGTACTAGGGAAACCTAGTCTTATATCAGGAAAACTCTACAGCTGAAGCAAGTTTTTTTAGTTTAAGGACAGAAATAGACTATGAGGGGGGGTTGTGTGTTGTTTTTGGCTGGAGTGGAGTTACTTTTCTTCATAGTAGCTAGTGTGGGGCTGGACTTGTGACCATAACAGTGTTGTTAAAACAGGGCTGTTTTAGCTACTGCTGAACAGTGCTTACACAGCATCAGGCCTTTTCTGCTCCTCATCCCACCCCACCAGTGAGGAGACTAGCATTTTGGCTTGAAGACTAACATTGTAGAGGGAAGAACGTCAATAAAATGAACTGCCTCTCCTTTTCATTCCCCACCAATATAGAAAGAAAAAATGTGAGGAATATAAGTGAAAAAATAAGTTTACTGACAAAGAAATAGCAGCAACCACAAATACACAAAGGAAACAGCTTACCCACAAAAGATGGGAATTTATCACCCCACGTGGTCACTCAGGAACAAAGGGGGGAAAAATGGCAGAGGGTCCTCCCCACCAACCACTCTCCTCTGCCCAGCTGAACAAAAGAAACAATGAGGAACAGGCAAAAGCGAAAATCTAGGAAAACTGTGTTGTTCACAAGGAATTATACTATTAAACTGCCCACTCTACATCACCCGGTCAAGCTCAGGTCTTGACCGTAGCAGTGCTGCTGGTCTGCAAACACTTGTTCTCTGTCACATGTTGCCTCTGCACTGTGTGTTGCCCTGCTTGGTTTGGCTGGGCTGTGGGAGGTGGAAATCCCGCAGTCCTGGCACTGGCAGGGGTTCCCAGCAGTTCTTAAAGAGACAGTCCGTCCAAAAATGTTGGAAAGGGGAATAAAATACAAAAAAACCCCTTCCTGTAACTGTTACAGCTGGGGATGCACAAGGAGTTGGGAGGGGACACAGCCAGGAGAGCTGGCCCCAGCTGACCGGAGAGTTATCCCCTACCCTATGGCATCATGCTCAGCATAATAGCTGTGGAAAGAAGAAGTGGGGGACACATTCAGCTACACTTCAAGCTACATCCCAGCTTTTACCTCCGAGGTCCTGTGCAAGGGTTTGTGAAGGTAGCAATGTACCCAGTGCATCAGTTTAACATCAGTCTGTAGTTCCAAAGCTTTATCAGTTTCTATGGACTAATTCTGAGTCAAACTTTCTGTGTACCAAAGTGGAGAAAAATTTGTTTCTTTTTTACTGCACTAATCCACTGGAGCTTTTCTGGAGCATGCTGGAAACATTCTTTAATAACAAATACTTAAATGAGCAAAAATCAGGCTCTACCTGCAAAGGAGATTCGAGTCCCTTCCAGCAACCCAAATTTTCCCTTTACTTCTCTCTGGGAACTAACATGTGGTTTAACCTCTTGACAGAAATGCCAGGTCTGTTTTTGGTTCTCTGAGGCTGAGTTCCATTGTTGAATGTTTGAGCTCAATATGGCATAAAATCTGACAGGTTTTCTTTGGAAGTCTTCAGTGACATTTACAAATAGCAGGATGCAAAATTCACCTTAACAGCTGTTCTGCATGCTGCCTTTTTAAGTCTGTGGACACAAATACACATTTTACATAAACTTACAGTTCAGTTTTAGTTCAGGTTCACAGGTTGACTAACAATATAGCTATATAATTGAATTTGTGATTTTGCATTTCCAAAAGAACCTAAGAACACTTATTAAATATTTTCTTTCTTTCTAAGCTTCCACCCTATATTATTTGTTTTAACCAGGAAAACACTGCAGTTTCTTTACTTTAGTGTTTGATTTTTGGGTGATTTACACAATGTCTATTTTGACTGCAGGAATTTGGACGTCAGCAGGTAGGTAACAAACAAGTCAGGTTATTCACATTGACACTTGTATTGATCATGCAGTCTGCAAAAGTTGCTCAAGGCTTTTCTATTGAATTTGCGTTCTGATTGTCCTCTGGTAGTTTTGTAACCGGTTTCAAAAAGCACATTTGCATTTTCAGTAACAGGTGCTGTAAAACCCTGATATATCTTGGAAGAAATTAAATTGGCTTCAAAAAAGTATACATGAAATTCACAGTTCAGAAAACTACAAGGTCACAGCCAATGTGCAGCTTTCTAACGGTTATTCAGCATAGGAAAAATCAGTGCTAATCAGATCATTGCAGGAACTTTTCCTAATAAAGGTAATTGCAAAGCAAACTCCTTTAATAAAATTGTTGCCCACCTTTTCTTTTTAATTTATCATGTTCAGTCGATTTATGGGACTTTTACCTGTCACAGTTGAAAATCAGCTGGAAGTAACTCAAGTTATGTTCTAGGGATAAAAACAATTACAATGTGATAAGGAAGAAGAACTTCCCCTCCCCTTGCCTCCACCCTTCCAGGAGGGTCAAGCAATAACCCTGTGGTTATAAAGCTGCAGATGGTACAAATCATGAGCTCCTGCCTACATGTGGAGAGAAATGCTGTGTCTACAAGTGGCCCATTGGAAAAAGTGGCTGCAAGATGATGTTCAGGAAAAGCCCTGTAATGGTAAAACAGGAGATGGGCCCTCCAGGAAGAGCAAAACCTTCTTCCATCTGCATCTACCTGCACAACCTTCTTGAACATACCATAAATATACCAGCTACAAGTACATGGCTTGGCATCCAGCCAGGTTGGATTACACAGGGCTGAAATTCCTGTAAGGGTTAATCTAAGGCTGGGTGAAATTTGCTGTGATTAGCAACTGAGTGTCGTGTGATGGTGTCCTCACCAGCAGTCCTGGAAAGAGCAAGGTCTAAGAGTACAGAGCAGCTTTTGATTCAGCAATGCAGATGGCAGTGGAGTGTGCTGGGGAAGAGCCCAGAGTTTTCATCAAGTTTTCTCTTAAAAAAATAGACCTGTGACATAAGATATCACCAAGAGAGATTGTTCAGTAATAATTTGGCTGAAGGCTAAGTGTTCAGTGGAATTTGGCCCGAAATTAGTTGGATCAATCCTGAAACATTCTGAGATGCTCTTTCTTCATTTTGTTCAGCCTGCCTGTATTCCTAATTGCACACAGCTGTCCTTTCAGTTCATACCTACTCCATAGATTGCTGCTGACCGAAATGTGCCTGTCATTCAAGCACACACCCCATCACAGCACAACTCAGAAGGCTCTGGGGCTTTTTCTTTTCAGAAGCTGTGCTTTTTGAAGGTGCTGAGACAGGGACGTACCACCCTGACAGCTTTGGTGGTAGCACCTAATTAAATATACGTGAGGACAAACTGTGCTAGACATGGTCAGGCAGAACAAAACGAGCCTTGTTCAAAAGCCAAACAGGATGTAGTGTCAATGTGCTCTTAGTTGTATCATTTAGTTTCAGGTAGTCCTGCAAGGAGCAAAGAGTTGGACTCAGAGATCCTTATAGATCCCTTCAAGCTTGAGACAGTCTATGATTCTAAAAGTTTAGAAACCTATGTCCAAAGCTGTGATTCTGGAAAGAGGCAATGCCTGGAGGAAAGGAAGACAGGTTGGCAGTGACACCATCACAGTATGAATACCTATAGCCCCTAGCACTTCTTTTTGTTTCATTTTGTTTTCTCAGTACTGTTCTAGCTTCAAATCCAGTTCTCTTGAGGTTAAGGACTCGGTGGTATGTGAGCTCAGTGGATAACCTGAATGCTGAAGTGAAAGGGCTTTGTAACAGTAAGGTCAGTAAAAACACTCAGTGAATAAGGACTGAGAACTATGACTTTCTGAAAATCAGCGGAAACATCTTCAGCAGAGACTGTGGAGGTTTCCAGCTGAGCCTGAGATTCCCAAGGACAATTGTAGATTGTTTTTGTGGGCTGCAGCTTATACAAAACCTAAACACACCAGTAATTGCAGTCAAGCAGCCTTGCTGCATTTTATTTCTGCTATATTAGTATGCCAAGCGGAATCAGGACTGTCTTCTGTACTTCAGATAATATGAAGCAAAAGATGCACTGATTTGTCTTTATGCAGATATGCATTTTTTTGTGTTTCTTCAAACTTATTTAAAACTCCAGTTATTCTCCAGTTTTCCATCAGCACCACCCTGTAAGTAACCAAACCTTTCCAATAACTCTATACAGAAGCCAATCAGGTCTGTAAGTAGAAGAAGCTATATGGAAGACATGCATGCTTCACTGGCATACATAGCACTTTCCTGTGCAAAGAGGAGCTGTGCAATGAGCCTGGCTTTCAAAAGTGGAGTAAAGAAAGCAAATAACACTTTTGGGGGGGAGGGGTGGTGGTGGGGTGGTAGTGGAATTCTCCTAAAGAGCACTTGGATGTGTCAAATGACAGCTCTTCTTTTAAATGACTGTTTCTGAGAACTATAAAGTAGCTTTGCTGATGCCTTTTCCAGTAAATTCATTTGTCCAGAACTCTTGCACAAAAGGCTCAGAACAAATAGGACTCTTACTGGGTAACTGTGTGCTGATGCAGTTCTTGCATAGTAGGGTCTAAAGGTTTGTCTTAATAATTAGCATATGCAATTAGCTACACCTTGGAGAGCACACCTTGCTCCCACTCACTGGTATGACACGTGACTAGGTGCTGCAATGATCCTGAACATACGGTTTTCAAGGATGAATGATACTTGAGGCATACAACTGGCTACAATCCTATTCCCAGTCAAACTAAGGGCAAAGCTTCCCCTAACTTCAAAGTTCCTATCCTGTATGCATACACACACAGAGAATTGCCCTGTTGGCAGGTTGTGAGTAGGAGCGGGATGTATGACAATACAATTGCAAAAAAGCAAGCCCTCACTTGACTTATGCTCCCGTAAATGTGGGTTTGGCAACTTCCCACCTTTCCTTACTAACCCTTGAAATATTTAACTGTTAAGTTCCTACTACATGAATATTGTAGCTAAGTAAGAGAATGAAAGCTTTCTTCCTTAAGGACAGGTGTTTGCTGCTCCAGGTAGGCTTTACCTGCCATAACATGGACTGCCAAACAGACCTTTGTTTTTGTTGTGGCTCACTTAAGGTCCTGACAAATCCTACTGAAAGGAGCAGATCAGCCCACAGTATATTTTTTTTTTCTCATTGATATGTCACTGTCAAATGAAATAAAACACAGAGAGGACCTTTTGGGTCTAACAGGCTCTGCAAAGGCAGAAGAAGCTGGTGTCAGTGCTTAAGCAGTTAGGATAATTTTTGGCTATGTATGCAGCCCAATGAGTAAGTTGGTACGGTTGGGCTCAAATTAAAACTGTTCTGACTGCAAGTGCTTTAAAAATAAAAGAAAGACAGGAAATTACTTGATTAGACAGCTTCATTAAAAAGATGGAAAGTTTTCCTTCCATCTGATGGAAGACTTTAGTCACTGGAAAACACCAAATTATTGAAACAAAAACTTATTTTAGAAATTAATTAATTTTGGCCATATTAATTTCCAGGAAGAACCTTTGCCTGGGACATGGGAGAGCCAAGCTGAATTCTTTGTCCCAAAGCAAGTAAAGCATGAGATTGAATCTCACCCCTGCAGTTTTGGCTTTTTTTCAGGAATGAGGACATTGTTTGGGTTTCTGGTAAAAAACTCAGGAAGATTTGATCTTCAACCCAGTGTGCTAAGAAAAGAAATATCCAGTGCTTTGATATCTTCACCAAAAGGATTTTTTTGTTTCCTCATAAATCCTTTGGATTTTGGAGTCAGATTCCACAAGCACTTTGACCTAATTCAGATAATTCTGTGGTAGTTGCTTTTCCTGTTCATATCCAAGTTCAAGATATTATTAAAGAATATGCTGTGTGGCTTGCCACAGGTATTTTTGGATTTCCTCTCAATCTCTACTGATAAGGCAATGCGAAATAGCAGTATTTTCACAATTCATTGGCCTCTTCATTCATAGATTGCAACAGCTTGAACATCAGCACAGACCACGAACAGCTTCAGAGTGTCACAGTGAGAAACTGGTGCTTTTTGCGACATCAGATTTGGCACTTTTATATGAGTCAGCTGCGGGATGAATGCAATTCATGCAAGAATGGATTGATTATCATGTTGATCACTGAGCTGCAGAAATGCCATGGGAATGTGTTTTATGTCACACTTCTTACATTGCATATTATTTCTTTTTTTCTTGTGTCTAGCAAGAATCTCCTCCATCATCTGCAGTGTAACAGAATTGATCTCCACATGAACATGAGAAAAGCTGCAAAGTTCTATCACTTGTAGCCTGGAACCACTATTCTTCTTCTTCTTGAATGATAGCACTGGACTCCTACAAGGGAGAGAAGAGAGTGGCATCCTCTTTCTGCTCACTGTTGATAGCAGTACTTCAGTCTGCAATTTTATCTGTGTGCTGTTAAGTAAAAAGGGATGGTATTTCATACTACCTGGCTTACACAGATTTGGGTCACTGATGCTGCTGACCTACCAGGAGAGCTCTCAGAGGGATCCTGCTAACATCTGTGCTGGGATCTGGGACTTCAGGTTTGTTGCTCTCAAAAAAGGCAAGGTGACAGACTTTGTGTGTGCTTCAGAATTATTTAAGCTAGTCAAATCCATTAAAACATACTGTAAGGGCTGTGGAAGGGTCTTACTAAATCTTCTTACAGAACTGTCTGATAAATGAGAGATTTAAATTTCATGTAGGAAAATACAAAGCCTTTTTATGCCTGTGGAAGGACAGTATTAGCTGTACCAAGAGCTGGCTCTTCATTAGCTGTTTGTATTCAGGAAAGGCACATTGATATCACTACAGCTAGTTCTCTGAAAGCAACAGCTCAGTGATGAGCAGCAGTCTGTCAGATCAGCTCTCTGGTATTGTATCCTAATTTCTATTAGGAATAGAGAATGGCATTCAAAGGGTCCAAATTCAACGTAGTGTTAGGTACATAGTGTAAAGATAAGTGATTGCATCAAAGCAAGCACACCAGTGCCTTGGAAAGAGCACGTAGTCCTTGTCCTCCCATCACCAAAAAAATACAGCTCAGATGATTGGTGGTATGGAGTGGCTTTGCTAGAAGGCTCTTCAGCTTGGAAATGCTGACAGGATTGTCTGAGTCATGAGCAGTAATGGAGAAAGTGAACAAGAAAAGAGGTGTTCATGCTTTCTCACATAATCAGAGTGAAGGGTGCCTTGCTATTACTGAGTGGCAGATTAAGAAAAAGCAGCAATGTTCCTTTTTAAGGAACATGTGTGACTAGTGTGACATGTTAAAATGATTAATGTGCAAGTCATTTCCATGGGATGTGGAGGCAAGTAAGATGAATTTAAAAAGGGACTAGACAGATCTATGAAGGGAAAGTTAATTAGTGACTACTGAATATGGGCATGACCTTTTGCTAATGGGATGCCTGAAATGTTATTACTGGAAAATAGGAAAGTAAACCAAATACCGACAAACTCTTACTAGCCTTGTTCCGCTACTATTTTTACAAGTATCTGCAGCTGGCCATAGTCAGAGACAGGGGTCTTATGGCCCCTAAATTTGGCCTTGTATGTCTGTTCTTCTGACCCATTGGCCCTAGCAAGTGACAATTTTTAAATCTACCATACAGAACAAATGCAGGCCAGTGGTTTCACTTTAATCAGTGATTCTGGAAAAAAATAAGTTTTAATAGAAACATATAGAGAATAAGCATGAGGTCAGATAATGCCCTATTTGTACGTATCAACTTAAAGGAAAATGGGAAGGCAGTGCAGTGGAGAGTGGATATGAAAAGGTTTCAAATCTACATTAAATATTAATGTCATAAGTCTGTGCCTAAAACAGGCTCTAGCTCAGTTATTTAGTGGAAAAGTAGGAGAATGAGGTTAAGACAATATAATGTGCTCCTTCCTGTTTATCATAACACAACAAATTATTATGTTCTGTCGTCTTCTGGGGCTCCTTGGAGACACTGATTGTTTAGTTTCCTGTTTGGCATTCCTAAAGGATACAAGTAGTAAATGATGAAGCATAAAGAAAGGATTATTGTGCGGACAATGATTTCTCTTCTGTTTTGGCTCCTTCCCAAACAGGGCAATCATTTTTAGAAGCCACAAAAGTGAGACATCATGCTGCCTCTGTGGTTCAATATCTAAACTGCACAAGTTTGTTCACAGGGTGTTTTAATGAAAGGGCTTTTGTCACGAATTCAGTCATTAATTTGTTTTAAAGGATCAGCCACAGATCCGTAATATTAGCTAGAAGTTAGACCTGTCACACAAGAAATAAACAATGAAGTGAAGATATGGATCCTGTTCTGCTTGTGACAAAACAATCTTTGCATTAGTTAACATTAGTCAAACATTTGACATTTTTGTGAGTGTTTTTAAGCTGACAGGATATCCTCTAACTCTTGGCTAGGAGCTAAACCAGAGCTGGTGGAAGACAGTAAAGTTCTCTTCCACATCACAAACTTAGAATGAGATATGTAAGGTGTAAATATAGATATACAATTGAATTTATATTCCTTGGTGATTTCTCATCATTGAAGGCATTATAACAAGAATATGCAGCTAATTGGATGAAATGAATTTTGTTATTTGTGAATAGGGAGAGGCAGATTAAAGATAGCCTACCATACTGAGGTATGAACAATTGATAAATACAATAACAGTGAGAATTATACCAGATATACCCATGGTATCTGCTCAGATAAAACTGTCACTTCCAAGTAATGACAGCTGCTGACCAGGTCCTTTGCTAAGATCATCACTCCAAACAAAAACATGGCAGCTATTAATTGGGTTTTCATCCATCCACACAGTGAAAACAAAACAACATGACTCAACTCATCTTTCTAAAATTAGAAGTACACTAACAAGTAAAGGATTCAGGAAACCCATGGTCTTTCATGGGTAGTTGGCCAGGCTGAACTATGGGTGTCACAGAAACCATGTGAAGGGAAAGGTTTAACATAAACTGCAGCATTTTAAATCCCAAGTAGTGCACCAGAAAGCCCAGAGCTGCAGATCTGCATAGCTCACACATAGCTCACCTTCTGTCAGCTCAGATTTACTCCCTGTTTTCCTTTAATTATAAACTCATTACTATGTTTAAATTGTCATTATAGCATAACCTTGCAGCTATGCTATTAAAATGCACAGAACAAGCCCATGATATTGCTGATATGAGTTCAATCTCACAAGCAATTAAAACTTTATGACCCTGTGCTCAGTCTCCATCAATTTACTCACTCTAAGGGTGAAAGCGTGAACTACTTCATACATACAATAACCACAATTTGGCCAAATACTTGAACTCTTAATTAACTAAGTTTTTCGGCCTCTCTCAAGACTCAAAGGAGGCACATGCTGTGCCTTTAGTTCTAAATTTCTAGGCATTTATACTGTTAATCTGAATAAAAGAAAAATAACATTTTAGCTCTCAAAGTGAGGTTTAATTTGCAGAGAAAACAAGGAACGAGGGGTAACAAGGGACGAGGGGTCCTTACCATGTACTGACGTGCCTCCCTGATGTGGGTTGAAAGCAGGGCTGAGGCCTGTAGCTGGGGCAGGTTCTAGAGTGCTGAGACCTCAGGACTAGAGGCAAGTTAAGCTATGTGTGTCTTCATAAAATCAATGCAAAATGATAATGGGAGGCAGGGGGAAGACAAACATGATCGGAAGGTAGGTTTAAAATAATTTTCACAAATTGTGGTTTTCCTCGCAAGAATCAGCCCACATTGCTGAGGAAACTTGAAATGATAAGGGCTATAATGTGCTCTCAGTTGCCACATTACACGAAACAATTTGTGTTTCAACAAAACTTTTTTGGTCCTGCGGCTTATGTGGTCCCATTGCTGTAATAGCATTACCTTATAAAATGATACATTACAAAAGCTCTTTGCAGAAAGAAATGCATCCCACCCCAAGGGAATATGCAGCACAGAATGATGGTAGTGTCAGAGCCACCCCATGGGGTTACCAGTTCCATTTCCCTTTCCAGTTTGGGGGGACTAAAGATCACTTTATCTCTTGAAACTTCAAAAATATCTTGTACAATCTCTCCCTTATGCTGATTTTTTGACCCACTTGGTTAACCAAAATTCTGCATCCTGTGGGTTGTCTCTACCTGGAGGAGAGATTGATGGTGGACTCAGATATCTCTGATGCACTTCTTGTTTTGCAAATAAAGTCATTTCCTGACCGCAACGCGCTTTGTGTAGGAAACTGTTTTTACTCACAGTTCCAAATCCTCTTTCAGTGAGTTTTATTTGATAGTTTATGAAATTTATTCTTGAACTATAGATTAATTGTGGCTGTGGATTATAGGTGAATCTGTCTATTCCAGATTTAATTATATGCGGCATATCTGCTACATAAATTCTTAACAATTACCTGAAGTTTGATGCTTGTTGTGTTTGAGTAGTTTGCAGAAGAGCAAGTTTTAAACTGGTCACTACTACTGATCAGTACTTTGATGCAGTGGGGTCACATAAAATTGCAACAAAACAAGAAAACATCTTTTGCAAGGCTGTGAAGTTAGACTGCTATACAATGCTGTGTTGTGGAATAACAGGAACAAAACCACAGATGGTCATCTAGTAGTATTTTCTTCAACAAAAAGCAGAAAACTAGAATGCCTGCAGCACTGAAACTGTCACTAGAGTCACCAGGAATTGGCTGTAAAACAAAGAAAATGCAGAACAAACAGTCTTACTTAATAAGATTTGGCGTCCTAAGAGCTCTATTTCCTGCAAGTGATGGAGAGGGTATGGATTACAGGAACCAATGGCTCCAGACAGCAGTGTTGACCTGACTTATTATCTTCTGTTTTTATAGAGCTGAAACCTGGTAGGGAGATATATTAGAGGAAGGATACTAACTTTATCTGTTTGTCTAAGAAAATCTGTACAGTGGTCTGTGGATATCAAACACTCCTAAGGCTGATGAATGACCTTTCCAAACAGCTGTTGTCTCCATCTTGTTACCTGCATAGCTTTCGTGTTACTTTTGGACAGTCTGAGCTCCATACATTCTATGCATTGTTGCTTGTGTGACAGTTTCCACATACTGTTTATATGACCATATGTTGAAAGCATGACTACGGTGTTTACTCCATCGTACTGCATAGCTCTGCTAAGAGTCCCAGCTCTCTGTCCCAGCTCTCTCTTCCGAAGGAGAGACAAAACGTAGGGCACAGAACTGTAGAATGGCAGAAAGTAGTCTTCCTGTGCTCAAGCTCTGCCAAAAATTAGTAAAATACTAGAACTACAAAAGGGGACAATATTGCGCCCCAGAGTCCTCCTTTCAGTAGGGCTTCCAGGCTTGGGGTGAACAGTTGGCAAGAGTCAGAGACATGATGACCTCAGGGACATTCAGCAGACATGGATTTGAGAGCATGGTATGTTGACAGGAGGTGGAGGGGGATGCAGTGATGATCTTGCAAGTACACCCTGCTGGAACTGGAGGCAGAACGGAAGACAGCTCTTACGGACTCCTAAGCACCAAGCACTCCCCACCATATGCACTGTGAATGTATTTTCCTATGTGGTTCACACACTGCAGAACCAGGATTGTGAAAGTGGATGGAAGAGCTCCAAGGATGAGTAACCAGAGAACTTCAAGCACATGCTGTCCAACAGGAAAATTCAAATCTGCACCCTGAGCAAAGTCTGGGAGAGAAACTAAAAACATAGCTAGGAGAATAGAAATGTGTGTTTAAAGGTCAGCTATAAAAGGGGAAAAAAGCTGAACATAGCATTTAAGCACTTCACCCTCTTCTTCAGTGGGGGCTTCTGTGAGCAAAACCTACATGTGCAGGCTCTAGGGAATCCATGGGCAAACCAGAGCAGCAAGGACTTCTTTTTGCTGAATGATGCTTTCAGAAGGAGAACCCTGAATCTTTGGATGAAGTCAAAAGAGGTCAGATGAAGTACTAAATGCATGTAAGAGATGGCAGAAAATAAATGAGATGGAGTGTTGCAAAATGAAAAGTGAAGTGCCCCATGCAATTCCATGCTAAATAATCAGTGGGGTTTCAAAGGAGTTTTGTGAGTTCTTCCGTTCATCTGGATTCACAGGAGTGGGCTGAAGACACAAGCCCTGCAAATGCTGAAGTACACTCTACTTCCACGAGATTACTGTGAGATTACCGGATGCCAGAAGGCTGCCTGCCTGCCTGTGCTCTTTCAGAGCCTCTCTCTCCCCTGTGTAATTAACGGGAGTCTAGTCATCACCTTGAATTGTTTTTAGTATTTAGCAAGAAAACTTCTAAGTAAGTTTGAAACACGGTGTCACAGGAAATGGAATAAATGGGTGTTGTGGTTTTTAACCCCAGCCAGCAGTTGAGTGTCACGCAGGCAATTGCTCACTCCCCCACTCCTCCCCCAGTGGGATGTGGAGACAAATCATAAAAAAGTAAAGACTCGTGGGCAGTTTATAAGAACAGTTTAATAACTGAAACAAATAATAATGATGATGGTAGTTATACCGAAAAGGAGAGATATAATAATACTATACTATTAACTACTAATAATATAATAACACTAATAAAATGCTTATACTTCTAGGGATGGCGATAATAATAATACTGAAAAGGAGAGAAAGAGATACAGGAGAGAGGAATAACCCCAAGAGAAACAAGTGATGCAGAATACAACTGACCATCATCCACTGACTGATGCCCAGTCCATCCCTGAGCATCCACCAGCCTCTCCTAGCCAGCTCCCCCAGTTTATGTACTGAACATGATGTTCTGTGGTAAGGGAAATCCAAATCAACTTTGGCCAGTTGAGGTCAGCTGTCCCGGCCGTGATCTCTTCCATCTTTCCATCCTTTTGTGCACCTGCTTGCTGGCAGAGCATGAGACAATGAAAAGTCCTTGACTTAGGGTAAGCACTGCTCAGCAACAACTAAGACATCAGTGAGTTATCAATATTATTCTCATACTAAATCCAAGCCACAGCACTGTACCAGCTACTAGGAAGAAAATTATCTCTATTCCAGCCAAAGTCAGGATGATGGGGCAGATTTTTTTTTTTTAACACTTCAAATTATCTGATAGGGGTTTTCCCTGTAAATCTTTCTCAGACTGCATTTAAAGAAATAGTTCAATATGTAGACTATATATTAAAACCTATATTATTGCTATAGTTTCTGTTTATGTATCATAAGTTTTTGTTAAAAAATATATTTAATTAGAGAGAGAGAGAGAGAGAGAGTTTACTTTGCAATGCTCAAATCAACTGATGGACTGAAACTCAGAGTCCTTGAAAGTTGTTGGAATAGTTTTATTCTTGGAAAAAATGACATTTTTGGCTCAGCCAGTAAAGGCTTACACAGAACTACTGAGCTAAATGCAGGGGAGTTTGGCTGTGGCAGCAGTTAACTGAGTTTGTTCTGTGCCTGGCTGACAGCTCTTGGGAATGTACCAGACTCAGAGGAGATGCCAACACCATTCTGGCAACTTATAAGCACTTTGAAGTCAGCCTGAGCTCAAGCTGTCTAGAAATATAGCACATTTTTAGGGAGGGTACTTGAAGATGCCTGAACACTTTCCAAAAGGGGCTTTTCTAGCTAATAAAGGTCCCAAGCCTTCCTTCTGTCTGATTTTAAAGCAAAGGTAGATAGAAACCATGCACTCTGCATTCTGGGAGGCTTGAGCACTGATCCCACCTGATGTTTTCTCTTGGGAATAACAGCAATTTAAACCTTCTCACGTAACATTTATGATCTTCCTTTCTAGACTATGATGTTTTTAGATAAACACTCAACAAATCTTCATGGTGGTGCACTGCAGGCAATGAACTGGAACTGAAGTAGAATTTCAAGTATGGTGTAACATATTAAAAGGAGGAAGGGTGAAAACAATGTAAAATGTAGAAAAAATATGACATTCATAATAATTAGGCTCTGATTCTGAGGAGCAGACCACTGGTCATTCAAGTTTTTTAAAAAAAAGCCTGTTAGGATGAATGTCTTCAAATTTTTAGACTCAACAAGAAAAATAGTCAGTGAATGCTTCAAAAGCTTGTCCTGTATAAGCAAAAATTCATATTATATTTTTTTTATATTGCAATTTGTATTAGCTCTGTATTAATAGAAATTTCTTGTCAAAATGTAGAAATAAATTTAAAAAGAAGAAAACTAAAAATTCATAGCTATGTACGGGGATATAATTAAAAGCAGATGTTATTTCAGATGAGATGATGTTATCACTTACACAATATAGTCCCATGGCTCAAGTGGTTAATATACAGGTTTTCACGATTACTCCTGTAAATGTTTTAAACAGTGAAGTATAAAGAGATGACCATAAATTATTTATTATTTCTGACTTTTTTTTCCAGACTATTTCTCCATTAAGATTATTTAAAGTTCTCCAACTTTCATTTATCTTGCTGATCTCAAGCAGTAAACTTGAGTAAGTCCAGTGACTCATTTCAGACAGCTCATTTCAGCAGCTACCTGGGGAAACCCAGATCAGTCAAGATATGCTGTCTTGAAAGCCTCACTTACAGATATGGACTTGTTATTTTTGCTGTGTGTGCAAGCCAAATGAAAGTTTTGATATTGCAGCAGTAATTTCATATATGGCAGCTTATTCAAATCTATTAAAATATCAGACTAGTACATTCTCTGGCTGTGGGATGATGATATTTCTTCCACATTTTGGTGTTTGTTTTTTACCCCCACATCTTCATTTGCTTGGAACTGAATTGATAATGTTTTTTTACTAAATTCCTCCTGTTGAAGGATTTCAAACAAGTAACTTTTTCATGCCCTGTGTGTGTTGCTTAAAGTGTAGTAAGCTCTTGGCAGGCAATGAAGAGGACATCAGGAGTTTTATCACTTACTGATATTTTTCATATGAAACGAAATTACTCCCTTCCTGGTCCATTTTTAAACAGACTGCATCACGACCTGACTCCTGGTTCATTACCAGCCTGCAAGAAACACATAGGTGTTATTATTTTGATTTGCGGTTCTTGCTGAAATTTTCTCTCTGTTACTTTCTCTACTGATGCAACAGAAAATGTAATTGCTGCTCGAAGAAATAAGGACATGGCCATAGCTTCAGCTGCTATGGCTTATCAGGTTTTAAAAATCCTTTTGACGTGCATCAATGGATTTCAAAATTAAAAACAGAAACTTCTGAAAAAATTCAGTACGTGCCTATTTTCTCCATTTCTCATTTTGTTATATATATGGGTATATAATTTCAGGTAAAAGTCTTTTTTTGAAAGGTTATCTGGTGGTGGTCAGAAATTCCTTTGGAGATAGATAGGCAGCCTACATACATGCTCATCAGTGAAAGTGGCTCATGGCAGAGGCACAAGCTCTGTCCTATGACCATGTCTCTTAACTGCATGCTCCCTGGCGTACTTCTGGCTTCTGTCAGCTAGCACTCTGCTAGGAAATACCCTATGGTACAGGGACTAGCCCAGGCTAGGGACTTTTCCCAGTCAGAAGTGAAGCTGAGGACAACTTTCGAGACCACCTTTTGGAATTTAGTTTAGCCAAATGGAGGGAGACCTCTCTGTTCTCTGTTGGTGCTAAGATAACTGTGGATTGTCATGGTCCATCTGGATTTCTCAAATTTACAGCACATCATAGTCTGTAGATTAGACTTTAATGTGTGAGCATTAGGAAAGAAAAGAAACAAACCCAACAAACAAGCCTCGTTCCCTTATGTGCAGACTAGTCTGTCATGTGAATTCACTAATTCATCACTTAATTCATAACGTTTCTAACTCACAAGGTCTCTAATTCATAACTCACAACTCCTAACTTGTGCATCTATGACCTGAGAGAATGGCCTGAAGTTGTGTCAGGGGAGGTTTAGGTTGGATATTAGAAAAAGGTTCTTCACTCAGGGGGTGGTTGGGTGCTGGAACAGGCTTCCCAGGGAAGTGGTCACAGCACCAAGCCTGACAGAGTTCAAGAAGTGTTTGGATGATACTCTCAGGCACATGGTGTGACTCTTGGGGATGGTCCTGTGCAGGGCTAAGAGTTGGACTCGATAATCCTTGTGGGTCCCTTCCAATGCAGCATATTCTGTGATTCTGTGATTCTGTGATTCTGTGAAAGTTAATTAGCTGATGGTGAGAGTGCTTACACTTCCTCCTCCTTGATGGTGTGAAAACCCCATTTTTCATGATTCCCTGTTCACACTGTGAAGCTTGAAAGCCTCAGCAGTCCAGCTACTGTTGGATCTCTTTGAAAAGCTTTTTTTGGGGTATTTATACCTTCTGGCTTGGAAGTTTGGTCTATACAGTTTCCATGAGTTATTTTATTCTGAAGAAACTGCCAGACTTATAGAAGCATGATGGCGGCTGGAAAGAGCAAGCTGCAGGTAACTGTGGCTGCATAATAACCTTTAGCCCTTACTGGCCACTGTGTCCTGCCTATGTGCTGTCCTTGCTTTGACCTAGTGGCATTGCTCCCAGCACACATCAGGCCTTACTATTAGCTGTGTGTTAGCCAAGGTCTGAGCAGGAGTTGAGTGAACATCACAGGGATGTAGGTCTATGGAGTAGTTCTCAACTTTGTTGTGAATTTTCTTATAGCAGAAAAGAGAAAGGGGCAGGGCAAACAGGAAGAACATGGCAAAAGATAAAAAATGCAGCCTTGAAACCTGCAACATAAGGCTCTTTCAGATGGAAAAAGCTGTAACTCCCAAGTATGAATGCAGAAAGGTTTTTTGATCTAAAAATAATTTGCACTACACTGCTAATGCAGATCCACTCTCAATGTCTACACCATCGCTTACACTGGCATACAGGTGGAACAACACAGAGTGTAATGTGACTCTCTCATGTACAGCAAGTTCATCCCTTGTAGACTTCATAATGGATATGATGACCTTGTTAGCCAGTCTAGGTGTGGTCAGTTTTGTCAGTATTGGACTATCAAGGAACAGCAGCTTTGTTAGATGTGTATACACATACCTGCTGGAAGGTGCAAATATTCTCACCAATTAGATGTGGAATTCCTCAGGAAGCCTCTGTTTCCCTCACAGGACTGAAGCAGGTTATAGGAAAGAGTGATGCACACTGTGAAGGAGCAAAGATGTGCCCAGGAGTGCTACTCAGCTCGCATCTTGGGGACACTTCCAGGCCCCCACAGAGATGCAGAGCATGAGAAAACAAGGAGCCACTTTCCAATTCTGAAGCTTTAAGAGGCCTAAAAATTACCTGTAAGGGATGCAAATGTTGTGAGAGTTTGGGAAATATTTAGGCATAATGGCAGTTTTGTAGGCAGCTAGGGAAATGCTCTCAAGTCAAATGCAATTGTTCTGATCTAAAAATATGTAGAACTTGAAAACAGAGGAACACAGTTTGGCAGCATCTTCTCCTTTTCTCTGCCACACACGGAAGGAGGAGATAAAACAGGAATCTTCAACATATCCCTTCATTGTTTTATACTTTTCCAATTTCCTGGAAATGAGGAAGAGAAGTGTGAAGGGGTAGAGCCAGCACTATCTCCAGAAACATCAAGATAATCTTAATTGCTCATAATTCAATACACTCATACAGTGAAAATGACCATTTCCAACTTTTAAGGGAATTAGAAGTATTTCTAAGTTATGCACAGGTTAATAAACTCTAAGGCATGAAAGAGAGAGGAAAAGGGTTAGGTGGGGAAGGAAAAGGATGTATAAAGGTTGGGATGATGACAGTCATTTCAGGCACAGGTTTCAAGATTTAGCCAAAACTAGTTGAACACCCACAATGTCACTGCATGATTTAAGTAGTGTCTATTATGGCCTGGACCAAATCCCTCCCTGTTAAACATCTGGATTTTATGTTATACAAAAATGATCTCATTTAATTGCTGAAAACTATGTCTAATGTAGTTTTATGTACTTGTGGAAAAAAATTCTAGATTGATATGACTACACAGTTTATATTTTAATTGTGGAGCTTTGACCTTATGCTCACTGGTAGACAAAAGAAGAACTTTTGAATCTTTTTGGGCAAACCTTTGCTCTCTTCCTGAGTTCAGACTAAGTGATGCCATCTTTCAAAGAGATTTCTTGTAAAATTAGGTAAGAAACTATTTCTACTTGAAGTTGGCTCAGCTGTTTATTTAAGGCTGACCTACCCAAAATGAACAATGAATCTGATCTGTAACACTTCACAAATTGTTTCACCTAGTGAAACCTGTTTTAGCAAACACTTTGTGAAGCAAGCACTTACAGAAAAATACCGGCTTGCTTAGCAGTATAACAAAAATGGCCCAACAAGCTTTCTTCAACAGAAAGTACAATCAAACATCAAAGAATCATAGCTATGTTATTACAATGGATAGACTACTAGTCATATTTAAGACAGTGATTTATAAAAGTATATCTCCTGTTTACTAAATCAGGACGATTTCCATCACTAATTGGGTCACTTAACCACCAAAGCACATGCTTCACTTTGTGCTCCGTTCTTTGGTGGCTTCTCAGAAAGTTGCAGCTTTATGGAAATACTTTGAAACACTCCAGAATCGTCAGTGTTCCTTTTGTAGTCAAACAACTTCCTTTTCTTCTGTTTGTTTTTCGTTTTTTTTTTTTTTTCCACTTTACCGCACCTTTTAGTTTTATATGCTACTACTTTTTATGAAATTTTAAGTGTTTCATCTTGACTTTTTTTTTTTTACAATGATACCTTCTTCTGTAACTTCTTTTCAATTTTTTTTTCCTGTCAATTCTTGCTTATTTCTCTTCTATGTTTTATATTGCTTTTCTGAGAAAGCTATGCACACATGGCAATTTTTCCGGTCATATTGTCAATTTTTACAAGCTCAAAAACTCCTTTTCCCCTCTTCTTTTATACATCAGGTTTGGCTTCCCACTGTCCTTTTCTGATACATTTAACCCGACTCCACTTGCTTTCATCATTATGAGAAATTAGAGACCTTGAAACTAAAATACCATCAAATATTCAGTGTTGACAGCTCATTTATGAAATGTATTTCAGAAATATGGTGAGATGATGTCAGATGTTAAATGTCAAATAACTGCTTTTATAGAGAATGGAAAATTCCCCAATACAATGTTTAGGAGAGTCTTTTAAGGTTTAGCAACCTACAGCACTGAATATTTCAGCCTTTACTGAACACAAGTCATTGCTTTGTGGCTGTTAGAGCTGAGCAGGCAGAATAAGTCTGCAGAGCAATAGGACCCTTCAGGCCAGGCAGAAAAGTGGGCATTTCCTGTATTTACTTTACTACACAGCAATCAAACTGGACACTACTACTGAGAGAGAGAAACTAGTCTCTCCTTGGCTGTCCATGCCCATTCCACAGCTGGCAGGTGGGCATCAGTAATTAATCTGCATGAGTGCGTGGGGGACCATACCTGGGCCGGAGGGAAACGAGTGGAGGAAAGGAGTACCTGCTGTGTCTCAAAGAACAGGTTGAGGGATGTGCAGTAGGAGAACTGGGGCAGACTGGGCATGAAGCCTAAGACTTAGAAGTGACCTAACTCCTGTTAAAGTTAGATTGGGAGCAAGGGGTTCATACTCTAGTGAGCAGCTTGAATGAATAACAGAAAATAGCAAAAGGGGGTAGGAAAGAGAACCTGATAAAGAGAAGAAATTTTTGGAACACAGATGTTGTCTAAACTGGGAGACAGATATTAGTCACTTTTGTAGGAAGAAAGAAACGATGTGGGGAGAGTTTGACAGGGAGTGGGAGACAAATAAATATGTTTAAGAACTAAAGAAGAAGAAACTGGAAATAGGTGACAATACCGAGAGTGTTGGGAGAATTTTTAAAATATACAGGCCATGGAGTGCTATTGTGGGCCTGTTCTGGTGCAAAATCTGTTTTTGT
>JAWWES010000001.1:86623039-86636011 GCA_035583135.1 Lophotriccus pileatus
CTTGAATAAAGTTTGAAGCATTGTGGTACTTCTGTGAAGAAAGTCAATGTATTCCGAGCTCCTCCTCCCACAACACAAGAGGGTGTGTTGAAGGTGTTGTTTGAAGGAGGAGGTTAGTGAAGAGACTGGGAATGATAGCCAGTGGGGAGGAGCACATGGACAGATGTACTGTGGGAGCCTCCAAAAACAGGGACACTGGAGGCACCTACTTTTGATGAGGAGGGAATGAGATTATATATGAAAGTAGGCTATGATCTGTGTTAGAAGTCAAAGAAAACAGAGAATGTGACAAGAAAATCCATTTTACAAGACTGAGGAAATAGGCCAAAAGGTGGCAAATAAATGTCATGTAGGTAAATGTAAGATTTTATATATATATATATATATATATATATATATATATATATGTATGTATGTATAATCTAGCCCATGCTGACATGATTCCGAACATAGAACTGGCATTTATAGCTCAAGGAAGAAATTGTGGACTAATATGCTGAATGCATTTTTTTCTTTTTACAGCTGCTGACAACACTGACAAAGAAAAGAAGGGCATACCATGAATCTGCCAGTAAAACTTGCTTTACATATTTCAGGTATCTTAGCATCAGGAGACCTATTATCAACTAAATAATAAAAATTATGAAAGGCCCAGCAAAGGTGAGATGCATGAATCTCAGGTACTACAGGTGGCTTCCATCTCCTCAGAATGGGGGATGCTTGAGAAATATGATTTTAGGAATGAAAAGGAGCATCTGCCCATGGGTCCCAGCTGCTAGTCGTCATAAAGGTCACATTCATTTTGCATATGTGGACCCAGAGTTGAGCACAGATGTGAACTAACTTGTATCTATTGCAGACAATCAGGGAATTAGCATCCTGTTTGACCTAGATTCACAAATACTATCAAATATCTAAAAATGTGGGACTGAAAAAAATTGATAGAATTAAATCACTTCTTTAATAGAAAACAAACTTGCAATATCTGCAAGTGCTGATGATACTTTTATTGTTTATGACCATAAGAGTTCTTCTTTTATTGAATGTTACAGGGAGAGGCAGGAAGCCTGGCAAAACACAGAGGTATAAGCACAGTGTGCTGGCACCTTTTGAGTAATGTACCAGTAGTCTAAACTGCTTTAGTGATGTGCTGATTGCTACTATGTCCTACATTTGATATAGTAGAAGTGATTGCCTTTGTATAACCCTACTTGTGGCTGAAAACCTCTTGAATGAGATATTCGAAGAGTGTTCTAGTGACCTCCATGCAAAATTACTCTTACAGTGATGAGCTGTTTTAGTCTGCTTTTTTCAAGGTTTAAAAAAAATATTTATAAACAATAAAATGGTGGGTTTAGTCTAGTTTTCCTAAGAATGTTTTTCAAAGACTGTTTTTCAAGTAGCCATTGCAATGAAAACATACAGAAAGTCTTTCATATGCAACTGATTTGTAAACAGTGTATTTTGGCCAATTTTATTTTAATGTGTTATAACTGGCTGGCATTAGGCTTCAGAAGGGGAGTTACAATGTCAAGAATAATTAATACACAGTATCATGAATGGGGTTGATAGAAACTCTGTAAGAGTCACCTCTTTTTAATGTTAAAATTATCCCATTGGACAGTTTACTTTTTAAAAAGGAACATCACCCAAATCCATTCAGAAATTTCTACAATTATGCTAAAGAAGAAAAACACTGTGTCTACATGCTTTAAAACCAGGAACAGAAACACAATCAGGGATGTGTAGCTTGCACTTCTCTGAAGTGGCGTGTGGAGTTGGCCAGCTTATAAATCATTGCATATTTCATCTCACACATGCTCATATTTTCAGAATTATCAGCTAAGCCTTTTGAGTATTTTTTTAAAGGATATTTTATCTGATTTCTGTCTATGCTCCATGAGCTTGCTTTCTGTGCCAGGAGAGAGGAAAGAGTTATTGCAACATCCTCTCCATGAGTCATTGATACCACCCCTTTCCAGAAAACCTAGAAAATTATGGGTCCCAACTGCTGTAGATACCAGTGCAAGGAAGGTGAGGAGACAGCCTGAAATTGCACTGTAGAAGGCCAGCTGGGGCCTCAGGTTAGTTTCTCCCCTATGTTAGGGTGCCTCTGAAAGCTGTCCTAAACAGTACCTCCTTAATAGCAGCCTATCAATGCCACCATACAACTGCTTACACTTTTTCTTTTCCCTTCTCTTCTGCTGTGGCTTTCCTGATGATTGGATCTGTGAGGTTAATGGCTGGGACCCCCTAAGCCTAGGGCTCACAGGGAGGTCCAGGGGAGGAGCCTACTGCGCACAGAACTCCCTGGAGGGGCAGGAGACCTCCCGCGAGTGTGGCACAGCCTGCTAACCACGCTCTTTCCCCTCCTTGCTGCTTGCATTTGAACCCGTCACCCAGTTGGTGTAAAAGTATGTCAGATTTGTAATGTTTTCAGTAAACTGAAACATGCCCTTGAGAAGCTGCTCTTGAACAAAACAGAACAAGCTTTGATAAGCTTCTGCTAGGTAAAAGAACAATGGAAAACAAAAGTTTTGCAACTTATTAAATCTGTGCACTTAACTTTCTAAAAAAGGAGATGAGACCTATGTCGGAGACAGTTTATCTAAAGTACATATTTGGCTTCTTTCCTTTATCTCTGTACTTCACTTGCAGTCCTTTATATCTTTTACCTCATTTGCTCCTCCTCCCAAGTATGCCGTCATTCTGCAACTGTTCCCTGCAATGCTGCTGAGCAACACAGCACAAATAACGCACTGATGAAGGGTGGGGAAATAAAGAGAGCACTTACGGTTGAATCATGTGAACAAAAACCACTGTTTCCAGTTTGCCTGCATGTGATATGAAATTCCACCCTTGGTGTGCCCTTGTTTAAGACAAGAAAAACAACAATGTGCTGTAGTCTGACTCCTCTTCCCCCCTTCAGGCTGAAGCTCAGGAAACTGAAATCAGAAGGACATGAAGCTCACTCATCACCTGGTGGCATAAGGGAAGCTGGGAACATTCAGGACTCAAAAACTGCTTCTTCCATTTGGTCCAGGGTGGAAGAGGTGCTTCCTCACTTTCCCAGTTCTGCAGAGTGGCCACTCTTTGGACCTGGAGGGGACACTTTGGATGTGTGTGGGGAACTGATCATCACAGTAAGATGAACTTTTTAATGCATCTTGAAAGAGAATTGAAAAAGCACAACTGCTTTGTCAATTTTAATTCACTTTCAAACTCCATGCTTAGCACTCATGAGAGGTTTATATTACCAGTTTAATAGCTTACATTACAATCAGCTCAAACTACTAGTTTGATACCAGTTAAATGCTGGTCCCTCATCCAGATTTTTCTCCTCCTCTTGAATCAGGCATTCTGGTTAAACACTTTGTTTAAGCTAACACACTCTCAGGCAGTGATTTAGTACCAGTTTCAGGGAATGCCCCAGTGGAGAAAGCTTTGATGTGACTGGCATGTTCTCTTAAACTGATTATATTGCTCAATCTCATTGAGCATTGACCTTCGTCATCTCAGCGTGCTTGCTTTGAGCTGGGGAAACATCGAGGCTGCTCTGAGCAATGGTGAATGAGGTGGCTCTGAATTCATTACAGAGTATTGCAAAAATTGTTAAGTCAGCAAAAGTTGATTTCATAAAAGCAGTAAAAGACAGCAATTATTGTGGAATGAAAGAAAGCAGCTAGTTGACATAGCTAGGTTATGAGGTCACTGACATAGGATTTCTTTGCAAATGAAAGACAAAAAACCTCCAAACAAATCCACATAATTGATGATCTTTGAGTTGTTTTGAACACTGTAAACCAGTGACCATGAAATAATAGTTTGCAATACTCAGGGACGCAAGGAAGGCCACCAATAAAACCTCCACATTGGACTTCCGGTGGGCAGATTTCGGCCTGTTCCGAAGACTGGTCCGGAGCATACCCTGGGAAAAAACCCTTGAAAACCAGGGGGTACAGGAGGGATGGGTGTGCTTCAAGAAGGAAGTCTTGAGTGCACAGGAACAGGCTGTACCAGTGTGCCAAAAGGCAAGGTAGCGGGGTAGATGACCAGCTTGGCTGAACAGGGAGATTCTGAAGGAAATCAGGGATAAAAAGAGAGCTTACCAACTGTGGAAAATAGGGCTGGCTACTCAGGATGAGTTTAGGAATATAACTAGGTCATGCAGAAAGAAAATTGGAGAGACAAAAGCACAATTTGAAGTCAATTTGGCAACTTCTTTTAGGGATAGGTATATATAGCATCAAGTGGCTGACTCGTAATCAATCCCCCCATTTGGTGTATGTACTGGAGTGAAGCTGTGGCAGTTTTAGTTTTGTTTAGTCCCCGCTCAGGCTGGTATTGTTAATTCCTGGTAAGACATGGCCTAGACTCCTTAGTCTCTGAGAAGGCCTTGCAGAGTTCTCCTGGCTTGCAGAGCAAGGCTGATTTAATTTCAAATTCTGACCGCTGAGACCCCTGACCACAGCCCCCACAAAGACAATCCAGTAAATATCCCAACAAAGAAGGGATCTCAGTCAGAGTTCCAAGACATCCCTGATAAACTCAGACCCTGTTAAACTCAGTTGAAACTTCCTTGGTGGGAAGTAGAGGGCAGAACAAAGAAACCCTGATGGGTGCAGGACAAAGAAACTGTGACCTTCCAGGAAAACAGGAGTCAAACAACAACTGTCCCAGGAACAGATATCCTACACACAGATATTTATGCCATAAAGGTGTAAAAAGTAACTTGTTGCCTACCCAAAATGAGCTTCTCTGCAAGAGGTCTCCTGGACAGACCGGACACTTGCTGGGGATGCAGCAAGGGGTCTGGAGCTGACTCCAGACTCCACGATGTGGATCATCTTTAGTCGATTAGATCCACTCTTGAGAATAGTTTGGTCAGTGTCATACTGATAACAGCTTGCATAATATATTTATGAGTATGCACACAGGGAAAGGTTTGTAAGTATTTATTTGTTTCACTCACTGGAATACAGCAGTAACTTCTAATATATCTATATTTGCTTTAGTCTTATAATATGTATACTTGTTTTCATATCAGTAATTTTGCAATGACTCGTAGCATATATTTATATGACTTTACTAGTAGTTTTTGTAGTAATTCATAATAAAGAAATTCACAGAAACCCTGACCTCTGTGTCCTTGTGTACTGCAGAATTCTGAGAACCCCATGGTCACCATCTTTACACACGCATGGGTCAGGTAACCATCACAGGTTATGACCTTGACCGATGCAGTACCATCTCTGTGGGTACTCACATGGAATCTAGAGAAAAGACAGAGGACAAAAAGAGCACATGGAAATCCAGAGAAGGAAAGCATTTGAATTCAAAGGATTTAAAAATTAATGTCATTCATTTTGGAACATAGCAACTTACTGTGCCATCTGCAGCTCTATTTACTGTGGGTGGAGAGCTGGCTTTGATTACCAAAATTCAGGTAAAATATTATCTGTGCCCAATAACTCGATAAACACAGCACTAGTATTTCACCGTACCTTTTGTACCACAGGTCAGTTGCTGACACAGCAAAGCAAGGACCATGGGAACAAATGTGACTGGCTGGGCAAAAGGACGCATAACATTCTTTCCTCTACTCCTACAGCAAGATAGTCCTTGAGTGACTGCCAACAGGAAAAATGAAGGAATTTTAATGAAATTCAGCAGAAAACCTCCTGTGGCTGTTATTGAAAATAACAATATTGAAGTTTTCTTTCCTGTTCTTTAATTTTTTCTTTTTCTTGATCTTTTTTTCTTCCTATCTTCAAAATGCTGATTTATAGCTGTAGTCCATTTGTGTTTTATAGCAATAAAACCACACATAATGAATGTCTCCAAGGGAGAAAGCATGATGTTAGTGAGAGCTGTGATTGCTTAACACCACTGTCAGCATCTGCCAACTCCTTTTTAAAGGTTCCACTCACAGAAAAATAGCTCATGAACTGCTTCAGTATTCCACATTACTTTTCTTTGGCTGAGGAGAATGCCAACACTTCAGGCAACGGAAAGTTTCATAGGAGAATAAAAAAAGCACCTGAGGGTATTTCTGGAAGCAACATGAAATTACTGTCTCTAAACATAATGCAACCTACGTGGAAAATTGTTTTTCTTCTCTTCTGTAACATGTTCCAATAAAAGGAATTATCATAAAACAAATGATTAATTAAAATGCATACAATGTGTTAGAGATGCTGTAGGCTTTCAGGAAGGTCTGAGGACTGGGTTCATCTTCTCCAGTGTAGACATCCAGAGTACAGATAAATTTCTATGGCTGAGATAATTCTGAAGCAGACAGAGGGGAGCAGGTCAGAGGACTGCTCCCTACAACTCTTACTGACCACAGATGGATTGTCTGCTGATATGAACCCTGTCCTAAGTGCTTAAGTCAGGCTTTGGGAAAGCCTGAGAGACCAGGGATCTGAAAGTCCTGAAGAGCTTGCCCTGAAAGGAAGGTTATAAAGGAGGAATGTGACATGTAAACCCAGAGAATAAAAAGATGGAAGATAAAAGGAGAGGAGTGTGGCAGGGGGACACTGACATCTCGGCGGAAAGAAAACTGAAGACTGTTTTAATTTCTGCCAAGGGCTGTAGGATGAGAATAGGATTTAGGAGAAGCTGTTGTGCTGTAAGAAGTTGATCTCCTTGGGGTAAGACAAGAGAATTGCAAATTACTCTTAAAAACGTTTGAGCTAATGTTTGTGTTTGAGGCACATGTGGAAGGAAAAGGAAAGAAGCAAAACCACCTGGGTAGTGTTACGTGTTGTGAGTGCTGCTGGTTACTAAAAGCCTACTGAAAAAATAGTTATTGCTGATCAGTGTGCTACAATGAATGACAGGGATGCCACAGGGTTTTTTGTTTATATGCAGGAATGGCAATGAAAGTCTGCCTCATAGGCTTTAAATATGTCAATTTTTAAGGTTGATAAATCTTAATTAGAACTAATATACCGTCACTGAGCAAAAGCTATGTCAGTTTTCTATTTAAAGTGGTTTTGCTCATTTCCCTCCGGTTTCCCACTAGTTTCTACTTCTTATTTCTATTTCTTATTTCTAATTGGATTCTTTCTATTGTCCTTCTGGTTTGCACATGGCTCCTCTTTTGGCAGCCTAGGGTTATGGTAGGGTAGGTACACAGTGGTTGCAAAGAAAAATCGTTGTGCCAAGAAATGTATTTTAGACTTTACAACATATAATCATATAATTACGGAATGGTTTGTATTGGAAGGGTCCTTAAAGATCAGGTACAAAAGAATAGGGGATAGGTGTTATTAATACAGACACAAAAGACTAGTAATAGGCATTACTAGTTTTTGAGTGAGTGAACATGTTGTAGTTCCAGCTGTGTTCACCACTCCAAATTACTTGGGCTTTTTCCTAAGACTTCCTTGCAATTAGGTTAGCGTCAGATCCCTATTTACGTTGTGTGCAAAGCTTCTGATGACTAATCAAGTAAAAACTATTAACAATGGCTGTACTGTTTATTTGTTACAACACTTCAGCAAAAACAAGGCTTTTGCAGGAGCACAATGACAGTGCCAGTACAAGACCCTGAAACGCATCCAGCAGACAAAAAAATCAACTACCTGGCAAAATATTAATCGAAGTATTCTGTCTAGTCTCTGGAAGCATTTGAGGCAACATTTAGCACAGTGATTTATGTTCAGCCTTGGGAAGTCAGTAAATTACCCTCCAAAGGCAAAGGGTACATGCTTCAGTCATGGGAAATAAATTGTCCTAGATAATTAATTATTTTATCATGAGCATTATCTTCTAAACACCTGCTACTTCAATTTTCTTGCTTTTTAGGTGGAAGGGATGTCAAAGCTGAGGTAAAAGTAGTTTTGAATTTTGTTTCCTATGTCTCATGCTGTTCTGAACTTTTACAGTAGTAAAAGAAAGCAGCAGTACGTTTCTACATGCAGCAGCATTTTTACATGCTTTTAAGGCAACTAATCCGTCCTGCTAATCTAGGGTGAAATCACCAACATGCCCTAGTTTCTCCTGTGATTAAGGGTTCTATTTATCAAAGCTCAATTCACTGCAAGTTACTGCTCTTAAAGATTCCTTCTTTTTCAGTTACCATGTTTCAGGGTCTGCTGCAATTGTGTGCATCCTTTTTGTGCTCTTCTAGCAATTTGAAGAATAGTCTTGTATGGGTGTTCTTGGGCCATTTTGTTACTCCAGTTTACTTGTTTTTGTTCATGTAATGACAGGACAAGGGGGAATGGTTTCAAACTGAAAGTAGGTTTAGATTAGATATTAGGAAAAAAAAAATCTTTACTGTGAGGGTGGTGAGGCACTGGGACAGGTTGCCCAGAGAAGTTGTGGATGCCCCATCCCTGGAAGTGTTCAAGGCCAGGCTGGATGGGGCTGTGAGCAACCTGGTATAGTGGAAGATGGTTCTTACTCTACAGTATTTAAGAATAATTTCTGAGCACACACTGTACAAATTAATGAGCAAATTGCAAAAGCATATGTTAGAGAGCTGGTCTATGATAACAGCAGACAGATCTTGGTCATAACAGATGAGGACATTTTAAACTATATCTATCTATCTATCTATCTATCTATCTATCTATCTATCTATCTATCATTATCTATTTATATATTTATGTATTTATTTATGTATGAGAGATAAACTACTGCCTCCATCTCACAGACCTCACTGCAAATTAATTACAGCCACTTCACTGCACTTCTGCTGACTCCAAGAGCTCCAACCCACAGAACGGGATAAGATCTTGATGTGGATGTGTGTTGGGCAGAGATCAAAGTTGTGAAACTCGATTTTCATTTCAGTGACTCAACTACTTGCCAGTGAAGGTGTCACTTTGGCTCTGATGTGTATTGTTAGTGCTTAACATACTGTCTCCACCTCAAGGAAGTCCTAAGTAGAAAAATAACCCTGAAGCCATTCCAGAATCTGTCTTGAGAAATGTTTTGATTCAAACCAGAACTACTCAGGTAATGTCAGTAACACAAGCATGGCTGATTTAGTGAAGCAGTAATCTGGTAAAGCCAAGAAAGTGGGGCTTTGAATATGTTTAGTTACCGTGGAAATCAACAAAGCTATATAGCTTCTTTGTGCTGAAGGCAAAAATGATAAGTTCCCAACAACTATTCTCAGGAAGCACGGAAAGGAGTCACAGAAAAGACAGAAAAGAAGCATTCTGTAAAGAAATCCACAGTGATCTTGGGTGGGGCAGGAGGAGAAAGGTGCTCCTAGCATGCATTTCTTATTAAGTGTTGCAGTGACAGTGTCGTAACTGCCAAGAATTCCTCTGCTTAAGCAGCAGTTGAACTTGGAAATGTGAAGAAGTGATTTTGATTCTAGAACTTAAGAAATATTTTCTAGCTTTTTTAAAAATAGAAATTAAATATTGATTATTATTTTAAACCAAATGCTGTCTCTTGAGATAACTGGTATATTCATGTTTCTCACCTACCAAAATTGTCAATTTGAGATCAGTTGTTCTATCTAGTATAAATTTGCTCTAAGTGCAGATGGATACACCTGATCGAATATGAACTCTCTCTCTTTTCTGTGCAAATGCCAAGCAGTATAACTGAAAAAATCTCAGTACATGAGAACCTGTTTCAGGTTACTGTGACATGTACCAAATAGGTCTGACATGCCTCTGCAGCAGTGAAACTAAAAGCCTGTTTATGAGTGCAGTGTGATGTGTGTGACCTTATGTTTCTGTTGCTACCCTGTTCTCTCTAAGAAGAGAGAGTTTTGTACAGGAGGGCATTAAGGGATGGGATCCAGTAGGTTATATAGCTACTCAGTGTTCATTTGGACTTTGGACTTGGGTGACCAGAAAATCAACCATCCTCAGATTTAGGATTTTCTGGAATGAGGACTTTGGTGGCCACAAACCCTGCTGGTGTGCTAAAATAGGTGTGTTCAGACCGTAGGAGACTCAGAACTGTGTTTTCAAACACAGAGACTCAGAGTGTGTTTTCAAAAATTTGTAGCTTTTGATGCTGCAGTAAGCTGTAGCAAGATTTAACTAAGTATTTAACTAAGTATAAATAGTCTCTCTGACAAAAATTAGTGTTTCTTGCTTGCCTTACACCTTAACCCATTTTAAACTATAAGTCAAAAGAGTCCTGTGCAGAACCTCAGTGGAATTACCAAACAGCCTTTGAATTAACTGCTGTGACAGAGTCACCACTCAGAACATCACTGATTGATGTGTGGGGAAAGCTGTACCTTTCAGGGCCAACTGGAACAACGTACTGTGCTGTTCTGAAGTTCAGCCAGACCAGTTACTCCCAGATACTGAAGGACACAGCCCCCTGTCTGGCTTCTTGGTGCTGACTGATTTCTGAACAATGCAGTCTCACTAGCAGCATAGGCACCGGTCCAGCGTCTGAGACCTGAACCATGCCTCAGAGGCCTGCAGCTGGAAGCCGTGACAGGCTTTTCTCAATTACGTGTTTACTCTGTGCTTAGGTACACTCAGACAGCTGACTGAGTAACTGGCATAACAGGTTGGATTGTAAAACTCACTTGGGAAAACAGCTCTACACTGGAAGAACAGAATTTTGCAAAATTACTGCTTTCTAACTTAAGTCTTATTAATGTTTCATGATTAATTCATTCACATTACTCTTAGTTACCTCTAGGAAACATCCTCTGCTCTGCGAAGAACGCATACTTTGCTCCTGACTCACAATTTGGCAGCACTGACAGTTGCGTGCGTTCTTTTGGAAGTGTATTTTCAGTTCACAGTGATTAGTTTCTGTAAAATGAGTACCAGAGAGTACTTTGGGGGGGGGGGGGGGGTGTGTTTTACTTTAAAATTGTGGTCATGACAGATATGGGATATCAGAATTATGGATATAGTGATGTGCACCACATTCTACAAATGACCCTTTTTTCTTCAACACTTATCAAGCATTCTATGCATCCAATATATAAGCTGTTACACTTCCTTGAGACTGCTGATTTCTGGCATGCTCCCTGCTCTCTTGCTACATGATGGAGAGCTTTCCTGATCGTTGCTAGCTACTGGGAGACGCTTTTTTCTCTCAACCCTCCTGGGTCACCAACTATCAAACTTTGTGCAGCTTCCTTTGAAACATTGCTGTTTTCCTTTAGATATCGTGGAGGAAAGTATTGGGCAGATAAACTCTTGGAAAACTCTATTATATTTGTTCCTAAGATTCCTATGGCCTATGAAGTTTCCCCAGTTTATCCAGTCACCTTAACACCACCCTTGACTCAAAAACAGTAAAGGAAAAAGCAGGTAAAAACCATTTTGCACAACCAAAATAGAGTTAGCAATGGCTTATAATCACACACAACAACAGGAATAGAAATGTCCCCATCCAGCTCAAAAAGGGTTTTCCTCCCAGTTATATTATCAAATAAGTTGGTAAACATTTTACAGCTTTCTTCTCTGAGAGGTCCATGGCTCAAGCCAGCTCTTCATCTTGATACTGACAACATGGAAGAAGCCAGTATGAGAATTCCTTCTTTCCTCTAATTAGTGTTAATGAAACCAAGAGGGAAGAAAACTAACCCTTCCATCCAAAAAAATCCCAAGCTTCTGACTTGGAAAAGAGTAAAGGTTCTGTAAGTTTGGATTGGACATCCTCTCTACCATTTAATAAGTTAAAAACATGCCTTCTCAATTTTTTCCAAACCCTTAACCAAGATGCCAGTCCCTTCTGAATCATTTGGAAATTGTTCAAACCTCAAATGAAGCTTCTTCTTACATTTTATTTTTCTAATTCCTATTAAAATGCATGTCTACTTCAACTGGTATGTAATTAAATTAATGAATTTAGATCTTGAATAAAAGCAGAGATGGGATAAGCAATTACTGAATAGTCTATAGTCATCTCTTTGAAAAGTGACTAAAAGTAAGCTTATGGGAACCAAAATGAAGGAGTTGAAGACAAGCAAAGAGCAAAAAGGCTCTGAATTTAAAACTATGAACAAGGAAACAATTCCAGGGAAACTTCTCCCTGGAAAATTTGCATTTCTATGTTTGGACAAGTTTAGTTTTACCATCATACTAAACAGTGAGAACTGCATAGAGTTTCTACACAAACCTGAAGGAACTATGTTTGAACCAAAAAAGTGGTACCCTGGCATAAGGAAAGGGATAGCTGATCAAATCAGGGAAAAAGTAAACACTTAGAATCATAGAATCATAGGATGGTTTAGCTTGGAATGGGCGTTCAATGTCATTGCTACTTCCAACTGGAGCTTACATGATTGCGAGCAAACAGAGCTCTGCTCCAAAAAGAGGCTGAGCAACTTCAGGTGATGGAATACAGGAACGGTGTCAGTAGACACTCACACTGCCTGTTCTGGTAAATACCAGACAGAAGTGAGTCCCTCGTGAATGGGGTGATGGATTTGTCGAGGACTGGTTTCATTTGTGCGACAATTTCCCGGAGCGGACGGAGTTAAGCCAGTCATGCCCTGGATGCACTGCGGTGCACGAGTAGATCTCTCTATCTGAAGACATGAAATGTCTCTGCTCCCGCCAGGTTGCCAAAGGGGCATTAGCTCCGCTCCGCGGCACAGCCCAACGCTGAGCTGGCCACGGGGCTCTCATGTCAGCCCCGTCAAGGCTTGCCACGAGCCCCGAGGGCAGCCTGAGGGAAAACTGGTGTCACATTGCGCTGGTCAGCTTGGCCGCCCAGCGGTCACGGCACGAAGGGGAACTAAATCCAGCCTTGAGGGCTAAAGGATGTGGGTTAATGCCAGGGAAAAGGGGGTTAAGCCCAAACTTCGTGGAGATGCCTCGCAGGATGTCACACAGGAGGCCACCGTGAGGACCCGGCTCGCCCTGTGCCAGGTGCTTCACGTCCCCGGGGTTCCATCGGGCTGCCCGGGCTCCCACCGCCGCTCAGCCCCCCTGGCTCGGGCAGCAGCGGCCCGGGCTGCGAGGCGGGCCGGGCGGGCTGCGAGGCGGGCCGGGCGGGCTGCGAGGCGGGCCGGGC
>JAWWES010000001.1:86640653-86667368 GCA_035583135.1 Lophotriccus pileatus
CCCCCCCCCCCCCCCCCCCCCCAAGATGACTAATGCTTCTTCTGATACTTTTTTTCTTCTTCTTTTAGGAGTAATGCAGGGTGCAGAGGACAGTACAGTTTGAACACTCTTACCCCAACAATGGAAACAGCTTCTGTTTTGCAGCAAAATATGACACTTGTAGTTTTGCTCATTTGTCATCTCATTCTACTGATACCTCTGTTCAATGCTGGTAGGTTACATGCTTTGTTGAAATTATCATTTTAAAAAAGAAAATCTGCAAGAGATGAGTTGTGTATATTTAGTAGGAAAGAGATACCAAGAGCTAGTACTGGATCTTCGCATATTAAAACCAGCTGAATCCCTTTTCTGGGATTGAAATGACATGAGGGATGGCATGGACAAATGGACATAAAAGTTTTTAAATCTAGCCACATAAACTTAGGGTACTGAGGCTTTGATTAGCCTCTCCCTGAGAGTCTAATATTAATGTCTCTGAATTAGTTTAAGCTACATAGAGACTTACTTCAAAATCTTTAAATTAGGTGATAGTAAGATAGTGATACTGAAAGGATTACGGAAGACTTTTTTTATTTTGAAATGGAATCTATTAACTTTGTATTTATACACTCATTCAGCAAGATTTTTAAAATCAGTTCAGCCAGGTGTTTTGCAGTTTCGTAGGAATTCAGTGTTGCACACAGAATCACAGAATGGTTTGAGTTGGAAGGGTTCTTAAAGATCATCCAGTTCATCCTCCCTGCCATGGATAGGGACACCTTTCACTAGAGCAGGTTGCTCAAAGCCCCATCCAACCTGGCCTTGAATACTTCCAGGGATGGGGCATCTGCTTCTCTGGGCAAATGTATGCAGAAATGTGAAAGTTTTACAATCTACTTTATAGCCCAATGGCTAGCTCTGTGTTAAAATGGTATTGTCCAGTAAATTTTTGCTTGCAGATTTGGGTTCTTGGTAACTTTTTGCAGTATCTGTCCTACTTTCTCTGGTATTTTTTGCTTAATGTTTAAAGAAATGCTTGCTGGGCTGCATGATTGTGCCATGTCCACTTTTTACACAGACATAATTATAAAAATTCCATTTATGCTGATCTTTCATATGATGTTCAGAATAATGGGCCTTTTGGATAAAGGTGCAAATATAGTAAGGAAACAATACGTTATAGTCAAGACTTCTTAATCCAAATACTGTGCCTTTCCAAATTTTTTTTGTATTGTAACGTGTTGGTTTACAGACTTCTTTGATGTGTTGAAGTCTTGATATCATTCCATACTGTCTTCGGCTTCAGGTTAAGAAACACCTGTTTTTTTCCCCCTGATTTTTTTTTTTGGCCCCACAGTCATAATGGCCAGAGCAGTACCAGGAGCTCTGCACTGCTGCTGTTTGCACTGTGCTTTACATAGATAGTATTCACATTAAGAATCTGGAAATTCTGCAAAAAGTACTAACATGCTCAAATAACAAGGATATGACAGGTGAGTTGGGAAGCTTGGAGTTGCCTGGTGGATCCCACGGATCTTCTAATACTCTGGTTTGTGCTGAGGCTATTGGATTTGCGTGTGCTTGTTGCCAGCTACCATAATAGAGGGAAGTTGTGGCATAAGCTTGTAAAATGTGTATTTATGTCTTCAACCAGAGGGTGCTAAACAAACAAAAATAGTAGCCTTGTGATGTTTTAATGGTAAATGTTACAGAAAGTTTTATTTTCTAATTCTGTGTCACTTGGAATGGATATTGATACTTTTAAAACATATAAGTATACAGATTAAAAGCATTGACAATTTTTTCTTGTTTTTTTTTAATAGAGAAATGTGTTCTTTGTGATTACTTTGTGCTTGTTGGAGAGCCTACAGCTATCACTTGCCCCATTATTACACTGCCAGTGCTTCACTCTGATTACAATCTGACATGGTACAAAAATGGTAGTGCTACACCAGTAACTACAGAGAGAGATGCCAGGATCCACCAGCAAGAGGGCTTGCTTTGGTTTATTCCTGCAATTCTGGAAGATTCTGGCCTTTATGAGTGTGATGTAAGGTAAGGAAGGGAAGGATGGAAACAATTGGATTGCTAATGCTTGCAAGTGTGATAATATATTTGTGGAACTTGAACGTACAAAACTTTTTGGTTTAGGTAGAAAGCTTAAACAGTTAAAAAGCACTGTTTTGATTATGCTTTATGTTTCTGCATGATGCCTTTCTCTTCCACCTATTTACCATTGCAAAAGTGGTTCACACAGAAGACTATCATGAAGCATGATAACACTAACAATGTGGGGATTGCGTGTTTGTTTGTTTTGGATGACGCATAAGGTCACAGGAAAATGTCTTCGCTGCTTCAGCTTTTCCCATGTTCAAACTGCTGACAGATCAGAAGAACATTTTGATTTCTTCATAGGATAGGGCTAAATGGAAGAAGGATCTAAGAGGAGCAAACTCTGCATTTTATGCAGTATCAACACCCAGATTTTCTGGAGAGCTTAACAACTTTTTGCTAGTCTTATTAGAAGTTTACAAATTAAAAAGCAGAAAAGCATTCTTCTGATTTATTTTAAAGTATTACCAAATGTTACTGGTCAAAAATGATAATGCAAGGAAAGAGGAAAGCAATGTGCTAGACAGCTTTAGAGACAGTGAAAATGATGTGTCAGTAATACTACTCAAACAACCTGAGTGCACAGAGAAGCAATAAAAGGAATAGATTCTTTGAAAAGAAAATCTATATCTAGCTTTTTTTGGTACTTTAAAGCTCTTGCTATATATACGGCTCAGATTAGTGCACTGGGCTTAACTACTTCAGGTCATCAAATCTTTTTTATAATGGTTGAAATTCACTGTGTGCTGAACAGGAAATGAATTTTGGGAGGACAGATGGAAACTATTCCTTTCCTCATGGTCTTGCCACAACACACTGAGAACAGCCGATACAGGCTTTTCAGGTGGCCCAAACTTTGTTTTAGTAGCGTGTAGTTATGTGTAGCAGTGTGCATACAGTACACCAGTTATCCTGGAGGGGTTTGGATTGTGAATGTGGTAACAGTGATCAGCAGAAACTTCCAATGTCGTGGGCCTTTGCACATTCCTTCTCCAGAGCTGACAAATGAAGCCAGAAGACACGTAATCCTTTCAAAGCTACCCAGTTATATAATTTTAATTTAGTCTTTCCTGCCATGCTTCTAGTTACTTGAGCTATGAGGTGTGTTCCTGTGGGCACCTCACATCCCTGGCTTGCGTAATGTCAGCAGGACACAAAACTTGCTAATGTTCAGTTGTGTTAGCTCTAGGCAGCATTTTGTGCATCAGTCACTTAAACCTTAATTGGAGCTCTGAGAAGTCCTGACATCCCCTCTGGTGCTTCCAGAGCAGACCCCACTTCTGCTCACAACACAGAATCAGAGCTTATTCCCATCTCTTGATCTGAAACAGGGGGTGAGGGGCTAAGGATTGTATTTATGAGCTAGGAGGGTACAGCAGGGGTGTTAGAGGCAAGGCTGGTGAAGATGCTGAAGTCCCTCTCTGTAAAGTCCTTGAATTGCTGGAAAACAGGAACCTTTCTGTTAATGACCTGACTTGTCTGCTGTTCTAATTACAGGAGCCTTAACCACTCTAACAAAAAAACTATAAATTTAACCGTTTTCAAGAATGATAATGGCTTGTGTTTCAATGGAGAAATGAAGTTTGAACAAAAAGTAATGAGCACAAATACTGGAAAGATTATATGTCCTGATCTAGAACAATTTAAAGATGAAGACAATAATCAGCCTGAAGTATATTGGTATAAGGTATGGTGCATGTGTATTTCATATATACAGGATGCAAAATGTATTACTTAAAATTTCTTGTGGAGTAACTGGGAAAAGCTTTTGGAAGGGAAGGTTTATTTTCTCTACAGTTTGAGCAAGACAAGAGTGTGAGTAAGATTTGTGAAAATCTGGTCAATCCTTTGATTATTTTATGTAGATAATAAGTTTTAAAACTTGAATGTTTCTGTAAATACAAGGCTTTGGATAATTATTTCAGTTTCTCAGAATATTAGGCATGTCCTATCTGTTGACCATGCTGTGGTATTCTTATGCTGCTTGCTTTGGTTCTGTGAAAATACTCTGTAGACTGTGCAAGCTTAGAAACATATATTTTGTCTGTGTTGAAGTAAAATTATGAAGTAGTTCAACTCTTAATTCTGATGCTGATATTAAAGCAGCTACATGGGCCCGTATATGTAAAATATCCTTGGTGCTGCACCTACACATCTTTTGAGATGAAGGGTTTCTCCACTGCTTGTAGGTCAAGGAAGAGAAGGAAGTTTTTCCCTGTATTTGCATTGCCACAGAAACCCAACCATCATAAGGCACTGCTACAGTCATCCCTACAGTGAAGTAGGGATGCAGGCACGTGTTCTCATAAACTCTGCTGCATGCATAATAACTTCTGTTACACCTGAGATGGATAACTGCCACGCCATTAATGAAGGCAGTGAACTAAAGCACAGCATTTGAAAACTGAAAGGATTGGCTCCAGGGATTTTTTTTAAAAGTACAGATGGAACAAGATGTCATCAGGCTTCATGTTAGACTGTAGTGGTGCTTGAATAAGAACCACATCTTGGCTTTCAAAAAAGTCTGTATTTGGCAAGTATTTTAATAATCAAGTATTTTAATAATCAGTAGAGTTCAGTAACTTATTCAGTTGTCAGGTTTTTAGTTCCCTAAAGTCACAAGTACTTTTGATGTATTTAGGAGTGTAAGTCTGGATTTCTTGAAGACAAGCGACTTCTTTTGGCAGAGGGTGAAAGTGCTGTCTTGATTCGTAATGTAACTGTGCAAGATAGAGGAAACTACACGTGCCGTATGGTGTACACCTATATGGGAAAACAGTATAATGTTTCAAGAACCATAAGTCTAGAGGTTAAAGGTGAGTGCACGAGGTTATTCTCCTTTTGGCTCTGATGTAAATATTTGTATGCAGGCATAAGATACCCAGTATGTTACCTTTCAGCTCCGTGAAATTAGAGTTGCAAATCTTCTTTAATTAATTTATTCCTGAATATAAAATTGAAATACAATGAGGGACTTTGTTATCCTTGAGGATTGCTTTTCGGGAAGAATTGTCATGGGGAAATGAGTAATGTGGGCTTAGGAGTGAGAATTAGAGGAAAGGGGTGGTTACTGTGGTGGGGACATTGTTTTTGCTGAAACAAATAATGGACCATTAAATTAAATGCATTTTAAAATAGAATACTTTTTTTCTGAGACTATCACAGCAAACCACCTTCTTGCAGCCCTGCTGGTGAACGTGCTTACAAAGTTCACTGGAATCTCGGTTGATGGGAAAGGAGATGTGACTAGCTATATAAATACTATGAAGTTAATAAATCTTCCTGTAGGAAGGATTGGCTTACTGTTGGAAGCTGGTTGTGCTTTTCTGCACACAGGACATGAATCTGGCTGTCTCACTCTCCCAGTAGTGTCATTTATTGCTGTTACCATTGTGATTGTGTCTTTGTGGGCAGTATTGCTGGTGACCTGACTAGTAACATGGTAATAGTCCTATCAGAATAGTTGGCTGGAAAGAGCATGTCCATCTGTTTAGATTAAATCAAAATTCTGACTCAGGCAGGTGATATAAGAGCCGTGGATTGTTAGTAGCCAGTCTAAACATTATGCAGAATGGTACAATTCCAGCCCAGTTTAAGCATGTGTTTATTTAAACTTTTACTTAAATAAATATTCACCTTATCTAGGAGGTCACTGATACAATCCCTCCTCTTCCTTATCCATCTCTCTGAAAAACTAATTGCATTTTTTGGTTTTGTCTTTTTCTGGTTGTGTTGTTGGGAGTTGATATTAAAGTAAATTTGAGAATTTTTTTTTTAAAGTATTTTTAAGGTAAGCTAAAGCCTTTTGTTAACTTAAGAACTAAAACAGAATAATTTGGAGAGAGTACAGCAAATGTCTTATGAGATATTTCTGTTGTAACTTTGAAACTGGTAGTAAGTATGACAATACAATAGTACCAAGCAATAAAACCAAAACCACTGTAATACTATCAGCTGAAGTAAGTTGTGGAACTCTTCCTGCCTAAAGATTTTATTTTGTTCTTTGTTTTGATTAGAAAAACCACCACAGATAAAACCAGAGTTTATTTATCCAAAGAACAATACAATTGAAGTAGAACTTGGTAAGTACTGACTATTTAAGAGGTTATTAAGTAAAATAAATAAGCTCCTGGTCTTTGTGAAATAACATGGGAACAGTTCCATGGACTTCAGCAAGGCTGGGAGATTAACATGTAGATTGAGGAAATCTGGAAGACAGATGAGAGATGATAGAACATGATTCCCACATGAAGTTTGTAGGGGGAAATAACTATGTGTCTAAGATTGGAGTCTCTTGACCAGCAGTGCTGTGCGGGATGCATTTATTTATTTATTTATTTATTTATTGTTATCGTCATCTGTCCTTTTTACTGCTTCTCAGTGTCCGTGTCTTGATGTATCTTCAGTATCTGTGGAAATATTACCCCCCTATTACATGGGGCCTAGGCAAGACACTTTAAAGGAATTTAAGGAAATTGGTTGGTTTGTTTGTTTGTGTTAAAAAGGCATTGCCATTCAAAGTAATATTCTCTGTCCAGTACCTTTAATGGGATACTGGAAGAAAAAAAATAAATCTTTGCTCCTATTAGATGTCTGGCTGTAGTGCAGAGTATTTAAACACTTGCATGAACATGGAAATGGCTGTATGATTTTTGAATGAGAAATGGCAGGAGAAGTTTGTGTAGAAGCTTAACAGGAATTCATGAATGCATGGAAATGGAGAGCATGGAACACTTGAGGTTTTTTTTTTTCATTTTGAATAACTATGCAACACACTAAACCATGTCTTTAGAAAAATTCATTATCATGATGGAAGGACAGGAGGGAAGAGATTGGGGAGCATCTCTGATTTCTATGCAAACTCTTTTTCAAGTAACTGCTTTGCATGTGAGCTAAAGGTTTATTCCATACTTTTGTTAGAGATTATTCCTTGGTGGAAGCATCTAGATCTGATGCGGTTCTAGGAAATGAAACACTTAAGATCTTTACATAGGTGAACTGAGACAGCCCACCTTCTCCTATCAAATTATAACTTCCATGGGTAAAATACAGAAGGAAAGGAATCCAAGAAAGCTGCTTACCTTCCTGTACGTGGAGCTCTCTGAGGTACATTGGAAATAAATATGTTTTGCAACTTGATTTGCATAGTCCTGAGGCATTCTGTAAGATCTGGACTCTTGGTGGCAAAGGATCTGAGTGACAGGTGAGCTTGCTCTGGGAGTAGGGTGTGACAATATTCAGAAACCATCCCAGTGGACAGTGTTGTCCAGAAGACTCTGATTCGGAGTAAAGATACACCTGGTCGCTAAGAATGGGGTTCAGCTCCAGGGTGTAGCTGTCTGCATGTGGGTGTCTGATCTAGCATCCTTACCCCATGCTGTTATCGACGGGGCCTCAACCCAGTTGCCTACACAAGGTGTGCTGTTTTGAGCAGTCTGGCTACTCTAGCAGTACAGATTTCTTGAAGATCTGGAGTCCTATCTGACAACTCCATATAGATACCTTGGATATTGCCATAGTGTGTACATGCAACTGATTTGAGCCCTGGAGATCTTTCAGTGGAGTCAGGAGAGCCATTCAGTTAAGGTATCTACTTCAGTGTGAGTGGACTTCAGCAGAGCTTAACTCTGTTACTATCTTAGACATCTAGCTTACATGTAGATGTGAACATTTAGATACCTACATTTAGGGTGGAATTTACATCCAGGTCGTAGACACCCAAACTTGGATTACAAATGGCTGAGTTTTAAGGACTCTGCTTTTCTTAAGGTAAGTAGTTTTATTTTTATATCCCTCCTTTTCCCAACTGTTCCTTCATTTCTCGATCCTGCTTCTATTACAAGACCTTCAATTGCTGTGTTTAATTTTTTTTTTGGTAGGCTCTCATGTAGTTATGGAATGTAATATATCAAGTGGCATAAATGGCTTAATTCCATTCTGGCAAGTTAATGATGAGGATGTTGATATCTTTGATAAAACCTACAGGGAACAGTTTTATGAGTAAGTATCCTTATATATTGAATTATAAGTGCATTTGTAGATGAAGTAATCTGCATTAATTTACAGTGAGTTCACAATAAAGCTGACCTCCAGTCAAATGTCAGTAGCCACTGAAAGACTGATTAGAAGTCTGCATCAAACACAGTATATTCTTATTGCTTGGTTTTAAAAAATGACATTGACATTTTACTATAGATACTGATGTATCTGATACAAATGTAATGAAGCAATAATATGTAGATTTTTATAATCCTGTTGTGAAATATAATTTTGTAGTACTTGCTTATGCATTTGTTCTTAAGTGATTTTTTTTTGATAATAGATTAAAGCCCTCTATCGTTAATTAATTGAAAGGATAGATTGTTCCAAAACAAAAAAATCACCAAACTTAGTTTTATTTGTGAAGTTGGTCCTTTTCTGAGTACAGACACAATTGCTAATCCTCAAGAACACAAAGCAGAAGCTTTTGTTGCAGGACATTTAGGTTTGGGTTTTTTATGTTCAGGAAAATAAAATTAAGCTGGTAAACCCAGCAATTCTTTAAGTAGTGTAGGACTTTTACTCAGTAACTGATCTATGCTGTAACAGTGTGGATGTACTGTTTGCTTTCTCATTGTATCAATCACTGCTGTTAAACATAACCCTTAAAATCAAGCGCAAAAAAAGAAAGGAAGAAAAAAACCCTCAGATGATTAGTTCACATTCATGGAGAAGCATTGTCTTCTCCACCAAGTGCTGTCATCAAGGCAGATTATGGCTAGAGAGTTAGGTAGAAGACTGCTTTTAAAATTATCTACTTCATTCGTCTGTACCTGGCCTCTACTTTGTCCTCGGGTTCTTTAAGGGGGAATTACTACTTTTGTTATAGATTTGTATACTTGTTGTTTGTCTATAAATGTCAGGGCCCCACCCTATGGTCTGCAAGGCACAACTAAGTCCATTATTCTTCAGGACATGAAATTTCTTACCTTCACCAGTGAATCTGTGCGTAACTGTTTAGTATCTTCAGCTTCTGCTGAAACCTTATTCTGCTCTTAAACACACCTTACTGAAAGGCATTTAATATATTTAACTCAAAGCACTTCTCTGTTAAGATTTCTGGCTTGCTTGAAAGTGATCTCCATTTCTAATCACTACCCTGCCAGGTAATTTTCCCATGCCAGAGGTGGAGATGTGCAAAATACATCCTGTGCAAGTTCAAAGCAAGTTATCCAATAACAGAAAAATTAATTGCAATATTAATGTTTTATTTCATAAAATAGTAGCAGTTTCTCAGCAGTTAAATTTGTGAAGCATTCTCTGTAGCAAACCACATTGTAGCTGTGGCCAGCAAAATGGATTTGAGGCTTACACCTGGGAGGTAACTCCTGTGCTGGGAGGAAAGTTAAAACTGACTTGAACAAATCCAAACATGTTGCAAAATGATGAGGTTTGTATTGGCATCCCATGACAGAATTTGCTGGCAATTATTTATGTAATAGAAACTGTTTCTTCAGGGTGTTCTGCAAAATGAGTTCTCTTCCTTGAGTTCATCAGGTAACATTACTTTAAGGTATATAGAGTAGGATGCCAGTTTGTATGTACGTTCCCACTGCGGCCTCTCTCACCGTATTCTTGTAGATCTATCTTAGAGCAGGATGGTTTTAGCAGGGTATCATACTGTATCATCAGACTTTTTGTGGCAATAGCTATAAGACATTAAGGTATTATCACCATTTTTGTTGTCATTTCACACAGGGATGAATTTTGTTTGTCACTATTTCTCGAGGTGGTTGGCACCATTGACTGTGAGCAATGTGGGCTTTGCGAGTCTGTTAGAGTGCTTAAAAAGGCCTCTGCATCATCTGTGTAAAAAATCCTGGAGGGTGATTTTTCTCTTGCTATTTTATTACTAGGTATTACTGGTCTATATAGTCTTTCATTCACAGAACCATTCCGGTTGGAAGGGACCTGTTGAGATTGTCTAGTCCAACCCACTTACTCAAGATGGGGCAGATTGAACAGGGTGCTAGGGATGTGTCCAGTTGGATGTTAAATACCTCCACAGGTGAAGACTTCACAACTCTGGGCAGTGTTCCTGTTCTAGTGCTTGACTATCCTGATAGTAAAAAAGTGTTCTCATGGAATTTCAGATGGAAAAGTGTTTCAATTTGTGCTCATTGCCTCTTGTCCTCTCAGTGGGCACTACTGAAAGGAGCCTGGCTCCCTCTTCTCCACTCCTCCCTCCCATTGGGTATTTACACACACTGATGAGATCCATCCCCTGCCGTGAGCCTTCTCATTTCTAGGCTGAGTAATCCCTGCTGTCTCATATGACAGATATTCCAATTTCTTAACATGTTCACTTCCCTGCACAGGACTTGCTCCAGCAAGTCCATAATTCTTGTACTGGGGAGCACAGAACTGGCCTCACTGCTCCAGGTGTGACCTCACCAATGCAGAAAACAGAGGGGAAGGATCGTTTCCCTTAACCTGCTGGCAGCATTTTTCTTAGTGCAGTCCAGGATGCCTGGGGTCTGGTTATCCCTCCTCAGATGCAGGATTTGCATTTTACTTTGAACTTCATGAGATGTTCCTGTCAGCCCATTTCTTTAGCCTCAAGGTTCTTCAGGATGGCAGCTCTTGTATCAACATCCCTTTGAGTTTTGTATCACCTGCAAAACATTCTGTCCAACTTAGCCAAAAAACCCCCAAACAAAACCCCCAAACCACCAAACCAACCAAGAATCCAAGATATTCTCTGTTCATGAAGCTGTTTGTTAAAGGGGTCTATTTACTGTGCTTCACTGGCTTCTTAGGTTTAGAGTTAAAAAAACAAATGTTATTGTATTAGTGGATAGATGAGTCTATCCCATATTAAGTGCAGATACTTGGTTTCCATACAGATGTTTCTTTTTTACCCCTTTTTGATGACAGAGAGGGGTTGCCTCATGGACTTGCAGTATCTGGAACAAAATTTAACATTTCAAAAGTGAAAGCAAAGGATTATGCTCACAAATTTTTCTGTCACTTCATATATGGTTCTCAGCAGTTTACAGCCTACATCAAATTGGAACGCCCAGGTAAGAGATCTCTTCTTGATAAAATGGTGATCAGTATACTTACTTCTCAGTTAGTTTGACAACACCCTACTTAGAGCTAAAGCTGTGTGATAAAGGGGGCAGTGCAGCTCAGTACTTTTCTTTGTGAATTTATTGTCGTATTCTTAGCAAAATGAAAGAAAATAGCACTTTGATTTGCTTTGTCCTCTCACATTCAGTGTTTTAGAAAACAATAATGAAAGACTCCAATTTATTTGAAGCAGATAGGAGACTTCAGTGGAATACTTTGCTTCATTTCACATACTTGTACTTAAAGAAGAATGTGGATCAGAGGATATTGTGTGTCTAGAAGAGCAGTGAAAATGGCCACTTCTTTAAAAGAACTGGGTAGAAGATGTAGCTTAGTATGGAACAGACTGTCAAAAGAACATGAGTGTGTATGTAGACCTGGTTGTCCTATCCTACAGTAACAAATAATGGGGTGAGATTGCTAGGAGAAAGAAAAAAAAATCTGTATGGTAGGAAAAAAAACTAACAGTGATAGTAATGAAGAAATGAAATAGATTGTTTGGAAAGGCTATGGACTTTTCATTACTGGTGCATGTGCTGTGTTAACCACCTTCTAGATAGGCTTATGCATGTAGATTGAGAGCATCCTGCCACTTGGAGACCCCAGTCTGGTGCTCAGAGACCAGGATAAGTTTGACTTATTCCTAGCAAGCATAACTTTTTCTTTTTGGTAGATGAACTGAAAGATAAAGTGAGCTTTGAAAACTTAAATGCAAGGCTGAAGAAATTAATTCTTTTTATTTCAAAACAGATACATGGACAGGCAAATCACCAGATGTTATAAGTACACTTTTTTTTTTTTTTTTAAATTTACCTTCAGAAGAGCCTCTGGTGAGCTTGTTTTGATTTGACTTTGTCAACTATGAGCCAATCCCCTGATAAATGTTCCTCCCAAACTTACCTCTAACTGGCTGCATTGTAAATAAACCATTGACTGAAAGTAGATCTGAGCTCTAACTTCCTACATAACTACAATTTCTTCATAAAGACTGTCAGGGTAGGATTTAAACTCAGAAATTCCTTAATATGCATTAACTAAAAAATGCAGTTTGTGGAGGGTGTTTGTATAAGGACAGTAAATAAGAGGGGTCAATGACAGGTCACTGAAGAGCCTAGAGACAACAAGTTGGCCTGGGGAGAATAGCATGGTCAGGAAAACATGTCCCCATCTCTTGACTTCCTTGCTTTCTGACAGATAAAATTTTGTACAAGAATTCTCACTCTACTGCTGTGCTGGGATATACATCAATATTTTATTTTGGTGTTTATTTTGGTGTTTGTTGAAAAGTAGCTTCATTTGTCACATTGTTAAGGTATTTTTTTCTTTGAAAGATAAAGTAGGCTTGTCAAATAACAATATTTGCAGAAAGCACACATGGAAAAGATTGACCTATTCATTCCTTCTTTTTTTAAAAAAAATATTTTAAAGACTAAACAGTTTTGCCCATTTCTTGTCTTTCCCTGATTCTAGTTTATAACTGTGCTTTGTTTATTTGTTTTATTTTTTATCCCACTCTACTGCAGCTCGAAACATTCAGGGTTACTTAATTGGAGGAGGAGTTTCCTTGGTATTTTTAGTATGTTTTACTCTCTTTATCTACAAGATCTTCAAAATTGATATTGTGCTTTGGTATCGGGACTCGTGCCATCCTTTCCTGGGTAAAAAAGGTATGTTTGTGTAACAATGCTGAGTGTTGTGTTGAGCTTCCATCTTCCTTTGCAAAGCAGTGAGTTAACCTCATGGAGTGTGATTGGACTTCCCAGGAAGTTTTGAAAGGATAGTATATTTTTAAGATGTTTAAAATTAGTTCAGATAACAAAAGCATGATAAACAATGATTCAAGTGGGGCAAAAACCCCCAGAGTTTAGAGATTTTTTTGTTTGTTTGCTTGCTTTCAGATCTTTAGAATTCATTTTTATATGTCCTATTGCTCATTCCTTAGTTTCAGATCAGAAGATCTATGATGCTTATGTTCTGTATCCGAAGAACAGAGAGAGCTGCTTGTACTCATCAGATATTTTTGCTCTGAAAATACTGCCAGAGGTCTTAGAAAGACAGTGTGGATATAACCTCTTCATATTTGGGAGGGATGATTTACCAGGAGAAGGTAAGCTATCTGAAGACAAATTGGACTTGAGTTTTCTTGTTGACCTGCAAATACAACTGAGAAACAGGCAATCAATCAGATGGAATTCTAAATGTCTCTCACCATCAAATGAACTATGATTCTCTTACTCACTTTGATGAAGGAGAGATACAGCACTAGGTGCTTCCACAGCATCTGTTTATCTCAGGCTTTCCCTTCTCATTATTTAGGCCTTCCAATTTTTTTCAGTGTCTAGGTAGCCTAGACATCTGGAAATGGAACAAGGCTGAGGCGAAGAGGAGTTGAAATTTTGATTGTGAATGATGGCTAATGGCAGGAAACATGGAAAAGTGGGTCTCATGAGCAGTGTGAAAAAAGTCTGTTGCCTTGAGGTGCCATTTAAAGGGATAATGTCTCCACTTTTTCATTTTTATTTACTCTGAGAATTGCTGTCAAACCATCAGGATGCAGTAAAGGATATAATGAATGCTTAGACAGTGCAGATAGAAGAAACCCAAAACAACACCAAGTTACCAGGAACGATCAGCTGTATCAAAGGCTACTTGTCCCTTGTTAAAGTTCTTAGAAAGCCTTCCCGTCCTTACAAGACTTCAAAATCCTTGTGGAGGTTTCATTGGTGTGTATATGTGCATCAAATTTAAATATCTAGTATGTGAGGCTAAAAATTTCGAAGCCTATCCCACTGACTGGTTCTGTGAGGTGAAATGATTAAAGGCTTCTGAATCCTTTCTGGTCTTATGACTTTAAAAGGATAATACTGAGACTGAATAAATTTGAAGACTAGGCCAAAGCCAGGAGTTTTTAATTAAAAAACAATTGCATATGAACCTACTAACATGAGGTGGTCCGTGGATCACTCTTTTTTTATTACATTTGAAGGATTTTGATGCTCATTTGAGGAAGAAGTAGAATCTAAAGTGTTGCTTTATTTTTCCAGCTTGAAAAAACGCAATAGTCTGTTCTCAGGGTCAAGCCACATGGCCTTTGTGTGATATTTACCATATTTTACTCTTTGAGACTTAATTGACTGGAATGACATTGAGGGGAGGATTCTTTTCTTTCTCTTCTACTTACATGTAACAAAAACAGATGAGCATATCAGAACAGGCTGTGTGTTCTGGAACTTGTGTTTTTGAATTCGTACCTATGATGGCAATAAAATGGCATTAGCAAGATAAGCAGTAGATAGTTGGCAGCTCTTCTTTGTTTATGCAAAACAAGAAAATAGACATGCAGTCTGATGGGGTCACATTGTTGCATTGGCCAGATCTCTAGGGTTGGCTAACCCAAGGTAACTGCTTGCATGCTCACATCCTGTGATGTAAAGTGTGTTGGCTTAAATATCAAACAGCGAATGAGCCAGCTGCAAAATGTTGGTAACATAAAGTAGAAACATACAATCTTATTTTTGCACAACCTTTTTTTCTTTTTTTTTTTTTTTTACAGCTGTGATCAGTGTTGCTGATGAAAAAATCCGTCAAAGTCGAAGAGTGATAATTGTTTTAGTACCAGAGCCCTCCTGTTACAGCATTCTAGAAGATGTGTCTGAAAAGCAGCTAGCCATGTATAATGCTCTTATCCAAGACGGCATTAAAGTAATTCTCATTGAACTTGAAAAAATACAAGATTATGCAACTATGCCGGAATCCATCAAATACATTAAGCAAAAGCATGGGGCTATCCGATGGAAAGGGGACTTCTCAGAAAGGTCTCACTCAGCAGGTACCAGATTCTGGAAGAAAGTGCGCTACCACATGCCATCCAGAAAAAGTGGATCTTCATCAGGATTGCATTTGTTACCAAAAGACTTGAATTCGCCTTAAATAACAAAAGAGAAATGGCACTGAATGACCAATTCAATTCACTAGTTGGTGATGGATTGACCAAAGGTCACATGTGTCTGTTTTGTGCAATCTCATCCAGATTTTCTTAAGTGAAGGTACTACAGCTTTACCTACAGATGTGAATCTTTTTTTCTTCTGGCTGGATCAACAGAACAACTTGAAATATCATCAGTAGCACATGTGGGAAGTACATGAGTACTTTTCCAAGAATTGCACTGTGATTTGGTTGGAATTCTCATAGTATTGAAAATAGAAGGGCAAAGAAACTATCAAAAGATCTCCAGAAAACTTGGTTTTCTTACAAGTAAAATCTGAATATGAAGAGAATTATATTAATTATAATCGTGATATTATGGAATGGGCATGGTTGATGCCAGTAAATATTTGTTTAATTTTTTTTTAATGACACGAAACTTTTCTTTGTTGCAAGTTTATTTGCCTTGTTCAGTTTGCTGAAGGATAAGTTCCCCTGTGTTACTGCCGCAGTGTGTTATCGTCCAAGAGAAAAGGTAAGAGACAATCCCAGCCCCCCAAAGTGCTGTTGAACCTGCAAAAGCATACTCTTCTCAGGTCCTTCTTATACATTTTAAAGAATGGTGCCATTTTTAGTCACTTGTCACATACAGACATTGGAAAAATACCTTTGTAATGCTTTATTGAGTCAAAAAATGAATCTCTACCGGACTTTTTTTTTTCCAATTAAGTGGCTTAATATATTTGTTTACCCAAGTGGAACAATTGGCTAATGACACCAGAGTCTCTCATGGGGCTACAGGATGATCGACTTCATCTGCCTTACCTTAAGGACCACATCAAGGGTCTTCTAGGCACCCATTTCTTGTGAGTTGCTGGTGCTGAAGGAGAGCAGATCTTTCTTCCTGTTCCTGACCAGAGGGCTGGCTCTAGCATTTGTCAGCTCTGAAAGCTGAAGCTGGCTGAATAGACTAATGTGGCAGAAATTGTCCTTTTCCTTGGGCTGATGTTCTCCCGGATTAGTGAGTTTTCCTGGCTCCCAAAGGGTTCAGAGTGCAGTCGGAGAAGTAGTATGATGAGACTATGCTTTTCAGCTCCACATAGTCTTACAAAACAGAGCTAAAGTAGCATTGCTGCTCAAATACTCCATGAAGTGATAGAGAGAAATACCCTGTGTAACCCCTGCAGCTGCTTGCTTTTGTCCTTCCCCTCTGCCCTGATGATGTGAGGAATCAGCAGTAACTATGTACTGAAGGCTGCAGTCATGGTTTTCCAAACAGTTTTTTGGAAAACAAAGTTGTTAAAACTTAGTGTGTATGTTGAATCCTTTATTTTCCATTTTAAAGTTTTTTTACAGTATTACATATGCCACAGCTGTTAACTGTGAAGTTATGTTTGATTTGTGGGTCGGCAGTGACATAGTTTGCAATGTTCAATTCTTTGTGGGGTAGGGAATTGACTTGGTTGATAAAAAAAATTAATTATCAGAGCTCTTTCATGCTATATTTATAGCTATGAATTTTACAGAAACAGGAGATGAAAGCCAAATTGCCCATGCTTTTCAGGCTGTCCTTGAAAGTTACATTTTTAAGTGATGAAATCTTCTTGTGTATGGAAGCCTCAGGATTTGACTGTTACTGCCTCTAAGTGCTGCTTGCAACTCTGAATCCCTATGTATGTCCCATCAGCTTCTCCCTTGCAGCACCTTTTGCTCTCCTCCCATTTAAACTCCATGATTTTCCCATGCTGTTCCCTTATCTTGAAACAAGCAACTTACTGTTATGTCAAACTCCATCACTTTCCAAACTCTCCTTGAACGTTGTTGCTAATACAGCAACAATAGGCAGAAATTTTCCCTTTGGTATCTCCACTTGTTCCTCTGAAAAAATCCATGTTCTGCATCCTTCAGAAGTTATCTGTTAATCTGGACACTGCAGAGTTGGCTTTTTCTTCTTTCACAGCTCAAGTGTTTTTCATATGCCTCCATCCTCAACAAAACAAAACTGATCCTTGCGTTCTGCCTGATAAGTGACAAAACCAGTAGAAATGGGTTCCTCTCCCACCTAAATTGCTTTGCTTGCCTCAGCGTATGCTGGAAACTTGAAACTCTGATTCTACAGACAGTACCTTCTGAGCTGTGAGTTGTGTGTGTGTTTGGCCAGAAGTGTCAAGGGAGGATCAGTCCTAGTCATGAAGTACCACATTCACTTAGCTGTTGCACACAATCTGCTTTTAAATATGCTGTGTGTTCAGTGGAAGCCTGTTGTAGGGTAAAAGAGCCTTAAGATCCATCTGAAGTTACTGAGAACCATATGAGCAAGGCTGATTGTTATGGTTCACATCAATAGAAGAATTAAATAGGACCAAAGCCATATGGTTTGGTCACAGAACTCTTCTGTAAGAAGATCCCTGTATCAAATGTGAAGACCAGACACTGGCAGTTTGGTGTTTGTATTCTGAGGACTAGGGTGTAATACTGACTTTGTGCTTCCACCTTGACAGCTCACGGTATGGAGCCAACAGAGTTCCAGCGACCTCATGCCTCCTGAATTACTTCTGCTGACTGGAATAGATTGAATGGAAAACTGCTACTCATTATCCCTGCCTTTAGGGATAGGGAAGTTATTTTACTGAGCCAAAATACTGATTTGTAAAAAATATTTGTTCCTTTTGATATACAAATGATGCTAAAGTTTTCATGTGTGTTTACATAAAGGCACTTTAAAAAAAGGTCCATTTTTAAATTCAATAAAGGCACTACATAGTTTTTTCACATAGCACTGTTGTTTTTTTCCGCCCTCATTCCTCCACTGAAGCATGCTGACAAAAATGGCAAACAGCAGTTGAGATTCAAAGTGTCTTAATAAGACTGCTGTAGTAATCTTCATTCAGGCTGCTGAACCATTGGCTTTATCTGGTCGTGGCACAACATTAGCACTAACCACCTTGCCCTGCCTGGGCAAACAGGAGCTGTGAGCCTGGCTCTGTTATGTCCTGTGCTCTCCTTGCAGGAAGGTGAAGCTAGAGCAGCTTCAAGGTGCTGCGTCGCTCTGTGGGACCAGCATGGTTCCCAGCAGTGTGCCAGTGAGCAGCCTTCTGCTGCAGCTCCTCCAGAGCTGGGGGGAAATGTAGGAGACCTCAGGTGGAGTAAATGTGTGAGAGGCAGCCTTCTCTGCTTGACTCCTGGGGCAAGTGCTGACTCCTCTGCTCGAGGAAAGCCACAGGCTTTGCAGTGGGGCTGTAGGGACTGGTCTCACATAAGACTGCATGTTAATTTCACGTTTGCTTACATTTGCCCCTGTAAAGTATAATTTCCAATCCTAGTAGATAAAATGGTCTATACTTTTTGTTGTCTGATTGTTTTGAACTCCTCGAAAGCTGTTACTGAATACCTTTTTCTGGTATAAGTAATGCCAGCTCTGTTTACTTGCTCATTTAATACTGAACTTGTTTTTTCATGCAAGATAGATAAGAAGATATGAAAGCCATTAGAGAAGCTCTTCTGAAGTGAATTTTTATATACCTATGTGACTCTCACAGTGCAGAGAGTTGCTTTTGTTTTGAGTCCAAGAACGTCTTTTAACTTCTGTTTAACCAGCAGCAATAAGTCTAATTCTGTATTTGGATGGTATCAGCATTTTCATGTGAAATTTCCCAAATGAAGTGTTTTCAAGACCTATATTGATAATGATTTTGCTTCTTTTCAGGCCTAATCTATACTATACACCTGTCTAACCCAGGTAAGGGTTCAGGCTGTAGATTAATGTGTGTTTGAAGGTCCTGTGCATTTGTTGCTTCACCTTAGGAAGGGGATCACTATAAGCATCACTTCCATGCTGGCAGCAGCATGGCATAAATTCTTTTCAAACAGGAGCTGGTAGATGATTTTGCTCTTCATTCCCCACCTCTTCCAAGATACAGCACCTTTGAACTGGATGTGCCTACTTAAGAGATTAAAAGATTGGGGTGGGAAGGATCAAGTCAAAGAAAATCACTGTTCCCTGGTAATTGGACTCAGCATGGTATACTCCAAGAGCTGAAGCCAACCTGACCAGCAAATTTCCTGCCTGGACTAGAGGAGCAGTAGGAAAGTAGCCAGTACTCTGACAAAGCCCTCCCATGTGAACTTTTCAAGTGTTACACATTAGCTGAGTCCCATCCTCCTCAAAGCCATTGCAAGGAAAGCTTTCCATTCAGTAAGAAGAATAAAGAAGATCTCTATGTGAGGTGAGGAAAGCTTCACAGATGTCTTCTACTTAATGAACTTAAAGGGAAGCAAATTAAAAAACCCCAGCCCTTGGATGAAGCAAGAGACAGAAAATGTGTTGGGGGGAAAAAAAAGAAAGCCAGTGACCTCAGGAGGACACTAAAACAGGTGTCCAGAAAATCAGTCTAATTTCTGCACGTAAAATGATCTCAGGAATAAGATTTTCATGGAAGGGTATGATGCTTATGATATAAAATTTGCAAGTTTATTAAATTTTTGTGTGTGTTCCCTGTTTGAATGTTTGTCTTGCAAGAGCTTTAAAGAAACTGCTTAGCACTTACACACTTTTTTCTATAGTTTTGTCCTTGCTCTTTTTGAAATTCTGGTTTCATTTTGTTCTAATGAAATGGAAACTTCCCCTTTCTAAAAATATAGAGATGATTTTAACAAGGCATTTTATGAGTCTCGTCTAATATTTGCAGAGAGTGGGTGGTCTTTTCCTACTGATGGTTTATAAACATCAGGGCCCCTAGGGCACAAATAAGCCTTAATGACCCTCCTTAGCACTCAAGAGTCCTGTTTATCCCTATGTTGTATTTTTAAGGCTAGCGGGAACTAAAGCACCATGTAGTCACTTGTTCAACCCCCTCTCTGTCCCCCTAACCCCACTGGAACTGGGAGGAGAATAAAAAATAAAACTTGTATTTTGAGATAAGAACAGTTTCATAATTGAAAACAAAGTAGAATACATTAATAATGGTAAATAATAATAAAAAGAGGGAAGGGGATAAAAGCCAAACTCCACCTCCCCTTCTGGGTAACTTTCACACTTTCTTTATATACTTGGTGTTATGTTCTAGGGTGTGGAATATTACTTTGGCCAGTTGGGGTCGCCTGTCCTGGCTCAGCTCCCTCCCAGTTTTGTTTTGTTAGCAAAATCCAAAACATCACTATGTTACCAGCATACTCTCATTCTGAATCAAAACCACAACACTGTACCAGCTATTGAGAAGAAATAGCTCTATCCCAGCAGAAACTAAGACACACTGCTTCCTCTCTGGGGTCACTGGGATGGAGCTGCCAGCCCTTGTGGTGTCCCAACAGACAGGGAAGAAAACAGTAAGAAAACAAACCAACCAAAATAAAACCCAAACCCCAAAAAAACCAACAAAAGCAATTCTTAACAAAACTGAGATGGATGTTGTGATAGTATTTCAAAAATACTTGTGTGTTTCTGTTCCCAACCACTGGTGGGGCCTTCTGTTCTGATTTTGATAAGGTTAATTTTGCTGTGACTGGCACCTGTCAGAGGTGAGCATCTCTAAAACCCTAAAGAATTATGCTAACTCCATAGTTAGAGGTGTTTGAGCTAAGTTATGGTTCCAGCAAAGTGTGTTAAAATAAGGGTGATTTTATTAATTTTTTTTCTTGGAAAGTTCTCTGTTGTTCTCCTGCTTTTTGTAAAAAGCCAAGAAGAGATGGTGACTGTGCTATGAGTGTTTAATTGCATACAGGAGGTTTGTGTCCCATTTTGTGAGCATGCATCTTCCTGGAGGTGCCTTGGGAGCTGGAACTCTCTTCACCCCCAGTCTGTCATTTGATAGACACACATGGTAATCTGCAAATGAGTGCGATGGACGACTGCCGGACTTATCCGAAACACCTTCCAGTCATCAGCAGCCCCAAGAGAATAACCCTGATATGAAGACCATTGCTCTACTGACGCAGAGAACCTGACTGGCTTGTCCTTGCCCCCTGCCAGCTCGAGTGTCACACAGGCTCATGCAGTTTGCACACTGGCTCCGGTGCAGTGCAGAGGGGAGTGTTGTGCTCCTGCAGCTGCCTGCTCTGCTCAGTGGTTTCACTGCAGGATTCAGTTTGTCAGTGGGTCTGTGGTTTGTCCCAAGTTATACCTGATCTTGTTTTTCTCCTTTTGTCTGAAGTTTCTTACCTGATTAAAAAAAACAATAAATAGTGAAGCCAGACAAATGAGAGAGAGCGGGGAGGACAGCAGCAGCGGTAATTACTTTTTTTTATGAGATTGCTTGTTTTGTGTAGGTACATCAGACAGCAGAGAATTTGCTTTTGAATGCAATACTACTTCCCTAACCTGGTGTACTGGTTTCATTAGAAGTTAATGATGAAATAGTATTTAGGAAAAGGATGAAATAATACAAATGTTACACACCAAAATGTTTACTCAATGGTTTGGGGTTTTTTCATTACACAACAAGCTGTAAAAACATATGTTTAAATGTCTTAGTAGTTAAAGATACTGCTTGCTTCTGTTATAATGGTTTTTGTTATGATCAAGGGATAACAATGCTGACAAGACTGAATACTGTGTGTCCTAATCTGTATTGTTTCATAGATGAGAAAGAATACTTTGTCCACTGACATTACTCTGACTGCCTCTACTGAATTTTTAATTATGAGATTTATTTTATGTTTAGACATAAGGGAAAATGAATAGTCATATGATCTTTTTTATAAACAGTAGCGTAGCTGAAATATTTTAAATTATTTAAATGCATTGTGATTAGATTGAAACAATAACCGTTTTCTTTTCAGCAGAAAAAAGCAAAGGTGTTGAAAGTCTTTGGCTTTCCCTGGAAGAAAGTCCAGTCTGCAGCCAAGAGGGAGTCCTGGGCATGCTCTGCCCAGGTCTCCAGCAGAGCCCCAGGGCCCAGCAGAGCAGAGCCCTGCAGAGCCCATTCAGGTGACAAATGGTCAGTGCTTTGATAGGCTGAAATATTATGAGAAATTCCAGTGCAAACCCTTGATTAACATATGAGTTAAAGTTGCCAGCCCCCACTGACCCTAAAGGAATAAACAGCATTCTGTCAGATGCTGGTGCTTCTTTTTTCAGTCCCTCTTTCCACACTCAGGCATTGCTTTATTTACCCAGGAGTCCTCGATGTTGTTCATTCCCTGAAGAATCTCTGTTCTGCCTAGGCTACCAGTGTAAATATAAATATTGTTACAGTTCCAGTGTTATGGGCTTTTTCCAACAAACCAATGCTCTGACTACAAACTTTGAACAATTCATAACAGAAACCAGCTGTTTTCAAAAGTCTTCCTTTAATGTTACAGAAATGTTTTCAGTGGATTATTTACATGGATCTGAAAAAAACAACAGGGAGTTACAGAAGCCTGGAAGCTGTGTCAGTACCATGCTGGTCTTAAAACCAGATGATTAATCAAACAGTATAGGGTGCTTGTAGTGGTGCTTGCTTGTTTCTCACTTAAAAAGAAAATAATGGAGAGGCGCTGGCTGGATTGAGATAATGAACTGATGAGAAGATGAGGTACTAACCAGCCAAAAGGGTACTTTTAATTTTTTTCCTTTTTTATTAACTGAATAATTTGAATATTTGTCTACTACATAGGGTAGGTATTTCAAAAAGAAAGCTTTATTTAATCTGAAAAAATATTATTCAGGTATTTCTGGTCACAACAATGCTTCCTCCTCTTCTTTCCTCGTCCGTAATAATTTTGTTACATCTCTTAGGGATTTTTTTTGTCAGTACTACATTCAAACAAAGCAGACCAAACAAATAGAAAGATACTTATTTTATAGGCACAAAGAACAATAATTCAGGTGCAGGCCTATTTTTTTACAGTTCATTTGCAAAACAGAATGTCACTCTATTAACTGCTAGTGAAATTTCTAGACTAGTGCTATCCCACTTCTTTTGTAGATATTTTTAGGCTAGTGCCTTTTCTCAGGTATTGTATTTGCATCTTCGGGAAGAAAATGAGCTTATTTTTCCAAAAATCCATATGATTGAAATTAAACTTGGTAACTATTTAATGTATCTCGTCCATCTACAGGTTATAAGAAGTTACATTTTTTGATTTCATGATGCACTTATTGTGATTATTCAGACATGTTCTTAATAGAAAACCTTTTCTGTACTCTCCACAAGTTTTTGGGTTTGCCTTTGTGTTCACAAATTAAAAAAAGGGTTCTTTGATTATGTATCTTATGAAATACATACAGAGATAGGATTCTGTGTGGGTCTCCTGCACAGCAGAAGGAATTTGTAAGTTTTGCCTCCATGGAATACGGGGAAACTTGCAGTAGAAGAGCATAAGGGGGAAACACTAGAGAGGAGACATGTCTGGTGGGGAACATGTAAAAATATTTCTATTAGAGGGAAATTAGTACAGATTGGCATCTGGTAGACACTTGCTTTAATGATCTACAGTGAAGTTTTTACAGAGATGCTGGAGTAATTTCTTGACTAGTTTTAAATAATAATAAACTCCACCATAAGTGGGAGATTTGACTCTATGAATTGCCCAGAGAACTCCTTTTAGGAAGTTAGAGACCTACATTTCTGTGTTTTGCATTTGCTTGAAAGTTGCAGTGACTGATGCAATACTTTCATTATGTCTTTCTTTTCCTTTGCTGGTGTAGCTCAAAATTCTTGCAGTTGTTTGGTTGTAGGACTCCTTGCACCAGCATTTTTAACTGTTGCAAGATGCAAGTATTACCCTATGCACTTTGAAAGACCAGTGTTGTGCCTTGGCATTGAACCCTGTCATCTGTGTGCTATGCTTGTGTAATCACACAGATTAAAATGCAGTATGCAATCCCTGGACTGCTAAGAACTTTTTTAACTAAGTAATTGTGAAGACTTGCAGGACATGATCTCATGAAGAATTTTGTTTGGTTATTTCCATGTAATCTTTTCTGTAAGCCCCTGCTCTGCCCTCCAGTTTTTAGAGGACTTCATCTCTAACCCTGTAGTCACAATTTTCTGACACTGTCATATGTATTTGAATATAAATGCATTTTTTTCCCTTGTTTGTGGACACCCGTGCAATGTGTATATATAGCACCTAGAAAGCCTGAGCTTGGGAAACACAGGATAGGAAGGGGTTTTCTCTGCCCTTTGGCTAGTTTATTACCATCTCTGGTGTCAGTTAAGTTGTTCTCTCTGTGACTTATCATGCTTAATCCTAACAAACTAGTTCATTGGTATCTACTGGATGTATTGTTTATAGGCAGGAGTTGTAGTCTTCAGTTTAATCTAGACAAGTCAAATTGGCTTAAACCTTTCCTGAAAAGTAAGCTTCTCATTTTCCCTAGTATAGCATGTGTTATGTGAAACCTTTGATTTTGTTAATATACTGACGGTACACAACATTCAGCTGAAGGTTGGCCAGTACCCCGATCAGTGTTGTCAGAGTCCCAAGCAGATGTGTGTGCATGCAGAAGTTAGTGACCCACATGAGAGCTGATGCAGTTAGGTGCAGGCCTGAGCTGTGCTGCAAGTACCATGTGACTGCAGGTACACCTGGAGCCAGCTCACCTGAATGGAAAAGCCTGTAGGCAGCTCCCAGTTGGCACCTGGTGGTGACTCCACCCATGTCTCAGTTTAACTGGAAGTGAACCAGCCTGTTTTCATACAACATCCGTTTGCGTGACAGTCAAGATGATGAGCAGATTTGTCTGCTTCTAGGGACACTGTAAAAACTCTAAACTCTTCAGTGCTTGCAAATCTTGCAACAGATGGGATTTGCATGGTGTGGCATGCCTTGACTAGAGATCTGGCCAATGCAGATCTGCGTTCCCAGCATCTGAAGATACGTAAGATTGTCTGTGCTATTTCTTTTTACTTTCTCGGGTTATCTCCAACAACCCAAATTTTAATCAATATCCCATGGAGTCTGAGTGCCTTTCTCACTATATATATATAATGAACACTTGAATCAGTGCACTACATGTGCCTTTGGTACTTCTCTAACTCCACTGAAAAGAGTTACTCTGATTTAAAGCAGCATTTGCTATTTATTTTTTTTTATTTAAAAGATATATACTGGTGAGTCATAGGAATCTTGACACACAACTCTTTTACTACTGCAACTCTTTTACTACTCTGTTACTATGGATGGCAAGTGGTTATTTTTGTTTTTAAAATTAAAACCAGTAACATAGTGGCGTAAATTCTTAGTGCAGGAGGAGTTCATGGGTAAACGTCATTATAAGCCATGCTCATAATACTTCTCTTCCATCCTGTTGTGCCATTGGTAGATTATATAGGAAAACTCCCATTTTTTTGGGCTGACAGGACTAATGAAAATATCAATATGAAAGCAGTGGCTAATCCCCGTAGCAAGTTCCCTCCATGACAGTAACTACCCGCCTCATCTTGTTTTTTCCCTTTTCAAGCAGTTTTCCCCTTCTATTTTAATCTTTCTGAATCAAAAGTTTTTGCATACCCTGCAGATTACAGTGTTTGGAATATTTCTTACTCAAAGATTTTCTGTTCTCAAATTGTATAATACTAATTTTTGCGCAGTTTTAACTGTGCTTAAGTAATTACCTGCAATTATGTTTCTTGATAATTTTTTCTTGTACCTTTAAAAATGTGTATATGCGATGGTAATCTTAATGATTTCTTAAAAATTATCTTGTGCAACAAAACTTAAGGTAGAACTGGTAAAAAATATACATAAAGGACTTTAAAACTCTGTTGTGTTTTTATTTGCCCTGTTCAGTTTCAGAAGAGAAAGATAAGTGATGAAATATACCATGGTCATAACCAAAAAATAAGATTCCGGTTTATTTCTGTTTGCCCCAAATATACTTCCAGATGTCTTAGAGACATGGTTTCTTAGTCTCTTTTCACATAGAAGGGATTATTTATCAGGAGCAGGCAAAACCTAAGACTGCTGAATTTTACCATTTCCTTAAAATAACTAGCAATTACATTTGCTACTCATTGTCACTTGTCTTAAAAAAAATCAAGGCAAGCATTGCCCTGAGTTTTGCAGGTTACGTCAGTTGGTGTGGAGAACTTGGTGTCCACACAACACATGTTTGTTTTTTTTCCAATAGACTTTATTTCAGACTAACTGCTGTCAGGCACTGTTGATAGATTGCCCAAGTAGCTGGAGCTCATCTTCAAGCTTTGCCTCATCTGAAAGGAATCTGTTTCATCAGCTCCAGAATTGTTTTGTGATACAAGAGCTCTCTTGATCCAAACAAAAAAGTTAATGCAGCCACATGCCCAAAGGAGATGAATATATGTAAAAAGAAAAAGTTGTCAATTCGTCAAACTGGGGAAGTGATCTTGAATGCTGGAACAAAACTACTGAATGATGTACGAAAACAAGAGGTTTGTGGTAATGAAAGGCAGTGGTCTGAGTTCATTCCAGGTAACTTCTATCCGTACCTAAGAGAATGCTCTCACTCTGATTTTCTTCTAAGTATAACTCAGAAGGATAATAAATAAATAAAACAGATGCATGCCACAGTCAGATGGCAAAAGGACTTCACAGTGATACCTTATTTAGCTGTCCTAGTTAGAACAGCTGGGACCAATTCATCACTGGATGGGTGTAACCCAAACCTGTGTATTCTATAGCCT
>JAWWES010000001.1:86667468-86682730 GCA_035583135.1 Lophotriccus pileatus
ATTGTTATTCTGACTTATAATCTCTCTTTTGAGTTGAGCTCATTTCCCCTGCTGGGTAACTTTTAAACCAGCACATTAGCAAATACATTTTGGAAAAATGCCATATACCAAATGCTACTCCCAAGTTCAATCTCTTAATTTGCACAGAAGCAGTCTTCTTTGCTCAGCTCCTCAGCTGCAGAACAATAAGGCACATCATGATTATTGCCCTGCTGCAAGCTGTGTTCAAAGATGGCACTGAACTGTAGAGACCTCCCTGTGCTAACTACAACAGCTCATTCTATCTTAGAGCTTTATGAGACAAAATACTTCTGTTTGTTTAGATGAAAAGTTTCTTAGTTTACTTTGAGATCTCCCTGGTGACCACATCGAATGTCCATGTAGACTAGTGTCAGTGTCCACTTTCCTTGGATAACCCACTTCTCTGCTCTTCCCTGCAATTTTTGTCTTATAACTGCCATGTACTGTATATTTTTGCTGTCCCATGAAGTCCAGCCATTTCAGCTGATATTCCTTCAGCTTTACTATATGTGTTTTTTTTTTTCTGAATTCTGATTCACATCAATCACTGAATAGCTAAATGATTGAATAGTTCTCATTTTACCAGTTCATTTTGATAATGTTTTAACAAAGTCTTTCATACCAGAAACATTTTTATTGGAAACATTTTTTTCACTATTGGTAGTAGTATAATTAAAATTGGATTAAAAAACCCCCCAAAACTCCAAATGAGCAAACTGCATACGGCAGAACCTTTAGTGTATATGTCTCAGAAAGAAGTCTTCCAAAGTTATTGTTTTTGGTTGGTTGGTTGGTTTGTGGTTTGGTGTGGGTTTTTTTTGTTTGGTTGGTTGTTTTTTTTTTTTTTTTTTTTTTTTTTTTTTTTTTTTTAAATCAGTGCTTTTAGAACAATGTAGTAGAACAGATTAGGGAATATCTCCCTTGTCTTTATGATAAGAAGATTTAACTCATAAGTGTTTGGTGGTGGTGCAAAATAATACAGACACTAAAAATCTTGCATAAAATTGTTTGCCCTAATGCAAGGAGGTCACGAGAAACATTTCCAAAATTAAATATGGATATAAGTGGTGACTGAAGAGAGACTAGCTGACTGCATAAATCCTGCTGACTTTCCTGAACCAAGAATGAATTAATTCTCTGTGTACCAACAGCTTAGTGTCTGGAAGTGTTGCAACATGCCTCCAGCCAGCACTACATTGATGGAGGACAGTATATGCAGGCATAACAGAGAGTAATCTCTCATCTTTGCTTATCTGTGGCCACCAGACGGTAAGCAGGATGTTTGAACATGTTTCCATTTGGTAAATATAATAGGACCAGAAAGTGGAATGGAAGAGATACCAGTAGTAGAATGAAAATACAGGGTGGAAGGGGCAGGACATGTCTGAATTGTTCTCCATGGGTTTTGCAGAATACTTTTAATTTGCTTAGGAAATGTGCTTATGATGTGTTTTTAACAATAATGAGAACTTCTACCTTGGTAATTCTAAAGTGTCTATGATTGCTGCCTATTTTGGGAGGAACATAAGAGCTTTCCTCTATCTTACTATCTATTTCAGTAGTTCACAAACAACTGTCAGTGCAGCCTTAGAAATACCCACATCCTATTCCGTGTTTAACAAACTACATTTGAGGAACTTCTTTGAAAAGCTCTGGCTCTAGCTGTGGTGTGCAAGTGAAATAAGAGGAATAAGAAACACCAGAACTTGGCCAATATACTGTTCTCAGAACAGCCACAAGTTAAGTAACCTCTATAAAATGTCAGGACTACATACTAGCACTCAAGTTTGTAGATAATAACTCAGGTGCTAAATGAGACTAAACCTGTAGGTTCAAGCTTCAGAGCAAATACCTCAGTGACAGGTGGCAGTCTGGGTAACTCAGACCAAGCTGCCAAAGCAGCCTATTGAATAAGGAAATAAATCAGCTGACATCCTTGAGATGCTCCCACCAACAGCCTCCATAGTCGCAAGGGGCTCTTTCTCTTCCAGGAGCACGGTATCTTCAACTAGGGAGTTGTCCGTCCTACCCTAAAACCCCAAACAAACAAACAAAACAAAAAACAAACACCCTCCCCAAGAAAAAAAGAAAAAAAAAAAAAGAAAAAAAAGCCGCCTCAAATCTCGCAATCGCTACTTGGAGAATTTCCTGGGGCGGAGGCTGAGCCCAGCCCGCGGCAGCGAAGGGCTGGCAGGATGGCTGAGGCTTGTCTCCGTCAGCCGTGCAACAGGACGGACCGCGTCAGCCGGCCCGGGATAACCCGCGGAGGAGATTCGCGGAGCCGGCGCCGGTGGTCCTACTTCGCTCTGACGCTTTTGGGGCTGGAGGAGGCCCAGACCGAGGTGGTGCCGCCTGAGGAAACCGACGGCTGGGGACAGTTTAGGAGTGGGAGTGAAACCTGTTGTAAAAGGTCAGCGCTTTCCGTGGCTCCCTTCCTGACAGAAAGCGTGAGAAAGTTTGTTCTCCGCACCGGGATCTCGGCCCTGAGTGTGGAGGGCGCCTGCAAACCCACCGGCGTCCCGCACCGTCCAGGAGCTACAGCCCCTTCCAACGTTTCCAGGAATACGTCAGAATTTAAACGAAGGGTATTGGAAAATGATTTCCTGCCGTACCTGCTGAGGGATGCCAGCGTTTCACAGAAAACCGGCTGCCGTGACAGTCGCAGTGCTGTAACTACATGCCGGAGCTGGGGGAGGGCAGGGGAGGGTAACCCAGCTCTGCTGCACCGGCTAGGTGTGTCCAACGAAGTAGTTGTAATCGTTTTCTCTAGATCAAAAGTGAGATATTTGATTAATCTCTCTTGAAGAGACATGGCGTACCTTGCAGTTAATAGAAGCATTTAAGGTAATATGAATATATAGTGTGGTTTTTTTTAATATAATTTAGAATATTCATGGGCTTATGTAGCAGAAATAGTGTGATACTCTGACTTGCTGTTAGTTCTCTCAATTCTGAGGACAGGACTGTTGTACGTTTTAATATGCCTGTGCTTTTGAATGAGATATTCAAAGAAAAACTGCCACAGGTTTGCCAAAAATGACAGATTTTAATGAGAATTATACCTTACTATGTGCTCTCGTGGATGTTGTAACTATAATTCAGGTGCACGTATCATGAAAAACCTCTTTCAGACTTTTCTTTTGGTTGGTTGGTTACAGTATGTTGTGGTTTTTTTTTTGTTGTTTTTTTTTTAACTTAAATTGATAAAAATATTTCCTTTTAGGGTGAAACTTTATGGACATGGCCCCAGATACCTGGAATTTTTCCTCCCCTTCAGAAAATTTGGGCAAAGATAACTCTAGCTGAATTCTGTCGTGAGTGGTCAAGCTCCACAGGCTGGTTGCAAGCTCAAGATGTGGACAAAATGACTGGGAGAAGGGAGAAATTTACCTGTTTAACATGGTGGAATGTGGTAGGAAAAACATTTACACTTGACTCTGCAGTTCGTTATTTTCACCTTTAATTATGTGAATGCATGGACAGAGCAGAGCCTAATTTTGCTGTTGTGTCTACCTTCCACAGAAAGGGTAGTTTTTCACTGTGAAAAGTAGGAGACAAGATGGAGTCTCCTCAAAGCAGTTTGTGTGTATGGTTTTAAACAAGGCTATATATATTTGCAAGTCTTCCATGTTGACAAAAGGGCAAGTTATAAATTTAAACAGATAGAAAGAACAGATTGAAATTATAGAGAAGCAGGAACTTTCTTTCCAGATGTGTCAAAATAATACTGCTGCATGTGCTGAATCTAGTGCTAGGGCAAAAAGCCTCTTCAAAGAGCTCGTGAGACAGAACACTAGAGTGAGGTAATGTTGTAATAGAACAGAGTTTATGAAAAAACAGTGTTTCAGAGAAGTCATAAAGAAACCTGGTCATAAGTGGAATCTATTCAGTTCTGATTTATCTTGAAAATATTATAATGGAAATAATTTAATCTTTTTTAAAAGAAAAGCTATAGATTTTTCAGAGGTACTATCCGTCACAATTAGTGAAGAAAGTTGTAGGTTTTGTACAAACATACATAATCTGCCTTCAGTGATTTTAATGTTTTGTGTATTTCTATGCTCAGCATTCTTGTGGGACTCATTCCTTTTTACAGCTAGGCAAGAAAAGACCTGCCTGGCAATATGAGTGGAAATTTGCAATGAGGGAGGAGGAAAGAGAAAGGGAAGATGGAAGAAAGCAAGCAGGCACTGCAAGAAGCAGTGTGGATGACTCAATGTATGGCACACCTCTGAGTCAGTTTGGTGAAGTAAGGCACAACAGCTGAAAGTGTCATCTTTTACTATTGTAGAAAATGGTGATCAGCTAAAGATTCTTCACAACAGGATGGGGTTCTCCTGCTCATCCTTTAGTTTGAACAGTTGCATTTGTCCTCTCACAGAGCCGTAAAACACTGTGGCAGGCGGCATAGGAAAAAAGCAGTAAGGCAGGTCAAGTTAAGGAACAGCTTGTCAGAGGCATGCAACTAATAGATTCTTCTCCAAGCACACTATGGATCAGAAGAGTATTGAAGAGTCCTGATAATAATTCTCAAATGTATAAATAAGCAGGTAAAACATAAATGCTTAAATTTTCAGGTGAAGAAAGATCACTACTGGAGTCCCACACACATCTTCTGCTCAGCATGTATTTTTAATGATCCAGACAGAGGGAAACTGTTGCAGTGGCAGAATTTGCCAACAATACAAAGCTATTCAGGATAGAACATGGAGGTGTAAATTGCAAAGAGTGGCAGAAAGACGTCATGATAGTGAATGACTGGGTAATGACAGCACGAGAAATTTTTTGTAAATAAATGTAAAGAAAATTTAAAATAAAAACATAGCAAAATCCTAACATCACGTGCTCAGCAGCTGACTGGGTTTATCTGATTCTTAGCACTCAGTGGTGAGATCTTGGAATTTTACTACATAGACCCATTATAATATCATGTCAGTACTCAGTAGTGCTCAAAGAACGAAGAGGTGGTTAGAAATTATTAGGATAAAAACCCAGAAAAAGCAATAAATGTTTTAGCTTATAAATCCATAGTGCACCTATGTTTTGAAGACTGTACGCAAGTTCTGTCCTCTCCTCCCCATTTCAGACAGGCTGTAGCATAACTGGAGGCAGTGGTGGTAGTGGGTGGCAAAGATAGTCAGAAATATGAAACCAGATTCCATCTAAGGGACAGTGAGAGAATCTAACACTGCAGTTGGGAGAGCAAGAAGTTGGAAGGAATGTGCTAGAGATGTAAAAAACCCTGAGTGCTTGACAAGCTGAATGGGAAGTATTTACTCACTTTTTTTTTCTTCTTGTGTAATAATTAGGAGATGTTTGGTAAAACAAGCAGGTAGGAGGCTCAAAACAAGTCAAAGACAATTCCTGTGTTTCATGTGTCCTGAATTAACTGTGTAATTCCTGTATTAACTGTGTTAAATGTTGACGTTAAATTGTGGAAGTTCATATTGGAAGCTACTAATTGAAAGTTTTCTTTCCATTTCTGTAGGGAAACGTGACAGCAAAAACACTGTTTTCATGTAATATTGCAACAGCATTTCTGTCTTTAATTATTGCAAGTAAGTTTATTGGCTATGGAAGGTTTTGTTCAGAAACTTCTTTTTTCACTCAAGTAATATGAACTTTCAGTGAAAATGGTTGTAAAAGTAATTTTACATACACGCCAGTGAGTTCTTTTAAATAGTCCTAAGAGTGGGGACCTCTAAAGCATATGTGTTATTTCATGTAGTATCTTATCACAGAATCATTTAGGTTGGAAAGGAACTCTTGAGATCATGTAGTCCAGCCTCATCGACATACCCCAAGGTCAGCTAGAGCAGGTTGCCCAATACTGGGTCCAGCTGGACTTTGAATATTTCTGCAGATAGAGACTCCATGACCTCTTTGGGCAACTTGTTCCAGTGTTTGATCACCCTTACAATAAAAAAGTATTTTCCTGTGATCAAATTGAATGTTTTGTGTTTCAATTTGTGCTCCTTGCCTCTTGTCCTCTCAGTGAGCAATGCTGGCAAAGTCTGCCTCTTTGTTTTTCGTTCCTTCCCATCAGGTATTTACATACACTGATAAGATCCCTTCACACACTCTTCAAGCCTTCTCTTCTCTAGGCTGAAGTGTCCCTGCACTTTCATTCTCTCCTCAAGTGAGAGATGCTCCTTTCCCTTAATCACGTCTGTGGCTATGTGCTGGACTCTCTCCAGTAAGTTCAAATCTAGCAGGTCCTAATGCAGCCCAGGACACTGTTAGCCTTTCTTGCCATGAGGGAGCATTGGTGGCCCATGGTCAGTTTGTGGTCCACAAGACCCAAATGTTCCCCGAAGATCTGCTTTCCAGCTGAATGGTCTCTAGTGTGTCCTGGGGCCTATCACAATATTTCAGATCATTAGCATTTAGTGGCAGAAAATTGTTACCAGTTCTTGTGGCCACAGCATTTCATAACCATCACAGTTACTGTGGGGCATTCAATAGAGATATCTGAGTAATTCAATGTTTGGATAAGCAATTTGGAAAATATTTATGGTGAGGTAAAGCAAACTGTAGATGACACGGTTATCCTCTGATGGTTAAAACTGATGCTTGCTATGAAGAGGGTGTCTGGATATCAAATATTTTAGTGATAGAATGTCAATAAGTAAAATCAAATGGATGTGAAGGGGCATGGAAGGGTCATGCACATATAGCAGAAGCATGTGTACTCTGTGTGTGTGATGTGAGCATGAAGTTAATTGATAACTACTTGGGAGAATGATGTTTGACATCTCTGGATGCTCTTTGGAATCTTTAACTCTGTCATCAGCGGTGAGCACAAAAGCAGAATTTTTGGAAAGCAGCAGAGTAGAAGCAGAAAGCTTTGTTATGCTACTCTGTTACCCCATGGTAAATGTGTACCAGATAAACTCTGCGGTTCTGGTCATTCCATCTCAGAGAGACTGTTTCAGAAAAGGTAGAGAGATGAGTGACAGTGTCATCTGATATGGGATAGCTTCCATATGAGAAGTCACTATGTGAAGGAAATGAAAAAAAGAAACAACTGAGGCAAGATGGGATGAAGATCTATAATATTGTAAATACCATAGACTAGGCAGATAAGAGAAAAAAAAACATTTCTCATACCAAGAAATGCATGATACCCAGAGAAATGATAAAAGCCAGTGAATGGTTTTTAATGCGCAACATAAGAGGAAAGAAAGGGGCTGAAAGCAAAGTATGACTGTATTTGTTGTGTTCTCCTCTCTTTTGCAAATTTGACACTGGTTGCTATCAGTGCCAGAATTTTGGGCTAGACAGATACCTGCATGACTCTGTGGCAGTTCTTACATTCTAACAAAGCAAGGAACTTTAGGTAAATACACTACTGATTCAGGAATGGGACCATGGTATCCAGAGGTGGTGCCTTTTTTGTCATATTGCAAAAAAACCCCTCCAAAAAACTCTAAGCCAAACTCATGGTGTTGCTCTTTTTCTCTATGAGTTTGTGTCAAAAGAAAAGGAGCTCATTGGTGACTGCAATAATTTCTCTCTAAACATTTATAAAATGAAGGGTGAGTTGAAATTTCCATTGTAAACTTTATATTTGTGCAACACGATCTAAGCGTCCTCTTAGGACATTTGAGTATCAAAAGCATAGTCTGTTTTGAAAGATTACTTTGAGTACATTCAAGTGAAGTTAAAAATAAAGACCTTAAATGTGAAATTTGTGTGCATGTGTGTGTTTGTCTACATGCACATGCAACAGATTGGGAAAAAACAAGTACTTTAGTAGTTTGCATCTGAAGTTAAATATGCAAGATGCTGCAAACAAAGACATTCTATGGAGTGTAAATTTTGCATTGAAATAACAGTATTACATTTCAGTGGCACAACTGTATCTGTATACCACTGGATAGTACTCTCAGCTGGAAAGGAATTAAAATTGTATTTCAGTCGCTGACTTTGAGAGTGGAGGTGAAAACTCCAATTAACTTTATAAATGTAACCAGGAAATAAGTTCGGTATATTCTTGTAGGGTGTTGGAGTTTTTCTTTAATATTTATCTCTTTCCTTTAGAGAAATGTGAAGCCTATGATGTGATGTTGAGGCAAATTCTTGTGCCTGATGGGCAGCCTCTTGCTATTAACTGTTTTCCGGAAAAGAGCTTGAAAAGTGGAAACTACAACTTAACATGGTATAAAGTTGGTAACCACACAGCTGTGCCTAGAAACAAACTGTCCAGAGTGCATCAGCAGAAGAATTTAATATGGTTTCTTCCTGCAATGTTAGAAGATTCTGGAGATTATGAATGTGTCATAAGGTGAAAATAAAAATAAAAAAAATAAATTTTACAGAAATGAGTTTCAAAACGAGTAACTTCTAGAAAGCAAGTAAAATTTTGAGGGTAAGAGAAATGCTAATGGAGAAGAGAGAGTGCATTCATAAAAACTAACTTAGACTGGGGAAATTAAGTCTGGTTTTGGGTTCTTTTTCCTTGTAGGCAAAAGTAAATCTGTTAAAGAAACTGTAAACTTCTTGTCTTCTCTTTCTTCTCCAAAAAGAATGCCGTCGGGGACCATGCAGACTATGCTCGTTGGAAACAGCATCTCTAGAGAAGGGGACCCCCTGCAGAAGCTGTTTCACGGAGAGAGGAACTTGCAGTTTCACTGAGGACTCTTTTGTGCTGGAGCTCATGTGCTGTGTGGGACCCCTCCCGCCTCCCTGAAACCCCAGGGGGCTGCTCTGTATGGGATCATGTTAGTTCTGCCTTCAGAGCCAGCCCTGCCCCTATCCTAACCCCTTTGGTTGTCTCACCTGTCCCTCCCCGGTTTCTGGGGGAACCCCTAGTCCCCTCTGGTTGGGTAGCTGAATAGCAAAGCCCTCCCTCTCCCCCAGCAACCTTTATAAACTGCGGGAATTTTGAATAAACTCTCTTTGCTGCTGAAGTGCTTGCGTGTGGTTTCATTGTAACAAACCGGCACCGGGAATTACAAGGTAGCTGCTCTGTTCCCACGAGGCTTTATTCTCAGAGAGGATTATCACACCAACCCTGTCTAATGGCGCCCAATTGGGGCACACAGCACATGAGCTCAAGCACAAAGAATCCTCAGTGAAACTGCAAGTTCCTCTCCGTGAAACAGCTTCTGCAGGGGGTCCCCTTCTCTAGAGATGCTGTTTCCAATGAACATAGTCTGCGTGGTCCCCCACAGAATGCCATATATTTTTGAGTTGCAAAATATGCCAAATAGGTTAATTTAATTATGTTCTATTAATTGCAGGAATTTGACAAGCTGCAAGAAAATGTGTACAAAAGTAACAGTTTTTGAGAAGATTAATGGTTTATGCTTAAATGAAAAATTTGCTGTAGAAGAGGTGATATTCACATCATCATCTGCAAAGGTTGTGTGTCCACACTTGGATTATTTCAGGAATGAGAAGGATATTCAGCCTGTTCGTTGGTATAAGGTGAGAATGGTGATTTTTACTGCCTTATAGCTGTCCATTATTTAAAATAAAACCCAATGATCTTTGAAAATTGGAGCAGAAAAATGAAAGATTTATTGTAAAAGTGAGAAAAAATTATATTAAAAAAGTGAAGATTAAGACTTTTTATCTTTTAAAGGTGTATCTTTTTTTTTTTTTTTTTTTTTTTTTTTTTAATTAACGGGGTAGAAATTCAGCTTAGGTGTAGGAGCGCCATTGTCCACCAGGGGGCATCTGTTTACCTGCCAGCGGAACACACTCGAAGTTTCATGGAAACAGATTTAGTGTGAGATATCCATTATGTGCCTGATATTGTTCTATTAAATTGTTCTGTTTCATCTGGTTCACACTCATGTAAAGGCTCTTTCTGTTACAAGAATGTAGTGCCTTCTGCACAATTCCTGCCTCAGGCCCACGTGGTGCAAATGGTACCAGTAGTATTTAGGTTCCTTAAAAAATTAAGTGTAATTGTTGAGTGATTCTTAATGGAGGAACACTTCTGAAAATCCTGACACTTGCATTTGACTTTCTTATTTCTCTAATATCAAAAGTTGCTTTCCAAGGGAGAGGAACTGGGGTACCTTTGAATTCAAAACTCAGCTGAAATAAAGGAGGCAGTGCTTTTTATTCCACTGCCCTTGGCTTCCCTCAGCCTCTGCAAGGCATCCATCCCAATGCCGTGGTCCACTGAAAATTCAGATTGTATTAAAGAGAGACCAACCACGGAAATATACAGTGATATGAATTAACAGAGTTCTCTACACATTTTTAGGACTGCCAGCTCCTGGAAGGGAAAAGGTATGCCTTCTCAAACAGTGATCTTATAATTTTTAATGTGACTGTACATGATCAAGGAAACTATACGTGTGAAACAACATGTTACTACAATGGAAAACAATATAACATTTCACGAGATGTCAGTCTGATTGTAGAAGGTAAATAAATAATTTCATCATTGACTAAACCAGAAATACCTAATCTGTGGATAGACATGCTTAGGGCTACTGGTTTTCACGTAAATATGAGGGAAATAAATGCTGACTGAGGGTATTTATACTTTGTCTGTTGCTGCCACCATGTTGAAGATTCGTTCTCCTGTTCAAAGTTGCAGGATATCAAAGCTCTGCTGCCCAGACCAGCTGGCAAAGTCTCTAAACAAATGCCCCATAAGGCTTGGTGGTACAATACTTTCTACTGTACCCTCTATTCTGCCCATCTTATTTCTTTTTCTCCTACATTATTCTCTTAATGCAAGAGCAATGAACTAAACCAGCCCAAATAGTGGCAGTGTCTTCACTCTGTGTGTACCATCTGTTTCCTTCAAACCTTTGTCTCTTTTGGTTTTGGTTTTAAGCTGCTCAGCACAAGAACTTCTCATCTCTGATATTATGTGTGTAGCTCCACAAACTCTGATTTATGTGCCACCAGCACAACAAAAAAAATAAAAGATGGTGTAGGTGTAAAATACAAAATCCTTTGCTAGCACAGCATCATGAGATCGATAATGGATCACTGAAAAGACTGTGCTATACCAAGACAAGCAATACAAATACTGTTTTTATATTCCAGCTGATGAAAGACATTTTAAGGTTTACTAATATATTGTATTACTATTTAATGGTGTCTTTTTGTCCTCCCCTGTTTTGTCTGTGTGCATATATATGTATACATATGTATGTAAGTGTGTGTGTGAATATATGATGGGAGTATGTATCATATTTATATATCTATATTATATGAATAAACAAAATCTGAGGGACATAAGGTTGGATCAAATAAAATGATCATTCTGATCTTAAAACCTGTCCCTAGAACTTCTCTCTTAGCGGAATTTTGGCTTCTACGGCTGAGTAGAAACAAAATCATATCTCTCCTTTGCCATAAGTGACTGAGGGTAACTCAGTAGTTTTTGAATACTCCAGCTGAGCAAGTTTACACTGAAATGGTGGTTTGGGGTCCGAACAATAATGCAGACCCAGTTTTCAGAATGGGAAGGGAAGGATATATTTGGGTACTTTGCTAGGGGACTCAAATGAGATGCTTTATGATTTATGTTTGTTAATTTGTGCACTTGGAGAGTGTCATATATGTAGTCTATATATGTATATCATATATGTATATAGAATAGTAGAAGTCTAAAATAGATGAGCTGCACTCTCAAAGTACTTGGCTCCAATTTGTATCTGTGGGATGCTGGGTGACAGACTATCCAGACTGTAGAGCAGCAGATATTTGCCCATACTCTTCTCAGCACCTGTGCATGCAATACTACAGAATTTTTGTGCCATGGAATAGCCAGTCCACCGTGAGTGTGCGGAGATTTGAGGCATTACATTTTGGAAGAGAGAGAGTGAAGAACAGCTTCGCTTCAAGTGAGAAGTAATGACTACTGAGATATGATACTTTCAGTATTGAGTGATGTTTGTTATAAAATTGCTGACAGCCTAGTCTGTAGAACAGACTGGAACTGCCCTAAAGGTTTTCTGAGAAGCATTTTCTTTCTTTTGGTTAGTGAGCCAACCAAAAAAGCCTCCAGAAATATCTTACCCAAGAAACAACTCTATTGAAGTGGAACTTGGTAAGTAGTTTTCTCTATGAGAAAATATGAATTTATTTCCTAATGAAAATTTATACTCAAGGAGTGACCTGTTATGTGTTTTCTTGTTTTGTCTTTTTGAAAAAAAAACAAAACACAACTAGTTCAGTGGCCAGCTCGATTTCTCTTTGTTGATCACCCAAAGGAGGAACGTTGAGGGGTGAGAGGGAAAGAAATGAGGTGTGTTGTTTATGAAATCCTAGGGAAATTTCTCAGATGCAAAGAAAATCGTAGGAAACCCAACTGATTATCTGTCACATCTGTTGCTTTCCATCACTCTAGAAGGGACTCTAAGTACAGATCCATCTGAAATCTGCAGCCAAATTGATACCCCAGGGGGAGCCATCTTCCTGGTTTCAGCCTTTTCCATCCTACCCTTCTCTTTCTGGATCTGCAGATCACTGAGTATATAGACTGTCTGTTGGAGTTATTTTTCTGAAAGGGTTTAGTACTGTCCTTAGCTGGTCTGTGTGTGAATCAGTGAACAGAACTGTACAGACTTTAATTAGGTTATGGAAATTAACTCTTTATTTTGTAACACAATTTTATAGGCTCACAGGTTACAGTGGATTGCAATACAACAGGTGCTGACGGGTATGAAGTGTTTTGGACAGGCAATGGTGTATATATTGATGTCTTTTATATGAACAGAATTTTTGCAAGTCCCTATGAGTAAGTATATTTTCAGACTAGAATATATGTGTTGGCAACCAAAGTGGAGCTTTCTCCCTTTGGCATTAAAATATTAAGCAACATTTTTCCCTTGTTTTAAATAGCATTCTTTTTAAAAACTCTAATGTTTGCCTTCCCCAATTCACTTCCTGCTTTGAAATAAAAACTTGAAACATAGGAGGCACATGGACTTCCCATGAGATTGTGCTTTTCTTGGTCATTGTAAAAAATCTTTCTTAATTTCTGAACTTGGGAAAAGCTGTTTTGTTACAGTCTCATACTTGTAACGTAAACCTCTTCTGGATCAGTCATGTCCAGGTACATTATCTCCAGACTGTCTCTTTTTGCTGCATTCTCCTTTCCCTTCATATCTGCCTCTGTGAAAGGTCACAAGAGGACAAACCTGTGCTTTACAGGAGAAATTGAGATTTCCAAGTTTAAGAGCTTGAGTTACAGAAATATAACAGAGATCAGCTGAAGAGCTAATGGAAGACTTCATTGAGGGCATTTGTACTGAAGCTTAGAGGGCTGAGAAAAGGGAGACAAATTTCCAGTGATCAGTTGGGTTTTGGGAGGACTTGGACTGAGCAAAGCATGAGAAGGGAAAGAGGGAGACAAGATGATGTTGAAGAGCAGGTTAAATGGAGTTAGTTAGGAGAGAAGAAATTATACCTGATTGGAAAAACAACTTAAATTGGACCAAGAGGCAAACTGAAATTTTCCTAGATATTAGAGTTGGAAACTAAAAATCGCAGGTTTTTTATCAGCCCTTATCTCATGGTGGTTCTGTGAATAAAAAAATGTGGTAATATTTTTAAATTCTCAAGCACTATTTATGCCTAAAAAACTGATAAAGAAATGAGAATGATATCTTCAAAGTAAGAATATAGTTGTGAGAAATAAGTATTCATCATAAAACAAAGGGAGAAATAAAGGGCTGAATTATTTGGGTGCTCATGAATAGAAAAAAGTGGATAAAAGTAATATATTATACTGTCATAAAGAATTGTTACGACATAAAAAATTGGGTCATAATGCGGAGGCACATGGTCACTGAATTGATATTATAAAAGCAATGTTATTTTTTGTACTTCCTGGAGCATAAACAGTCATCTTTGCAACGATTAGTCATTTGCATTAGTGATGTTGATTTATTCATTCTCTGGTACAGTGTTCAAATTACTGTAACTTTTTGCTTAGAAAGTGATTCATCTTGTCCTTTATATGCCCTTTATGGTATGTTTTATTTTGCATTTTAAATGATAACTAGACTATGTTTTCAGGAAAGAAAGCAGACTAGTTAATCAATTTTTCATTTGGGGTCTACTATTAACAAGGTAGTGGTATCCCACATTTTGCTGGCGGTTAAAAGTTTGTTTAGTTCACACATCAGTCACACATCACAGTACACAAGTAGTTAGTATGAGTGTTTTTATGCCCTTGTACAATGTATGGGGGATAATCTGGGTCTCTTAATGGTGCCACCTGACACAACCAGCTGTTACAAGTCTGTTCTGATCCATGGGGTGAAGCACCGTCTAGACTCCAGTCCCTGTAGCTGGAATCACACTGTGAATTGGTGGTGTCTGCTGCATGTCACCACCTTTGATGTCCTCCTTGTCCCAGAGCTGCTGACCACAAGGTGATGCCTTGTTCCAGGGCCTCTTTCTGTGTCATATCTCATTGTGGAATCTCTCTGTCCATCTAGTCTTACAGGGGTTGGGAAGTCTATAACAATGGTTTGCTTAGGTTTGTAAGGTATATTTTTGTCCTTCAAACTATAGAAGGCTTATATTCCTTTGGGGAAACACAGCTCCAGATAAGGTGACTGATGGTGTCTTGATGTTTTCCAGTGCATATGCTAAATGTCAGTATGAACGTCTGACAGTTCAGGTTTCTTTCATGTAATGTAATTGCTTATCTGTTGTGAAGTGTGGTTGACATTTGCAGAGGGAAATAGCCATTGTTGTGCTGTGGATGTTAGAGATGAAACCATTCCAGAAAGGGCTGTGGCTTACGGTTCTATTTGTCACTTTTTTTGACAGGGAAGAAACTTCTAACGATGGACGCCCTATGCATTCAGTGAAGCTAATAATTTCAGAAGTGAGTAGTGAGGACTATGAACAACCATTTGTTTGTCAAGCTTCAAATGCCTTTGGGCAGGTTGCATCTTATATTATATTAAAGAACAGAGGTAAGAAATACTTGTTATCTTTGAGGCCTGTGATTGTCTTTACTTCCCCAGGTGCTTTGATACCAAATTCTTGTGTATTGTTTCAGTAGAAGACAGGTGCATTACAGTTTGCAGTACTCATGCATGTGCCTGTGCACAGGGAAAGAGTCACTGTAATAGTGTGTTTAACATTAATTAAAAAACCAAGTAAATAGAAATGAAAAAGAACATCAACAATATTAATATCATAATACGAATAATGAATATGAATAAAATAAATGAATAGTATTCAAATTTGTATTGCCTTTGTGTGACAGATCAGATTTGGACAAATTCAACATTTAAAAAGC
>JAWWES010000001.1:86682830-86721877 GCA_035583135.1 Lophotriccus pileatus
AATAAATGAATAGTATTCAAATTTGTATTGCCTTTGTGTGACAGATCAGATTTGGACAAATTCAACATTTAAAAAGCAATCTTCTTATATTTTTGTGCAGTTCCTGATATACGAAGATGGCTGACTGGAGGGCTTGTCTCTTTGTTAATTTTAACATTTATTATTTTAATAATCTACAAGACTTTCAAGATTGATTTGGTGCTTTGGTACCGTAATTCTATCTGTGCCCTTACAAATAAGGAAGGTATGTGAATGTGACCAGGTATATAAAGTGTAATTATCCTGTTGATTTTTTTTCACTTGCCATTGCTTCTGAGGAAAAATGGGATTATTTAGTAGAATATATGTGGAACTTTCACGAGGAATTTTCAGATGCACACAAAGATATTTTAGGGGGGCATTTTTTAAGTCATACGAGTAAAATACGTAATGATTGAGATAATAAAATCTGTAATATTGAAGATAGTCATGGTGAGATAGGCCAAAAAGAATTAGAGGCTATTCCCAAAAAAGCAAATTGTTTTTTGCTTTTCTGTAGTTTCTTTACATGTACCTATATGGCCACTCTGAAGATGAACAATAGGTGTCAGCAGAGCTACATCCTGTAAACTAGCTGTTTAAAGACGTGCATTAAATATTTACTTTGAGAATCAGGTTAATTTCACAGAGATCAATTTGCTGGGTTTTTTGTTTTGTTTTGTTTTGTAATTTCTCCCTTTTACCCACACTTTCCTTCTAAATCCTGTAAGTTATGATGGTTACATGCCAAAGAGAAAATTTGCTACTAGTTCTGGTGTTCTTCTAGTTCTGTGATTCTTCTTATGTGTTTTTGTTTGCTGTACTGTGGACAAATACAGGAAGACAGGTATGAAAAATTTGAAATAAGCACAACATCATAGGTATTTTTTGTATCAGTGCTCAGAATGAGACTGTCTGAAGTTCCCCATAGCTTGAAAGTGAATGGATTACATACACTGATGTTTACTCATGGCTGTCCTAAATGTTTTCACAGAAAAGTAATTTCAACTCTGCCCCCTCTCTTCCCATGATGGGAAAGGAAGTCAGATTCAGTGGCTGATCCTCTTCCTTTTGACTTGTAGAGCATTTTAGTTCTTTTAAGTTATTCTGTCAGATGGGGGAAATCAGGCCTCCATTATTATTTTTAAATACACCAAGACAGAAGTTTGCAATAAAGGCATTTCAGTTTTAGTTTTTTAATAGAAGTGTTTGTGTTTATTTTAGATGGGAAGACCTATGATGCATATGTCCTGTATGCAAAAAGCACTGAAGGCAGAAATTTCTATTGTCTGGAAACCTTTGTTCGTAGAATACTCCCAGATGTTTTAGAAAAACAATGTGGATATAAACTCTTCATATTTGGAAGGGATGATTTACCTGGAGAAGGTATGCTTTAATTAGTAGAGTTAATAAGTTGTCTTTTGGGACATTGTTCTCAGCTTCAAAGTTTACCTATGCAATTAAAACCTACATCTTTTGAAAAGAAAGCTGTATTTGTTTATTTTTTAATGGATAATTTGTCCAATAGAAAATTTATTTCTTTTCCTTTTATTTCCTTACTGAAAAGTTTGTTCCAATGATATGAGGGTCTGCACTTTCTTTTTATTGATGAACAAATGAGGATTCAACAGCTTTAATAATATTGTTGGGGTTTTTTGAATGATATCTCCTTCTGGGGGCTGAAGAAAACTGATTTTTTTGTCAGTTATGTCATGCAGCGGATCATGAATCACGAATGACAGCGTGAAGATCTTAAACCTTCCAGTCCTCTGAGCTTTACATATGTACAATCTTAAAACTAAGAGGTATTTTACATCAGCTGTAAAATTTCTATGGAAACTTTGATCATACCTTTATTACTTTCAGCTGTAGTCAGTGTTGCTGATGAAACCCTTAAGCAAAGCAGAAGACTGATGATCATTTTGGGATCAGAAACACCTAGTTGCTTCCTGCTAGAAGACACCTCTGAACAACAGCTAGCTATGTATAATGCTCTCATCCGCGATGGGATTCAAGTGATTCTTATAGAAATGGATGAAATACAGGACTACACAAGCATGCCAGAATCAATCCGATACATTAAGCAAAAACATGGAGCTATCCAATGGAAAGGTGACTTCTCAGAAAAATCATGTTCAGCAAATACAAGATTCTGGAAAAAAGTGCGCTATCAAATGCCACTCAGGAAAAAAATATCTTATTCTGAAGTGTATTTATTGCCCTTAACTTCAAACAATTCTGCAGCAAAGGGAAGTTAAAAAGCACCTATTTAAAATAACACTGAAGGTAATTCTGAATTGTGATGTTTCTTGCACAAAGTCTAGATATTACAAACTAAATGTTTCCTTTGAGATGTAAAAACTACTCACCCCTTCCTTAGATTACGCCTTAAAAGAAAAACTCTGTTCAAATTTATTTCTGTTTTGTTTTTTTGACAGTGACATAATTTGTCATGTTAGCCTTTATTAGATACGAGAAGTAAAGGTTATGGTGATGGTGGTACACAATTAAGTAGTCATGGTCCACATGAATGTCATACGAAGAAGCAGCTGTGAGGTCCATTTTTAAAAATTGAAACTGTAGCTGACAAATTAAAAATCTGATTCTATCATCAGAATTTTCCTAGTCTTTCTGTTCCACTTCTTGTTACTTCTCCATGACTGTCTGACTTCCTCATTGCTGCAGGAAAGCCTGCACTGTGCAAGCCTTGAGGTCCCCTTCTGAGAAAAAGGCCTTATTCTTGTTTCTTTAAAGAGCTGGGGAAATACATGACATAGCAGGTATATGTGAAACACAACACTTAATGTGTTTCAGCTGAACAGTTGCTACCAAGTGTGTTCAACAAATGGCTTTTTAGACATTTGTTGAATAATTCTGTGACATCTGCTCTTTTTAAAAAAAAAAAAAAAAAAACAACAACCCCCAAAAAACACAACACTTAGTTTCTTGTATGGTCAGGAAACTGAAAATATTTCGTATTTTTTGAGAACTGGAAGTTCTAGAATGTGCTACTACTCTGAAAACCAGAAGTTCTCATTTTCTTTTCAGAGGTTTGCTACAATATTCAAGATAAGCATTTTCCCATTTTCCCACTAAACGAGACTCCTAAAGACCCTTAATTGAAGACAGAAAAGAGTCAGAATTTATTTACCTGATACTTTCAAACAACCACATTTAGTATACTTCTGTAGATATTTTAGTGTTCTTGTGTGAAAGTGAGTGTGGGATAAAGGTTTTGGTTATCATGGTTAATTGTTAGCTAAGTACTTGAATGTAGCATGACACAAAATGGGACTTTACTTTGAAGCTGAATTTTGTCTCTGTTTTCTCTCCTTGGAAATTTTTTTATGCAAGTCACAGAGGAAAACACACTAATTTTTTGTGGTCCAATAAAAGAAATCCCATGGAGACATATGTACTGATTGCTCTTTACTAAAAAACCCCATATCTTAGTAAGTCCAAAAATGGTTAGTTGGCAAGATGTTTGCTTCTGAAAACCTGGTAGCATCAGAAGGAAAAGGCAAATGCAGTGTAGTCTGTGACAGAGTATTTGATTACCACAATGTAGTGGGTTTATTCCTGTTTGTTGTTGTCATGGTTTAGGAATGGTATTCACCAATTTAGTAGGCCCTCTAAAACCACACCGCTGCTTGCTCCCCCTCGCTCTCCTCTTTTGGAAGCACAAAAGGCAAAACTTATGGGTTGAGATAAGAATCATTTACTGGAGACAATGAGATGAGAAAATGAAAAATATTAGCAACAATATTAATAACAAAAGGTATAAGATTAAGAAATGATTTGCATATAAAGTCCACGACAATACTGATCAGCTCTTCACCACCATTTTCTTTCCCCACAGGAAGGAACTTCCTTCTCCCCTGAAGCCAGAGAGAATCCCTTTCCCCTGCTCTGGCAGTGATGTGAGGTGGTATCCAGTAACATTTGGGTCCTGGCCACTTCCCCTCAGCCATACCCCCTCCCAGCGATTGCAAAAAATTAACCCTGTCCGAAATCAGGACAGTTGTTTATACTGACAGCAAACACAGTCTGAATGCTATGTGCTGTAAGATATACTGAAAGCATTCTCTGCACAGTTTTTACTTTTGACCCTAATCCCACATTTCTTCCACTGGCCTTCTCCTGTCCAAATTTATTTGGTGCTCCAGATTGCCCCATCCCTACTTGCTAGGAAGTAGTGCAAACCATTTGTTTCCTCAGTCCACTCTAAGATTGCTTCCCATGCTGAAATTGACTGAAAAAAAAAAGGAGTCTGATGTCTGCTGGACATCAGGGCGCACAGTTAAAAAGTACAGCCTGTGTCACTTCCTCTGAGAGAGCACCTGGGTAACTGTGGCATTACAGCTGGAGTTAGAACACTGTTTGACTATGATACTGTTTATCAGGAGTTGCCATTTCACCTCGAAGAAAGGTAGAAAGCTCCCCAAGTCATTAAGGTGAATTTTCTGTTCCAAAAAGGTTGGTTTTGAATTGCTGCTCCAGATCTGGTGACTTAGATGTGTAAATTTTTCTGGTTCACTTTTGCAGCCAGCCACTCATTTGATCTTGTGCTATTTCTTTTTTCATTTGAGCAGAGCAGTGACTGTAGTAGGAGGGGCATTTTGAACAATGTCTCAGTTTTTTTCTTCCTTTTTCATTAAGCAGTTTCCCTGATTGGCTTTATTTCTGTTGGCAATTATTAAAATTCGTGTTCTCTCTTTCCCTTATCTCACTTTCTGTGTGTATCAGGGGAGTGCTTCCTTTTTTGACATTGTTTAAGGTAACACACCCCAGTGCAGCCTCATCCCTCCTCTAATCTCTAATGCTGATTTGATCTTTTCCACTTTCCTGCTCAGTTTATCTACTGTTCCCTGAAAGATGTGAAGGGAACAAGTCTTTAAGAAGGCATTTTTTCTCTAATATCCATAATGTTTGTTTTCGCTTTGTTTGGGTCTTTTCAAATATGCATAACAACTATTTCTTGTGTGTCACAGAATTAGATGACAAGTTGGATTTGGAAAAAAATTCAAGCTATTTACTGTTATCCCACCTCTCACTCCTATGGACGCACACTCAGACTGTATCAACTAGGTGTGTACTTTTTAAGTAAGGTGTGACACAACTGCATCATTTCAAACGGAGCACAGCAGAAATGGCAGGGCAAATGCATCTTCAGGACCCTGGGACTAGCTCAGCTGGTTAGAGCATGATCCTAATAAAGTCAGGGTTGCAGGTTCAATCACTCTATGGGCCTTTCACTTAGGAGTTGAATCCTTGTGGGTCCCTTCTAACTCAGCATATTCTGTGATTCTGTGTAAAAACATTACTGACATACAAAGGAGTTTATAAATTCACCGACTTCTGAAATGATGAATAAGCACAGTATTTGGGAGTTACAAAAAAATAAGATTCATCTGTGCCTTCAAAACAGAAAAAATGTTTGGCAATCAACTCCCCTACATATTGCAGGAACAAAAAGGGAAAAAGCTAAAGAGGTGTCTGGACAGGGACACTCACAGTAGGAAAGAAATTGTGTGCCATATGTCCCCCTTCCATCTGTGTATGTTCTCTTCTGGGTCATGACATCTGGTTCTGCTGGATATCTGGCTCTGATTCCTGTATTTTTAAAGTAAACAGGACTTGGTTCTCCTCAGAGACTGAAGAGAATAGACCACATGCTGACTTTTAAAAGAAAAGCCAAGTTTTTCACAAAAACATGTCTCCTCATCCTAGATCTGAAAGGCTTGGTACACGTATGCATTTAAATGAGCCAAGGATGTGCCAGCACCATCTGCTGTCACTTTTAAAAAAACTGCTAACTTTGGCATGTTTGACATTTTTGGAATGTTGGGCCATAAAGTTAGTTGGGTACCTAAATTAGGAGATGAATTGGCTTATTATTAAGGAAAGGATCATGTCCAAGAGGGCAGATAACTGAGGATGGGAAAAGATCAGTTGTCCCAGGATGAGGGTTCGTAAGGGATTAATAACATCTGCATAGGAAGTGGCTGTGGGGATCCTGAAATCCTGCAGCCATGAACCAGCCACACCAGCCTTGCTCTGTGCAATGCCTCCACCTAGTGATGCCTGAGACTGAAGCCTTCCCCTTCAGAAAAAAGCCACACTGTTGACATAGATCATGCTGAAGTTCTGCTGCTAATAATACAAGCTGCAACATCAAAAAAGATAATAAAAAAAAAAAGGGCACACTAAGAGGGAGTCAAAAAAGAAGATACTCTGATGACTGCAGTTCTGAATTACACTGTAATTATTATTTTTAGTGCTTTCCCTATCCTTTGTAGGAATTAACAGTAAATTTAGTGGAAAATGAGATTTTCATCCTTCAAGTCTGTAAATCTGTTAACTCAGTGTCTCAGAGTTAACTGGGACATGGGGAGAGTTGTCCTCTGTAGACACAGCATATGTCCTCCAGCATATGTCAATTAGATGTGACTGAGCAACACTTCCCATTGGTTATTCCAAGAAAAAGACCATGAATGGAGACTGCTTCATCTGGGATCTGCATTCCAACAGATCCACTGTGCGTGATAGCTGCAGGATCATTAACAGCCATCTGCTCCCCAGGCAACTGAGAGTCTAATAGCTCACTTGATATGGTGAAGTGTGGAGAATTTGTGCCACAGCTTTCCTGGGAGCTGGAAGCACTGGCCAGTTCTCTTGGCTCTGACAATTTGGGTGTTCAATTTCATAGGCAGTGTCTCTGCTATCTGAAATGATCAGTTCCCAATCCCCAGTCATCAATCCTTGCCTTGGGTGGTGTGGTCAGGCCCCAAGGGACCTTGCAAATTGCCTTTCTCCATGGTATGTAGTGTGCTTTTTCCTCCCCACCCCCTTTTTTTTTTTAGTTAATATACAGCCATATAGTTTCTCAGTTGAAGAGAATTTCCAAAATGAAAGTGATTGAGAGGTTTTAAAATCTGTTTAGAACCTTTGTCAAAATCTCTGGGGAGCAAAATTTTTGTACTTGGATTAATACCTGTTTGAATATTAATATTATTATTATTAATAATAATTTTAAGATTAATGTTAACATAGTTAATATTGTTATCATTGATAATAATAATAAATGCAGCCAAAGGAGAAATCCTGTTATGGTTATGGCTCAGGCAAAGTGATTCTGAATTCCAGAACTAATGGTGAAGATGAGACTGCAGAAAGCGATTAAAGCAATTAGCGCAAGATGGCTGGGACAGAGTAGTTCCTAATCAGTAGCTATCAGTAGCGGTTGATTTTGTAGCGAGCACTCAGATACACTTAAAAGTGTTGTAGTAGTACACACATTAAAATACATGAAGGTCCTCTGATGACTGAAGGGTGCCAGAGCAGCCCCAGGCATGCTTCATGTGTAGACCCTTCAACATACAGTGCTGCCAAAGCTGAAAATAAGCTGTCAGTGGTATCCTGGGGGAGGCTGGGAGTTATGGAAGAGAAGGGCTTAGTGGGTTTGGTGAGGCTTCAGGAATCTGTGAGTCAGGCCATGCACTTGTTTCTCTTCTTATTCAGTCTACCTCTCTTCCTTGAAATCCACCAAAAAAGGGCTGCCTTTTGCTCACCTCATGCTAACACAGCTGTGTCTCACAACAAACAACCTTCTTACTCATATGCCTGCACTTTTGAGTTACAACAGGCCCTTGCTAGAATTGATCCAAAGCACTTGAGAAGCAAGTCACTACATATATTTCTCTCAAGGATGTGAATAATACAGGGTGGTGGCTCTTGCTATTTATGGTGTAGGTGGTACTCTGAGATGATCTTTTATAGGAAATAAAATGAGAATTCTTGATCATATCATATTGGGAGTTGAATCAAAGCATGTGTTTTGCAAAAGAAAACATGTCATTTTTAAAAGTAACCATATGACTTCTTCTTTGGTAGCTAAATACCATTTCAACTGTGTAAGAGGCTAATTGAAAAAAAAATAAAATCCTTGTCATGCTTTAAAAGTGTTTGGCCAATTTGAGCTAGACCTGGCAGCATTATGAAGCCTTCGTGGCTTGGCCTGGCCTGGGGAAGAAGGGAGGAGGGGAGTAGGAAAAGCAGCAGCACACATAATTACTGATTAATATCATGTGAAGCTACTATCATTTTAAGCTACTTGTGGGACATGTGAAGCAGCAAAGTGCCATTTTATCTTTGTACATACCTCTCTCTAACCACAAATGTGCTTAGTATGGACATATTCACTGCCCTTGGCTTTTCTATTTGCAGATAACTCAAATCAGCTTTATGATCTTCTTTATATTTCCTGAGCAAGGCCAGCTCCTGGATCACCGCATTCCTTTCACAAGCTTCAGTGTTGTGGAAGTACCCTTGCCTTAGATGTAGAGTGGATTTTTTCTTCCACTGAAAGCTCCTGGTTTGTTGTCAGCAAAGTATTCTCAAGCAGTGAGTACAGAGTCCTTTTGAAGGGAGATGTGGAAGCAGTTATTTTTTACCTCAACTGAAAAACTGCACCTGTATTTCATAAAGGAGGGCAGGTTATACCCCCCCTGCAGGTGATCATAAATGCCTCGGGGAAGAAAATGAGGCTTTTGATGTGGGATGAAGTACGGTTACTATGACTCCCTATGTTTCTCTAACTAGGGGATTGTAAGGGCCACAGGTAGATGTGCTGGCTGCAGTAGCTCCAGCTGACCAATTCCTTGGGCCAAGATCTGCCTTATAGCCAAAGGACCCAGTTTACTTTCGAGGGCTGATGGGTAAAAATAGAGGAACAACAAACACTGGAGAAAAGCATGAAAACTGCTCTTCAGAATCAGGCCAGCAGTTAACTGAGCCGGGCATTCTGTCTTCAACAGTGGTGAAAGGAGTTGCTGAAAATCTGACTGATATCTCGACAGCTGCTCCAAGCTCTGGGATGGCTCTCCAATTGCAGAGGCAGCCAAGTTGGTTGCTGTTACCTTCTCACCTCTGCACTGCCCAGATTCAGTGCACTTCAGCTTCTGGCAGGATGCTCTGTTGTTGCTGAAAAAGGGTGATATTTCTGAGTGCTGAGGTGGGCATTGAAAGTGAAGCCTTCCTTGCTCTGGTGCTGCACTTGCATGGATAGCCTCCCAGGAGTGCTGGCTCCAGCTGCACTTCTCATAGCTGTCAGCTCCAGCCAGCTTGGCTCCCGTGCCATAGTTACTTCTGTGCTTTGACCATCCTCTAGGCTGCTAATGCAGTGTTTGAGATCTAATTCTGGGTCTATCATCCTCAGTTTCCTCATGCACTCCCTCAAGATGAAGAAGCAGAACCAATAGCAGGCAGGCCCTAAAAGGAGCTCAGCCTGTAGACCAGACATGCTCCTACATGAAGCCTCTCTCCTGTTGCTTGATCCAGCCTTATCAACCTCCATCTCTGATTGTAGAGACACCTTGTGCTGGCAGGTTAATGGATTTTGTCCTCACTTGCTGTTAGCTAAGACAACCTGGGGTGTTTTAATGTCACAAATTCCAGAATGCAGTGGTGGTTCAACAAAAGTGAGTGACATTGTCATATAAGCACTCCTGGAGATCTTGGGGTGCTCTGAGCTCCCAACTTTCCTCATGTGCTTTGGTCTCCCTTCTGCCTATTTGCCAACATACACCAACAGGAGCTGTGCACCTTTGCTGCTGCTGGGCCATGGCTAATTCAGACTACATGGGTTTTATCTCCAGCACTCAAGATGTGAAATCTGAGCTCCACTGAAACCGTGGGACCAGGGTAGCATTCCGGTGTCTGAACCCTGAAGTTTCTTTAGTATTTTGCTTCCTTTTCCTCCGTGTAGCAGCAAACAAATCCTGAAGTGAAAGCTGTTGGGTTTTGTGTAGCTTGTTTGGCTTGTATTGTTCCAGTATTTCATGGCCTTTTGCCACTGCCAGTAGTGTCCAATGAAATTGTGTATTTATGGTGATATGCTTTTATCATGCTAAGTCAGCAAATATTTAGACTTGGGCATGCTGTTGACTTTCTCTCTTGAGAGTGAAAAAGAAGTTTTTGTGCTATCTGTGAAGTCCGTTACTATTGATGGGAAAGAAAGTCCTGGGGTGAAGTATCAGAACCCAAGCTCTGTTCTGTAAGCCTTGAAAACCACAAAGAGCAGTGTCTATTTCCACTAAGCTATAATAATAATAAATTTGTCTATTTTTATTGCATAACACAATTAAACACATCCCCACCAGAGCTGCCTTTCCTTATTAAGGTGACTTGGAACCCTGGGAGTTATTAAAACAATTAACCTTCTCTTAAGGAAAACATCATTCTTCATTGGTTCTTGGTTAACAAACACTCAACAGGAAATTACCAGAGAAATGTCTTCAGGCATCATGCTGTTGCAGCCATCCAATGCCACTGGGTATCAGGAGACTTGGGACACTTTTTTTTGATATTCTTCTGTCATGGTCTGACAGGTGCTTAATCACTGTCCTCACTAGTTTGGATAGTCCTGCTCCCTCTGTCTGTCCACACCCACTCAAGTCTGCCCTTTCTATTGTGCCAGCACAGCTGCTTGTCCAAGAAACAGGCCCCAGAACCAAAACAGCTGAAAAATAACTGCTTTTCTTGTTCTTGTCGACTAGTTAGTTCTTAGGTAGATCTGTTTCCTGAATAAGCTGCCATCTAGGAACATAAAATAATCCTTTCCTGGCACAGGAGAGTCAGGGAGGGCAAGAGTGGATGTTTAAGGTGGTGTTGGATGCACTGCTCCTAAAGCACAGACTTGGCAGGGCTATGCAGTTGATGTTCTGTGTTCTTGTGGCTATACCATTTCCAACACTCAAGTATGGTCCTTTGCACAGCTCCCTCTGTAGACTGCAGTACCATGTCAGGATACATTGAGATAACATTTCTCTTCTCTGGACACTTGTTTGGGTTTTAAGGATTTTTATCTATGCATTGCATCTGACAGACTTTCAGTCACCCTGGTCAAGGGGTTGAGGAAAAAAGGTCATATCCCACACTAAGCAGCATAGTCTTACACACCAGATTCAAATGGGAGGTATTTTCTGCAATCAACACGACTTTTCTCATGTGTTTTTACCCATTCCTTTCTCTTGCTTCAGCACAATCTCAGTTCTGGCCATTCAGGATGTTAGAGAGAAAAATATGATGGATCTTCAGGAAAGAAGTAGCAGCCCTACGTAACTCCTTCACAGAGGACATTGCACAAGGAGGGACTCCACATGGGTTCCTGAAGAGACCAACCCTGGAATAAACAGACCATTTTTGGTGCTGAGAGCAATTGGAAGCTAGGATAGTACTGAGGCGGAGTTATGGTGTATGTTGGATATGATCTTACTCTTTGCTTTTCTTAACAGCCCTTACTACAGAAGAAGTACTGAATTAGATGGTCTGAACCAGCACAGCTATTGTCATATTTCTATGACTTGAATCATAACAGAAATACAAGAATGGAGTTATTCCATCAAAGTTTGCTGCCACTGCTGTTGGCAAGCATTCTTTCACACCTTTTTTATGTCATTTATTGATAATTTAATTTAATAAGTGGCAATTCATGGAAGGAATCATCTTGTCTGAATTGTAGACTAGTCAAAATTCATCATTGTCTACTTTCGTCTATCACTGCCTGTTCCTCTGTGTCAACAACATTTCTTGTCATTGTCAATTATGTTGCCTCAACCAGTTGCTTTTTATCCTTCTGAAAATTTGACGTTTTGCCAGGATCTCAGTTATCCCAAATATATGTTTGTTGTTTCAAGATCTGGTATTTCCATTGTTTATCACAGTAAACATTATTTATTTTTCTTTTCAAGCTTTAACGTACCATCTGAAGAGAAACTCAGTGAAAAGCTCCTTGAAACATTTTGCTAGAGCATGTTCTACTTTTGTCATTACTATTTTATTGTCTTAGTCTTTGAAACATAAATACTTATTTTGTCTTGGTGCAGATAATACTTTTACAGCTTCCCATTGGACATTTTGACTTAAACTTCTGTGTGCTTCTTCCTTCTCATTAATTTACCCAAAATTTAATTCATTAAAAGTTAGCTCCTTTTTTTCCAGATATTATTTGACTCAAATGACCAAACTGGAAGAAATAGGAGGAACAGAGTATTTTTAGTAAGAATAATGACGGAATAATTTTAGTATCTCTCAGCTATTTTTTTCCAAGATTAAATAATGTAGCAATTGCTTTACAGATATGTTTCCTTCATTGGTTTATCAGCCACAGGGTTGTTGTTCTACTTATGAGTACCTTTAAACTGTGTCTTTCCGCCCTTTAGGATATGAATTCATAGAAAAAGAGTGCTTTTGCTTGTAATTTAGAGAGAGATTAAATCAATTTTCTGTTTTTATTTTTTATGATATACTGCCATTTCTGCTGAGCTCTTAAAATTCAAACTTTGCAGCTATCCAAAGGTCAGATCTGATACCTGAGGTTTTGCTGGGGCAGGGAACCAACTTGACAGAAACTTTATGCTGACTTAACAGTATTGATAAACTTTGTGATAGCAGCAGGAAGAAAGTCTGTGGAAAGAGCTCTCTACACACGCACTCTCATTCAGAACACTTCTGGTTGTCTGAAAAAATTAGTATAAAGTAATTTTATGATCATAGTACTGCTTCTGTGATATCCTGCAGAGCTGGAGAAGTCAGTGCCTATGGACAAGAACTTAGACACACACAACCCCCAGAGGGAAAGGGATGGACCAGTCTGGTTAGTGGCAGAAGGCAAGGACCTCTAAGACATTCAGAGAGAGTTCTGCTTTCTAAATTGGCTACTCTTGATTGATCCTTACTGTTGAATTTAGAGAAAACTAATGGGAAATGCTTACTTTACCCCCAGTCATGATGTAAGCTGGCCATCTGTCTTCTGAGAATAGAGGTTAACAGAGCAAAACCAGCTCTGATGATACAAAAAATTTGAAGGCATGGTGTACGCCAGCTCAGTTCTTCATTCTCATACTAGCCCTGTGGTTAGAGCTGTCATCAGGAAACTCCCTGAAGGAGAATGTGCTCCCTCAACTCCTTTTAGGACGCTTTGGTTCTAGGTAGCTGGTACCCCAAGGTATCTGGGCCAATTTGTACCTGGTAGTACAGTTGTGTTTGTTGAAAGCAAATGTGTTGGAGTCCAATCCACTTAACAGGAGTAATAGCCTCAGAATTAAAATTACTCATTACTGTCCACCCCCTGCATAGCTAGAGTCAAATTCACTCTCGGTTGTTCTCTGTCTTCCTCATGATTTATAAACTCCACCAAGCAGCATCCCAGTTTCAGGGGACAGGGTGGAGGATTCTTCTTGTGATTCAGAGTCCCTACAGACCTTAGAATTTGGGTCTTCTGGTTTCTGGTTATGTATTCTGACTGAAAGCCTTGTCTGATCATTGTGGATTGTTCTCAGTCTGAGCTGTAAATAATTTTGCATTGGAGAGAAATCCTTGCCCTTTCCAGGGAATGGGGTTCTGATCCTGCAGAGTGCCTATCTTAAGCATAGAAGAGACCTTGAATGAGTTCAAGCAATGCTGGACATCAGAAGTATGGGATTTTTCCCCGAGGTGTGGGTTAATCCGATTTTCTACATCCTAATTCAGGCAATATTTAGGTTGACATACATGACAGCTGGAGCCTGAATGATAGACCCTTTGTGGCCATGTCTGTGTTGTCTGGGCTTGAATGGCCTTTGGGAACAGCAAACAGATTCTATCCCTTATAATGCACCAAAATAACCTGTTCTTGGATAATAGAAATAATTACCAGGAAATAAGCCTCCTGCTAGTCTGCTACTTCTTTAAAATGAGACAATAGGGCACCTTGTTATTGTCTGGATGTCCAATGTCTGACCCAATCATCTCCATGTCACCCACCTATCCTACCATATCCCCAGCAGTGTGGGCATGTCTGCAGTGGGGCTGCTGGTGCAGCACTGAGCTGGCCGGGGAGTCCCCTCGGCTTGGTGGCCTGTCCTGCGATTACTGTGTTATATAGTGTGCATCTCTGTAATGCCATCTGAGGGTGTCAGACAACTTGTTTAAGACACAAGAGCCTCAAGATCGTTACTGAGCTAATCTGGTGCTCTGGACAGGGGCTGTGGCACTCACTCATGCAATTATCTGAATAAAATGTCCAGGGTGGCTGACCCTTGCTTGGGAGGCCAGTACACAGTGCATGCTGACTCTGTGGAATCAAGAGTGTGTGAGGGTTTATATGCCATGATTTGTCAGTCTTTGCAAGACAGATATTCACTGAACTCAAATGCATTTTTAATATATTTTTTTTTTTACAATATTTAGTACTCTACTTCTGCATTAAGGTTGTTTATCTACCCTGATAGATACCAACATGCCCACACTAGGTAATAAAACTGAGCATCCTTGAATTTTCCCTCTTTTACACTTGTGTCAATTGCTCTTTTGTGAACATATCCTCTGATATCCTTACTGTTCATTTTAGTAACTTTTTTTTCATGCTACTCTTTCCTTTCTGTCACTGGATACCAGAATTACACCCAGTTCAAGATAAGGATGTGTTGCATCAGTATAATAACATTTCCTGTTTTGTTCTCTGTTCTTTTGCTAATAGCCCTTCACAATCTGTTGTGTCTCTTGGCAGCTGCTGAACATCAGGCTGTTTTCAGAGAAAATCCAAAATGACCCCGAGGTGTTCCTTCCACACAGCGAAAGACGATCACTTAATATGTGTTGGTAGGATTATTTCTATGAGAATAGGGCTTTGTGTAGCTCAATGGCTAAAATAAAGGAGTTCGCTTGATCTCATGGCATTTCCCATGAAAATTTATCCGCTGTCCGAAGGCAATCATTCTGCTACAGAACTAAATGATAGGGTGGCCTTTGCATTTCAGTTAATTTCACAGGATCTAGGAAACTTCCAACATTTGGGCCTCGTCCTAGAGGCTCAGTCCTGGACTTGTGGGTCTGGGAAACACAGGTGGATAGTTTGGCTGTTGGGCCCTGGTGTACAAGGCTGTGATGTGGTGAGAGGAGGACAGAAAGACACACCTGCTCATGTCATAAAGTACAGAGCACACCCTTTGCTGCTGATGTGGGAGGTCACAGATGAGCTTGTTTCTGTAGGATGTTAGCTGCAGAGGATAAATCTAGGAGCAGTTTGGCCTGTGGTCATGAAGTCTCAGAGCAACCAGGCAGGAGTGCTTGAAAGCTGCAGCTCTTGAAACTGCTGAGGTCCTCAGAAGCTGCTAGGAGACCACAAGCTCTGCCGCAGGCCATGGAAATGAGGTGGAACAGAGAGGTTTCTAATTGACGCTTTTGGATAAAAACAGACAAGAACTGACCTCCATTTCTGGCTGGATCCACACTGAAAACTTGTATTTCTAGTGTAGGCATTGATTAGCTGTGAGTTAACCTTCTCACAGGGGAGGGAAGAGCACTGCCTTGGACAGCTGCGTCCCAGAAGCCATGGACCCAAAATCCAAAGAATAAATGGCTTTAAAAACTGTTTGCCTAATGTTAAGTAACTCCATCATACATTTCCTGTGTAACTATGGATTGCCTGTATTATGCTGCCTACATCCTATGGGGAAAGCAGATGGGGTAGAGTGTCTCCTGCATCTTTCCAGCAACTGCTGCTTCTTATTGGTACCTTGCAGGCTTGTATACAAAGACTCATAGATCTGTGAAGTAGCCCTGGTGAACCCTGCTTGGGTTTGCAACAGGCCATAGTTACATACAATTTCTTTTCCATGTAGAATCCTGCAGAAATTAGGAGTTTGACCCGGGTGACAATGGAAAAGTGAGCAATTGATACACCAAGACTGCGTCATGCAGTGGGAGTAGGCATGGTGACCATCGATAAGAATAAACAGCTCATTTTATATTGATGGGAAAAGAAGACTGGATCCTGGAACAGCTAGCTCATCTCCCAAGATGACTTGCAGGAAATCATGTGGAAAGCTGCAAGAAGGCTTTTGATAAACAGAGGATTCTTGGTTAGTGAGGGAAGGTAAAATAGTGTGTTGAGTTTCTGTTTTCATGGTGGAAGAAACAAGCCTGATATCTGAGGTAATCAGTGCTAAAAGGCACTCTGCATACCATCTGGTATCTCTAAGAGCTAGGCAACTGTCTATATTCTCAAAATTTCTTGTAGCTGGCCAAACTGGGAAGATACAGCACAATAAACACCCTGTTTTCTTACATAGTCTATCCCAATTTCCATGTAACTAGATGATGAAACTCAGGACCAGAGAAGGTTTTTATGCTCACAGTCCTCCCTGTTTTGGCAGGTGCTCTAAGGCTTAAGGATTAGATGTTCTAAGGTTTTCTGAACTCTAGCAGGGTTTGGACACCTGGCTATTTCTAGTATAGAAAAACTAACAAAAATGTTGAATTTTTTTATTCCAGAAAAAGTAAATTGGGTGATATTTCCTTTTCATGAAAAAACCCTGGTGTTTTTACACTTTCAGGGAATGCAAACTTCAAGCTGCAGACAGATCTGACAGTAAATACAATTAGACTATAAAGAAAAAAAAATTCTTCTAAAAATCCAGTCCATAACCTAGAGAAAAATGATAAGACATTTTGCTAAATAATGGTATAATCAAAAACATAAATAATTTTTATAACAAAAGCTCTGCTTCTGCATACTTTCAGTATGTCATGACCCTCTTTTCTCAGTAAGACATTAACTTCCAGTAATTCATGTACATTCAGGAACAAACAAAAATATTTAGTAAGAAGTCATTACAAACAATACAACTTGTCAACAATGACTTTTCAGAGAGTCCCCATTCATTTTAGTTGCGTAAATTGATAAGAATTTTTTCTTATGCATCTGAGTTATGATTTCCAGAATGCCATGTATTTGTAGACATTTCTTCCTAAGAAATTATGTAGAAAAAAACCTCTTCATTCTCCAGAAAGAGGTCAGATAAGAACAATTATGTGCTGAATAATTGTTTCCACAGTAATGAAACATAGAGTGGGCATTGCATGGGAGGAAATTAGCTTCCTGTGCACTCTGAGGGGAAGGTTGGCTATAAGGACCTGAGACTTCTGGAATTAGTCTATGCTGGAACATCAAGCAACTGTGCATCTAATGGCCTTTAACTTAAAATTTGGAAGATTTCACTTGCACACATCTTGTCTCTGCTGTGAAGTTATTTGGGTACAGGAGGGTTGGTTTGTTTGGTGTTTCTTTTGAGGAAAAACTTTGGACAGCTTTCTCGCCAAAAGATAATTGCCTGCTCAGACTCACTCTCACCTCTGTATTGTAAAGTATTCTGGCATCCAAGGACAGGACCACCTGTGGGAATGGAAGATCCTGAAGACTCAGTGAATTATTTTAATTTCCATAAGAGCAACAGATGTGCTGCATGGATCCTCTCCCTGGTGGGCTTAGTGGTCTCCCCTCGGGGATCCTGCTGGTGGCCTGGTGACATTCAGACATTCAGAACAGCTGCTGTTATTTTCATTCTGGCTGGCTGTACCCAGACTCCGTGGGATGGCAGTGCAGCTACTTTCCTTTTGGGGCAAGGCATGGAGCAGAGAAGTTGAAAACTTCTTCATGAAAGGAAATTGGTTTTAAGATACATAGACTTTGTTAACAATGTTATGATTTTTGTTTGAATATTGTCCTTGGCCTGACAAGCATAACTATCATTGCTAAGATCTTTCCTAAACTGCTAGTGATCAAATAAGACACCAAGTAACATGAATGTGCAACTCAAAGGAAATACATGCCATCCACATAAAAAAGGACAGATATAATTCTTGTTACCTTACCCAATTGCTTCCTTCAAGATGCTGTCACCTCCATTTTGCATCCTCTGAACTCTAATACACTATCTGGCAACTACAGTGGATTTGAAAACCTTACAAGAGATTTGATATCTCTGGTCTGGTGGAATGAAGGAGAGAGATGAGTATGGTAAAAATATTGATGGCTTTCTAATACTTAAAAACTTATTAATCCTTTCCTGTCCACATGCATGTCCTCACTGTTGTGCGAGAGCCTTTCATGCCAATTGACCTTGACTGGCTACCAAGGCCCCACCGAGCTGCTCTATTAACCTTCTCCCTCAATGGGACAGGAGGAGGAAATACTATGAAAGTCCATGGGTTGAGATAAGGGCAGGGAGATCACTTACTGATTAGTGTCAAGAGCAAATCAGTCTCAACTTGGGGAAATTAATTTATTGCCAATTAATAACAGAATAAGAAATAAACCAAAACTAATCCCACCTTCTCCCTACCTCTCCCTTCTTCCCAGGCTCACTGCCAACTCTTCTAGCTCCTTCTCCCAAGTGGCACAGAGAGATGGGGAATGGGGGTTGCAGTCAGTTAATAACATTTTGTTTCTGTTGCTTCTTTGTCCTCACACATTTCACCTGCTGCAATGGGGGGTCCCTCTCGCAGGAGACAGTCCTTCACAAACTTCTCCAATGTGACCTCTTCACATGGGCTCCAGTTCTTCACAAACAGCTCCAGTGTGAGTACTTTCATGAGCTGCAGCCTTTAGGAACAGACTGCTCCAGTGTGGGTCCACCATGGGCTGCAAGCGGATCTCTGCTGCACTGTTGTCCTCCATGGGCTGCAGGAGGGCAAACTATGTCATCAAGATTTTCTCCATGGGCTACAGGGGGATCTCTGCTCCAGTACCTGAAGCACCTTCTCCTCCTGCTTCTTTACTGACCGTGGTCTCTGCAGGGTTGTTTCAGTCTTCTCTCACAGTTTCTGTGCAGCGCTTTTTTACTCTTTCTTAAATATGTTACCACAGAGGTGCTACCAGTGTTGCTGATGGGCTCAGCTTTTATCAGAGGTGAGTCTGTTTTGGAACTGGCTGGGACTTGCTCTGTTCAACATGGGAGCAGCTCCTGGTGTTTTCTCACAGAAGTCATCTCTGTACCCTCCCAAGTTTTGCCACATAAACCCAATACACTCTGGTTAGGCATGTATCCCTCCAACAGTGTCTTCTTGGAATAACTGTCTCAAACTTCGCAATGAAAGGAACCAGCAGAGCTTTTTGGGGACCAGCCCATTCTTCTTATCACAATGTGGGTGGTGATAGGACTGCATGATCAACAATAAAGAGCAGCAGCAGCTCTTACCTTGGGAGAAGTCCATCCCCATTACAATATTATAAACCTTGAAAAATCTTTCTGATTTCTCTTTTACACAAAGCACAAGATACCTTTGTTAGCCTCAAGAAAGGCACCATGACACAGAGGAACAGGAAGGACACTGCAACCTCAGTAGGGTGGATCCCCACCAGCTAAAAAACATTAGATGTAACACAGGTGGGGACACACCCAACAACATCTTCCCCTGCCATTCCACTGTTTGCTGCCAGTGGTCCCTGGGTTGAGCTCAATAAAAGTAGAGAGCAAAACCTTCCCTGACAGGGTCACTTGTGTCCAGATGTTCCCTACTGTGTGTACTGACAGTCTGCAAGCAGGGAGCAAAAATTTTACACAGCATGTTCCTGCTGAGTAGAGTTAGGTATTAGACAAGTAGGACTTAACGTGTTGCTAAACTAAACTGCTTCTAGAAGCAAAGTGAACTCTGAAGTTGCTGAATTGCTGTTTCCCTATCTCTGCCTTTTATCAGGACTTCATCTTTTTCTGTGTTACAAGGCATTCAACACTGATTGTAGTTTCTTAAGAAAGCTGCAGAATGGCTTTTGCTCTGCTGGCAACTATCCCTTTAGCCAGGAGCTCAATTCCGGCCTGCACCATGATCTGGGAACAACCTGGGTAGCAAACTACAGGATGAAGGGGTCTTCTGAGGTATGCAGCAACACTATAAGAATCTCTGATCTAACTTTCAGTGGACTTAATGATAGAATAACCTATTCTATGTCCAGGCAATGGAAATTAACTTTACCTGAATATATTTAACTTTTCCCTAGAGTAACCTGACACATCATGGTTAGAGGATGTTGAACCTACCTCTTAATGCAGATGGTTACTCCAGAATTTTTTTCTGAGTCTCTCACATCAGGAATGAGGAAGACCTTTATGTAGATGAAAATTCACAAAACTGAGCAAGGAGTAGGTTGTGAATTTTTCAAGATAGGGGTCTGTTTTGCCCCTGACTGGTTGACCAAAGCATTGTGGGATTTCATTGTTGCAGGTGGGGTTTTTTTTAGCTCTTTTGCATTTTCTGTGTCATACGAGAAGCGCAACCCCCAGACCACTTCAAAGTAAGTGCTGTACCAAGAACTGGGGAGAGCAAGGGTGTGATATCAATAAGATTGTTGCATACTGGAGTAGGATTGGAACACCTTTGTGTACTGATGTGGAGTTGCTGCATGCTGACAGTAAGAGTCCCAGGAAACTGGAAGGGCCAAACGGTATTCAGAACTCTGCCAGGGGGAAAAAGAAAAAAAGAGTTTGAATGACCACAGAATAAAATCTTTCCCTCAGAGACTTAATTTAGCTGATGATGCAGAAAACTGGTTTCTCAGTACCTTCTTTGTTCAGTTTATCTTCAGTGAAGCAGTTTCCTTCACTAAAAACTAATCCTGATTCACCAGGGACTTTTAGAGCTGTTCCCAGGGAGCTTTCACCTGACTAGACCAGGCAAACCTGTCACTCGTTTTCAAGCAGAATCTGTTTCAAAGCAGCCTCTGCCATCTGAGTGTCCCCTCTTTGTCCTTCCCAGCCAGCATTTTTATTGCAATATAATGGTACTAAAATGGAATAATTGGCAATTAATGGAAAAACTATGTTAGTGGTAAAAGATATCTGATTGATTGGAACGATGAGATGCCACCTCTGATAGATATTTAAGGTAAACTACTACAGTAATTTGCATGTTCTTCTCTCTTCAGTGGGAGGTGTCTCAGGATTAAGCAGTGTATTTTGCTATGCAGATATGAACTGCACAAGCCAGATAAAGAGTTCCCAGTAATATCTGGTAAAAGCTAAGCAGAGAAATCAGTGCAAAAGACTCAGCCACAGAGAACAAGCCACTCGTCTGCTCTCTGAATTTTCCAGATGGTAGGTCAATTTTTATATTATCATTTAACAAAAAATAATTGAAGAATTTGATAAGAAAGTTTATTTCAGTTCTCTTATGTGCTTCTTTATCTCAAGAAATAATACTAGATTAAAATAGTGGATATGCTTCCATGATAGACAGTGTTGGGACCAACAAAAAGATTTACCTTATAGTGAAGTGTATGTAGAAATGGATTTGGCCTCAGTTTTCTGGCATACAGCTTTACTAATAAGTGAGAGACACAGAAAATCTTTACTGAGCAATTGATTTCTCAGAGGTTAATACATTTATGTACTTTCTTTCTTCAAAATATTTTTAAGAATATGGTGTATATCAATTCTAGCATTTCCATATTTTGATATTGAAATTCCTAAATTTTACACTTAGATCTGTAACTAGTGTCATTCTTAACTCTTGTGAATGCTAGTTCTGGAAAAAGTTCAGTTTTACTGTTGCTACTTTAACAGCCCATTTTCAGTCAGAATGGATTTTCTGGTTTGATAAAAGAATGAAAATCACTTTCAAAAGGTGTATGTGTTCCATGTCTTAGTAAACAAATCTCACACAACTTCTCTTTCACGGCATGTTTACATTGTAAAGTCTGTTAAGCTTTTTAGAATAGAAATTGCAATAATACTTCCAGGTTATGTTATCATGCAAAGCATGGTGCCTTTATTATGTTTGTCACTTTTATAAACAGTACTATAAACATTCTGTTGCCAAATACAGTTTTGGAAAGAAAATCAGAAACACATTACTGAGATGGTTGCCTTTGAAGAAACAACGAGTTAAGCCCTATAGAGTACTGCTTCTGCAACATACATAGAGGGTTCCCAGTTCTTTCACCTTCCTTTGATGTTGAATCATTAGGAGCTAGGTTTTTAAATACCCAGGTATCCCAAATTTTGTATCTAGTGCTTTTTCAGCACCACAGTGAAATTTTTATCCTGAGCTATGGGAAGAAAGAGGTTTATGGAAAATGTCTCCTTATCTTTTTTCCCCCTTAATATTAACAATCTAAATTTATGGTATACTGAAGACCCAAAAATATGTTATCCAGGTTTCACTTTAGACAAATGTAATAAAACAAATGTTATAAATGAAACTACAAAAGCAGAAAGTGCATAATTATTTCCAGAAATTATGGCCTTTGTTTCTCAGTGCTTCAGGATACAGAAACTTCTTTTGACTGTGGGACACGAGATGTCTTACTGCCTTCGTTTTGTGCCTCAGAATGTCTTTTCATTTGACCTAAGGATCAGGGACATATGAATGCCTTAATTTTGCTTTGTGCAGAGTAATGTCACAAGCTGTAAGACACTGTAGAGCCAATTCTTCTCTTGATATTTTCTGTCTAGAACTGCAACCTCTGCTTTAGTTCATGTTGAGGAAATTTGATGTTTGCTGCTGACTTTGGAAAATGCAAACAGAATCACATTGTTCTTTTAATTGCCGGATCTCTTTGTATTTTCAGGGAACATTCCTCTTTAATTAGAGCCTCATATATTGTCCATATTCATACACACAAACCCTAAACTCTACTTAAACTGCTGCCAGTACAAGGCAGCTTAAAAATAGAGGGAAAATCAAGAAAGAAATCATCAAATTTGGTGGGGAGAATCCTAGCTCAAATATTTTGCACTCTTTTGGTGCAGGCTGGTAGCAAGTATGGAGATAAGAAACTATAAATTTCTTACTCCTGAATCATTCTGGCACTTGTTAGAAAAGTTTTTGAGAGCAAGTAATTGGCTCCCTTCCTGGACAAAGCTGTATCTCAGAAACTGAAAAAGCACATCTCCTCACAACTCTCTCTTAATCACCAGCCTTCAATTTCTAGGGCTGCAATAGCATTGGCAATAAGGGACTCTCCAGTATCTTTGCTAATGGTGTTACTTGTGGCGAAATGCATAACAGACACATACAAATAAAATATCAACTGAGAAAGGGCCTCATTTCAGACAGTCTCCAAACTGAGTCTATGAAACTGATTTTCCTTTAAAAATCTATTGTTTTACTTTTGTCATCTTGCTGAGGTATCAGTTGCTTAATCAAAATAGCTCTAAACAATAGTAGGGCAGTTAGTATAACTGCTGGTATACCTTTCTGGGGGCAAGTAAGTTCCTAGAACAGAACCAAACTCCTGCTGGGAAAAGGAAGAGAAGCCTCAGCACAGAAGGAATATCCAGGGTATTTTTGGTCCATGGTAGTATTAGAAATAATGCTGTGAATTTTGTTGTGTGCTGTTTTGTGATGCATCTTTCTCTCCTGAGGGTTTGTCCTGACCCAGGCTCACTCAGGAACCCTGTTCTGGGCCAGCTTATTATTTTCTTCCAGGGCAAAACTCCTGGTGTTTGTTGTGTTCAAAAGTATCCCCTAAAAATCTATTCACCTGGCTCAAAGTTTCCTTAGAATTATAGAAGTCAATAGACTTCCATTTGTATGTGGTGCATTTGTCCCGCTCTAATGAAAGTGAACAGCTCCTCACACACATTGGCTGTTCAATCACTTTGTGTAAAAGACAAGGCATCAGCCTTGCTGTGACATTAATGCTTAGACTCTGCTTTTTTTGGTCTAAACCTCATCTTTCTTGTGATTTGTCCATATCCCTGCACAATACCTATACTGAAATTCTCATACTTTTCTCTTCCAATACCAAGTTTCATTATTATTTTTCACAGTTTTAGAATAGCCCTCTGGATGTTATTAAACCTTCTAAAAGAAGAAACTTTCCAAATCAATAAAAAGCTGGTGATATTTGTGAAAGCTCAAAACTGAATCTGTTGTGAATTTCAGACTTGGCAAAAATGTTGTCCTTGATAAGGTCTGTCAATGTTTATTTAGTTTGGAAATCTTTGGCACTGAAATAAAATTTCCTTGCCATAAGTGTGATGATGGTACTTACATTTCTTGCCTGTTTTTCACTATTCCTCTTGTGCTTACTCTCTGCAAGATTAATTATAATTAGTTTCTAACTTGATTTCTCCTGAAAGCTTGTCAATTATCTCTAGTAGTGTGGGAGAGCTTCTTACTCATACATCATAACAGAACCCACCGCTCTGTGATCTGCAGTGAAGGACAGCATTCAAGGGAAGGGTTTATTAATGGTAAGTAGAATGCTTACAGCTACGTAGTATAGCTGGATTTCATGCCTGCTGTCTCCTGAGATATTCCTGGATTAGATCAGTGTACCCTCCATGATCAAATGATCAGTTTTTCTAATGAAGTGGTTTGCTGTGGAGTTCTGGAGCCATACCATGAGATGGGAATTACAAGAAGGTCTGTATCTGTTAGACACAAATGAAAACATCAGTGAAGGATGGGATCTGCCCTCCTGCTGTTACACGAGTACAATATATTCCTTTACCTACCTTTCCAGTCCATTTCTTCAGTTCCCTTTCAGGTTAGTGTTTTTGAAGGCACTCAGCTGGTTTTGTTCTTACTGCTAAACACTTATCTAGAGGAGCTGTTACTGAAAATACCTCCACTTCCTTAGAAAGCCAAAAAAGGTGTTGTGCACCTAAGTAGTTGATTGGATGTAACCTTAATTCAAAGCCAAGGTATATATTTTCGAACCCAGGATTTGTTCTTTTCTAAGTTAAGGTATAATTGTTCTGCACTTGACTATGAAGAGAATGCCAATGTACATTTAGCTTCCTTAAAAAGAAAGAAGCAACCAAGCAAAAAGAGGCTTCTTCCTGAGGCCCATCATGGTAAAGTAATTCCCCGACCCCTGAAGTAAGTCATAACAGTAGTTTCAGTGGAACATCAGCTATTGCACTGATAATAGAGCAGAGAATATCTCAAAGCTGCAAACCCACTGCTACACACACACACACACACACACACACACACACACACACACAGATACACTGTACAGAGCAGCTCACATGATGCAGTTTGTCACTACATGATACCATTTTCTGTTAGTTGATGTACATCAGCACAGTATTACTGATGCAGTCAGAGTATATTCTAAGATACCAATGTTTTTCTTTCTGATTTAGAAATATGATGGTGTACATAGATTTGATCTTCCTATCTACCTTCCTCTCGGTTTCCATGACAACTGAACCATGTAAGTCACATTTTAAAAATACTTTCTGATGAGGTTTCTTCTGTAGAAATGTGTAGGCTGTTTCCAAATTGGTAGTTTTATTTTTAAACCTAAAATTACTGAGTTTATCTCAAGCCACAATCACAACTTAAAAGCTTGGTGTGTTTTCTCCGTATATTAAAACACAGCAAGTACTGTCCATTTCTACAACATCAAGTCTAGGTTCTACTCTGCCACTTGGCATCTCTGCAAGCAGAATGAAAAGGGTCTTTTTGAAAGAACCTGAAGGTAGCTGTTGCTCAAGGTCCCACCTGGGCAATGTCTCCAAGACCATGCTAAAATTGGACTGAACAGGGCCTATGCATACACACCCTGCTGAACCAGGGACGTAACTGGGTGCTCTGCTCAATGAAAATGCTCTTTAATGTCCCAGATTTGGGGGTATTAACTGAAAAGTGCAATTTAACAACAACATTTCACTGCACATGAGGGATGTTCAGAACAGTAAGCTCTTTCTGATGGGTCAGCTCTTCTGACTCAGCAGTATATTGCTGCCCAGTGACATAGTGCTACGCAGCACTCCTGTACTTCTGTTCTCTAGCTCAGATGCTTATTTGTCTGAAAAATTTTTTAATATATGATCTCTAAATATTTCTCCATATTGTCAAATTTACAATACGAATGATAAGATTCAAACAAATTAGATTTATTAAGATGTCAAATCCTGCTGAAGAATTTACCAAAATAATTTTCACTGAAGTAACTGCATTTAGATGAGGCGCTTCTTTTTCCACGTCTTCCCTCTCCCCACTAATTTTCCCCAGAGAAAGCTGTATTTCCAACGTGCTTCACCTTTGGTGGGACAATGCTGCCTTTTCTGACACCCCTGATATGTCCCACTGTCTTTGGAAAGCTGATGGGTGGGAATGCTGTTAAAATAATGGGGTTGGAGGTATTCATACCTGGTGTGGCTAATTTAGGTGCCTGAATTAGTAAGCGAGATGACACCTAATATCAGTGGAGATGGACTGCTGCTTTAGAAAGAACTAGAGCAGAAGAATTCACCATGTAGAGAGACTCACCACCTGATTTGTGCACCTTTGTGTCTAAAGCCAGGTGGTGGCAATACTCTCACAAAGTGTCATTTTTGATAAATACCTTCTATTTTGGTTACCTATTTGGTTGTTTACTCTAATTTTCATGCTCTCTTGTCTACTGCAGTTCCTTTGCCAATCTCCTTCCTTATCCCATCACCATCCATGCTCATTTCCTCATCTTTCTCTTCTCAAAATGCAATATAACTTTTTTCAGTAACTGATTCACTGTTCAGGTGCCTGAGCACTTAAATATTTGTCAAAATTGCTTGATTCAAGTTTCTCTGGACCAGTTTCAGTACTCAAAAGTAGAAGTATATGCAATAAGAAATATTATTAAAGAATGTAGTGTCTTATTCCCAAGTTGTTCCTTTTTTTTTTATGTGCGAGCATGTGTGGTTTATTGTTCTAACTTTCTTATTCGTCTCTTATTTATTTCTGGCATCTTTTCACCTTCACACTTTATAATAAAATTCTTCCTTTCAGCCTGTTACATTTCTTTCATTTTTTCCCTCCACATTTTCATGAACTTCAGAGAGAATAACTTTTTTTTTTTGTGTTTGTTTTTCTTTCCCCCCTAGAAATTTCATCTACAGACTTCTTCTATCTATGATTCTTTTCTTCCATGCAAAAAAAAAAAAAAATCAATGTCTTTTTTTCTGCCTTAAAAAGCCAGAACAAAACCACTTATTTATTGTATAAATAATTATTCATTATACTGAGGAAAGGATGCTTCATAGTGCAGCATTCAAGCCAATATTTTTCTTTGTGTTTTGATTTCTCTTTTGAAAAGAGGCAAATCTTTTCAAGCAAAGATTTACATAAGAAGTTCATTTAAGAAATCACTATTTTTTCAACTAAATCCTCATGTTTTTTAGCATGTGTCTGCTTAGAATCTAGGGATTTGTTTGCTTGTTTGTTTCAGTCTCACAGATGAGTTACTATTTTTGGAAAAAAATGGCTCCATAACTCAAGATAAACAAAATTGAAAGAAAAAAATCTGTTGAGAATAAGCTTGCTATGTGTTGTCTCTGAAAGCCCGAGGAAGGCAGAGGGACATGACTAGCCTGCTGATCCAGAAATGCCAAGTTCTCCTCTCTCTCAGTGGGGCAACGGTTTAATTCATCTAAATTTTAATCTTTTGTTCAATTACAGTTGATGCAATGGAAGGTGAGGCTTTAGTTATAAAATGTCCCAAAAGGTCACCTGTGAAAGTCACCTGGTATCACATGGATACTAACAGAATAATTCCTGCAGAAGAGGAGGGATCACGAATATTTTCCTCAGAACAATTTCTTTGGTTTCTGCCAACTTCTAGAGAGGATTCCGGAAACTACACTTGTGTAACATATCAGTAAGTGCCACACTGAAAAATGAAAGGTGTAAGACTAGCAAGGAATGTACACATTTTATTAACATTTTCTAATTATTATTTGGGAAATTATGCCTTTTTTCATAACTTTTCTTAAGTTTTCATCCTGCAATTGTTATTTTTATAGCAGATCATTAAAATCAATCTGTGACTGAAATAAAACAATCATGCACAGGTTTATAGAACAAGACTTACATTTTTTAAAAAATATTTAATATAGTCTGTATACAAATGCTATAATTGACATACCTTTATTCCATTTATGAAGTTTAAAAAATCGCACAAAGTCATTCCACGTGAGTGTGCAAGTGCATTCATACCAGCAAGGAGTATGTTTCCCAAGTCAGATTCGTTACCCAAATGAAACTGGAAGAGGAAGAATTGTTTGTCCTACCATTGATAACTATAAGAATGCTACTATCATCCAGTGGTATAAGGTAAATAAACTCCCGTGAGTGCCAGTGTAGATCAGAATACTGTGAAAAGCTATTTGCAACCAAATAAATTTTTCTTTTCCAGGACTGCAAACCTCTTCAGGGACAGAGGTACTTCAAGGGAGAAAAATACATTTATATTGAGAACCCAACAAGGGAAGATGATGGTTATTATACTTGTCAATTTATTTATACTTATAAAGGAAATGTATTTAATGCCTCAGCAACAAGAATTTTCATAAGTGAGGGTAAGGCAATCATTTTGTAACTTGCTAAGATAAAAAGACTAATTGTCAACCTAGAGCGAAGGAAACCCCTTTTTTACATTAAAGAGAAAAGGTGTTTTTTTTCAAAAATAGGTAATGTTCATTTGCTGTGGGGAGGCACCCCGCTTGGGGGCAGAATGCAGATTTGGAGTGTAGGAGCCTTGCTTGTAGTTTTTTGCTGCTGTGCCCACAACTCAATAGCAGAGTTTATTCTAATTATTCTGAGCTGGCCAAAAGGCAGATTTGAGCTGAGACCTAGTACAGTAACTGAGACAGTCTTGTGCCTTTCCTCCTCTTCTGTGTAATACTGTGTTAGTCTTCATTACACTTCTCTGACAAACAATTTTTGTTTGAATGTACTTCCATCAAAACTTCTCTAACTGGCCAGGAATATTGTTCTGCCTGGGTTATAATAAAAATTTCTGGGTTTTATTTAGCATAAAGGCATCCAAATTTACAAAAGCCTGTGTTACATCCAGGCAGATTTTGAAGTCAGTCTCACTTTCTTTTGAAATCCTTGCAGACAGAAGAGATTGCAACATAACATGTGAAATCTGAGCTGGGTCTTTCATGCCTGCTCCAGTTTTTGCTAAATTTGAAGTATTTAATGATAACTTCTTTGAGGTTTTATCAGACCCTAAAATTAGTATGCTGATGAGTGGAGCTGTTATGTTTTGTTAATAATACTGATTTATGATGGACATTCCTGTTGGCTTCCAGATCCATACTGATCCAGAGAACCTTCTGCCTCTGAATGCTGGCAGCTAAGAACTTAGCATATTCAACTAGCTAGAGCTACTGGCTCTCTCTATACTTCTATTTTATCAGATCCAGTTTATGAAAATTAGAAACAGGATGGGTAAAGAGAACTGCTTTTCTGTTAGTCTGGGAAGCAGAGGCATAAATGAGTCCTGCAGAATTTTTTAGGTTATATAGGTTATATGGGTTTCACGGAGGTGCCCTGAGTTGGAAAAGTTTAATGAGGAAAACAATAGCAAGCAATGCATTTGCAGTGGGAAGTAGGAGACAGGGAAGTATAAGGGCAATAAAAGAAGAAAAATGCATAAAGAAAAAAATTCTGAAGTACCTGGATGCTTAATTCCAGTGGCTGGATGTAATTTGGACATGTCCATAGCAATTATTAGTGGGAATGGAAAATAAATATGTCAAAATAAAAATAGTGTTCCTTCTAGAAGATAATTATAGGAAATGGCATAAAGTTGTACTAAGGGAGGTTTAGATTGGATATAAGAAAAATTTATTCACTGGAAAGGTAGTCAGGCATTGGATTAGGCTGCCCAGGGAAGTGATGGAATCACCATCCATGGAACTATCCAAAAGGCAGGTGGATGTGGCACTTGGAGTTCACTTGGTGAACACAGCTGGGCTGGGTTAATGGTTGGGCTTGATCTAAGAGGTCTTTTCCAAACTTTAAGATTTTATGACTGCACCATTCTCAATGGAATGCTCAGTGTCATGCAGACTCATGTAAAGGGAAGCAATTTTGTGCAGCAATAAGAGATGCACAGACAGCACAGAGTCTTCAGAAGCAGATGTGCTTGGCTGTCGAGCTGTAGAGATGGGGGAAGAACATGGGCAGGCAGCTGTGGGCTAGAGGGTTACCAGTTCAGATACTGCATAAAAGTACATATTAGCTGTTTCACAGAGTGAATATGAGTAATTTCTTCCATGTTGGAAGGAATCTCTGTACCTCTTGAAAAAAAAAAAAAAAAGGCAGCTCAGAAAACAAAACTTATAACTGCATTTGCTTTTTTCCCCCACTCAGTGGCTAAAACAGTACTTCAGAAACTAAATTTTTTCCTTGCTCTTTAGGTACAAACTTAAAAATTAAATAAATGGGTAGAAAATACTGGAACTATAAACATGTACATACTCCCCAGACATATTTGGTCATAGAAATAAACGCAGAATATTCCAACAGGCATGTGAAACACTGTTAGTTTGCAATTCTGTTTTGTGATTATAAAATATTAACTGTACAGATTACAAATGTTATCTAACAAAATGCATTTTCACAACTTTCTAAGATGTGGTTTCTTTTCCCCTTTTATTTCTAAAGCAAAACACTCAGCTCTACCTCCTCAAATCTTATTTCCAAAGAATAAAGGAGTAGTAGAAGTGGAGCTTGGTGAGTACAAACTTTAAATTGTTTTTAAATTAACAATTTGTGATGGCCTAGCAAACACAGGAATCTTCCAGAAGATTTTTATTTTTCATTACAATTTTGCATCATAATATTTACGAGATTTAATTCACTGCTAGCACAGTAGTGTGAAGTTAGAGATAACTGATGGCTTTTTTAGGTACTAAGTGCAGTTTAAGGGGATTTAAATAAGCTCTTCTACTCTTCCTGGGATAGACTAGGATTACTCACCCAGTGAATCATTATGTCTCATCTGAAGGGGTAACGGCTTCCATCCACTTCAAAGAGGACTTTATCTAAACACCTTGTTACTGCTTGATGGTACCCCTTAAAAGGGAAGGATGGACTATTCTTATAATTAGACCTATTCGATGTTACTTTCATGTCCCCATGTGGAGACAGTGGTTCTGTCTCTGTTGATGAGTGAAAGAGCGCAAGGGGCTGGTTGCTGGCCCTGAGGCTGAGGAACACTGCCTCTCCCGTGTCCGTGTTGGCTAGCATGGATCAGACCAGTCTGATCTATCAGGAAGATACTGGGAGGGCCAAAAGACAGGACCAAGGAGTGAACTTAGGAATAGCTGGTTGGAGAGCCCACCATATAGAGCTTGCTCCCTACTTCCATTTTGTTGAGGCCTGTAGGTGTTCTCAGGGATTCAGACTCATCTTGGGTAACTTGCACCATCTGAGCAAGGTGCTCCTGGTAGGAGTGAGAGTTGTCTGGGATTTTTGTACAGTCAGTGGAGAAAAGTGGACCTCTCCAGCAAGTGACTGAACCCATCTAAACCTGAATATGTAATCCAGTATACCTGTCTCCCAGGGCAAGTGGGGTGAAGCTGGGCCAGTGGGAGAAGGGATCACAGTTACCACTCCACTGTTTCTGTCCTACAGCAGGACTGTTCTGGTAGCAAGTACTGCAGGTGCCCACAGCCCTCTTTGAGGTGCCACATGGTGTGGCTCAGAGATTTGCCATGTTGCCTTGCATTCCCTTTTTTTTTCCCTTTCCCCCAGTTGTCTCATCACATTATTAGATGTGAATTAGATTTGTTCTCCAGGAAAACCTTTCCGTAGTAAGATGGTCAGGGTCTAGTGCACTGCGGGCTCTGTGTACCTGTCTGGGACAATAAGTAATCTGGCACTGCTTACATGGAGCAAATTCACTTTACATATAAAACCCACTTGTTGTACGGGTACTATTGTCTCTTGTTTGCAAAACTGAAGAGATTTCTCCATGCTCTCCAATACCAATTCAAGATTTAATCATAAGATTTGATAACCTTATCTAAGTCCTGCTTAGATGCAGATTTACATGGAAACAATTTAACATGCCTTCATTTAGTGCAATGGTGACTCTTACTTTGGAATAAATAGTTCCAAATGACAAATGCATAATAAATAATTTCCTGTTTTAATATTGCTTGGACAGGTTTACTTTACTTTTGCCCAGCTTGTATAAAATCCAAGATAAGATTCTGCACACAAGACTTATGCAAAATAGTAAATACTAAAATTTAAATGTGTTATTGTCTAGGTACATTTGTGTGTAAACCAGCATATAATTTTCATGTTTCTCAATAGCTGATTACATGTATTACACATCACATGTAAAATGTACATTGCCTTCAACATAATAAATATAAATAATTCCTTTTGGAATACTTGGTGTCTTATTAGATCTTCTGTTAAGTTTCATTTTACTATTTTTTGAGTCTTTTCTATGCATCATTTTGTCAGCAGTAGTTCATAAAAATATGTCAAAATCATTAAGACAAAACTCACAAGTCATAGGAAGATTTGTAGAAAAAGATGTTATGAGGAAAATAAAATGACATTTTTCATCAAGGAATGTTTACAACTCTCTGTCTTGATTAGGTGCTGCTTTGTCTCTGAAATGCCAGGCCCTCCTGGGGATTAAGAAACAGCCAGTGTCTGCTGTCACATGGGATGTGAATAACATCCCAGTGAAACACTATGATTTTACAAGATTTCATGAAGAAACACATTTGTAAGTGTATATAACACAGAATAATCTTTCTTCTATGCAAACTGTGCCTAGCCATTAAAACCAAAAGTACCAGCTCTTTCTCTCTCTGTTAGTTTTGAAGGACATGAGCACGAATACTATGAAGAGACCACTTTGAATATAACTGAAGTAAAAAAGGAGGATCTGCAGTCAAATTTCACATGTATAGCACTGAACACAATGCACAACACAAGAGTCACAGTGACGCTACAACTCAAAACACAATTTGAGGGTAAGATTTTTCATTTTAATTTTTATACTTTGAACTCAGTTTGAAATATGTTGGTGAGTTTATTGTTTTGGTTGGTAAGAAAGTTTCTGCTAGTATGAAGAAAAACAGCCTGTGTCTTCCCCACATATTCAAGCCAGTGACAAAATTCTTATGGCTGAAAGTCCTTGAGGTAAATTCTGTTGTGTGTGTGTGTGTGGCATAATTCAAACAGGATCAGGGAGAGATGAAATATACAGAACAGAGTGTGACTGTATCAGCCCTGTGGTAAGAATATCCTGTTTCTAGGTTATTTCTCCTCTGTGACAAACTGTTGCTTCTAGTGTGAAAGCACGGCAGAAAATAGGCAAACATTAAAAATAAAGAGTTTCAGTTTCTGGTTTGCCAGTTGATTTGCCTTCCTTCCCATACTGCATCCACTGTAGTGCTTTTTTTTGGACTGAATGTTAAGTGCTGTGACTAATTTCTTTGGAGTCTCTTTATCTTCTCTTTCTGAGGGCCACTATGTTCACTCTGTGCCACACAGAGGCTTCAGTAGCACTTCAAAGGCTTTCCCTTGGTTTTGTTTTTTGAATTCATGGTACTAGGAGTACCTGAAACAGAAGAAAAATCCAAGGCAGTAAATGGTGGGGACTGGAATGATCCCTAGCTCTTATGGGATTTTTTTTTTTTTTAAATAGGGATAGGCAGATCCCTAAACACTGTTACCAGCACTCGTAGGTTAGATACCTATGACAGAAAATGCTATTTTGTCTATGAAGGCACAAGAAGAAGCTGCATTCAATGGTTTCCTTTCTTATCCCTTCAGATATGCTGAACCACCAAGAATCATAGAATGGTTTGGGTTGGAAGGGACTTTAAAGATCATCTAGTTACAACCTCTTTCACTGGACATCTTTCAGTAGACCAGGTTACTTAAAGCTCCACCAGGGATGGGACATTCACAACTTCTTTGGGCGACCTGTTCCAGTGCCTCATCACACTCTGAGTAAAGAAATTCTTCCTAATATCTAATCTAAACCTGCTCTCTTTTTTTGAGGACCATGAGAATAAATGTCACGGCCTTAAGCAGGGATTATTTTTCTATAAGTGAATGGTGAGAAGAGTAAAATGAAGTGTATTGTGATCACAGGGTGTGCACAGCTTCATGTTCTGCAGTATTCTTGGCTGCCCATAACTTTCTACAGCGTCATGACTTCAAGGACTAGACATTTCTTCCTTGCCATAGCCAAGGCTAGAAGGCATGTAGGTGAATTATAACAGCGGGATAGCCCCATCTCCTTCCAGAGGAAGGCTGCAGGAGATGTTTTGGTTGAAGTGAGTGTGAGTGTAGCATCACTCGGGAAGCTGGAAGCCATCAGCTCTGCACTGCAGTATTTGAGTGTGGGAGTGTACTTCCAGTGAGAGGGAAGGAAACTGAGTAACAGGTTCTACCTACTCACTCTAGTTCAGCAATGCAACTCCTTTATTGGCCCTGTATTATGGACTAGATGAAGAAAAGAGTGTAACATATTCTGTATTCATCCAGTGAATCATTGAATTTGACTTCTGTTGTCGACAAATCTTACTTTGTTTTCTCTCCATAGGTCTTTAGTAAATGTTCATGGAAGCTCTTGACTGTGATCCCCCTTTTGCTGCTGCTCTTTTTTCTATGGATACCTGTTCCTTTCTCCTTGTTGCTGCTGTTGACAAGGTGTCTGCTTCTGCTCCTCAGCACTGTTGGTGTAAGCAATGCTATGTCCAGAAGTAGTTGTGCTCTGCTTTAGTTTTCTTCATTCACTCCTCACACAGATGAGCATTATTTATGCTAGAACAATGACAGCTTCCCTCTGAGAATAATAAAAATGCTGTAGGAGTTGCTTGTGCCTCTCATCTTGTAAATGTGTAATAAAAATGTGCACTCTTTTTTTTTTTGTTTGTTTGCTTGTGTGTTTGTTTTTAATAGGAAAAAAATGTTGTAGTTTTTTTTTTTCAAGTATGTGATTGCTCCTTAATGTTTCCCACAGCACAGCTTGTGTCTGCTAGCTAATATGCTGTAATGTTCTTTTCACACAAATTCCTGTTATGTATTCTGATTTTTTTTTTTTTTTTTTAGGGCATCGAGTAGGGGTTACATTACCATTATTTGTAGCACAGATTTGTGATAGGAATTAAGAGTTGAATGGGTATTGTGCCACTTACTACTCAAATTAGTCCATTTGGGGGGGCATTTAATGAACCAGATAAAGTGTCTGGCAGCACAGGTGACAGATCAGGGAGGAAGCAAAGATACTGTAAGCATTTGCATTAGAGCTCCTTTGTGTATGAACCTGTTCAGTCTTACAAAAGCCTGATGAAAGAATGATTCAGCTCACCACATGGAAAGGAACCAGGAATTAAATTTATTTTTCTGATTCATAATCAAATACTTTAAGTCCTAGTTCACTGTTAATAATATCAAAATAATTAACCCTAACAATTTGCTTTAGTAAAAATTGTAATTCACATAAGAATAAAGAATTTCCAGAAAGGAGTGATGAGAAATGGAAGTACTTCTTTCACAGTCGAGAGTGGTGACAGCTGTTTGGTTTTGCTTCCATGGAAAACAAAAATACTCCCTTAATACTACCAGGAATGCATGTCATTGGCAAAGCTGTTTGACATTTCACAGTGAAAAAAGTGTATTTTCCAGTTTAGGATATATATGTGGTGTGTTCATGTGTATATATTTGTATATGTGTGTGAAGAAAAGTCCTGTATTGTGAAAAATGTGTCTGTCTCAAGTTTCTGTCTGAAGTGTCTTTTCACTTATCTTTATAAAAAGATAAGCTTCCTAACAGAAGCTGATCAGGTCTGTAGAAAAGTGCTACATGACCTAAGTACCTCAGTTATCAGGTGTAATGCAATGTAGTCAGCTCCTTTTGGTGTCATTTGGTAGTATCCAGACTATGCACACTATGTCCTTCACACACAGAGAAATCAAGCAAATTCTTTGTTTGTTTTATTAGAACAATTTAATGAGGATTTGACTATGAATTTTGACAGTCTCTGCAGCTGTGTTCTTGCCTCCATTAGGAGGTGCTAATGTCCCTGCATCTTTTAGCTGCTGTTGCTGCTGCTACATTTAGAGTTTGCTTCTCCTTCTGCTGTAGAAGATTTCTCATTTTTTTCTTATTCAACCCCTGCCTAGACTTTGATCACCCGTAGTCAATATGGAACCCATCTTCCACACTATTTCCCATCCTTTCTGTCCGTTCTTTGCCTGAAGGTGTTTGGTATCTTCTGACTCCTTCATCAACACTTCAAGAATCAAAATACCTCTTCACATCCCATTTCCTACAGATCTTCCAGTACTATATTTATATTCAGTACTATATTTTTAATACCACAGATGGTAATCATCCCAGATTTTACATTCTCTCTCTCTGCCATGAGACATGTCTTCTCAAATGCTCTGAAATTTTCTGTGTCACTGGAGTAGTGTGCTTCTGGTCACTAAGGCTAAGAAATTTGTGACAACTTTTAATTTCCTTGTCTTCCACCTTTCATGGCAAAGACAAAGCTGGTTTTGCTGCACACCTGGCAAGAGACAGTGACTCTACCTGCCAAACTATTCCCAGTTGCCCTCTGCAGCTGTTTGATATCTCTTACACTGAAAGATGCCACCTCTCAAGAATGAGGAAATTAATCATCTACACTGTTCACGTCAGTCCAACTCTTTGATAACTGCAGTGGATGAATGCTCACAAAAGTATCTCTGCTGGCAGAGGGAGGGGAGCTGTTAGCTCCTGAGACAGAGGCAATGACAAGTAATTGGAGAAATGGTGAATATGTTATCTCCTTCTACCAGCAAGGACAGGAACATCCCTTCAGCATCCCTTTTAACCTGTCTGCTAGGGAACATATGGACTTTCTGAATACCTTTCAACTCCTTCCCTCTTTATTAATAGATAAGCTGTCTCTGCTTTTTAGTTCATTATCTTGATTCAGGGCTTGTTAAATAACTGGAGGTGGCTTTTCATGTGTCTGACCCAAAAGCATCAACCTGAGCATTCCTCAGTTCTTATTCATGAGGAAGTATAAAATACCCAGAGGACCACAAATCATTATGGCATGAACCCTCTTCTCTGAAGAACACCAGAAATTCCAGTCTTTCAAAGCAGAGATAAAGTTCAGCCCAAAGCATCAGCTCTGTTCTTTCTCAAAGATACTTAATGCTGAACCTAACCTTTTGACTCATATTTGGTAGACTGATGTGGACAGGAATTCCAGACCCTGATCTCTGCCTTTACTGTCTGGAAGTGGATCCCTCTTAGAAGTCAGAGAAGTTAGAAAAAACTGCTCTGGAGTTTGTCAGGAAACCTGGCTTGTTTTCTCTGGCCTCTCCAGTGAGAGAAACTCCCTCCTCTTCTTGTGAGCTGATAGTTCTGTATTCCCATCACTCTTGAATATAAATAAATGGAAGACAGCCTACTCATGAACTCTGCCACTAAATGATGCACCAAAGTCAAATGGAACAACAGGATCTGTTCAACCTTGTTCAGGGACTTGTGGCACTTGCTCCCATTGTGCTGAAGATAGCTGATTTATTCCAGAGAAATGAGAGGCTAAGCTAGTCTTACCGGGAATTGAAGTTGCTCTTCCAGGAAGACCTCTATGGAATTCTTGTCTGAGGCTTTATGAGCTGCATAAGCACAGGAAATTTATAACTTCTTTTCCAGCCTTGGTCTAATCAGTACAAAATCAAACACAAACAGTTTTTTAGGTTCATAATTGCAGAAGTCGTTGTTGGAACCTGTTTCTTCTCTAAATGTTTACAGAGACAATGCATTAAAACAGTAACTGTAATGTTGTGATAGGCACACTGTCAACAAATGAATCAAAAAGAAACAGTGTCAAATTCTGATATTTGGGTGGTCCAGATAGTGACAGGAGTTTCCTCATTTTGTGTGTGTGTGTGTGTGTATTATGTGTATTATGTGTATTGACTGGGAAAATGGAGCAAATCATAAAATCTGAAGGGGTCAACAAAGACAAGATTCTTTCATAGGCATCATGTGGCACTGTGAAAAATCCAAAATGGCCAAACTTCACCACAAAAGGAACTGGTTGTTTTCTTGCTCACTTCTGTCTTATTGGAAGGTGTTTTCCTCAAATTTGGTTCTGGTGAGGTAAGCTTCATCACAAGCCTGATGTTTCCTTCTCCCTTTAAATAGCAAAGAAAAAATGTGAAGAGTGTGAAAATCGTGTTAGATTTACCTCACATCCTACCAGAGGGAAGGGAAAATGTACTTCCAAATTCTTCCTTTCTATACCTTTTCAGCAGAATTTCTCTGGCACTAATATTTTTAGGTTTCCTCTATAAGTACTACTCAATACACTGCCTTAATCCATACCTCCCAGAGAAGCCCAGGAAACATGTAAATTTCAATAAGAGACCTTTCACTGCTAAATATTTTATCTTACTTCATTCATGTAGTGCCAAGTCCAAGCAAAAGTTTCAGATTGCATCTTGGTGGTGGTCAGTGTGTTCACTTGGTAGCATACTTACTGACTGCATACAATCTGCAGTATTTTCCAATGCTGCCTCTTCTGCAGAGGAAATTAAGACTGGCTCTTCAGCCTGCTGTAAGCTGCACCTCCTTAAGTGCTGGTGAATGGTCTATTGCTGCGGTCACATGTCTGTTGTGCATTTTGGAGGCAGAAGAGGAAAAGCCTGGAAAGGCTGTTGCCTGTTCTGAATGCATAAGGCTTAGCTGGGTAGTGCTGCTAGCAGTACATATAATCATCCACCACGGGTTGAGGTGCTGTGAAACGTCTTTACAGTGAGGATGCCAAAGCTGATCTCCATGTTTGTGTTGCTAGAATGTTTATATTTAAATGTATGTGGTCAACATTCAACAGTGTGTCTCTCCTCAGCTAAAATAATTCTGAAATTGCAACGAACTTCAAATCTCACTGTAATACTGAAGAGATATATACTGATATTCCAATTCAGGGCATAGTAAAATAAAAATACAGATGGGCCCTTTTATGCAGATCAGATGTACAGTCTGGATGTTTTAATGTGTGTTTTTTTGGGGGTAAAAGTTCATCACCTAATCCAATATATTGGGGTATATTTTTTATTCCAAGTAATTTCAGTGATCTGAACCACAGAAAAGTCCCCAGAGCAGTTATGTCATTACAACTATAGGATGGTGAGTTGTCCTGTTGGGCATGAATAATGATGTAAAGATGGTGGACTGTGAATGGAAATCTCTTACTGGATTTAGTTGTGAGAGAAAAAACATACATGGGACTGCTCTGAGTCTACATGTTACAACCAAGTGGAGAAGACCTTGGTATCTTTTTCATTTGCTTAGGAACAGATTTCTACTATGAAACAATTGCCATTAATCTTCCCTGCAATGGAATAATGAATCTCTTTTTTTGTGCAATTGCTGTAGAAACCCTTTGATATTTTAATTTCAATCCTGTCCATCTGGAATTCATAGTGTTTTC
>JAWWES010000001.1:86731668-86748211 GCA_035583135.1 Lophotriccus pileatus
GAGGCTGGATGTGGCACTGAGTGCCATGATCTGGTAATCACAGTGGGGTTGGATCAAGAGTTGGACTTGATGATCTCGGAGGTCTCTTCCAACCCAGTCAATTCTATGATTCTATGGTTCTAAGAGGGAATCAGGCTCTTCTCAGTGATGCCCGTGACAGGACCAGGGTTAATGGGCACAAACCTGAAAACAGGAGGTTCCCTCTGAACATCAGAAAACAGGTGTTTTTATGATGCGGGTGGTGAAGGTGACCCAGCACTGGCAAAGGTTGCCCAGGGAAAGCTGTGGAGTCTCCAGCATTGGAGATACTCAAAAACTGCCCCGACACAGGGCAATCTTGAGCAAGGGGATAACCTTGCTAGATAACTAGATAAACATCCAGAGGAGCCTTCCATCCTCATTCTATGATTTTGTGATATACAACTTACAAAGAATCTAAATTTAAACCCCCATAGTTTTAATTAGAATTGGCTATTTTACACTAAGCAGTCTGCCCTTGTGGAATAACAGAATGACAGTCTGCCCTGTGCAAAAAAAAATCTCTGCTTTCAACATAGAAATAAATAAATATATATATATATATATAAATAATAGAAATAGTAACATAGAAATAATAACATAGGAATAAACATTTAAAGCTTAAAGATGATTCAGTTTGGATGTTTTAAGCTTAAAATAAAGAGAACCAAGGCAATTTTGTTGTTGAAATTTAATGTCCTTTAATTTCTGACCTGTACTTCCCTGGTTTTGGCACCTCAAGGGACTCCAGAGTGCAGATTTGCTCTAATTTTTTAATAGGACAGTGTCATCCTGCCCCCTCGTGGGTGAACAGGCACTCAGAGATTCTGACCAGCTAGAAATTAGTCTATCAACTTTAGAAATAAACACAGGGAATTTTTTCAGGGTGTGAATATTGCTGTAATCTCCTGAAACCCATATGGCATAACTTGTAAACAGCAGCTCAGAATCTGGCATTAAGAATACAGTGCTGACTCCCTTATGATAACATATTTTAAAGGAACAGAAGTGTCTCTTTGCCATATAACCACGGTCACACAGAGTTGTAGGCCCTCAGTTGTAAAGCCTTGTCTGTGGACACTTCATATACGAAAAAACATACACTGCACTGCTGGCAATAAAGAAGGGACAGGAATAAGCTGTGACTTATTTCACACTGATGTCAGTGGAGAAGCCTCTGGTGACTTCCAAAATATGAAAACCAGCTCTTGATACTATGAAATAGGATAACTTCAGACAGCATGTGGAATGTACTGCCCTCACCACATATGCATTTAATACACACCAGCCCCTTGTGTAAACATATTAAATGGTTTGGTCTTGGGGTTTCCCATAGTGTTGAGATTCCATGTTCCTACACAGCTCGCATGGTTGTGAAGCCCAAAAGACTGACCACTCAAAGGAATTTTTAGAAGCTTTTGGAAGCTACTGTAGCAAGCTATTATTTGTAGTGTGTGCAACATTAATTTTTTACAGCATTGGGCAAAGTATGTTTGGAAGATGATATGTAAAATTGATAGTATATTCTGTTGAATTACAACTTTATGTTCCTGACTCTTTCAAGGGTTGAAAAACTACAGCTATTGTTTTAGAAACATATCACACATATCCAGCTGTGCTGTGGACAGTAGGAGAACACAGGATGCTGCATACCTTGGTTTGAGCAAGGGCCTTGGTACAACCTCTGTTAATGACATACAGATAAGTCTGCAAATGCGAGTGGAAAAACAGTGGGACCAAAGTCCATGGCGGACCAACACACAAACCTCAACTCACAGCACATTACCAGTGGCATCCCTCAGGAACTGATATCAGCCCCAATACTATTCAGCATCACAGGTCATACAGGGAGAAGATAAGAGGCCTTATTTCTATCTACAAGAAACTAATAAAGGCAGAGAGAATGTATAGAGCCAGACTCTTCTTAAAGGAGCCCAGAGATGAGACAAAAAAGTAACTGGCATTAATAAGAATATGGAAAATTTATATTACATACTAGGAAAAAGAATGTCACCATATGCATGGCCAAATGCTGGAACATGTGCCCAGGAAGGCTGTGAAATCTCTGTCCTTCTAAGTGTTTGGATCTCAGTTGTAAGTGCTCTGACAACAGGCTGGACCCAAGGACCTCCAGAGGCCCCTTCCAACCTGAATTATTCTGTGATGCTCTGATGCAGAAGAATGTTTGAAAACATTCAACTTATGTACTTTAAAATTTCTGAGAAATGTATGAGGCTTTAACAGACATATTACCAGTCTGTAACCTGCTTTTAGACATCAAGGACAGATAATACTGAAAAAAACTATTGAACATAACTTAGCCTCTGTTAAGAATTAATAAAACTGGTATATAGAGATAAAAGAAGTAGATTAAAATGGACTATTGCCAGCTAAAACCAAACAGGTTTAGACTGTTTGCAAGAGTTGGACATGTTGCAATATATGACGGAAACAGTTTCACAGTTTAGGTTTTTCAGTTAGTACCTCAGCATAGTGTGTGTTGGATGGAAAGGAAGATGTGAAAAACTGTGAGAAGTACCTTGTCTTCCCTGGCTGGTTGGTCAGGTGGTCAGAGCTTCACACAAAAATCTGTTTTCCAATATTAATGCAAACTTTCATTTTTGTTCTGGCATTTTCAAACTGAAAATTTGAGCTGTAGCTATTTTTAGTTGAGTTATTTCTCTGTTATGTGACTATTGACTTTGTTAAAACAGTGTTAGTCTCAGGAGTAAAAAGAGTAAAGTTTATTCTCCTTTCATATACATTCATATACCACAAAGCTATGACTAACTATGACATTAGTTGAAAGGACCACTTGAACACAGCACTTTCTGGTGCAGATGAAAGTTTAGAAACTTGAGAGTATTTCAAAGGGATATGATAGGAAAAGAATGTGAGAACAACTCATGGAAAATACTTCTACAAAAGAGTGAGTTAAAAAAAATTTCCAAACTGTCACTAACAAGACTTAGTTTGTGAAAGTAAAAAGCTGATGACATTTTACTTCACCATTTTATTTGTTGGGTGCTATATAGCTTTGAGACTGTCATGTAAAATCATTATAATTTTTATGATATGCTTTAAGTTTTAAAATCAAGTACTAAGTCCTAAACCAAAAAAATACCACAAAGTGTCTTGTACAAATTTTTAAAGCAGTTATAGTGAGTTAGATTCTTAGACGACTTTCCTGGAGCTGTGCTGATTTACATTATCCAAAGGTTTGATTGTGGTTATATACATATTATTTCAATCTGTGATGAGGAAAAGAAATGAGGTGAGAGAGTCAAACTCCCCAGGGTTTCTTTGCTTTACCTCGGCAGTGAAAATATGCAAGAAAGACAGCTGTGTGTAATCTCTTCCTCCTTTTTAGTGTAACCTGCTTCTTTTAACTCTGAAGTGACATCTGTTGCAATTGGAAACTTCCACATTCACAGTTGTCCTGTGTAATTCCTGAGGGAATGATTTATTCTTGCTGTTATCAAAGTAACTTTATTTAGAAGTATAGTCAATCACTGCACAGTACTTAGCAGATAAACTACTTGTGTAGTTAACAATGGCAAGCATTCATTTACTCAGGGACATCAGAAACTCGTGATGGAGCTATCGTTCCAAAATATCAACATTTAGCTAAAAAGCCAGCTCAACTACTGGCATGAAGGCTTATTCAGAAGTGAATACATACGCTCCCTTTGCAGTAACGGAGCTATAAAATGTTTCATATCTTGAAAGTGTACATTACTCTCCCCCTGAAAGGGGATGGTAGCACAGAAAAAAAATAGCACAAACATGGGGACATTTCTTATTAAAATATAGTAGAATCATGTCTTTTTTTTTCTTTTTTTCTTTTTTTTTTTTTTGTAATTTTCTTTTTTTTTGGGTGGGGGGGGGGGTATTTTTCTTTTGTTTTTGTTTTTGTGTGTGTTTGTTTTGTGATCCTTGCAGAATATCAGTCTTTCAGTTTTAGCTCTTTCCACGTCCTCATTCTCAAACCAGCCAGAGAGGTGGAGAGGAAGCTGTACCAGAGATAAAAGGTGGTAGACTTAGCCTAATATACTCGTTCTAACCTTCCATCCTGTCTCCGCCACATTTCTTGGAAAAGAGTCCTACAACGGGCGTTCAGCACAAAAACGGAGGAAGAGGCGTTTCTGCTGAAGACAAGGGAAGGCATCACCTCCTTACGCCTTTTCTTCCCCTGCGAGGTTGTGAGAGCGAAAGCGCTCTCCCTCCCCTTCCCTCGCCTCCTAAAAAAGTTGTTCACCCCTCCCTTTGCTCGCGGGACGCACCGCTGGGTTTCGCCCAGGCCGGGTGACAGCCCAGCGCCCTCGGTAAGCCTGGCAGTGCTTCTCGCTGCTGCCTGGCCCCGGCCCCTGCGCCGGGCACCGCTGCCTGCCTGCCTGCCGCACCGGGAGGCGGCCCCGCGGCGCCCTCCCGCACCCCGCACCGCGCAGAGCGGCAGCAGGGCCCGGGCAGCGGCGCGGCCGCGGAGGGGCAGGGCAGGGCGGGGGAGGGCAGGCGGGCTGGGCAAGGCGAGCGCTGGGGGCGGGCGGCTTTTTCTCCCCTCTATCGGCGTCTGCGCGGGCGTGAGGGGGGTGGCACTCGCTGTTCGGGAAGTCCTTGCCTGTCCCCGACCCTGCCGCCCTGCCCGTGTCTGTGACACTGCGCCGCGCACCCCCCAGCCACCCGGCTCGGACGCCTCTCTTCGGAGCCGTGATATACTTTTTCATTACTACAGAGCTGTCATAAATAATTTAGCTCTGAAAGTGGCTTATTTCAACACACGGCCCCTCACTGGCACTGCCAAGTCGCCGTCTCTGGGCTGTCGGCAACCCTTTCCCTCACACCTGGGTGGCTTTGGAGGAGGATGGGCTCTGTCAGTGGTGCTGTAAGCGGTGGGAGCAATAGATTGTGCTTAAAACAATCTGTATATCAGCCCTCAAATGCCTCATTTAGAAAACCTAATAATATTAGGGACTTGCTATTACCATTCCATTAATGCTAGTAAAAATGAGTTTCTCACATCTACCTTTTCTGTTTTCCTCCCTGCGGTCAAGTGTTCACAAAGTGAGAAAGTCCACTCTTCTTTTTCAGGAGGTTTTTCAGATTGAGCTATGTATTGACTCGCTGAGAGGGACTACTCTCTGTTTCAGTGATGAATGAGGTTCAGAAGAGTTATATGTACCCGCTGCAACTCTCTGGAGTTTGGAAGACTACCTCTGCATCCACTTTCCACCTGGCAAGACTTGCATAGTAAGTAAAGAGCTTCACTTATGTTCTTTGAAATTAAGATGGATTTTCATGTTTACCTAGAAATTGCAATCCTGGCATAATGGTGACTGGACCTAGTATGGTTAAGACAACTGTTTGCTAAATACTTTTATTTTCTTCACGAATGCTCTGCAAATTATGGCACTATCTGGTGATATTTTTAAAAATACTTAGATACCACAGGAATCCATTCTGACAGAGGTCCTATTAGTGCTTTTCTCCTTTGACCCCAAAATGATTGTTCGAACAGTCTGATGTTCGAGGAATCTGTTGTTGTTTTTTTTAGACAAATGGAGTCACAAACCTTTGGGATCAAACTGAGTTTTCCAAAAGTGTTCACCAAAATGAGTTACTTGACCAAAATTGAGGATTAGCCACTTCAATGTATCATATCCCTTTCATTCCAAAATCTGGTGATTCTGTAAAAATGAGGAATAATTATAATGGTGCTTAAACACCCAGAATTGTCTAGTTACTGAGATATCATTAGTGTACTTTGCAGAACTTAAACCTTCAGTTTGTTTAAAGTTTTTGTTGGTTTCACAATGGCACAAATATTTTTAAGAACCATTTTTAATATTAAAACTCCATCAGTGTTTTTAAACATGTATAAAATTCGAAAAATAAGCTTAAAGCTTTTGTCACTTTGAGCCTTATAGATAGTTGGTGATTTAATACATTTGCTTTGAAACTCTAATTCCCTACAATTTCCTTAGCATTTCGCCCACTGAGTATTTGTCTACTCCTTTATTAGGCATAGAATCTTTGTTTTACTTTAAAATAACTCTCCATTTTTTATGAAAATTAAAAATCTTCTGTTCCTTAAAGATTCTCTTTATATTATCTGACTTTCACAAAAACCATTTTTTTTCCCCTCTCTTTTTTCCCTTCTCTGAGCTTTTTGTTGAAGAGTACTGCAAACTGTGTGGCTCAAATGTAAATAGTTTTAGCCTACAGTAGAACAATTTCAGTCAAGTTCAACAGCAATGGGAGAGTAAGATTAAGATCTGTGTTTTGCTTTTAAGAGTAGTCATGAATATCAAACCTGGTTATTACTGTGTAGATTGCATTGTAGTAGTGTGTGCAATTAGCATTTAGCAAAGCTTGCACTGTGAGCTCATGTGATATACCAAAAAAGAATTGGATTTAGAATTAAAAATCTGGTGATAAATGATGTAGTGGATCATATTTTTATGGTCTCTAACAGCTCTATTTCTTCTGGATGTGATAGGGTGGAAAAGGAAGGTAAATTCAAGAAATGAAAATAAAGAGATGCCTTTCTTTCCTTGTAAAGTGTAGGAGCTTGATAATCCATGCGTAGTAGGGAACTGAAACCAGGCCTGGCAAGTTTACAGTATTACCCATTAAAATTGCTTGTTGTAGTACTCAGAATGCAACTTCTTCTAGCTTTCTAAATCTGGATCTGTCTACCAGTCTGTCTGAAAAAAGATGTGAAACACTTCCTTCATCTCCTTTCAGTGCTTTATGGGATGATGGCACACTTGTAAAAAACTGAGGAGAAAGACTCAGAGGGAGAGCAGCTACACTGTTCAGTGTCATTCTGGAATACTGCTGGAAATACAGTAGCCTCCTGCCTCCAGATTCTTTAAGTCACAGGAAATTTCTGACTGTAAATCTCAAGGTCGTGTCTTACAACAGTAAATGTGTACTTTCTCAAATTGCTACAGGTTTCCTTATTAAAGCCAAAGAAATGGATTGCTAATGAGATTTATTTTGGCAGATCTCTGAAATACATCTTGCGTGTGTCTGTGTGTCTCATTTGTTCAGGCATATTTGGGTCAGACTGAGCAAGGTTATCTCTCTTGGCTTCAGGGATTGAACTGGGCTGTCATGCATCTAATCTTTTCTGTTTTATAAGCAAAACTGAGGCACAGTTTTAGGACTAGCTCTGTCTTTGGTTGTCAGTTAGTTACCTGACGTTCTGAGGAACCTCAGAGAAGATGCTCCATGCTGGTCTTATTTAGTAGTATTTTCCATTTGCCTTTGACATCACAGTTGACTACATGTGAAGCAATGAGTTGTTTCATGTCCTGCCCCTCAGTGGAAAAGTTAGTGCTGTCAGCTGGCACTTATTGCTTCCATAGACAAAATTGTAAGAAAAAATTATATGTCTCATTGTTTTCCAACAGGCTCAAAATTAGCCATCAACATACCCCATCTAAAACATTGTACTGTTCTCCTTGAAGGCAAGTGAAGTTTCTACTAGCTCTTTCTACAAGGTCCAGTCTTGTGAAGTTTTTATTCTCTGGGGAGGAAAAAAGGCGCTGTCCTATCCTGTGGTAGGTATCTACTGGCTTGGAATTTGAGTGCTTCTGTAAGATTGTAAAATGCATCTACTAAACAAGAAAATGAAACAAGAAAACCCTGCAATGCTTTCTGAATTTAAAATAAACTTGCTAAGAAAAATCTATATAAATTACCTGATGTATGAAAATAGCCGTTATGATAAAAATTTGTAACTTCCCATTTGGAAAGCCCTCTTCAGCACCAAGCAATAGTTACTCTGCTCACATGCTCAAAGGAATCTGTTTCACTACACATGTGATGAATTGTGCATCTGTTTTTCTTAGGCTTTCTGAACAAGCAAGAACAATTCAGTTTCATTTTTCTGGAGAAGAAGTGAGAAGTAACACAAGAAAATGACTCTGGTGATTTTTTTTTTAATGTTTATCATGGAGTCTGCCACTAGTAAGTAAAAGTCTTTAATTCAGTAATAGAATCTTTAAAACGTGTGCCATCTTCTTGACAGTTGCTTGGAGTAGGGCAAGTTTTGTATTTTGCAGCTAAGAACGAAAACTTAAAGATTTGGCAATTTCTGCCCAGCTCCATAATTAGGAAATTATGAGATAAAAAGAGCAAGGATGCTGCCTGGAGACACTTGATGATGTTGTGTGGGACCATAACTGTGTGAAGAGCCACAGCAAGCAAGAGAATGAGTCTGTGCCTTTTTGTGCCATTCAGAAGTGCGGTCACAATAGTTGCTAAACAACAGTAATCTCTGAGAACCTCAGGAGAAATAGAGACCAAAGGCTTATTTTATTTTTCTACTGTTAACTCTAGATCATGGTTCCTTTTCTGTATTTTTTACGACTTCTGTGTGAAAAAGTAAATTTGGGAAATTTGTTTGGAAAGGCAGACTTCAAGACTAAATTTTACATATGTAATCTCATTTGAAGAAAACTCTCCCAAAGACATCAGAAGTTTTTTCAGAAATCTACATAATGTAGATAGTCTACACGGTTTTAATTAAGAAGATAAGAAAATTCAAATGTTAATTCATAGGATCTGTGCTTTTATCTCAGCCATTTGTAAAGTCAAACCATATGTGAAGAATTTCTCCTTTCCCCTTCCATTTGTGGCAGCTGCTTTATTGTATAGTGAGGCCAGATTCTGCCCTTTATGCTAATTTGATTCTGACACTGTGGAACTCACATGAAAGAATTATAGGGATAGGGACACGTCCTTTTTGATTTCATCCCCCTTTTCCTTCTGGTTTTGCTCGTGTAAGGTAGAATAAAGGCTTGGAAAACTGAGTTTTTCAGTAAGTATTGCTGGAATAAACAAATGCTGCCAAACCACTTTGCTGAAATCAAGTCAGTTTACAAAAGACCAGCAGCACAGCAAATCACTTTAAAGTCAGGCTAACATAATTTTCTGAAAGAAGTACTTGGCTTCCTAATGTATCTTTGTCCCCCTTTCTCTGAAGAGAAGCTGTGTCCCCTTCGTGCCTCCATTGATGTGCTAGAAGGGGAATTTTTTTCTCTTTGTTATCCGGAGTCAAGGCAAGAGCATTTTCAGGAGGAAGCATACACAATAAACTGGTACAGAGAAAATGCTGGAAAGCAGCAACTGATAAAGGAAACACGCAGAATTGTTTCACAAATGAATTTTCTGGAGTTTTGGCCAGCTGAACTCAGTGACTCTGGGAATTACTCTGTCACTCACAGGTAGGTACACAACCCAGTGGGTGAACATCCTGCCTTTGCACATGTCTATGATGAAGATAATTTCTTTGTCTTCCTTTGTATAACTAGTGGCATCCATACAAAGAAGGTGCAGGGAACTGCATTAAGTGTTGTGTCATTTCCTACTTCATTTCACAATAACCATCAAGGTGAACCTATAATACAAGTATCCAGAAGCAATTGCAGCCTTTTAAATGTTCTGTAAACCTTTTGATAAGGCAAGTAGCATTTCTGCTGGCTTGTGATTAATTACCTAAACAAAATGAGTGATAGGCAACCCTTCTGTCCACCGCCAAGTAAAAGGAAACATTTGCTTGTCTTCTTCCCCAGACTTGTTCTTGTTTGCAGTGTTGGGTGAATCTCACACTGTGAGGCCTGCCAAGTCATCTTTCTGTATAGTAAAGCAATAAACAAAGAGTGGCATAGCTGAACTCTAGCTTCTGTCCAAACCTTTACGTGCTTGGAGCCATTCAAAGAACAAATGAAATAACTGGATTTGATTTCTTACCCCTGTATAACATCATGAGTCAAAAAGAGAAAAAGGAGTCCTTCATTATTTGGTGGTAATCTTCACTGGAACATCTTGAAGGACTAGGGAACTAAATCAAAGGTTTGCTGCATGGAGTTCTCATGACTAACTTACAATAAAACGATAATTCAGCATTTACAACTGAAGCAATGATTAATTTGAAGCAGATTACTTTGCATATAATGATTTGTGCTGTCTTCCAAGAAATATTTCTAAGATTTTTTCCTGTTTTGTGAAGGGTATGGGACTGCAGATACTGAAAAATGCTATTCACGTTTTTCCAATAGCATCACAGACTCCAGTTGGATAATTTACTGTTCTAAGCTAGACTTCAATTGTTAATGTCCAAGTTAACTTGGAAGCTGAAAACTTTATGGTTTTTTTTTTTTCCAGGTATCATAATTATGATCATCTTAGTGATATTATTTTTAAAAGGACAAAGTCATGGTATATGAAATGTTAAATATTGTTAATTGTAGGGAAAAGCTTGAGAAAAATGTTATTCATATATGCCAAAATCAATCTTAAGAGAATTGTCTTTAGGGATGATGAGTATGGTAGTTTGTCTGCTTTGTTGTGCAATTTTGTGTATTGTTGTTGTATTATTCAATACAGACATTCATGTGGAGCAGCACAGCTGAAGCTGGGTGCTCAGTTTCAGTGTGTAGGGGTTAATATTCGATGATACCTGACACAGGCTTCTCTGTTGTCATGGAACTGTATTTGACATATCAAATCCAAATTGGGGTTTAAATTGTGGCTTTATTTATGGCCTTTATCAGTTGTCTATATGGTCACTTCACAAAAAAGCTATCAAATCTAAAAATTCACTCTTAATGGCAACACCTGACCAGTGGCACAAAATGCACACTTTGACTTGGCATGGGAAAAGATAGGTGGAGAGCATACCTGAATTGCCAGGCTATTGAAGAATACTGTCGTAAGGAGTGTAAAAAGAGAGGAAAAAGACAGGAAAGAAGAGAGGAATGATAACCCCAGCTTTAATTCACGATCATTGTGGCTTTCTCATTATTTTAAGGACTCAGAGTAATGACAGTAAATGCACAGTAAATTACAAGAACTGTGTAAAATTAATGCGAAAAAGTATAAACTTCAAAACTGAGGGAAAGAGCCTTACGTATAGAAGAAGGAGATGACAGGAAAAGAACTGAAGTAAAACTATTAGGATGAAGTTTGTTAAAACAAGGATTTATTGTAAAACACAAAAATGTCAGAATCCTTTATGAAATGTCTTGATTTACTCATTTACTTAAGCGAGAAACCCAGAAGAAAGGTTTTGATTGCATCAAAACATTAATATGGAATTAAGAGTTTTGGCTTTCTGCTTTTTTGTCTCGTCTTCTAGGACTGTATTATGCTACTACATTTTAAAACTCAGTTTTGAAAGAAAGCAATTTTATTTAGAAGAAAGAAGTTTCTTACTCTGATATGTACTTTTTTTCCCTGAATTTCTTTCTGTTAGCCCCAGACAAATAGTCATTTTTCTGTTAGGATCAGAATGAAGGCACATGCTAGAATCTTGCAATACGCACGCGGGAACTCTTCACAGGTCTCACTGCTGGAACAATAGGCATAAGGGGATTTTTCCATAGGATTTTAATGGAGTCCTGGGCTTAGTTTATTTGATGGTTCTCACTAATGGCAGGCATATTAAATAAGTTAAATTTGAGCAAATACAAAAGATTATTACAGGAGCTGTTTTCTGCAGAGACAGAGGACTTTTAGTGGTCTCTATTTATAGGGAAAAATTGTGGGCTATTGTGAACTACTGAGGTGATTTAAGCTTTAATAAGAATGACAATTATAGTGGAGTTAAAGTTTTTCTTTTTGAAAAGAGGTATTCCAATTATATTTTTATTTATCTTTTTTTTTAATTTTCAACAATTTAATTTAGAGATATTTGTAAGCTATGTGGGAGTACTTATAACTGTTTAGGCAATTTCAGTGAACAGTGTGACAATTACATATACTGCAGATTTTTTAAGAAAAGAAGACACACAGATTTTGAAAATGTAGGGGTTTTTTTTCCCCTGCTATGTTACAGCTGACAATATCCCAGAAGCAAGAGGTGAAAGTGATGTAACAATGTTTTTATGGTGTATCGACCACTTATTTTTGACTTAAAGAAGATTCAGAAGTTTTACAGATAAACCTGAAGTGTGCGTATATGTGTGTTGATGTGTTCACGTGTTTTTTAGTATACTAGACTTAGGATATATATTCAGAAATTAATGGACATCACTTTTAAGTTTGAATGTGTCCATATTCAGCAACATTTCTTGAAAATAAAAATTTCGTATGTTCTTGTAGTGAGAGTGGTAAGCAGAAAAACTGTCACAGATCTGTGGCAGGATTCTAACTTGTGTGGGTTTTTGTAGCCTGTGTCCTGTGGTTATCAAAGAGAAAAACAATACAAAAAAGCAGGTCATCAGGTTGCCCTGTGTTGGTGACCTTGAAACTGAGAAAGCTTACAGGTTCCCGAAAAAACCCTGAAAGTACGGAGATCCATGATAAACACAAAACATTTTAAAATCCTAGTATTACTCACTTTTTAAAATATGTTTAGAACAGTTGAAAGCAGTGGAAATATACAACATTGCAATTTGGAAGGTGCAGTGACAGTTTCTGCAGTAGACTGAAATACTGAAATAACACTGGCTTGTTGCAGTGAAACAGCTAAAGAATTATTTAGAATTATCTATGTATCCAGTAAACTTGCTTCATATTCTCTAAGGAATTTCACTTCCCTGTATCATCTCCTGAGTCAAGATGATAGATTTTGTTGTTCCTTCTTGGTGGGTGTGGTGGGGGGAATTGAAAAACCAGAAACTGTTTTGTTCCCCACAAATAATCACCAAAGGATCTCAGCAAGTAAAAACCTGAGAATTTTTACTTGGGAGAATATACCAATTCCGACACTAGCAGTTTCAACAGTACAACTAAATGCATCTCTTTTTTTGACTGAAAATCATATATATGGCAGACAACTAGAAATTGTGTTAAGACAAATTCATCTTTGTTTGCATAGGTATGGTTTTGACACTTTTTAAGGAGCTGCTCTTTGCCAGATTTTGGCTCATCGGGTAGAATATCTTGATCCATTTCAAGTGAAATCCTCATATTTGTTGAAACTATTTCATCAAATAGGATCACTGAAGAAAGCCTCTGTGGAGTGACAATGCTGAGAACATGTGGCTTTACTGACCCTTTTATTCCATCTACTGAATCTAGATAATAAAATTATATGTATTTCATAACTAGATCTGTAATTGCCTCTCCAGCGGTATTCAGATTAGTAACGTGATACGTAAAGAAACACACAGACTAAGTGGAATTAATTGGAATTAATGTTTATGTCTACACCTAAATTTATCTTAGGTACCTTTACTGTCAGGGAGAGAGAGGCCTTTCTGGTGCACAGATTATCTTGTCCTAAACAGAATATATGAAATAGATCATATAAACTGCACTGTAAAAGGATGACTACTGACTGTGTGGTCCCACTGCTGACTGTGATTAGTAGCTGTGATTTAAATGTGTGAATATGATGTTGAAGAATAGGACGTGTAAATATGTGTAAATGTGTAAATATGTTGTTGAGAAGGACCCCACCCACCGTGAATACCCACACGAGCACATCTCTGATGGAAAGGTTTTGGTAAGGTTTTTCCTGTTTATGATGGCATAGTTAACTGATTGAGAAACCAAACCACTGTTTTGGTTTAGAGAGTCAATTGCAATTATGAGTAATGAATATCTCAAGTGAGTAAAGAGAACAAGGAGAACCTGTGTAGGCTGAGAAAGAGCTATAAAGGGAAGAGGGTGAGCAGAATACATAAATACATTTGTTTGGCAAGCTTAAGAAGTGGAAAAGAAACAACCCAAGACTTGGTCTAAATTCATCATATAAATGATGTCCTAATAGTTCTTCTGAATCTTGTACAGTCAAAAAGCATGTCAGTCAAGAATGGTGTTTAAGCTGGTATACTCATCAGGGATGCTTCTCTTTTCCAACTGCTTTATCTTCTTGGCCCTTCTCATTGAAACGATTCTTGAGGAGCTGTAGCTCTGGGAGCAATGTATTTTTCTTTTCTTGGAGGCAGAAGGATTCAAACATATTTATGAAGATATGGGTGGCATTGGAGGGAAGTGCTCTGTGATTGCTGCTTTTGCTTTGTCAGGCCCTGTTTGTTCAGTAAACAAATGAGAGCTCTGTGCACTAATTGCAAAATCTCACCCGCTAACTGACAGAATCTCACCCGCTAACTGACAGCAACATATGGCTTTCTCTTAAGCTCTGACTTTGCCAGATTTAAGTCAAAAGTCCTCCAGGTTCCTTTCCCTTGGTAGTCATGTATTTGGACATATCCAGCAGTGAAATAACTCATGGCTATAATATTATTCTTTCAAGGAATATGTGGATAGAATTTAGTTGATACCTGAATGACAATGATCAGCTCCTAGATGTTCAAAATAGGTGTTTTTGGAGCATATTCATGTGATATTTTATAAATACTGCATGGGATGTTATGACTCTGCTGTAGAAGTGGTAGTTCCTGACTCTTCCAGTCAACCTGGGGTGCTGAGCTACTGTAGATCTTTTATCAGTGCAGGACTCAAAGACAAAGAGATGCATCCTTTTCAAAATTCCTTGTTCTGCAGAGATGCTTGAATCCATAAATGATGCTGTAATTCATGAGACTTGTGGAGTTCAGGAATATTTCCAAAATATCAGTGACTATCTGCAGAGTATCAAACAATGAATAACACTGCTTTGTGAACAACAGTGGAGTTACCTGTCTCACATTTGATATATTTTAGAAGTATATTTTTCAGTTACTGCTTTAAACCTTAGCAACACATAAGAGATTTTACCTGCAAAATACTTAGCTTTTTTGCTCTTCTGTAACTATACATGGTGCCACAGATTGTTGCATTTTTGTTCGGGTTGATGTAGCACGTGTTGCCCTATTCCATAGATCCAATTATATTGTCAAATGTTTTATGATGGTTGATTTAGTTTATGTAAGCTGTTTGTTAAAGGAAGTAGCACTTACTTGGGGGTGGAAAAGTAATAAAGGTGAATATCAATAATTAGGTCACTGTAGATGTACTTTTTACCTAACGGATGTATTAGAGAATTTATTTTGTATTTTGTGTGTAACTCACTAGGCTGCATTCTTTTAAAAAGCTCCTAAAACTGATTTTGCTGATTTTCTTTTTCATAGCAATGGAAAACAACATTTCATAATTCAAAAGTGGACCTTGAACGTACTTGAAAGAAATGAAAGCAGCTGTTTCAACAAGAATCATTTAACTACAGAAATAAGAAATGCTGGAACTGGTCATTCACTGAAATGCAGTGATTTGTCTGTCAATGAAAATGACAGCATAACATGGTACAAGGTAGTGATGAAACAGTTTCACTCAAATAGTTGGCTATAGAAACAAAATATCTGAATGCAGGAAAAATTCATTGCAAGTAAATTTTTAGAAGCATTTACAAACACTGTAAAGCTTTAATTTCTCAGGTGATTAGGGAAAAAACTTCAGACATATAGGAAACAAAGTTTTTTTCTGCTCTCAGATTTATTAGAAAAATGTACTTTTTTTCAGAAGTTATTAAACTGGTAGTTTGTAATGGTAAAAGATGTGATGTGTATGTCTGCTGATTTAGGCAGCAGCTGGTTTAGCTAGCTGCTACTTTGCTGATACAGATATTATACTGATGCTTAATGAGGTGCCAAGATATTAGTTTTATAGTTGGCATGTACTTGTAGAGTAACTGCAAACTTTTTACTTTTGCTGTTTCTGAACACTTTTTGCAAGTATGTGACAGATCCAGTTCTGTTCATTTTAGGCAAATCATCATATTCTCTCTACCAGCTTTTGTCAGAGCTAATAATTGTGTAAATATCTACAACTGCTGGTTGTGCTCAACCACTGGATCAGGCACCCTGAACAGGCTTCTTCCATCCTGTCGCATCACCTTAAGCAGTGCTCCTTATTCCTCTCAGGTCTCCTGGTTGAGTAACAGACCCTGTTCACTGCACCTAAATATCCTTTAGCACTTGATTGGGTGAAAATGTTCAAAGTCTTCCTGTCACTCTCTAAGCTGAGATAAAACAGGGGGGTTCACACATGCCTTTTGAGCAAGAGCCTGCTAGTAAACATGCATTCAGAAAAACAGGTTTCTTGGACAATTTCTATCAATGATCATTCCCTTTTGATCTAAGGTCATTCAGACCAGAACCAGACATCGCTGCCTTTTCACAGGACATTTCACTTAGCATGTGCTGTGCATTAAAAAAACCCCACAGACTAGAGTTTTTTTTTCAGGAATAGAGAGAGTAAACACATGTGAGTCCAATTCCTGTCACCCTTTGAGATAGTTACTTTCCCTATTGTTGAGGTGTTTTGTTTTAACCTGAAACCTCCTCATAAACTAGACAGCTCTTAGCCACAAGCAGATGACACCTACAGACCCAAGTCATCATTTTGAAAAAAAAAAAAAAAAAGGAAGAATTAGTTTAAAACTTGTCAAGAAAACTTATGGAAACTGCCAGTGTGAATTCAAGGAAAGAAGAAATCCATGGACTTTCACAAAAGAGTAAAAAGGCAGCAGTTATGCAGTTCTTCAAGCTCTGTCTTTCCGACATGAACTGCAACCTTGTGGACAACATTTATAAGTGAAAAGATGTTTCTTAAGACAGTTCAGCCACTG
>JAWWES010000001.1:86748311-86786034 GCA_035583135.1 Lophotriccus pileatus
TCATTTTGAAAAAAAAAAAAAAAAGGAAATTAAAAAAAAAAAAAACAAAAAACAAAAAAAAAGAAAAAAGAGTGCTTTTGAGTTCCCAATACATTATTTTTATACTCAGATGCTTACTTGAAATTGCAGTGCTCCCAGCTTCTAGTGGGTGAAATGGTCAAAAGTTTTTAAACTTTGTTTCAAAAGCAGTTTTTAATTTCTTTAAGGTTTTGAATGTATGTGTGCCACAGAATAGTGTTTTCTGGTTTTATTTGTGCAGGACTGTAAGAATTATGAACATGAAACAGAGAGGGAACTGCATTTTGGAACCTTAACAGCACAGCACTCTGGGATATATACCTGTAAAATTTTAATCAGTCATGAAGGAAAGGTGTACCACAGCACAAACACAATTAAACTGGTAGTAGAAGAAGGTAAGAAAGCTTTCTAAAATTTGGAAATGTACTTTTTGGTTCACTTTACAATGGAAGTTTTAATTTCAGTTCTCATTTGATAAATTTATACAAGGGGGAAAAAATCTGGTAATCCAAACTATTTCACAATAATTTGAAAAGTAAAAAAGCAGAAGTTAAGATGACATATTACGTATTTTGGAAGATGTATTTAGTATGTTTTTCCCGCAGTGTTATTTTTTCTTCAAAATAGCTGCTGTAAGTAAGTTATACAAACTTACTAAGAGTTTTGCAGAAGAGCCTTTCCAACCATTTTAAATTGTGCATTGTATATATATGTATGTGAAAAAAATTCAACAAGTCATACTGTGTTTTGAAGTACTTAGTAACACCATAGTCCATATATTGTTCTTTGAATTAAATGGAATGTATGCTATATATATATATTAGCTTTAGAAATAGAGCAAGTGGAACAATCTATGTGTGCTATTACTTCAATAGCAATGTTTCTATTTTAGATGCACCAGAGGCTGTAACTTTGGAGATAATTGGACACCATGAAGAAATTGAAACAGAAATAGGTATGAAATTAGTACAAGAATCTTTGTGGTAGCTACTGCACATATATGCTTTTTTTCTGATCTCTTTATGGTTGATGATCTGGTTAAGTGTAATCAATTAATAATTGTCTGTGCCCCTTCCTGTATCTCATCTAACTTCACGCCTGATGTCTTGCCTAGTGTATTCCATGATTGATATACCAGTACACTAAATGCCACCTTCTACAGTGGCAGAGGCTGAGGTTGCTGCTATGACCAGCAAGAGAAAGTGGTGGTGGTGATAAAGCATCTCTCCATGGCTTTCTTTTGTAGATAGCAAACCCTGTGAAGCAATGTGTAAAAGATGTATGGTTTGTTCAGTGAATAGTAGTAATGAGAAATCTCCTTGCTACTGGATGCAGTTGAGGATGTTATTCTTCAAGGAAATGAGAAGTGTGAGGGGGTGACAATCCTGGTAATGTGGACATGAAGATCTGCCACTGCTTCAAAGAATTTTTTATATTGTCAAGAGATCTTACCTGTTCTTCTAGCCAGGAGTAGATTAGATAGCAAGGTTAGCTCTATGTTTCAGTCTGTGCAAATGCGATTCGGATTTCTAAGGCCTGAATCTAAGATGGCCAGATTTTCATCTGGATCCTGCTTTGAAGGTTCTGGAACTATCCACTCTGATAAATCTTGAGAAGTCAGCTTATATGTGCCATTAGAGAATTGCTGGGCAGGCCTTTCTTACTAGAAAGCATTTGTGTATATGGCCTGAAAAAAGGACTAACATGCGCTTTTTATGGCTTAATAAAGGGCATTTTGGATGTGTTCTCTGGAAATGATGCTGGCATAGCCTAGAAATGGTGGTGCAAAGTTGCAGCTAACTTCAGGTCAACCTTCCCATGACAGTGTTTAAAAAATCTCACACTCCAGAGCTGCAATCTTCTGCCTTTATTTTTTCAAGGGTACAGTTGTCCTTTTGGTTTTGAACTTTCTTAAAAATAACTGAACTTTATGGGGTGGTTCCTGTCACTTCCAGTTAGTGCTTTGAATTGGACAAGTAATTGACTGAGTAAATGACTTGTTCACATATTCAGGAATTTCCAGGTATGGAATGAGAACTTGTTCTGTGAGAGTTCAGCAGGGGCTTTGGCTTTATTGAGTAGTCATATATAGTTTAATTATTACAATCAATTGGTTGTAATTCCCTTTACCAGTTATTTACTTTTACCTGGCCTTGGAGCACTGGTGATATGTTGTCCTCTCCTGTTCTCTGCCTGCAGAACACAGTCTAGTTCATAGAATCCTAGAATATCTTGAGTTGGAACGGACCCACAAGGGTCATCAAGCCAATCCCTTTAGTTCTCTAAAGCCTGAAATACTCTGGTGTATTTAAACTCAGCTGGCTGTGATGATTTATCTGCAGACTGTCACTCTGCAACAGGGTGCAACAGAACATTTATAAAACATTAAGCAGGGGCTATGAAATCCATAAGAGAGCACAGCTCATGGGATATGTTGGCTAGAAAGCTGACATTTTATTGCACTGTGAACATGAATACTACTTCTGACTAGATTTTCTCATGTTATACTTTTATTTTTAGGTAAAGAAGAGATACTCAATTGCACAGGTTTCTTGGGTTATTATATGCAAGAAGATGCCAGCCTCTACTGGTTAATTAACCAAACGTTTCCAAAACAGTGCACAGGTATCCCTGAGAATGAACCTTCAATATGTGAAGAAGAGCTCAAAAAATTACAGTAGGTTTCCTGAAAATGCTGTACTTTGTATGGGATAATGTCCTGCACTTTGTGCAACTGCAAATTCAGTAAAACTGTAGTCTGAGGGGTTTTTTTTTTGGAACCCTTTCCTCTAAATCTGCCTCTCTGGTGGTTGTAGATTTCTGTACAGATAGTGTTGCTAACACCATTCCTCCTTGCAGGTTGGGAAACAAGTTTTATGTCACAAGGCTACTACGGATTAAAAAAGTAACAGATGAGGACATGCAGCATAATTTCACCTGCATGTTGCAAGCTGATGAAAGCACACAGATAAAAATAGTAAAACTGAAGAAAGGTATGATACAATCTATAAATCATACTTCTCATACTTAATTATTAATCACGGCAGCCTTCTCAATCCTGAGGGCACCCTACTCATTTCAGAACATCTCTCCAAATATGTCTGTCTGCTTATAAAGTCCCATGTCCATTTAGTATTGGACCTAACAACAGCCTGGGTGATTCCTCCTGCTTTGAAATGGGCAGCTGTGTCTGGGCTCTGTAGTCTAAGTGCTGCTGCTGTGGACACAGCTGGGGACAGATCCCTGAGCAGCATGTTGTTAAGATCCCATGAAAAAGCATTCACCTGTCCTCTCCTACTCATCAGATTGGTGGGATCACAGGAATTAAACACCCAAACTTGGTGCAGCCCTCAGTCTTCTGTTTGGAATGCTTTGTTTATTAAGCATCCCTTCATAAAATTAAAATCTGAGGTTTTGGTTGGAGTTTTGTGTGTGTTGGTTTTTGTTTGTTTTTTTGGTGCTCCCCTTTCTCCCCAGGCCCTCCTGCCTCTGGAAAGGTCAATCTTTTATATTGCGGATAGTGCCTGAAACATGCTGGTGGTTTCTCTCTTGTCAGGAATTCTGTACTTCTAGCTATGGAAAGCTAACCTCTACCATATAGTAGTACTTCACATCTATAGTCCAAATAATCTGGAGATCCATCACAAATGGGCATTCTCTTCTTGTTTTCTGTCTCTATCAGGCCTTTCCAAGTTTTACTGGAAGGAAATATGTGAAAATAGGCTTGCCAAAAGATGATGCATATAATAAAGCAAAAGAAATACAGGTTACAATGACCATGATTTGTCAGTGCCTTCATCAAAACTTCACAAAGTTAAGTGTTAAAATTCTATGTTTAAAACTAAAAAAACCCTGAAGATAACATAGTAATGATAATTAAGAAAAAGAAAAACCTGAAAGAGACTAGAGACAAGAAAAAAAATACATTGGCTAAAGAAATTAAAGGGGGCATAAAGGGCTGTTATGCACGGACTGACAGAGGGGTGAAAGGTAGATAATAACAGAAAATAATAAAGAACCCAGAGAAAACTCATCACAAAAGTGGACGACCACCAGTTCGGGATACTGTACATCTATGAAGATTTGTAGTGTCAGTCTTGATCTCACATACAGTTCATTTATGTGTGTGAATGCATGCAAGAGTGTTTCTCCAGTTTTTAGAGTAATTCTGTAGTTTGCCTCAGGACAAGTGGCATGCATATTTGCTTGAGTTATTAGCAGGAAAGGATTCACATCAACATTTTAAATTTTTGAGGTGATTTTAAGGTGCCATCAGTATTGGATACAGTAATTTTGTCATATAATACTCTTTAATAATTTCACTGGTTTCTGTTTTACAGGGAACACCCAAGATCTGCCTGTGCACATATTTACCACTGGAATGGTCCTTGCTCTACTGTTTCCATTTATTGCTGTAGCTGCAGTGTTTGTTTGTGTGATGTTTAGGGTTGACTTAGTTCTATTTTACAGGAATATATGCAGAAGAGATGACACAGCTGGAGGTATGACCTTGCTAATGCTGACATTGAAATAAGTATATTGATTAAAAAATAGTTTCTGGAAGGCTTTATAAAACAATCATCTCTGAGGAAGACAAAAAATTAATCTTAAATCCAGGAGTTTTGTGAGTAGAAACAGCAAAGAACCTTAAAAGAGAACTTGATGATCAGGTGCTAAAATGTGTTTGTTATACACAGAATTACTTGATACTCTCAGACAGAAAGTAAAATAAATATGGAAATCTGCAATATCTCTTAAGTAACAATGTTATCAGGTTACAGATACATTTTCTGCATCCCTTCATTTCTTCATTATCACAGATGTGACTTTAACTGGTTAAATTAATCGAATTTTATTTCAAAACACTTTACTGTAGAAAGGAAATGTTTTCAAGTATTTGCCAAATGCAATCAGAATCTTTTGTATCAAATTTAAATTGATTCAGGAGTTCTTTAGAATCTGATGAAGAGTGTTTGAAGACTGTTCAGAGTATCAAAAGAAAGAGCAGGAGTTCCTAGGTGCTTTGCTACTGAGACAATAGTTTTGAAAACCAGAATGATGGATCAGAACTGGATTTCTGATGGTTGTTAACAAGACAACAATTGTCAATTTCTTTTCAGATGGAAAAGAATATGATGCATTTGTGTCTTACCTGAAAGACTGTGTTTCTCCAATTGAAGAAGAGAGAGAATTTGCCTTGAAGATATTACCCATGATATTAGAAGAAAACTTTGGGTACAAGTTATGTATATTTGAGAGGGATGTATTCCCTGGAGGAGGTAAGTGTACTGAAAATTCTTGTCATTAAACAGGCTCATCATTTTGACACAAAGGTAGAAATCTGTAATTAGAAGGAATTGTGTCAAATGTGTTGTGCATGGAAAGGATACATTTTTCATTTAATTCAGATTGCGGGCATGCAAAATTTGTTTGCACACATATGTAAAATGTGTGGATATATTTATGAATTCATATACCCTTACACATACAGAGACACAAACACATATATATCTTTAATTAAAAGGAACCGAGATGAAAAGATGAAAAAGATAGCGTGGGGGAAGTTGAAAACATAGAAGATGTCAGGTATTTCACAGTAATAGTGCTTTTGCACTGCTTTTGCTGAGGGCCAATGAATGTACTTACATTACTGCACAGAGCAGCTGGAATCTCTGGTACTAGTTACTCTTAGGTAACTTGTATGTTTGCTGTATCTTCAGTTTGGTAGTTGAAACCATTTTCTAAATGTAATGGGTGCCATAACAATATAGAAATGAGAACAAGGAATTTTGTTTCTCTACATGGCCTGTGTGGATAGATCTGACATCTGCCTTTTGCAGATGCTTGGAAAAAAGATACTAGGAGTTTCTATTTAGTGCAAAGATCTAGTTGAAGATTAGGATTTCATTATTAAAACCATGGAACAATAAATTCAGTCAGCCTCCTTCACTAGGCAGGATTTTGTCTCCTTGTATCCATTCCTGAAATATTTTTCTAACCTGAGAAGTTCCCCAGCTCTCCCAAGCCATTTTAGTTTGTTTGTTTTTACTTACTATTTCTCTTTAAGTGTTAAAAAACTTTATAAGAGGAACAGTTTTGGTACATATGTGAATGTTAATGAATAAGTCGATTCAGTGCCTATCCTTTCAATTTAATTTAACAACATATTTATCTTTAATTTGCAGCTGTTGCTGATGATATCCATTCATTCATTGATAAAAGCCGAAGATTAATCATTATACTGAGCCAGAACTATGTTTCTGACAGAGCCATATACGAACTTGAGAGTGGACTGCATAAAGCCCTAGTTGAAAGAAAAACTAAAATCATATTAATTGAATATATGCCTTTAAGTGACTACAGTTTCTTGCCAGAATCACTGTCTCTTTTACCATCAAAGAGGGTTGTGAAGTGGAAAAAGGATAAATCTCTTCCTGTGAATTCCAAATTTTGGAAGAACCTTCGGTACCTGATGCCAGCAAAACCTACCAAGATAAATACCAAAAGTCACTATAATAATCTTGACCTAGGCTCAAAAGCTGCTCAACCGTGGACCGAAGACTGTGACTTTAATGCAGTTGTATAACAATTCTGGCGACAGAAGATGTTGCGGAAAACAGGAAATTTTGCTAACTAATAAAACTAAATAATATTCTGGAAAATAGTGTTCAAAAGAGGCCAACTCTGACATTTGGCAAGAACGTAGAAGAATGTAGAAGTTTTTGCAGTGATTAGGATGATGTTAAATCCTAGTGCTAAATGCTGTCCTAGGGAATTTCCTCAGCAATCTGCACAGGGAGCAGAAGTTTCATTCTGCTTAGGACTTACTACATGGCACAAAACGCAATGAAAAACATTTTTATTTCATGTTTTTCAGTAATATAGAATGATAATAGTTTTACTTGCATACTTCTTGAGGCCCTTCCTTAATTATATTAGTATTTGCAATCTCTTATTTTTATTTAGATGCTCTTTGTTTTGTATTTTGATATTTTCTAAGGATCCTGATTAGAAATAGACCCTCTATGAGAATCAGCTGCTAGAAAATGAGCTTGAATTTCCCCTTCACGTCAGCTTGGAGAGATGATGTGACTCCATATACCTGCTACACCTCATGAACCCATATCCTGAAGCCTGTGTTTTACACAGTAAGGGAGGACTACACGTATGGGTGGTTGCAAGCTAAATGGCATTAACTCCAAAGTTGTTTCAATGCCAGCAAAGCAGATGTATATTGAACTACTCAGCATCTGTAAAACGGGAAGCATTTTTGCACAGAAAGGTATCGTGACACAGTCATTTAACCTCTATAGCTTATCCTCACTGCCCATGCAATGGGAAAGGGAGACAAGGGAAATTAAGTAGATGCATACTCATACTAACACCAGATGTTGTTCTTATTGCTCCAGTATCCTGAATTACTGACATAAGTCAGGGCTTGGAAATGCCTGCTTTCAGTTTATCAGTCCATAGAGAAAAGGAACTGCTAATCTACTTTTATAGACTATAGTTGTGATGATTTGCCTGATCGTGTTTATGTTGATGTAAAGTGAATTCACATGATAGTTGATTTGAGGTAATGGGTCATGTCCGTGATTTATATTGGAGTTTTTGTATCATTTTTGCACTTAATAAAACTTTATTTCTCCCTCTCCACTTGGTGGCTTCCATTTTTGATGCAGTTAGACAGAAGTAATGTAGTGAATGAGTGTTTTAAGGTCACTTAAAGAATCACTGGCCAATATATTAGCAAAAGCAGGTTTAATATAAAAGTGAAAGTGTGACAAAGTTTGTTGGCAAGGTTCACTCTACTATTTGCTAGATGGCTAAAGCGGACAAAGAAAAATCAGACTAAAACCTAAAATCAATCAATCTAAACACAAAATCAACCCAAAAATTTTATATGTGGAGGCTGGGGAGGTGGAGGGTAGGGCAAGAAAAGGGTAAGGGTAAGAAAGGGTAAGGATAAAAAGGAATAAGGAAAACCATCCCATTGAGGTACAAGGTTCAGAGCAGACCTCTTTGCTAAACTGAGCCCCAGACTTGACAAACAATTTAGGCCTAAGGGTTTAACAGCATTTAATCAGTAACTTAGTTTAACAAAAGATTCGTATAAAATTTGCTATAGGACAACAGTATCTCACTTATAGGCCTGACTTACACTCTGAAGTACTTAAGAATCTGGGAGAGCAACATTTGTAGTACATTTGCTATGGAATATTCACACTTGCATGTGCATGGACCTAGAGAAGTATGGATGTGAAAAATTCCCCAGTATTTCAGTGAAGTACTCATGTCAGATGAGTTTGCACCTTCTCAACAAAGGGTTGAGCCTCGAGCAATGGGATTATCAGCCCGGGATCCGTTGTTGTTTGGTGACGGTCCTCCAAGTGTGGTGAATGTGAGAACTGTCTGTGAGAGGCACCACGCAGCGGGAGATTGCTGGTGACAGCCCATTGCAGTCCAGGAGAGCTCAAAGGGTCTCATTTTGGACTGCTATTTATAGGAGTCATAGTAATTTTCCATCCTGGACACAATTCAGGTCAGAAACTTTCTTTGAAAGTTTCATAATGAAAATGTTATTTCACTTGTATTATTCAGGCAAGGAGTTTCCAAGGCTGTTAGTTAAAAAACAGGAGCACTGGTTCCTGGGGACAGGGTTTCTAATAAGCTCAGGGGGAGCTTAGTCCAGGTGCTTCATCAAGGCCAAGGCCTAATGAGCATTTGTCAGATGATAGTGTGGCCCGAGGGGGTGAGGTGGAGGGAGGGGAAGGAAGGATGCACCGCCACAAGTAAGTGTCAAGCTTTGAGTATGAAGAAAAAAAGCAGGAAAAAGCAAGACTGTGGTTAGACGAGCTCTCCACAAGCAATGAATGTCTCATTTGTAGTGAAGAACAATTTAAACAAAGCCAAATCCAAACAACCTATTGAAATATGTAATTTCCCTGAGGAGGACACAGATGGGATCAGTGAGAAGACAGGTGTTGTAAGTCACCAGTCTTGAAGATTCTTGTCTCTCTTGCATGTACCACAACAGAGTAACTGGCTGTGAGAACATAGTCTGTGTCTGCATTTTTTTAGTGTTGCTGGTTGACCACTTTCTACTGCACACAATACAGGGTGGAAGAAAAATAGTATCAAAGAAGTCTTGTCTTTGATAGTTTTAGCATAAATGTAGGAAAGACTTGGGACTATTGTATATGATGTTGATAGTATAGGGTAGTACTGTATAAGAGCCTATAAATGCATAGGGTTTGTGAATTATAGTTGTTCAGACACTTCCTGTGACAGCAGAACCAGCACCACCAACTCGGTGTAGAAGATAATCGGAGAGGAAAATTTCTTCCCCACTAGGTGTTAATTGCACTGGGCAGAGAAGGAGGTGATGTGTAAATGTGTCAAACCAGAACAGTGCCAGAATAGTACCAGAACACTAAAGAGATGTAATCCTACCAGCATTGTAAGACTATGCTGCATACACACTGAGATGGTACATCTTCCCACTTGATCAGAAGTGAGGTGGACAAGGTAAGATAAGGACCCCCACCTTGACTTTCCAGGGGGGTGAGGAGGCACAATTTTCTGGAGCTATAGTGTAAAATACGCTAAATTCTAGCAGAGTGGGAGGGTAAGTGAGAGAGGGGGAGGAGAGGGAGGGGACAGAGAGGAAAGGTGGATATTCTATGTCGGTCCTTTACCGTCTCCTTTTTATACTTTGTCAAGTAGCCAAGAGTAAATACAAACCTGGGAAGTACGAGTGTTTGAGGCTACTTTTTTAATATCTATATTACTTTTAGAAAGGGGTGAATTGGAGCAGAGGCTTAGACAAATATTTGGTGCTATTTACAAGATTTCCATCCAGTATGGTAACCAGTATGACTCAGTCTTCTAGTAGTATGTCTTTGCAAATTCTACGTGACTGGTGCTTCTCCTGTATTTTGAAGATGTATTTTTAAGATGTATTTCTGAGGCAATAGTTGGACTGGTATGCTTAATTTTTTGAATGTGATAAGCCTATTACTTGGAGAGTATAATAATACTTAAAATGAATGAAGTATATTTTACGTCTATTTTGTATTGGGGCCAAACACTGAAAAGACCTTAGGGGACAAACACCACGTTTGATCATCAGCGGGCTCTGTTCTGTAATGAGAGAGCTAAATACATGGTGGAAGCTGAGAACACAAATTCTCCATCTTCACATGCTCAGAACCCAACAGAATCACACATTAGTACTGGTCATTGTATAAAGGAATGTGTAAAAAAACAGAGGCAACATTGAAATCCCATGTTACGCAATAAACAGCTTTTTTTACCTTCTTGTAAGAAATTGAGTAATTGACGAAATCTGTAGTAAGGAGAGCGACCTTCACACAAGAAAAGAAAAAACAAGTCCTGCTGTTTTGAAATGAGTCTGGTGCAAACTGATGTACATGGATTTGCATATCCTCTCTTGAAGGGAAGCGTTGGAGTCTGAATTCGTGGCAAAGTGCTGTCAGATGCTTTAATATAGTTTGAGTCACTGTGCAGTCTGTCTTTTATGGGTTTCGCATTCATGTAGGAAGCCTGGGACAGGGGCTGGACTGTGTGGGACTGTGTTGCTGAAGTGCTCTGCCTGCTTAGCATGTCCCAGGAGCAAGTCACAGGTGGCTCAGATTTATCAGGGCTCCTCCTCTCTTTCTGCCAAAGCTGTGTTTGGGGAACTAATGAAGCTTAATTAGGAGGACACAGATAGCAGTAACAGTGCTCCCATTATAGCACCCACTTGCAGTGGTTGTGGAAGGTAGCTGGGGACATTAAGACTAAGGAGACCTTGGCTCTCAGAGTGAATATTATTCCATATTGGAATAATCTTGTAGTTTCAAGTATTGCAGATTTTTTGACCATCTTAATACAGTATATGGGGAAAAAAAAAGAAAAAGAAACTTTTACCCTTTCTCCTCTTAAATGAAACAAATTAAAAAATCCAGCACATTTTTGTACACAGTGCAAATAAAAGATTTTAGAAACAGAGAGGCTTTGATCTTTTACTAGGAGGTTTTTCCCCTGTTCTTTTTACAAGAAAGTGATCTGGAAATTTCAAACCTAATGCAATTAAACTGAGAAAGGAAGGGATGATGACAGTGAGGTAAATTCCTGTAAAGGAAACAGACTCAACACAGTGCACAGCTAGAACTAACCACAATTCTTATCATGTTGTGTAGGCTGTGCAGGTAATATTTTCAGACATAATTTTTAAAAAATTATATCTTTTACCTTCTGATTTTAGGCCTTCCTACCCCATCTGCTTGAAGGTGAGTTCATTTCATTGCCTTTGAATGTGCATTTTAAAGTAAATTGTCTTGAACTACTTGGTCAGACAAACAATAGTGTCTTAGTAAGTAGCTTCACTAAATTTTATTTTCTGCTTTGTAGGTATGGTGAAGCTTTTTTCATCTCCTATGTGGCTGTTACTAATCTTAGTCCTGGAATCAGATTATGTTTGCCTTGCCGTTGGTATAAGATACAGGATTTGATAGCTTTGATGCTGAAGTGGTTTTCATCAGAATCAGAATAGTAGATTTTAAGATTGTGGAATGCCAGTCTTTACTAGACTTCAGAGGTATGAAACTTGATGCAGCTCTCAAGAAATTGATTTTGATTTGTTTTGCTTATATTTTATGTAAATACACACCAAATGCTATGAAATTGAAATTTACTGTTTTCTTGTGAGATCCTGTTGGAGTTGAACCATAGGCAACATAACACAGTTCCTGTTCTTCTCTAATATTTTTTATCACAGGAAATTATGACAAAACTGCATTAATTTCTTTTGTATATAAGATACTTTCCAATTAAATGGCATCCTAAATCCCTAGACTAAAGATATGATAATATGGTTGCATACATGGCAGAAAGCAGAGACTTTTGACAATAAGTTGCCTAGAGTAGAATACTTACTTTCTCTGGCAGATACCAACTAAGATAAAATGAGTCATTGAGTAAACCGAGTTACTGAATCACCTTGAGTCCACCTGCAATGCAAATACACCTGAATGGTTATTGCTGTCTGTTTCTGCTGTGAATTTCCCTGTTTCTGTCAAGCACACTTGCAAGATGACAAATCTTAATTTCACACAATACCATAGTTTTTAAACACTATAAAAATGCAAAGATTACGAGATTCTCTGATAAAAGTGTTATCATTTAGCAGAAAAAGAAAAAAAAAACAAACAGTGGTGTATTTTCCCATACCTGTTAAAGACAACACAACAATTATACAGATTGCTAACCAAAGCTGTAACATTCATTAGTTAACCCTCCCTTTCACACTTCCCTGTTTGTGGTGACCTTTTGGGCTTGAAGAGGGTACTGTTAGTATGGCAGTGAACTGGATATCAGAGAGATTTTATACCACTGACATTATTAAATTTTGTGAATGGTCACTTGATGTAGTTTCATTACATGCAGACTTTGTGTCCCCAGTTACACATATATGGGAAGCTGGGAAGTAAATGCTTCCACTGCTGATCTTGTGCCAGGTCAGGCACTCCTCAAGTAGCTTCTGATGGATTAACAGATTGAATGAGTCACCAGAAAGGACAAAAACAGTCACAGGAAAGAGACTGGACCATTTGCCTGGGATCAAGGGAGAGGGGAGGGGGGAGGACAGAGAAGTAGATCATAGTAGATCATCAAGTCCAACTCCTGGCCCTGCATGGGATACCCTGAGAATCACACCATGTGCCCAAGAGTGCTGTCCAAACACTTCTCGAATTCAGACAGACTTGATGCCGTGACTAGTGCCCTGGGGAGCCTGCTCCAGTGTTCCTCTGGGTGAAAAAGTTTTCCTGATATCCAACCTAAACTTCCCTTCACTCAGCTTCTTGCCATTTCCTTGAGTCCTGTCAAGGACTCATGAGAGTGAAGAGATCAGTACCTGCCGCTCCGCTTTTGACAACAGCAGCCCATTATGTCAGCTCACCTGCTCAAAGGACTGCAGCACTCAGTCACACAAGGGTCCTGCTTGCTACTGGCACCAGTACACCTTTGCCATGTGGGCTGTTGGATGACATCATAACTCAAAACATCATCCTTTGTTTTATACAGAATTAACATAGTTGGAGATGCAGCCATAACGAATGCCTTGAGGAAGGTCTTTGTAGTTGTCATAAACCCAAATACAAGAGTCAGGATCCTTTTGCAGTGGATAAAGTTAAGAAGGGTTTTTGCCCAGTGCTAGTAGTAAACTCTCTTTATTCAGACATACATACTCTCTTGGAGTTTCAAGGTGATTTTGAAAGATGTGTGGGGTGATGACAATGGACATCAGCCAGTCTGTAACAAAGCACCAGGACAGCTTCAGACAAATGAGTTAACTTACTCTCTGTGACCTTTGAGCATAAAAATAGACCATTCCGTTCACTTGCAAGGAATAGAGACATTCTGAAGAGAATGGTGACTCAAGTGCTCCCTTCTACACAGAACAGCTGCCTGAAAAAGCACAGAGTGGGAGTTCTCATCACCTCTCTTGCTAGCTCAGTGTGAACTGCATGCTCTCTTGATGCCTACCAGTATGTATGGTGTCTGATTTGCATGAAGTGCCAACAGAGAAGGGACTATAGCCTTTGCCTGACCTTTTCTGGTTTTCCCTTGGATTGACTCAGTGCCTCTCTGACAGCAGTGCAAATGCAGAGTCACTCTGTGGCTAAAGGAAAGAAAAAAAAGCCTCTTGAGGTCTCAGTTACACAATGAAAAGTTGCTCAAAGTGAACATCAGCAAAATACATGACCTTTACTCCTGAGTCAGGCACTTCAGACATGTCAGTCACAGGCATTGGGTATGTTCTTACTAAATACCCATATTAAGCCATGGCTGTCGAATATGCATGCTGGGCAGCCTGCCTTCACTCTAGCCCTGTGGCTGAGAAGGCTGTGGGATGCAGATCAAACTTCTTAGTAGAAGAGGGAAAACGCTTCATACAGCAGGGTTTGGGGTTTCACCTTGGACAAGATGCTGTCATATAGGGGTCTGGATGCAGCTGAGTGCTTTGTGGACCTGCTCCAAATCCCTGGGTGTTCCCAGTCTCAGCTTACAGGTGGCACACCACAGAGCTGGTACCTTATGGTGATGTAGATGTTACCCTGTCTCTGTCAGGGTCGTTCAAGCAGCGCAGCACAGCATTGTGGTATAAAAGCAAGGCCTGATGCTGCACACCCAGGTAAGTCATGGAGGAGAAAAAGGGGTTTTTAGGTTGCTCTGCCGACCCTAATGGACATCCTAGGGTATGTTCATTCTAGCCGGTAACAAAGCCCTATGGGAGCATGTCTCTTGGGTGAAAGAGTTAGAACCAAAGACATATGTCCACACAGCACATGCTTTGAGGGTTTTACCTCTGCATAGTTCTGCTCTGGTCCCATTTGCAGCTGCAGCACATCTTCAGGTTTGGTTTAATCCCGAAGAAATCCAGTCAACACACTCTGGGCCTGTTGACCTTCAAGATACAACAGATCTCTATGGATTTTATGCCTGTCTCAGTCTGTTGCTGATAGTTGTCATTAGATGAAGACTGATGTTGTTATTTGGTATCTTATCTCTCATCTTAGAGAACATATTCCCATGAAAGGAGGAAGGATCTGCATTTTCATTCCAGATGTGGACTTCTGCATTGCTGTGGGTATGACTTGGAAATCTATCTGTAAGCAACTCTATGGATGGTGTATTTAAATAGACAATTGCATATTCTTCAGTATCATCTAATCCTGCATTTCTGAGAAATAGTAAGAGCAGGAAAAGTGCTGCAAACACCAATTTTGAAAAACAGAATATACAGAAAATAGCTGATACTAATTTTATAGAGGTACATAATAAAATATGGAATTACCTATCTATTTTATTGGACTCCTATGTAAAAAAAAAAAAAAAATCCATTTCCCTCTTTTACAGAAAGCAAGATGATTCTTAAACAAAATATCTCAGAATATCAACGAAAATTGATAAAGAAAATCATGCTCATTTTGTGCTGGATACTAACATTGTTTGTCAGTGAGGCAGAAGTTAGAGAGATTAACTTGCCAGGTAAGAGTCTGCTCCAGTGATGTTTGTTGTTTGTGGTGCTTTCTGAAAGCTGAGAAAAGGGAATCTTCATTTTTCCTTGCCTTTATGATTTTTTTTTCTGCACATGTCCAAGACAAGTAGCCTTTCTGCAAGCTTTTAAATTATGGTAGTAAAATTTACTCTAAATATGATTCAAAATTCAATTCCCTAATGAGAAGGACAAATGTAAAGGAGAATTTCTGAGACCCAAATGAAACAAACAAATTGCTTTTGTGACTCCTTGAAGTCTCCAGCAGCTGGTCAAATCCTCTTGGGGAGGTGGGGAATGGAGAAAAGGAAGACAAAAGCAGAATGAGACTGATCTATCAAAATCTTCTTCTTGTCTATCTGGAGAATCTTCATCCAATTATTTTTGCAGATAGAAGTTGAAACTGCAGAAACTCTCCCAGCTGGGCTAATGAGGAACGGATTTCATGCCCTCCTTTATGCTGGAATGAAATCCTACCATCCTTTCAAGGGTCACCACAGCCTGAGTGGCAGGAGGAGGATTTGGATGGCTGACCATGCCTTTCAGAATCAAAAAAAATAATTTTAGTGACAGTTACTAAAACATAGGAGGGCAAGGATTTAAAAGCAGTGAAACAATGCCTGAATAGGTATGTGGTGGGCAGGACGTGCTTCTTCAGGTTTATTTCAGTCCCTTCTCCATTAATATGAGGAAATCTAAAAAAACTGCATGTGCTTTTCTACAGAGTTGAGGTTTAACAGGTTAACACCTATGCAAAAATCTTCAGTTCAATAAAAATCTTCAGATGCTTTCACATTAAGCTTTTAAAAAAGGCCTATTAAACCTTTTGAAACCTTTGAATAAACTTTTGGGAACACTGGCAAATTGCATGTTTAAGGAAATCTATTTCCTATTTGTCCTGCACCTGATCACATAAAAACATATTTAACACAAGTAAGGTAAAGTTCTATTTATGTAGTATTCCTAATTTTTAATTTTTTTTTTTTTTTACCCATGACTGTGTGTTGTCTCAGATGGTACTGACATCTTATTAATCTGCTTTTTAGGGTGTTCTCATGTTAAACCTCAAATATGGTATCGTGCAATTAATGGTGAGGAGTTTGTTCTACAATGTGCTTTACCAGATAGAGATGCTACCCACATTTATAACAACTCACTTCCAAATCAACATAAGGTGAAGTGGTTCTGGCATCAGAAAGATGAAGAGACACTGAAGGTTATCAAGGAAAGCTCTAATTTGTCTCTCCAGGGGGATGCACTTTGGTTTAAACCAGTAAGGGGCAATGCTTCTGGAATGTACATGTGTACTATATGGTAAGTAAAGGAGCAAAACATTTATATTTCTGTATGAGAATTATTGTTTTGGCTTGTGTATTAAGTGTTTAACTATATTTTCCCCCCCTACATCACTCAGGGAAAAAATCCCATGTCTTAAAATTGTTTTGGACGTTCAAACAAAGAAGGCAGCAAAATGTTCAGGTTATGACACAAATATGCTATATCTGCTTGCTGGCAGTGGGAATTCAATAACCTGTCCTGGGACAAAATGTTACAGCCATATAAAAAAGCCAGACGTAAAATGGTACAAGGTAAGAGTCAGTCTCTTTAGCATTCAAAATAGCTGAGCTTTAGGTCTAGTTAATGTTCATGTCCCGTAGGTTCTTGAACTCCTCTTTGACAGGCAATGCAGCCTGGGAAATTCAACACAAAAGTTGAATCCTGAATTGCTATATAGCAAGTTCTTAAGTAAGAGTTTTGAAGAGATTTGCCACGCCCAATGTTTTCTCTTCAGCTAATAAATTGAAGTAATTGAGAATCAAAATAGGTTCTTTACAAAACTAACACATGATTGAAATTTAAAATTTTAAGTTCGTTTTGACATTTTAAATTCTTTAAATATCAAATATACCAAAGAAAACCTGTCTTTGTTAGAAATGAAATTCTTTTAAGATTAATGTTTCAAATTGTTCTTTCCAAGACTCCTGTTTTTAATGAAACACTATTCCACTGAAACACTATTGACTTAATGTTTGTGAAGATTGTAATATAATGTCTAAACCTGTATAAATGAACAAAGGAAAATGAATAAATCTTCAATTGTGCATTTTACTACCTGGTATTATTTCCATTATTTATTCTATCATGCAGAATTATGATCTAGTCAAAGTTACTCTTTATTTACTTCCAAATTTTAAAGGAGGTATATCCTTACCTGCATCTGGGTCTGAAGCCCACTGAAGTTAAGGGGCTGATTTACTTCTAATTAAAGAACTTGAAAATGCTTTCAAAATAATTTCTTTACAAAATAAAATATACTTAGTCCGTCAAAAAAGCAGTCCTCTTTGTTTCTCTTTAGTAATAGGAGTTTAATTTAGATTAGTGTTATGATTTCAAATTTCTTGCAGCAACCATAAATTTCAACTAATTTTTAAAAAGACAATGGTATTCACATATTTTTTAGTATAACTGAAAAATGTCATCAGACTCCTAATACATCCCTTTTTGGGCTTCAGTGGAAAGACTTTAGTTTAGCCCTACTGCCATGGTAATCATATAAAAATATATTTAAAATATAATTAAATAGCAGCAACAACAGCAATAAAGAAGGACTTTAATTCCTTGAAATTCTTTCCATTAGGATGGTCGTCAGATAAAACTTAGGAAAAGCAGACCAAGCCTAAAGCTGAAGCATAATGAAATCTACTTGAATCCAACCTATGACAAAGATGCTGGAATATATGTGTGTGATTACGCTCTGTATGACAACACTACCAAGTGGACAATGAGAACAGCAGTAACAGTAGAAGTCACTGGTGAGTAATGTAATAACTCAGAATAAATTACTTGAAGTATGTTTTCTTTGTTGTGTTAATTTATGTCTTTTATTCAGGCTCTTGTTCAGAAAAACCCATAATCTGAATTAGCTGCAGGACTGTTAAAATCCAAGTATTCTAAGGACATCTTGGGACATTGACTAGAACCTCCAAGGTTCAGTAATAGCATGTAGCATACAGTGCCATAATTTTCAAGGTCTAACTCTGCCTTGGATTTATTGTAGTTCCTATACTTGGGGGTCAAATCTACAAAAGGATTTAGATCTCTTGATCTGGGAGTAGAATTTATGAAGCTCCAACTGGTGCCGATGTTCTCCATGTACTATGTGAGGAATGTTAGGAACATATTCACATAGTAGGAGGAAGGAGTGTGAATCCTTGGAAATGTGAGCAAAAGCACTGTATCTCAATTTTACCTGTCTCCCTGAAGTGAGGGAGAAAGTATGAGTTAGGTAAAAAATCGTTCCTTGTGGCATGGATGAAACCTTCATTTTTTTTCTCTTGACAGCGATAAGGAAGTTGAGGTTGCTGGGATCAGTGGCTCTCTTCCACAATTCCTAATTTTTTAGCATCAGAGTAAACAGGAGAGCTGTGAGCAGTCTGACAAGCTGTTTCTTGTTGCATGTGCTATCTGGGGGAAAGCACTGCCTGTGTGACCCATTCTTTCAGACTTTTTATGCATTACTAAATGAAACTGGCTAGGACTCTATGGCACAGCGATGCGGCATGGCCTTATATTCTCCTTCAAATCACAGTGACCTTTTTTGTAATACTGAATGGCTTCAAGTTGCCTTCAGGCAAAGTCCAGATATTGCCTTGGCAGAGTGTTTTTGGACAACATCAATGCAATGCAAGGGAGCCTGCTAGCAACTCAGGATCAGTACTGAGGGATACTACTTTATTGCTCAAGGAGAGATGTGGTTATGCTTCTCTCCAGATATCTATGGTTGAATGCTGTAAGAAACTGCATTCACTTCAGTGAATCACATGTCCTGTAGGAAAATTATATATCTATTCCATATCCTAATTGTATCCCAGTGCAGCTGATTCTGTATGACAACATCATAGGACTATTTCTCAGAATCCTGGTGGAAAGTGGGCCACTCTGTGGAAGGGAGAACAAGATTTAGGGAGCAAAAGAAAGGTGTCTGATGAAGCAACCTGTTTCTATGGTCTAGTGAGGATAGCACTTCTCTGAAATAGATGATTTTTTTTTTCCCTCAGGTGTTTTATGCATTTGGTGCTAACAATTAGAAGGAAGAAATGTATACACCACATCAGGACAGGAAACCATGTGTCACCAACTTTTGAGAGCTCTGTGTGGTGGCTCACAATATCTGATGCTCTTTCACTCTTCTTTCTGGCTATATTGCCACAATATTTTCCAAGAACACATGGACTTGCTCTGCTTTTGTTCTGATCTGGCTGAACCCTAGCTGACACACTGTCCTCAGTTCTTTTCCTTCACTTCATACACAGTCAGAAAAAACACTTAAAAGGTGACATATACACATATACTACCCCAGAACCTTTCATACATTTCTCTGCTGTGGCTTGGTGGGAAAAAAAAGTGTTATGTGGCCCCATTTCCTGCCATATGGGACTTTTCTAGAATATCGGAGATGTGAGTTTTATTGTATAACCTGTGGGTGTCATTCTCTGTGCCCTTTGGTAGCCAGTAATTTGAAAACAACATGGCTATTTTAGGGCAAGTACCTGTGCTTGTTAAAGAGGTGTGTGTGTGCTCTATGTGTGCTTACTGGGCATGGAAAAAGGCTGTGTACTCTCAGATACTTCAACAACTGTAAATCATCCTCTTGGATTTAGGTGTCTAAATTCTACCTAACATTTGAAAAATTAAATTGTAAGCTATTTTCTCTGGTCTTCTGCACTGACAATAGCTGTTTATACTTATTAATAATATTCCTGTTAATTGCAGCAAAAAACACTATTCATCCACCAAACCTTTTGTATCCCAATGGTGTTGTGATCCTTGAAGCAGAACTTGGTAAGTTTCAATTTCTCATCTAAAAGCAAAAGAACATGTTTAAATGAGGTATTGATAAATAAAGATAAATCTTGATGAAGCAAAGCAGCTTTGCTTTCTAGACTATTTAACAGAAATATATTCTGGTGACCTCCATTCATGGTTTTCCTGTGTTAATTCTTTTCAGGCAAGCCACTTGAATTGGAATGCCATGTACAGTTTGGGTTTGAAACAGTTTCTCCAATGAGGGTAACATGGAAACGAAACAGTGAAGAAAATATAAATGAGAAATTGAATCAGGAAACAAGGTGAGAAACCTCTCCCAGTAGTCTTATTACTACCACTGCCAGCAACTGTAAAAATCCCTCTACAAAGACTTTACTGAAGATGTTTATTGAAAGAAACTCAGAAGGCTTTGTTCCTCAACCTAGTAGTGTGTAGGTCCATGAGCATGAGACAGACATGTGCACTTCACATACAGAAGCACATATTGATGGCTATAAAATCAAGAACTCAAACATTCTGTTCAATCTTAACTCTTCTTCCTAAAGCTTTAGCTTATGGACAGCTTCAGCATGAGTGGTGGTTGGTTGCCTGTGCTGCCGTCGGCTGTTTTCAAGGGTTCTTGAAAACAGTGTCTCTGTTGTGCCTTGCTAGCAATTCACACAATCTGTCCTTGGATGCTGTCTTCGAGTGGGGAATAAATAAGATCAATAAAACATGGGCACTGAAAGTGTGAACACTGAAGTGTTTACAGCCCTGATTTCAGGGCACTGACTTTTAGGAATCTTCCCTGGCAAGAATTAACCAGACCCTGCAGAGAAGAAACATGTGGGGAAAAGGTTTTTTGTGACTTGGGGACAACCCCAACATGATCCCCTTTCCTTCCTGTTCTCATTCATTTACGCAGTGTTCAACTTGAGCAAGCAATATAGTGGAGGCAACACAGGCAAGTGTGTCTTTCACTGTACAGCCCTGAGTCATCTTTATGAGTAAACTTTTCTGTACACTGCGGGAAGCAAAAACCCTGCTGCCACTGCTAAAATCGAGTTCATAATAGGAGTCATATGGGGAAAAAAATTGATGATATCACACACACACGTGCACACACTCACTCATGAGGTAGATTGGAAATTGGATTTTCCTAACTTTTGAATGTTTAGCTTTTAATGTTCTTCTTAACAAGTTTTTAGCTTTTTGCATGGGTACAATTTCTGTTTGTCTATTTTTTAAAAACAGAAACAAATAAAACATTCCCAACAGACTTTTGGTACAGGTTGAATCCTTGCCCATGCTCATGCTTGTGTATCTTGAATTAGCAGTGGTAGGGCCATAGGAGACTGTCATTTTACAGGACTGTGATGTGAGGTGCCTTTCGGATGACCCAAAGATGCTCGTACTTGTACTTTCAAAGGGGAGTGCTGAAACTCAGAAACCCTGGGCATTCTAGAGTGATTGCAGACACAGGACTGTTATCCGTATCCTTCATTCAACATCAAAGGGATTCCTCCATTACCTCTTCATTTCCTATACTTCTGTCCCTATCTTCTTCTGTTTGCCTATTCTGTCCTTGGGCTTTTTACCCCTTTGCAAGAGGCTGTGCTGCTCAGTCTTTTTGCCCAGCTAGTTCTCTCTTGGAGCTACTTTTTGAAGTTTCATTTTTTTGCCCAGCTAGGTCTCTCTTGGAGCTACTTTTTGAAGTTTCATTTCTCTGCATTTCTGCTGGGGGAACTTTTTGCATCTTAGAAAAACACAAATAATCTTATAGAAGTCAAAGGGGATTATATATTGAAAACTAGGCAAGTGGTAAGTATTTTGCTGAGTTGATGAATTAAGAATAAACCTTTCAGTCTTCAGGCCCTTGATGTTAGTTAGTATTTTCCTGATGATGTATAAACCAAATAGAAGTTCCAAACCAGAATATTGCATTACTATTAAAAGTTCAAGATGAATGTTAAAAAGTTGCAGGCTCCTCTTTTTTTATGTAACATGTTTGGAGACTGTGGGAAATGAACAGCAAAAGTATCATGAAAATACGCAATTTTTTCTCTCTAGTGTTTATCCAAAAGGTTTGAAGGGGCATGTAGTTCTTCATGTTGCAACATTGAAAGAAGTTACTGAAAAGGACCTCAGAAGCAACTTCACATGCTTTGCTGAGAATTCAGTAGGGAATGCCACTGCTGTGATTCAGCTGAAAAGAAAGCAGAAAGGTAATACTATCAGTTGGTGACTATTTGCCCCTGAAGACACATTTTGATTTACTCTACTGCTACAAATTCATTCCCCCTTGACACTGGCTTTTTAGCTAGTAGCAGAAGTTGAAGCTGAACGAGAAAAGGTTTGATTTGTCAGATGTCTTGAAGGGCACAGCATTATGAGGACTACTCAGAAGGACAAGGTTATCTGGGGACTTAGGTGAGCCAAGTAGAATCTGGAGAGTAACTGGGAGGAAGAAGAGAAGAGTAGCACCTCTGAACATTAAAAGACAACCAACTACATTGAAGCAAGGAGGCCGCTGAAAGCAACAGTATTCCTTGATTTTCTTAGGACATTTCTGTTTGTTTTCCCAGTTGTTAGCAGCATGTTTCTGTCAAACTACCATAACTGTGACAGTTATGGTAAGTACTGGCAAGTTACCAATGTGGCAGCCCTTCAAGGCTTTCAAAGTCAAAACCAGACTCAGTGTGGAAATTAAACTATTGAACCATAGTTCACAGTGGAGATTCATCAGAGTGGCACAGCAAATTGCCAGCACAGCATTGTGTGCAGCTGTATCAGTTCTGATGTGACTTTTCCATCTCAGGAGATGACTACTTTCAGCACTACTGAGTATACCAGAGACTGTGTTCTTTGTGCCTGCTATCACAGATTGACTTTTCATGCTACCAAAGAGATGCTATTCAAAAAAGATCCCTGATGGTAGACTGAAACTCTATGTTAAGGTTTGCAGCTACCTAAGAAATCCTGACTTCCCTAAATTTTGCCAGCTGAGTAAGAATGAAGACTGTGAAATGGTTTGCCCCCATTTCTGGACTGAGATTTTTTTGTCTAAGTGTCAATATTATTTTGGGAAGCATGAGTTATGATAGAATCTTTTCTTTCTACAGTGTTGTTCTTATATGTACTCTGCAGTGCCATTTCTACTCTATTTGCATTTGTTTTGTGCACTGCCTTTATTTACCAGCACTGGATTGAAATAGTGCTGATGTACCGAAGTTATCTGGTCCACAGCGAAAGTTCAGGAGGTAAGAAACTTTGTATAATATTAATTTTCTCCAGTTTTTCTACTGCCTTTCGCCATGTGGGATAATCTGGTATGAATTATTCATTTAGTTAAGTTCTGTTAATGACCCTGCTCTCTTTGACCCAAATACAAAGGCTATCAAACCTAGTTAGTTGCTCGGTGAATGTGGATGAAAAAAAAACAGGTAGTGTGGAGGAAATATCTAACACCAACTGAAATGTCACAGTTAGCCTTTTACGCTAATTTACCCATGGAAAATTAGAGTAGGAAGTTGACTTTTGGCAGTCCTTTTGCAGGTAATAATTTAACATTTCCAACATTTTAACATAATTCTCCCAAAATGTTCAGCAGCACCTGTGGACAAGAATGAAATGTCCTTGCATAACAAAGTGAAGGACTCCAAAGTATTGGGTTTTTTCACTTTAAGCCAAAAAATTTCTCAGAGGAATAAACAAAAGAGAGAAATAAGATGATATAGGGCACCAACCGAGAAGTGTATGTTTGGGAAATTTGTATTCCTTTCTAAAAGTTTTGGAAACAGTCTTGACATTTGCACCAGAGTGATTAGCTTTTGATATTTCAAGTCTCTGTAGTAGCATTGCTCCATCATCTCAGCTAAAGCTGGCCTCTGAAATAGTAGAGAGTGTAAATGTAAGGAATATCAGAAATGATTATGACTATGACTATTTCCAAGAACTTAATGTATAATTTTCTTACAAGGGTTGAAAGAATTCTGATAGTTTGTGCCCCCCAAATTTTTTTCTAAAAATTCTTACATCTTGATGCAGCTTGAGATAGAGGTGTCTGAGTGTGCTTTTGTGTTTGCATATGAATATGTAGCTTATACGTGAGTGTGAAATACCCATGTGTAGGTACCTGTAAATACAGACACCATTAGACATTAACTGCCCTTTTAGAAAATGCTTTTGTGAGCCCTAAAGCACTTGGCAAAAGCGATTTGGGAAATCACTCAAAAATTCCCTGCTATTTGGTATCAAGTGATTTAAGAACCTCTGGAAAGTCCCCTTAGAGCACACCCACTATGTCAGTAGGACAGAGACAGAAGTGCCAAGACTTGTGCGTTGAACTTGGGTTCCACAATGGCAGTCCCTGTCCTCACATACATCATGCACACAACACCGTTTGCAGTGTGGGGCTATATGAGGTGTGCAAACCAACTGTGTTCACCCAGGTAGTTTTCTGCCTAAGGATAAATGTGTTCTCACCTGCAGGACTATGTCCTTCTCCCTTCATGTGGATGCATATCAAGTCACTTAAGGTCTGAGAGGGCTTGCTCATAGAGCATCAAAGCAGCAGTTGATTTTGCTGCTTCTTCCTTTCCATAATTTTTTCTCCCACATCCCCCCTGAATCAGAATCAGAGAATTGCAGAATCCTACCAAGTTGAAAGGTACCCCTGGGAGTCATCTGATCCCACATCCTGCTCAAAGCAGAGCTGTCCTAGACCAGGTTGTGCAGGATTTTGTGGATGGAGAAACCACAGCCTCTCTGGAGAATGTGTTCCAATGTTTGACCACTCTCACACTGTAAACTTTTTCAGTAACCTCTAATGAGAATTGTCCTTGCTGCAACTTGTGTCTGTTGCCTTCTCACCTATTACTGCCTCCGTCATCTTTGCACCCTCCTATTTGGTGCTTGAAGACTGCAGCAAGGTCACATTTTCTCTCATGCCTCTCTAACCTTTGGGCTTCCTCCTTAGCCAGTTAAGATATAAGTCTTAAACACCCTGCTTTCTTCCACAGGAAGAAAGAAACAATGCAGGAGCATTGATACTAACATTTATAGATTATGCATGCAGTCACTTTGCTTTAGTTGCGTATTCTTCATTTCCTACATTTTGAGGATCTTAAATGTTCATACCAAAAGTTCCTCAGCTTGTAACTGTCTTGTACAATTATGGGGGAAAAAAAAGTCCTAGTGGTGCTTACTGTGTATTTGGTTTTAACTTGCTAATGTAATAGTAATATTATAAAGTAATGTGTTCACTAATGGTTGTTGTCTAATAAAATTGCAGTGACCTCTATGGGTGAAATGAGGAATGCCTGGCTTGTAATGCAATTTATTGCCATTTAAAAACTGTTTTCAAAGAAGCTTCAATTTAGGGTGTAGCTGAATCAATCTAGTGACCCTCTGCACCACCTTCAATTCCCACACTAATCCTGTGTGCCTGCTGATGGTGATTCACTCTTGTGGGCTTACATTGGCTCAACTTGGCAGAAAAATAACTCAGTAAAAGACAGCGAGTAGCCAGCAAAGTGAATCAGCTTCCTGTTACCACAAGAGCTTCTACAGCAGTAGAAGGAAGTGGTTGAAAGCGTGTGGTCAGGAGCAGAGGGGAGGAACAGAGATGCAATGTGTTGCCTGATCACATCCTTGGTATCCAAACCTAATCTGCACACCTATGTTTTGTCTTGATGACATATGTTCTGCTAGGTGTTGGTTCTGAATGTAGGTGTCCAACTCCAGCTCATCCATGTCATTAGTTTTCTGTGTTTCCTTTCTGTATTGGCTCTTCAAGATCCTGTGGCAACTTGGTGGCTCTAGCTCTTGTTTGTGATCCTAATCTTACATATAGGGATAGGAATCGTTAACACCGAGGCATGTGGATCGTGGTACTCAACACTTAGGTGTCTGTGTTGGAGGTTGGTGTCTCAGTTCCTGTGCAGTGAAGATGCAGTGAATACAGTGAAATCTAGAGAGCTTCTCAGCTCACCCTGCAGCAGCACTCTGCTCTAAACTGCTGAATTTCTTTCTGATCTCTATTAACTGTATTGACTATGATACAACTCAGCTAATTGGTCACAGGTGTCCAGTATAATTTGGGCTGTCTGAAGGTGTCCTGCCATTCCAAAAGACTTGAGTCTCCAATATTTGCCCTGTCAAATTTGTCAGATCTATCAATCTTAGGACACCTTAAATGGCCTCAAGCAACTACATATGAGAAAATGTACTGAGTCCACCGTGCCTTCTGCTTTCACCAGAAAAATCTTTCTTTTTTTTTTTTTTTTTTGTTCCTTCTCCCTCAGATGTAGCTTAAATTTTATTCAGCGAATAGATACGATTGCTTTTGCCTTGTAGTTAAGAATGGGCCTAACTCAGGACATTGGTACCAGGGGGATTGAAAGCTAAGGAAAGTTCTTTATATATTTTTCACCTGCACTCTACAAACATTCTTTTAATGAGACTTAAACAAAATTCAGTTACGAGTCAGTACTTGGTGTATGAACTGATACTTTAACAAGATTTAGGCTTTGCTCGTTACCCCAGTCTCTTTGCTTAGGAACATAACAGTGTATGAAAACATAAAAATCTTTTGCAAGCAGCTAATATTTAAGAACAGTGTTACTTTAATTATATTTTAAAAGAAGGTTGGCCATTGATGAGAAATTTTTGGAAACAGCATTTGGGCAAATGAGAGAAAAGACAGGAAATCATTCCCTACCAACTTGGATTTTGCCTGGAAGGGGCCAGATCTTTAAACTACCTTGCACTAGTCATTTGAAGCTTCCCCCTTTGCTTTGGTAGAGTATGTCTACAAAATTTGCGAGATAATGAAGGCAGGGATTGTCTTTGGTAAATGAACAGCTGTATTCCATGAACAGCTTATAATTTTAGGTTTGTGTTGTGCCTACTGAAATAGATATAAATGGAAACTGAGCATTAAGAAAGAAGCTGAATGCTTCAACCAGACTTGTTAATGTATACAATGTATACAATATTATTTATTTCTTTATTCATTTATTTTAGATGGCAAGGAATTTGATGCATTTGTGTCCTATGCAAAACTAGACTCTTCTGAAAGCGACTCTACTTTAATTAGCGAGGAAAAATTTGCCCTGGAGCTTCTTCCAGATATGCTAGAAAATAAATATGGATACAAGTTATGCATTCTTGAAAGAGATATTCTTCCAGGAGGAGGTAAGTTCACGGTGGATGGTAAAAATTCTTCAGTTTTTATAAAATTGTGTTTCACTTTCTAAAAAAACCCTTATGCTCCAGATCAACAAACTGTATATTTTCGTGGTGGAGTTTATGCTCAAATCTCATAATGTTTTGTTCTTTATATCTGGTCCCTGTGCCTGAGGCATACATATATTTGAGTGTGATCACTGGGAGTTACTAGGCTGAGACAAAGCTTCTTATCCAAGAATTTCTTTGTAAGCATTTCCTGGAAAGAAGACCCCCAAATATTTCTGTAATTACTTTCTGAGCAACTTTAGTCTGTGCTACCTGCAGTAATTCGAAAGCCATGGGTTCCTGTTCCTGGGAGAGACGGAGACAAGTCCAAGTATCCCTTGAGACAACAAGTGTCCCTTTGAGTAGCAAAAAAGTGTGTGGAGCTTTCAGCTGTGCCCTTTGTGTACTGAGCAAAAAGTTGTGTTCTCAAGGCTGTGTAAAAACAGCCATGGTACCCTCTGATAGCAAACACATTTCTAGAGGTTATGTGATTGGTCAGCATTCCTATTCTTGGTTTTCCTTATTTCTATTTTTTAACTGTTGATAAAGGAACTAATAAGACAAAAACTCCATTGTAGAATGCAGTAACTATTACCATTTTCTCTCCAGCATACACAGATGAAGTTGTAACAGCTATAAAACAAAGCAGAAGGGTAATAATTATCTTGAGCCCAGCCTATGTCAGTGGACCGAGCATCTTCGAACTGCAGGCAGCAGTGAACTGTGCATTGGAAGATAAAAGGATCAAACTGGTATTAATAAAGTTCCAACCTTTCCAAGAGCCAGAGACTTTACCTCCAGCAGTGAAGAAAGCTCTTCGGATTTTACCAGTTGTCACCTGGAAGTCTTTTATTTCTGCCCCTTCAGACAAGAAGTTCTGGAAATATATGCGTTACCACATGCCAGTGAAAACTACTAAGATGCTGGGAAATTGCAGCCTAAAGAGTTTATTCCAAAGGTTATTTAGATTGGTATATTGATAGGAGAAATTTCACAAGGGTTTGGGAATGGTGACTTGATTGTCAAAGACTTTTTCTACATCATCTGACGACTGTGAACTGTCACTACAGTCATCAATAGCTCGCTCCAAAACAGTAAGAATGATTGAAGTGTGACAGTGCTGTAGTCCCACAGTAAAACTGTCACTGTATGCAACCATAAATGTGAGCTATTTTTCATAAATTATTCTTTTATTACTTTTTAATTATATTTATTATACTCATTTGCTCTGATGTTGAGACATACAATGTTCTTTCCCTGTATTTCTTTGGGAATATCTTCACAGGTTTTTTTTTTCCTAGAAAACAATTTAAAAAGGGAACTCCAGAGGAAGCTTGTAGTTTAATTTTCCAATGCACCCTAGTGGGAAAAATCCAAACTCTTTTAAGTGAATTACCTTGTCCAGTGGGAGCACCAGGAAAATGCCACGAGAGACTGCTACAACTGGGTATGCCTAAGGGATTCAGAAAAGAAGGACCACTGTCTCAGGGCTGATCCCAGGCATCTCTATCCTACCTGCAGTGAGAGAAAGAATTCCTATCAGTTGTGAAACATTTCACACTCATAGATACCTGCACATTGCTTATCCTGTCTGATGCTGATCACTCAATGCCCACTGAACTTGTTGGCATTATGGGTATGTTGCAGTTGTAAATCAAAGCCCTGACTGTCACAGCTAGAACACTTCCAGGGATTCTAAACTCTTTCCTTTGCAGCCTTCTGGCTGCCAGATCCCTAGGGTTCATATCACTTACTCTTGAGGCATCTTGCAGCCTGTGTGTGTGGCTGTAGATGAGTGAAATGCAATGCTCACTGTTAAGAAAATTTGAACTATAGTCACTGATCTGTTTTTTGGCCTTCCAGGAAAAAAAATCCATGTTTTATAATGGTAAATGAATATCTCATCTTCTAGATTACTTTTTGGAAAGGGATTTCAAGAAATACTGCTGTTAGCAGGACCAAAATACTGAAAAAAAGAACAACTCTTCTGCAAGCAGGCTGAGCGTTATTTACCTAAATTTGTGTTGTGTTCAAAGATTTCAGTGGAAGGACTGGTGGTGCTGTGGAGGAGAGAAGATGTTGACCTTTTAAAAAAAAAGTTCCGTAAAGCTGAATGTTCTGTTGGAGGAGGATAATGTGGCTGCCCAGTAAATGCCAACAAAGGCCAAACACAAGATAACTTAAAATCCAGTTTTAGGCATATGATGTGACTCAGACCTTCCTCTTTCTGTTGATAGAATGTGCTAAGTTTAAACCTGCGTGAAGAGAGAGAACCCCTTTCCAAACAAGAACGCAATTTTCGTGGTCCCCCACCAGATGTCCCTACCGCGAGCCCTGCCACAGTCCCTTTATTTACACACCGAGTAGTTTTGTTACCAGTTGCGACGGGATCAGTGAGCAGTGCTAAGTGTGATGCCTGAGGTTCCAGTTGTGGTGGGGAGGCAGACGAGGAGCGAGGGCAAGAGAGGAAGGCATTAAGCAGGGTCTCCTGACTGCCCAGGCTGCCACCATCTCTCCCAGCTGATGCTATTCACCCGTGCTGCGCTTGCTGCCTGAACTCTGAGCATTGCAGCTTTTTTTTTTTTTTTTTTTTTTTTTTTTTTGATTTATTTTTGACAGTGGGAAAAAAATCAAAGTGGCTGGATAATTAATGTAGCTGGAAAGGGCTTTTTATTCCTCAACAGGGCGATGCTGTGGCCAAGGTTTTTCTGGGTCAGAGGAACCTGCTGAACCGGTATCTTCATACAAACTCCAGGTCTGTCTGTAACACAAGGAACAGGACAGGCACATTAGGGCTTTTAAAATGACCTCTAACAGGCAAATGAAACAGCTCCGAGGAAGAAAGTGGCTGTGGCTATGAGCAGCATGAATCAACAGAAGTGTGTTACACACCTTCGTGCACCCTCTATACCCTGTATTTGTCATAAAATGGTCACAGCCCCAGACATGGGCTCTGCTGCACTTGAACATGCAAAGCTTTTGTTGTTGTTGTTATTGCTGTTGAGTCTGATACCTTCTGCTGCTGCTGCTTATGTGGATGAGCCCAATCTGGGCAAGAGCTTCTTGCCTCGCCATGAACCTGATCCCGGGGGTGCTGTTGACTCTTCACAAGATACAAGGCTACATGTTTTCACAGTGGACTATGACTATGTGCAAATTCCCTATGAAGTTACTCTTTGGATCCTCCTTGCCTCTCTTGCAAAAATAGGTAAGTAGAAAATGGGTCTTGGGTCCTCCTACCTTGTCAAGAAGTTAAAAATATACCCTGTAGCCAAGTACCTTCCATGCATTTTTGTAGTTGGGATTGATTTTACATTTTCTGTCCTCAAAAGAACAGGTATGTTCATTACCATGGCAGTAGCAATATTCCATCTCTGAATGCTTCCAGCTAACTTAAGTAAACATATGACCTTATATCTCTTGGGTTTTCTGTGTTATTGAGTAGCAACACAGCTCCCCTACACAGTGCTGTCCAACCCTTTTTCTAGTGTTTATACACCACAAGATACCAGAATTTGCAACCTGACACTGCTGTAGAAATCAGTTACACCAGACTGAGATTTCAACATATTGAATTTGGGGCACAAAAGAGGAAAGAATTCCTCTCTAGTATGAATAATAGAAAACATTTCCCTCTGAGCCTTTGTTTTATATATTTGCTCTTAAAAGTTGCTCAGAAAGTAATACCAGAGCAGAGAAACTGAGAGTCTAAAAGGGTGTAGATCGTCAAGATGTAAGGTGGGTACCTTTTGAGTACATACCAATGCATCCAGCTTCTATTAAAACCCCATTTAGGTATCTGAATGGAGCAAGACAACTCATGGAACAGTAGGGACTGCAATTAACACAGCAAATGGCTCATCATGTCTTACACATTTTCATGGCTGGGCTCAAATTATTTTGACTACCCTGAATTAATGCAGCAATGTCAAATAAATGAAGAAGATGGTAATAATATGAAGAGCTGACACATGTAATATATTTTTTTTAATCTTTCTATGGGATTTTCAAACATTACTATAGAATAAGCTGGTAGGTGGGACTGATACTTATCTGGATGTGGCCTGAAGAAAAACAAAACATTTTTCATATCACAGTCACCCAGCTGACAATAATCATTACCACTGATTTGCCAGTTTCATTATAGCTGATGGTCTCAATCCAATTCCTATAAAAAAAGGTCTTCACTGCTAGCACAATAATCAAAAATTTCACAAATAAAATTTGTTGTTATGGCATCAGCAGAGTGTGTTAGCAGTAAGCATATTGACCAATTTCTTTATTCATCATCCATAAAAGCACAGGACTTTCCATATGGCACATCTACTCAGTATTCTTGTTTTGAGCAAGAAATAGATACTTTAGAAGAACTGTGTGATGCCTTCCTAGTGAACCTGTTCCCTTTTACTGGGAGTTTTCAAATAATATTATTTTTGATGAAAAGTGTGGAGCTGCTGATTTCAAATATACTTGCAAGAAAGAGTTAGTCTGAATAATCTGGTTACCGAGAAAAGAAGATTTCCAAACTGTGTAACATTTTCAGTGTTTTATTCAGGTATTATCTTTGTGGATTTCAAGATTTCAGAGTGGGAAACAATTTAGAGGTTTTGAAAAGTAAAGCAATCCCCTTATTCTGTAAAACTGACAGAAGACTTGAGCATTATAATCGAAAGGGAGATAAGTTATGATCTTAACATACCTTTTGGTTAAAAAAATAAAAAATTGTGTCCTAAATGTATTAATGAAAATTTCATAAAAATATTTTTCTGTTCCTTTACTTATGAAGATCGATAATTCAGGGTCACAGAAATACACTCATGGCATTATCTTCTAGAGTTACAAGATGAAGTCTGACCTACCTTCAGGCATAGAGACACAGACACTGGATTTAGAGGTTTCTTAGTCTGCCTCATTCTCATTATTGTAAATTCTGAAAAATTCCTTACATTTCTATAGAGACACCTTTCATTCACAATATGATTACACAGTTCCTGGTATAGTGAGTAGACAACCTAATAGCAGTTGGGCATTAAGGATTCTTGAAGAATATTTCTTTCCAAATTGTGGAGAATCTTTTCAAAGAAGTTTCTGCCTTCCCAGAAGTGGAGCTTAGGTTCAGTCATGCTTGCTTAAAAATCAAGAGCTGGGAAGCAGGAAGAGAAGAGATTCATGGCCAAACTTGTGCCCTGCTTTAATGATACAAGTCTGGGAATGTTTAGTTTCAAGGGGAACAGTACTGCCTGGTTTTACATTCATAATCCCAAGAACAAAAGCTGTCTGAAGACAAAGTATTCAAACACAGGCAAAACATCTGTCTGACATCAGGTTGATTTAAACTTGAATAATATCCTAATGTTTTATTCAAGGTTTTCATATCTATCACCGATTACCAAGACTCATGCCTGAAAGCTGCATCCTGATTGCCATTGGAGCACTGGTAGGAGCAATCATCTTTGCTTCGCATCACCAATCTCCACCAGTGATGACCTCAAGTATTTACTTCTTGTATCTCCTTCCACCCATTATCCTGGAGGAGGGTTATTTCATGCCAACTCGCCCATTTTTTGAAAACTTTGGGTCCATTCTGTGGTGGTCTGTTATGGGAGCTCTGCTAAACTCATTTGGGATCGGCCTCTCCCTCTATGGAGTCTGCCAGATCAAAGCCTTTGGCCTGACCGACCTGAACCTGCTGCAGAATCTGCTCTTTGGCAGCATGATTTCAGCAGTGGATCCTGTGGCAGCGCTGGTAGTTTTTGAAGAAGCCTCCGTTAATGAGCAGCTTTACATGATGATCTTTGGAGAGTCATTGCTAAATGATGGCATAACTGTGGTGAGTTTCTTTCCACTTCTTGTCTTCCCCTCTTTGGGCTCTTGTGGCTTGTAGGGTTATTGGGCAGAGGACAAGAGCAGTTTTAAGGAGATTCTAGATACATTATTTATTTTGTGGATACTCCACTTGATTACCCACAAGGGATTTTAATGTGTGTAAAAATTACATCTTATATTAAATAGTCTTTCAAAAGCATGTATTTTTGAGCTGCTGGAAGAGGGAAGTTTATACATACACATGAGAACTCATCCTGCTCTTGCATTCACTGAAATGAATGGATGAGGTAGAGATGATTTTCCTGGTAGGATCAGCGTCAGGCCTAAGAATGTTCTTGGCAATATGCAAGAAAATAAATAGAAAATTGTACTGCTTAGAGACTGAAGGAAGCAGGGGTAGAAATACGAGAGACCCTGCTTTGTCATGTGCCTGAGAGAGCTCTCTGAAAATAAAAAGAAATCCAAATGTGGACAACCTCTGGAAGCTACCATCCTCCAGCCCCTCCTAGGAATTTCCTGAGTGACCTTAGAGAGGAATTCTGAATGTCACCGATAACATTGCATTTCTATCAGTAAAAAAATTGACATCTGACAAATGCTCACCTATTTTGGCACTCTTGTCTTGAGTATCCAGAAATAATGCTTCCAGAATAAGAAAGATTTTGTTTGTTTGGTTGGGTGGTATTTTTGTTGCTGTTGTTAGTTGTTGTTTTTCTCTTTTAATAGGAAAAGAGTGCTTTTACAGAGCTTCTTTTGCTAATATTTTCCCCCATATCCCATTAGTTCTGCTAAAATTGGAGCAATCTGCACCTCTAGCTGTAAAGCAGAAGTGGTAAGAACACTTAGAACACACATGTTTTTCAAGGAAGAAATTTCAAGCAGGAAGTTTATTGCTCAGAAACCAACAGCACTGCTCCTGTGCCACAAGTTAATGGCAGGTTAAGGAGTTTTGTTAGATAAAATCTTTACAGAATTTAAATCACAGGAATCTAAAACACATAAAAACTATTCAGATACTGCTACACATGAGGTACAGCCCAACTCGGACTTGTAAAATCTGTATAAAGTTCACTGCTGAAAGGCATCATGGGAAAAAGCAGAGTAATGAGAAAAGGAAAAAGAACAAAGTAATTTCTTGCAGCCACAACTTATTGATCATAAATCCTTCCTCTTGGTGAATCAGAGAAGTAAGGCTGATGTAGAACTAAGGGACAAAAGTTGCTTCATTTACATGCAAACTTTCTGTGTGCTGTAGTTGTAACAGAAAACTCCAGGATGCATCAATTACTTACACTTGTCTTTTTGGTTCCTTCAAATGCAAACCTCAAAAAATTAATACCTCTTCTTCACTCTGAAAGAAATTGTTTAATGCTTTTTTTGACTGGCTCACTGCATTACCTTTCCTTTTCTCCCAGCTGTTATTTATGTTCTGGATCCAACTCCTGATGGTATTTACATGAGCTTTCAGTCAGGATCCTGTTACAGCAGAAACGTTTAAAGACAGAAAGCCTTTTAAAACAGTGGTATTTAGGCACTCCTCAGGTTCAATAGCCGTGTTAGTAAAAGAGATGAAAGGGCTGTATGTGGGATATGCTGCTACAACACTGTGAGTTCCTACTGCCCCCACACACTTATCTTTGGGGCTCTTCTCACAGCAGCTGTGTTGCAAGCAGTTTGTCAGCTCCTGCTACTGCATCTCTGCATCAACTACCACTCATCCATTTTCTGGGCATTTCAGTTTTCAAAATCTCTACCAGTCTTCATGCTTGAGAAGACTGAAGTATTTGTCACCTGAATGGAGTCCAATAGGTGGCTTTCTCCTCTTTGATATCCCACTTGCTTTAAATACTCTAAAACTATTTATCTCAGGTGTTTTATCTTACCATTTCCTTCTCTTTCTCTCTTGACCGTTTCATTTAGCTCTATGTGTTTAAAAAAGATAATATCTCCAAGATATATTAAGCATACATTTTTTTTATTGTTTAAATACAAATATGCCCTGGTTCTCTCCAGTCTGCTTATCAGCTGGAACACTTTTTCCCCAGCAGGAAAAACTGGTATGAATTTTGTTGAACTTGTGTATTACATTTGAGGCAACAATATCTGTCTCCTATATTTAGTTCAATATCCCGGTATTAAAAAATCACAAAAGAACAGACTGTGGAATTAGAATTATGATCTAGAAGTTATGCCTTTGACTTAAAGACAGAAAGTGGATAATTTACACTTTTTACTCATTGGTACTTTTTCCTATTCTCCTTAGTAGGGCCATGTCTATGGATGGAACAAGAAGGCTCCAAGTCCTGTTAATTGCACCCAGTTGTTTCTGAGTGCATCAGAATAGCTCAGACAGCAACAGGACTGGTCCTAGCAAGTATCATACATTAGTGGAGTTTCAAAGCCTTGTTCAAAATAGTGATGTTGGTAAATCCAGTGCAGAGCTTATTCAAACCTGAACACAGGTGGAGCAACCTGATTTTGCTGCAAAATGTTTCAGGCATCTGAAGTTCTGCTCCCACGTATACACAGGTCATTTTCTTTCTCAGCAGGGGCTGAGCACGTATATGTATCAGGAAATGGAATATTCTCTGACTGCTTCATCTCTGAGGCTTGATTTTAGAAACACTGAGAACACCTATATATCATGCTGTACTCAGAATGAGTGCAAGTGACTATGTTCTCTAATGGTACCCTTTCTTCTTTGCATACAGAACAGTTTAATCTAATACATGTTCAAGACCCAAGTAAAATTATTTTTTTATTTGAGGGAATCTGAATTTGCCCATCTGGTGTCACTGAGGAAGGTTTTGACAACTGGGATGTAGGAAGGAGGATGGAGATAGTCTCTGCTACTGATGTTAAACTTGATCCATTGTGTTTAGAGTACAACTAACTACAGTGGTCATTAAGAATCAGGGTGGTAAGAAAAAGTTACCAAAACTGCCTGTGTTGGTGGTTAAGGTAGTCACTTGAAATTTTTTTCACAATGCTTCTGATGGGAATGGCATGTGCAATAATTGTATATAGACAGCTGGAGCACACAGCAGTCCCTGGGGAGTCCCCTGTGGGTGACAATGTTATGCTCTCTCTTCCTCTTCCTGGTAAGACTGGCCCAGTGGTACACCACCACACAGTGACATCCTCTCCAAAAAAGACATTCTCAGAGTTGCTAAAGGACACCAACTATCAATCCACCCCTTCTTTTTGAGTGAATAAAAGCATCCTGACTCAGGCTTTCCAAAAGAATGATAGTACTCCATTTCCTGTCATAAACACTGCAATGTAACTTAGCTGAGGAGCACTTACAGGGAGCCCTACTTGTATGACACAGTGCAAGTTGTTTTACAGAACAATTTATTGCCACGAAGCATCCTACAAAAATATGGAAATTGTGTCATATTTCCATAATTTCTATTTTGATGCCAACTTAGTTAAATCATACAGACACTGTAGGAGCTAGAAAAGGGGGAAAAAACTTGTGAAGTCATTTGCTGAGGATAACTTGCTTTATTCGTAAGTCAGCATAGACTCATGCCTTGGTATCATTTACAAAGAGCCACAAATCATAGGAATAGGTTAAAGTCTACAGGAAAGGGGCAACTGAGAGAAAACAGACTCTGTAATTAAATGCTATATGGTAGGTTCAATGAGGTTTGCGTACTGATGAGAATGAACCCTCTTTTCCTTATCTCCCACTGAACAGTCAAATTTCATACACTGGCATTAGAAAAAAAAGCAGTTCTGTGTATTTTCTCACATGAAATATTTTGTTTTGCTTTATCTGTCCCCCAGAAATATTAGCAATGAGCCTCCTGGAGAACTGGCTGTGTGACAGCCTCAAGGTCACATGTCCCCAGCAGCAATTTAAGATTAGATAGTAGCTGGGGCGTAATTATTATCCTAATGAACTTGACTCTTCTACGTGCAAATACCTGCTTTAATCTTCTTAATAACCTCCTGGAATTGACTAAATGAAGAAGAAAGACCAAAGAAAACCATAAAATGCAAATTATTTTGGTCTATTTTTTGTTTTTGAACTAATGCTTTGATGGAACAGCTTTGGAGAGCTGGTGTCTTTAGCTGTTTCCCAAATTCTCTTGAAAACTGAAAGGTGACTTTCATGTGTTACACACTCACTGTAAACACACCTGACAGGACTTAATATTAACCAATAGTCAACAACCTCTAAGACCTTTTTATTACTACACCACTTATTACTATGGAAACTTTCTATTAGTTTCTAAAAGGTGAATGGAAGTGGAATATGCTGAAAATTTTAATCACCAATTTCCATGAAAATAAATTACTGATAATAGAAGTATGATAAAGTTTTCTGCTCTAAATTAAAGAAATTATCTTTACAGACCAAATTATATAATACATTATATAAAAATTACAAATTTCAGTAAATTCAACCTTTCTTCTAATCTGATATTTTTTTCCTTTAAATTTTGTAATTTCAAGCTTTCTAGTCAAAATGTGCATGTGTGAAGGGTCCTTAGACCATTTAGAGTGCCACAGTTTTTGTTTCTTACTTTGAAATTGTTCCCTGGGGAGGAGGTTAAGTGGCATCAACCACAGATATATATATGAGGATAGAGAGACTTAATTTATCTAGCTGGAGACAATGTGAAACTGAGGCTATCATTTTCCCTTCCCTTCCCTTCCCTTCCCTTCCCTTCCCTTCCCTTCCCTACCCGTCCCTTCCCTTCCCTTCCCTTCCCTTCCCTTCCCTTCCCTTCCCTTCCCTTCCCTTCCCTTCCCTTCCCTTCC
>JAWWES010000001.1:86786134-86811347 GCA_035583135.1 Lophotriccus pileatus
CTTTCTTTTCCATTCCCAGTGATGTTTCATGATTTTTATGTGTGAAGTACTACTGAAAAACCTTTAACATTTCTGAGCCATCTAATGAAGTTTGTCCAGTCTACTGATCATATAGACAACCTAAATGGAATTTAAATCCAATGTGTGATTCTTAATCCCTGCCCTGCCTCATTTTGGGTCAGAAAGAGAACATGGAGGGTAGAGCCTGGAGATTTTAAGGTATCCAGCTGGGCTTTCAACATCTGCTACAAAGATCAAAAACTAAATTTACCTTCAGAAAACAAACAAAAGAGTATTTTTATTACTTCAATGGCATTTGGTCCCTGAATGTTTTACTTCTATTGCACAGCCATCTACCCTTCATTTTTTGCTCTTTTTCAGGACATTTAACAGGCCCCTAATCCTGGGACTTGTTAAGAACCAGCAGAGATTTCAATTGTTACTTTGCTGGTTTGTCTAAAGCAATTTTAGGCATACATAGACACACACACTCCCCTGTGAAATGAGTAAGACAGCCAGGTTCAGAAAGATGCCTGACTGCTGTGTCTTTATTTTCACATATAGGTTTTATACAACATCTTCATTGCCTTCACCCAGATGCACAGGTACGAAGAAATCGAATCCATTGACGTCTTCGCTGGCTTCGCTCGCTTCTTTGTGGTGGGGCTGGGTGGTGTGTTGTTTGGGATCGTGTTTGGATTTGTTTCAGCATTCATGACTCGATTCACCCACAACGTCTCTGCAATCGAGCCCCTGCTGGTCTTCATGTTCAGCTACCTGTCATACTTGTCTGCTGAAACCCTTTACATCTCTGGCATTTTGGCGTGAGTATTCCTTATGGCTTTTTGGATGACCTCTTGAAGGAAGTCACTCTGTTTTGTGCAGGTGGTGCTCAAGGTTGGTACAACACAGGCATTCAGCCTCTGGCTTAGAGATCTGCTTCTAAGAGATCAGCTTCTAAGAGATACGTAAAATGCAGTGGTGACTAGGAAATGCCTACAGTCAGTGTAGGAATAGTTGTGATACCAAGGACTGTTGGCAAAAGTACTGCCAGTTGTGTGTAAAGTAACCAGTGCTGCTACCATCTGTCTGCTACTTCTGATAAGATCAGCAGCAGGAGAGAATGATTTGATAATACATCACTTTATCTGTATTTATTTCTAAGCAGCATCACCAGAGAGACGTAAAGCAATGAGTATGGAAAACATAATAAAGAATGTCAGAGTTCTTGGTTTTGTATACAGCTGGGAACATCACCTCTAACACAATTTACTGGAATTACATAACATTTGGACAGCATCACTAGGATTGAAACTGGGCAAAACCAGACAACTGAGAACATCAAATACACATGCATACAAACACTCATGTATATGGATATTGACAATCATATTTTGATGTGGTCAGGATAGTTTGACACTGCTGTAATGCTGGGGGCCGCTTCCTTAATGTACTGTGATGGCATGGGTGCCCACTGCAGAGAGAAAGCTGGCAGGTCTGTCAGCTGGAGTAAATGCAGAGAGAGTGAGTATTGTGGGAAGGAAAAACGGTGGCGGTGGGAAAGGAGTGAGAAGAAAAAGGAAGGAATAAAGGTGGAAGTGAGAGACTTTAGGAGAAACCTGCTGGCAGGTGACTTTCCAGGATATCACACCACACAGGCCTTGAGCAGGGTAGAGGATATAGAAAAGGGAACCTCATGGTGCTACATGCTCCAACTGGTGCTGCTAGCTGCTGCAGCCTCAGTGCCCAGCTGGTGGATAGCAGCAGCCTGGCATGGCCTGTTCTGGCTCTGAGATTTCATAATGGGTCTTGGAGGATGTAGTGTTCCATAAAGGACATCCCTTTATTGAGGACAAACCAGTTTAAACCTAACAAATGCAACATATAGCTGCTGATGTCCAGACAGGTGCATTTACTCACCACCACTTGTGAAACAGTGATTTCATAGAAAAACAGGTTTGGGTTGGAAGGGACCTTTAAAGGTCATCTAGCCCAACCCCCAACAATGAACAGGGACATCTTCAGCTAGATCAGGTTGCTCAGATCCCCATCTGAACTGACCTTGAATGTTTCCAGTACTGGGACATCTGCCACTATTCTGAGCAACCTATTTTAGTGTTTCACCACTCTCATAGTAAAAAAGTTCTCCCTTATGTCTAGTCTAAATCTACCTAAATCTTTTAGTTTTAAAACCATTACCCCTTGTCCTATGGCAATAGGTGCTACTAAAAAGTCTGCCTCTATCTTTCTTATAGGCCTCCTTTAAATATCAAAAAGTTGAAATGAGGTCTCCCTGGAGCCTTCTCTTCTCCAGGCTGAACAACCCCAGTTTGTTCAGCTTCAGAGCAGAGTTGGCTTTGACAAAAACTACCTTTGCAGGATGACCCTGGGAAGCAATATTTGCATATTCAAACATAGTAAATAAGTAGTTAGGATATAGGTTATCCTGAGAAATCAGACAAAGCAGATGAGTCTTGTGCTATATTCTGCATATCCAACACATTTGCCCAGATTGAGGTGACTGGCAACTTCAGTTGAGGACAGTGAGACCTACTATGTAGGTGGTGCTAATACCTTATGTACCCTTCCCTACCTGTACTGCCCAAAATGCTGCTTGCCTGCCTATCCATTGCACCAAACTACATAGCTCTTTATTTCTTTTAATTCTTATTTTCATTAGAATTCTGAAATTGTTAGTAATATAAGAATGTTAATATAATTGGGATTTATTATTCTTACTGCCTCATTAAGGAAATTATTGCTTGTTTTAGAGATGGGAACTTATTGTCATCCTTCTGAATTATTGAGGATTCATTCATCTTTCACTTGGATCGTGAAAGTCTATTATGCATGTGTAACTGAAAGTCAACAGTATTAATCATTAATGCCTAATGCCTTGTCCTGAAGTGTCCTTGGACGTGCTAAATGACTCAGCTCCACCATGATACCCTTGAGATTTCTGAAGTGGAAATTAAATGAGCAGAAACTAGAGGATGGTTATTTAACAAGCCAGTCAGCATTCTCTGAATTCAGAATTTTGAAAAAATGTAATCACAAGAAGCCCCCAAAGACTGAAATCATATCAGTAGAAACTAGATAGGTGATGGAATATGTTATTAGCATAGCACTCAATCTATTTATTGCCTATAACTATGCAAAAGGTAGGGGAGAAGAGGGAATCCCCTTCAGTAGGACTGCTCAAAGACTGCTGCTCCATGGGATTGTCACCAGTGTCTGTGCTGCGTGGCTGCTGATACTTCTGAAGCAGGCTCTTCCTTAAGCACCTTCCCCCAGGTAGGTAACTAAAAGGGAAGGACACCTCTGTAGGATAACTGAATTTCCACCTGCTGTACAAAAATGGGTTACTGTGGGTGGAGAGTCCTAAAGCTGCATCTGACACTGCTAATCTGCCAGCCAGTTGTCAGGAAGCCAGTGGGAGCTTTGGCCCTGGCGTGGCACTACCACCATGTTCTCCCACCTCAAAGGGGAAGATCATGAAGAGGCAGGTTATGTCCCTCTAACTGGTACAAAACCAACCTGCTCTTTGTTTGAGACAAATATTTGGTGCTTGGTGACTCTGTGTTAGGCGTTCAGGATAAAATGGACTTTGTACTGGAACGTGATACCCTCACTTCCTCATCAGGAAGGCTGACTGGTTTGCTTCCTTTATCCTGTATGTAAAACAGGTTTGTAAATCTGAATGAAGATACTTTTCTATCTAACGGAATAGCTAATGTAACTGAAGAAATAAAATACTTCTTGATATTAGGAAGGTCAGACTCTGGTGATGGAAAGTACAGGTAATGATGGTTGATGCTGTTTTTAACTGAAAAGAAAAACAGGTTGTGGCTGATCTCTGATGCTTTTCCTGATACAGGATGACAGCATGTGCAGTGACAATGAAAAAATATGTGGAGGAGAACGTTTCACAGAATTCTTATACCACAATAAAATATTTCATGAAGATGCTAAGCAGCATCAGTGAGACCCTGATTTTTGTGTTCATGGGAGTTTCTACAGTGGGGAAAAACCACGAGTGGAACTGGGCCTTCATTTGCTTCACTCTGCTCTTCTGCCTCATTTGGCGGACACTGAGTAAGTCAGCTTTTTCAGAAAACCTTCTCCACACCTCAGAGAGAAACCTCTTTGGTGCAAAGGTACGTTAGAGAAGTCTGTGTAGACTGGCACAACTGGTTTATCTTACTGACAAGCAAGTTTCACAAATCTGTACATGGAGAAAAAGGGGGAAAAAGCCCAAAACAAATGTGAATGCCAGTCTCCAAGCACAGACTTCATGTTTAGGTGAGAATGGAAAATTTTAAGCAAAATAAAATATTTTCATGGTTATGTTTATAGAGATGCTTGTATCTTAGTTAACTGTATGCCTTTGGTAAGTGGGCCTCATAATGATTTCATCACATTAACTAATTAGATAATGTATATTATCACACTTCTAGTGCTATAACACTACAGGTCCTGGGCCACTAGTGATGGAGACATAGAAGAAGAGGGAAGGTGAAAATTAGCACTGAGAGATAACTGAACAGGGACTTATGCCACATGTAGGTCAATCACACTATGTTACTGCTCTTCACAAGTCAACTCTGAAGTTTTAAACTGCTAGAAAATAGTGCCTGTATGAAATTACTACATTTTTACACATGATATCTCCCACTTCTGCAAGTCTCCTAGTCCCTGTGGGACTGGGCTTCCTGCAGCATAGGCAGGACAGTTTACAGATAATTTCACCTAAGTTGTGCGACTCCTCCTAATGTCCAGGATGGGCTGAAAGTCATGTTGAAAAAGGAGAAGCAATAAGAAGGCTGGTGGTTGGTGTTCTGGAGATGGTAGCAATCCTGGCACACCTCTACCAAAAGCTGCACTTGTGCCTGGTAGCGGGTTTACTGAAATTGTGGAAGCAGAGAGGCAACACATTGCCATCTTCTCCCTCATCTACTAGTACTGTTCTGCCAAGCTTTCTAGATGACATAAGAGACGAAGGAATGACCTACTGGGTTAGACCAACCGTCTACTGGTGTCTTCAATGGATCCTGCAGGAGATGCTAATTAGGAAAGGCTTACAAGCCTTTCTGAGCTTTGTTCATCTCCAACTTCTCCAGGATCCTAGAGTCTCTGTGATAGAGGTGTGAGAGGGTACACTCCCTGCCTGTGCTACATAGAGGTCTCTTTTTAATTGATAGCCCATGAGGTTATGACTTCTTTTTTTGTAGCCTTAATACTCTATTCTCACAGAATTTCACAGAATATTCTGAGTTAGAAGAGACCCACAAGGATGAGTTTATCAGTGATATCTCTGTAAAATAACACCAGCAATTACCATCATTTTTCAGCTTTTATGTCAGTAATTTACCAGTTTCCACACAAAACATAGGCTGCACGTTTCCTTTGGAAGACAATGAAGATTAAGAGTAAATCAAGAAGATTGCTGGAAGTACTCTATAAAGAAAAGTAGCAATCCTTACACTGTCTTACTGGTTTTAATTTTTATTAGACAGAGAACTAGAGACACAATAACCCAGAGGACTAGAAATTAGAATGCTATCACTCTTTGCCTTTTAGTGAACCTGTCCACAGGTTCAACTTTCCTATTGAAACACTTTGGACAGACACTTTGCAGAAAGCAGGAAACATTGCAAGGGAAGGCACAGGAAAAACTCTCATCTAGTAATTTTTCTTGTCTCCAGAACACTTTGGAGAAAACTATGCAACATAAATATAGAAAATAAATCTTTCTCCTTAATCTCACTACTAAACTGTGTAAATGAATTTCAATCCTGAAGCAGTTATGAATCACCATCTTTTAAATGAGGTTATTTCACATAAACCAGATTCAGCAGCTGGTCAAAGAGAAGCCACAAAAAACCAAAACCGAAAAAAATGTGCTGTCAACAGTTCCCTGAGCCAAGACATTTTGCCTTTAATATTTTCATTTTTTCCTTGATTAATAATAATAGTTGTGGGTTTTTTCCCTTCCTAGGTGTATTTGCTCTCTTCTACATCAGTAACAAGTTCCGAACATACCCCTTTACTGTCAAAGACCAGCTCATTGTTTCCTACAGTGGCCTTCGAGGAGCCAGCAGCTACTCTCTTGCGTTCTTGCTCCCAGTGAATCTCTTCCCCAGAAAAAACCTGTTCATCACTGCTACTCTTGTAGTTATATATTTCACTATGTTCATCCAAGTAAGTATATTTCTTAATGGATTGCTTTCATGTAATAGAGGTGTCTGAAAGAGTCATAGTGAAAATTGCACTGAATTTACTTAGAGTAGGACAAGCTAGTGCATTTTATTGCCAGATTTAGCACTTCAACGTGTAATTACCCTTTCAGGAAATTTTAGGTATTAGAGAAAGCCTGTATGAAAAAAATATGTCTTCTAAAATATTCAGGGGAAAGGGTACTATGTGTTCAAAGTTATGTTCACTCCATATGCATTTCCTGATGCTTCCAATTTAAGAAGTATTTCAACTTTACACCAAATACTTCTTTACTAGTGATGTATCCCACACTGACCAGAGAACAGTATGTCTCTTCTAAATGGATTTTGAATTTTATACTTTTTATATATCTTATACTTTTATCTTCATCCATCTTGGAGACCAAATAAGAATGTTTTTAAATCCTTTGTAAAAGAATATTAAAGAAAAATAAAGTGAATAATTCATATTTGCAAGTATAGGTGTCTACTTTAGATATTTGGGTTATTCCACCTGGATTACACTGGAAGCCAGATTGTACCTGGAAGAACTGAATTTCCTAGAGGTCTTTCATCCCAGGCTCTACATTTTCCCATACCAAGATCTCAGATACTATAGAGTGCCAACGGGGCACTATGCACTTGTGATGGGTAAAGCACTTAGACTTCACCAGAATGTTTGGGGAAAAAAAAAAATATTCTACTTCCCCTTTTAAAATGCTATTCTGTAACAGTACAGTAAAGAATTGGGAACAACTGAAAACTCTTTCTAAGTGAAACCCCACCCCCCTCAAGATATTAATTTAAAAATGTTAAAATAAATGGCTTCAATATTGCAAGACCGCGCAAAGACAATGTTTTCTTTCAAATGAGTCCTGTTTTGAAAAAAAATTGTCAATGAGTCAGTTACTTTACACACTTAGAATATGCCAACAAATATAATCTTGCTTAAGAAAAAACCTGGTGTACGATTTTTTTTTTAAGGTTTTGATTTCAACTCTCCTCTGTAGCTCTCTATGCAAATAATAGTTCACTTGTGTGTCTAAGACACAGCTTTCCTAATTTATTAAAATTAAACCATTTTACTTTCTTTCTCTTTTTTTCTGAAAGATAATTAATAATTCAACTAATTGTTCTAAATGCAGGGAATCACAATTGGACCATTGGTCAGATATCTGGATGTCAAAAAGACAAACAAAAAGGAATCTATCAATGAAGAAATACATGTGCGAGTAAGTTTTTTATATCAGTAGCTGGTATCCCAAAAAAGAAGAGAAAGGGTGGATAGAGGGAGGCCCCTGGAAGCACTGGCATTGAGTGGGTTTGGACACTCAATGTTTTTAAGAATACATGGAGGAAATCCTAGGCATAATTTTCTAAAATATGATATCTCATTTATATTCATAGTGACTATAATATTAAAAAATCAAGTCACAAATGTCACGGTGTAGCAAGTCCCTTACTTCTTGGTACTTGTGACCATGGGAGGACAGAAACAGAAAGGTAATGTTTCCAAAATGAACTCACCATCCTTCCTATCTAGATTTGTCAGATACATTTGTTGCCACCTTTTGACTGTTTCAGACAGACTGACACCTCCAAAGTCTTTAATCAAGTTTTATTGAACTAAAATGAGTTGAATCATTTGACTTCAAATTTAATTTCAAGTTATTCTGAGTCATGATCTTTCCCCTCTCAAACATTTACTTTAGTTCTCAAATTACATTATAAAAAATAACAGAAAGCTGCTCAAACTGACTTAATGTTATAGAAAAAGTATGTACATTCTTTCATTTTCACATTAGGGAATAAATTTGAAATTAATGGAAATACTGCCTTAAAATGAAACATATGCAGAATGAAGCATAGCAAAATCAGAGCATCTCAACTGATTTGAATTTGAATTTAAATTTAATTCTTCCTATTTTGACCTTTCCATTTAACCTTGAAAAGAATTTACATTTAAAAGCACCACTTACGACAAACTGTCTGTGAGAACTGGCCTTTTTCTGTCTGTCTCTGTAATGCTAGTAATGCACAAAAAACGACTGAAAAACATTGTGGTTAGAAGTGATAAACTTACCCGCCTAATAAAATCTCAAAAATCCTCAGAGAACTTGTCAGTCAAGGCAAAGGTGTTGGGTACCTGGTACTGTGTCCCTCTCGGAGAGATCACACATGTAGACGGGAAGCCTGGTTGACAGAACCAAGAATTTAGTTTTTGGCCTCAGTAAGCAAAAAGGACCAGGAGATTTGTTGCCTCCATCCAAATATTGCCACTGCAGCCAAGTATAGGACCTGACACAGTGGGATCTTTGCCTTGATTTTTAGAGAAATGTAGTTGCTTTCAGAATTAACTCACATGCACCAATTAAAAAAAAATAAACCCCCCTCAAAATTCTGTCATGAAGTGTATATTTGTGGTCACATTGTTTTTTCATAATGACCACTTAAAATTTTTCCATGTTTTTTTCTCTAGTTGATGGATCACTTGAAGGCTGGTATTGAAGACATATGTGGACACTGGAGTCATTATCAGCTGAGAGATAAGTAAGCATCTCTTATTGCAGCCTACTATAATAAAATAGCCTATCATGTAAAGTACAGTAGGTAAATAGAACAGGAAATCAAAATGCTGGGGACATGTGCGATATATCTTTTTAAAAACTGAACTCCTGAGTAACCCTTGTCTTTTGGGAGTGCAGTGCTCATATACTGCCTGCTAATTTGGTTCTGCACAAAGAAGCAGAAAATAAGCCTTCTGAAACTCGTGCTGCAAACAGCAGCCTGTGCATGTAGCTTCGGTATAAATCTAAGATCCCTGGCAATGCTCCTTTAGGTCTGGATTTAGAACATAAGCTACATGAGGTGTGGCTTCACTGACTTCTGCTGTAAGCTTCCACAGCAAATATGATCCCCTGTTGGTGAGTACAGATTCAGTAATAATTGGTCACCTGTCCTTATAGGTGACCAATTCAGTAATACTTAAAAAAAGGGTTCTGAAGGGAGTTTGAATTCAAATGTTCAGTAGTATAAGCAGATGCTCTTAAGCTAGTCTTCACTCAAAAATGCAGGATCTGCACTGTCTCTTCTATAAGCAGGATGAAGTGGTTTTGTGGAGTTTTGGGACTCCTCCAAGCACTGCACAAATGAGATGGATCTGCTGTGCCCTTTACCTTTTCCCTAAGAGAGCCCTGTGATCATGTTGCCCACCACCAAAGAATGTGAAGGGAAGTAGGGGAAAGACTAATCTTTCTTTCCCTCAAACATCTTCTAATGATTCTGTGGGCTAAAAATTACCGCTAGTTATTCTAGGCCTAGGTTTCTGTGCTCTAATCCTGTCTGACCTTTCAGCATTGGACCCCAGTGATCCAGCCAGGGTGTCTGCTGGGAAATGTGGCAACTCCTTTCCTGACTGGGTTTCTCCCTACGGAAACCAGGAATTAAGAGTGGGAAGAAGATGGCTGTTATGATTCCAGTTCTTGTCCTAGTGGAGAGTAATGATGTAATGTACTAGGGCATACTCAGAAGCTAAAATGTCTTCTTGGCTCTGACAATACAGAGATAGCTTTAGGACATCCATCTGCTGCGACCACACCTCTGTCTGTACAGACAATAATCTGAACAATTCCCCACTGGAGCAGTAATTTCACTGAAACAGCTGCATTGACACATATGTTTAAGTAAATGCTACCCCTTTGTCTCACATCTACCTGGTAGTTCTGGAAAGAGAATTTTGCCCATACTAGCCATAAATGTAGTGTTTTGGCTTAGGGACAGATTCCAAAAACACACTGTGTCTGAAGACAATGTAAGAAGATTGTATTAGAGGTATTCCCTAAACTTTTCTATGCAGCTTTAAAGATATCATATAAGATATATCAGATTTAACACCTCAGTGATGACAATCCAGGAGGCTTTCTGTTACACAGAAAAACATAAAGAAATCTAATCCCAGTGGAAACGTTTGTATACCTACCTCCGCTATTAAAGAATAAAAAATAGCCTTTGTTAAGAAAAAAAGATACAATTTCTGTATTGCTTTTCCTACCATTGTGGAGCACATTACCTTGCTGTGATAAACTATTCCTTTGAAAGAAACAGAAGAGTTGTTCTGCTAAAGATTCACTGTTGTTCTGCTAAATGTCTGCCTGAAAGCACGTACCTGTTCCAAGGCACACGCACGCATTCACATTCAAATTATGCCACACATTAGTGATATTTTACAATCTGCAGCATGCAAGCACATAGTATTTTGGGGTCCATTCAATTTCTCTGTTATTCAGAATACAAAGAAATGTATTTTCTCTGCTCTAATTGTTAGGATTCAAAATTATCAGCAACATAATGGGCCCAAACTACTGTAACTGCTGGGCCATTTAGAGCCTCATTGGTGGCTGGCTGAATAGACCAGGATTACTGTAAGAGCAGCTGCTGCTGTTATGCCCTACTATAATACAACATTAGTAGAAAAGCGTGGAGACTGGCCATATTCTTTTCTGACAAATGTGGTGGTGTTATATTCAAACACACACACAGCCCTCTTTTTTGCTCTGATTGCAGCTTGTTTCTTTCTTTTGTCTCGTGGGCTCTGAAATCTCTGTGGACCAGTAGACTATGCCAAATATCCCCCTAAAGGTCTCTGCTCACTATGCCTTCAGGAGCCTCCACAGGTGCCTCTAATTTGGATTTAGTTTGCACCACTGAATTACATGTATGTGCATTTGAATGAAGATCAGCTTGTACTGCAGAAAAAAAACAAATTCCCTTTTTTTACACTTTGATTTCGGTATCTCTTTTGCAGATTTAAGAAGTTTGACAATAAGTATCTGAAGAAAATTTTAATTCGGGAACACCAGCCCAAATCCAGCCTTGTGTCATTGTACAAAAAGATGGAGATAAAACTGGCCATTGAGATGGCTGAGAGTGGCATGAAAATCTCAAACCCATCCACTGTTTCTTTACCGTGAGTATCAACCTCCTGACCCTTTGCAGAGTAGGGAGAGGAAGGAGGGGGACAAAAATGAGGAAATACCATGGTATTCCATGACTTCAATAGGAACATAAGAAAAAGAAGACCGTTATGAAAAGAGTAGTTGTAATTTGGTGTTCATCATATTTGCACTTTGGCTCTTTGTTCAGAGAGTGAAAATTAAAATGCACATTTTCTCTGTTTCTTTTCAATGGTGTGCAGTTCTTAAAATGAGTCATGAGTCTGGTGCAGAAGCTATTCTAGCTGCTTTAAATGACAGCAGTGGATCAGGATGGCTGTACTTGCCACTAATCTGGCTGGTGGGTTTTGCTCATCCCTGCTAGGTACTGAGACGCCTACGAGATGGCTTAGCACACAGGCCCTGACTCCACTATCCCAATCACAAATATTTGCTGAGAGCAGATTTCTTTGTAGCATTTGTAATTTTTGCTACTCCAGTCTGCAGTCCCTCAAACCGTCTTGCCATATTTTGGTACTTCTGTAACAAATTTGTCCAATTAAACATTGAGAATGTCCCTGTCAAGAAGGACTTGAGGGTACATGTGGATTGACATGTACTCATGTCAATGCTGGACATGAGCTGGCAATGTGCACTTGCAGCCCAGAAAAACAACCATATCCTGCATCAAAAGGAGTGTGACCAGCAAAGATGATCAGAGGGCTGAAGCACCTCTCCTGTGAGGAAATGCTAAGAGAGTTGGCATTATTCAGCCTGGAGAAGAGAAGGCTCTGGGGAGACCTGATTACAACTTTCAGCACCTAAAGGGAGCTTACAAGAAAGATGAGGACAGGCTTTTTTAGTAGGCTTTCTAGAACTAGGAGTAGGGGTTTTAAACCAAAAGAAACTAGATTCAGACTAGAAAAAAGGAAGAACTTTTTTACTATGAGGGTGGTGAAACACCAGAAGAGGTTGCCTGGAGAGGTGGCAGATGCCACATCCCTGGAAACATTCAAGGTTGGGTGTGATGGGGCTCTGAGCAACCTGGTCAGGTTGAAGACATCCCTGTTCATTGCAGGGTTTTGAACTAGATGTAAATCATTCTATGATTCTAGGAAACAGTAATGCAACTCAGCATCAGACAGTCCAGAGCTATCACTGAGGAAACTACCCTCTAGGAGAGAAGTCTGCACAAATCTTGATGCTTGCATGCTATAACTGACATGCACATACATATTTCTCCTCATTTGCAATGCTCTGTCTAGAGTTTGGACATTGAAGACACTTGCCTACACGAACTCTTTCCTGGGGTCTTCCTGATCACTGTTGCTGCTACTGCCTGCTCTTGTCTGCTGCATCATTAAACCTTTCTGCATTTTGCAGCAGCTTCTGGCAGGGTCCAATGTATTTTCCTTTGTTAATGGTCATCTCTACCCATACCAGAAAGTCCAGATACCAAATGGATGGTAAATTAAAATCTTTCTTGAAACTCGGCTTAATCATATCAAGATCTTTCTGCTTTCTTGAAACTGATGTCAGAATGCAGACCCAGTCCTTTTCTCTCTAAATCACTGTTTGCTGAATGGATGATATTAAAAGACTTCATGACTGTCAGGCTCCTTTCTGTCTGCTGTATTCCCCTAACTCTTCTGAGCCAAGAGAAAATGTGCAAAACTGTTAGACAATCCATGGCAATCAAACCATGTCCATCTTCTTTTCCTGAGGGAGAGAGAAAATAAAACAAATTGCTCCAGTGTGGTACAGAAATTCTCTTCTGAGCAGAGAATTTAGATTGAAAAATGTTCTATAATAAACAGCTGATATGATGGAGTAATTTTTGCCATCTCTACTCTGGCTATAATTGAATTTTACTGTGTATCATCCTCTGATGCACGGCTTCTCCTACTGAAAAAACCTTTTTAAAAGTGAAGTGTAAACTTAACAGCCCCCCCACCCCACCTCCCCTGCCCCCAGCCTGTGGTTCAAAAACGTTCTGATTCTCACAGGTTGTGAGTGTTCTAGGAAAAGACATGTATTCCCAACTCTTAATTGATAGATGTCTGCTGTCAGGAGCATTACTTGAACTAGTTGTTGGATCTTTGGTCTGAGCCATTGTAGAAGTTCTTGTCACCATTTTCCTGAGCAACTAAGTGAACCTGTGTAAAGGGTTTCTAAATGTATTTATAGAATGTCTGATTGTTATTGTTGAGATAGCTTGTACCTAAAATCCCTGTCTTCTGTGAGGATACAAACTCTGGCCATGAACACGATGAGGTTTGAAATAAAATTCCAGTGTATGGCATGTAAAAAATTATTAGCAGTGCCAGAGTAGTGAGAAAACCCTCACTTGCACTTCTGATCAGCCATTATGTACACAAGGGGGATTGCATTACAAGACTCAAAGCAGATCTCCATTGCTGTGAATTAGCAAAATTGCATTCATGCTGGTGTGATTCCTGCAGTTGGACAGGGTGTCCAATGTGCAGCAAGTATTTCCAGTGCATACTGAAAAACCTTGCCTATGGATTGTGCAACACAGAATCCATATTTGAATGAAAATCGAGCAATTGATTATGATGTTTTGGAGAATGTAAGGAGAGAAATGACAAAAGCAGAGTCATACAGATATTATCAAAGCTGTGGGTTTATGGCTGTTTTTTGGAGGACATGCTCATTAGAGAGAAAGATGGTTTGGTGCTGAGCTTACTTGTTGTTGGTTTCATACTGGTGCAATACTGACTTTGGTAAAATCAATACAGTACAAATCAGAACCAAGTGCTGTGTTCTCATTTGTGGTGGTGCAGTTGTGAGAGAGCTGCGCCTGTTAAATGTTAGTTCCTTCATAGGACTAGTAAAAATTGGTGAGCAGTTTACAAAGTTCAAAATTTCAGATATAACATAAAAAAAAATAATATTACACCATTTGTGGAGGTATCAATGTATCAAGTATCAACATATCATATCAACTATACATCTCCACATCTAAAGAAAGAAGTACTGTCAGGGTACTCATTACAGACAGTCAGTCAGCTTTCATGTCATATTGTAAATTCAGCTTTTTTTCTTCACAAGTGCAACTCCTGTGCTGTGCTTTGTTGTAATGTGTTGGAATTTTCCATAAGAACAAAGAAATATTTTCAGTAAGATTTCTTTATGGGTTTGGTAACATACCAATCTTTTGTTTGTTTGTTTGTTTGTTTGTTTTGTTCTGTTTTTTTAAAGTTCTTTTTTAATATATTGTATATTGCACATAGTAAAAGCAATCTGTTCCTTGTTACTACATATGTGCATTGTTATCTCTTGGGTAGGTTCATATCCAATCCCATGAAAAGAACGCACGTTTTTTTATTTGTGCTCCAGAACAATACAGATTATTTTTATGCTGTTTGTTCTCTTGCTACCCCAGCTTAACTGAAACTCAGGGAATTTTATTTATTCTATTTAATTCACTTTAGGAGAAAAATAATAAGCTTTTAAAAGACTTAGAACTGGCCACTTCTGTGCTGGCATGTGGAGGAGGTCAGGTATGTCCTAGCTCTAATACTGTACCTTCACCTATTCTCAATTTCTCTCTTAGTTTTTGTTTGACAAAAAAATTGTCAGATTCAGTTTTAGTCTGATGCAGAATGGAAACATGTTCCAGCACCTTGAAATATATCAGAAATTAAGTCTTATATTCCAGGGACTTTGGACAGGGCCAGGACACCAGGGCTCACTGTCTACTTAATGGTAAGAGGCAGTAAACTGTAAAATCCAGTCAGTTCATGTCCTACAGGTTTTCAAGATGCTCATGATATATCATAGAACAAAACAGTGGTAGTATTGTCAAAATACTATATTCCAATATTTTTCCTATGTTTACAGCATAATCTCAGATTAGCTTGAATCCATCTTCCTTTGCCATTAAAAGGTTTTAGTTTATTTTAGAGGAAGTATGAAATAAATGTACACAAAGCTTTGGCAATACTGTACATTGGTCTTGATCAATTTTTTAATTGCACAATTTACAGACAACACTTTAAGGACACCACTTAGCTGAAAACAAGGATTTGCAATCACTTTGTTTGTTTGGGTTTTTTATTTGATTTTTTTAGAGGCAGGAAAGAAAAATGGAGAAAGAAAGAAACCAGAAACAACAAGAACTCAGACTGATTCATCCTGGATGATCATTATCTATTTCCCTTTCTTTTCTTGGGAATTTATCCGAATGCTACATCTCACAGAGACTGACTGATGTAACAAAAACAGTTAACAATTCATAGCAGTCCCCCTCCATTGTTTTGCTAGTGAAAAAAACAGGCAGCTACAAGTAACAGTGGGCTTCTTGTCGATTTTTTTTTTTTTAAATACAAAGATGATTACCTTTTAGGTAGTTCTTTCATTACAAATGGGGAAACAGGGTCATCAGAAAGGAAACCCTATACATTCTCCTCACCACAGGGCAGGTCTTTCAGGATCCACAACTGGCATGTCCTTTAGTTCTTAGGGATTTTCTGCACTTTGTCAAAGGAGTTAAAACCAGTAGGATGGCAAAACCCAGACTGCCAGACCATACTGAGGTCTTTACTCAGACAGGAGGAAACTTGCAATGCCTTCTTGAATGTACAGCCGGTTGTGGCCCAATCTAATCATTAAATAGGAACTTCCTTATGAGGGCTAGAGAGAGAAGAGTTTCCGTTGGTAGCAGTATGAGGTTTAGGGCCCCATTTGACCACACATTATACAGATAAAATCTGAGAAAGAGCAACGTCTGACCTTTTTTTATTAATCTTTGGATGATTTTCTGGTGTTGCTGGTCACTGAAAGGCTCTTCGTAGCCTTCTGTTCTAGCATTAAAAATAGACTGTGCGTTATTTCACGGGATTCATATTTAATCAGCTCATTAACATCATATTTAATTTTCCCTTTTATTTACAGGAGTGGCAGGAACCGGCGTGCACACAGGCTGTCCCCCGCAGAGGTGGAGTCCATGAGAGATGTCCTGGCACACAATCTGTACCAAGTGCGACAAAGGGTGTGTGAGCCACCGGCTGCCGCGCGTTGTTTGCAGACCCAAAGCTCTTGTTTGCCCTCTCCGTTCCGCAGCACCAGCGCCGGCCCCAGGGGCACCTGGTGGGAGCCCGCAGCCGCTCCGAGCCGGCACCTGCCCGGGGAAGGCACGGAGGGGAAAAGCCCGGGCCTGGGCCCCGTATCTACGCGGAATAAAGGAAAGCTGATTATTTTTCCCCATCAGCTTTTCACCCTGACGGCAGCGCGCGAAAAGCCAGGAAGATCTGTGACTGAGCTGTAGAGGTCAGGCTTCCCTCGCTGCACAGCTATCCGGACGGGAAACCGCCTCCACGAGCCTGCCCGGGCCGCCGGCTCTCGGGGAGGGCTGCCTGGCCCGTGGGAGGCAGCCACGCTCCCCTGCGCGGGTGGGCGGACCGGCGGCGCTGAACGCCGCGCAGCCCTGCGTGGGAGCAGCAGCTCACCCGCAACAAGGCAGGAAAAGATAAAATTCCACGTCCGCCGTAGCTCCGCTTTACTCATTTGATGTTCTTTGCCCCCAGTAAAGCTGGCGTGATAATACCTGAGTAGGGATTTGTTTGGCAGAAATTCGTACTGATCCTCAGGGCCCCAGCCAGCCCCGTGTGTAGTACCGACGCAACGCAATCTTGGGCCCTGAATAGACAGCTCACCCACAGAAATGGGTGGTAGAGGATATATTACAGTAACCTTGAAATGACACCAATAAGTGGGGCTAACTCATCGAAGACACGTATACTAGAAAATGCTGGGCTGGCCTGGTCATTTAAATGTGGCATTATTAATATGATATTCATTCCTAGCATTGTTTGATTTTTCCCTGGCTAATTATCCTTATGAGATTAATTTCTTATCTTACCATAAACAATTTGCATATATGGTTATCTCAGATTACTGAAATGAACTCTCTCTTCAAAATCAATTACAGTAATCATTATTTGAACCAGTTGCTTCCTATGTGGTATTGAGAACTGCGTGCTTTTGAAAATGGAAGACTGGAAGTAAAATAATGCCTCTTCTAATACTTTCCTTTCAGCTCTGAAGGCCTGGTAATGCTCTGGCTCACCAGACCACCTTTACAAGAAGCCTTGTAAATGAGACTGAGATTAGATTCTGCTTTTTAAGACGGCTTATAAACTTTAGTGAAATTTTCTTTCCAAGGCAGATAATTATTTCCCCCATTTCACTAGATGTATGTGATAAATTAAAAAAGTTTGCCTTAAATGATGCTCAGTTTTAGGGTAATATTAATTTGTAGTTTGTCCAAGTTTGGAAGGGAAACTCAGCTGTGCATCTCATTCCGGAGATGTATTCTTCATTCCTGATCACATCTGCAACTTGCTTCTGGCTCAGTACCAAAGCTCAGAGGTGAGTTAGCCAGTTCTCTCTCTTTTGGGACCCGCCTCATACCTGTAGCTCCCAATTTGTGTGAAGGGATGACAAAGGCAGGACAAGCCCAGAGATGTTAACAGCCCTCTTAACAGGTGGCTACATTTTTATACACCTGCACTTTCAAGTCGATCAAAAATGGCATAAGAATGCAACCGCTGAGGTATGAGACTTACAGCTGTTTTCATGCTTCCCATCTTACTGTGCAGCAGTGAGGTTTGTGCAAGGCTGCATTTTCCTGTGTGTTAGCAAAGAGATCGGTTGGTGCCTGAGCTGAGGCGGATATACCCTTGGCCCTGTGACTGACCAGAATTATTAACATTGCAAATGCAACAAAAATGAGCTGAGTGCACTTTCTGTTTCAGGCACCACCATACAACCGACACAACCTACCTACCAACACAAATGAGACTCAAGCGCAAGAAATCCTCATCCGCCGGCAGCACAGCCTGAGGCAGAGCTGCAGGAAGGGAAACAGCTTGCCCTGGAGTAGACCGGTACCTACTGTGTAAACTCTCATTTATGTAAAAATGCCTCTGCTTATCTGTAAATATGGAAAGAGATACACATTTTTATATGCTTTTTGCTGTAATTAAAATGGATACTTTCCCCGGTGTGCTCACGCAGCACCTAAGAAGGAAGAGGTTCACTTAGCACGTGAACAGCAATGTTTTTATGTCCTACTTCTGTACACTGGTCAGAGATCAGCTACTCTGGCTGTATGTAGTAAAATAATGTAACTTCCATTGGATTTGCATATGCAAAACAGAGTATAATCAAAAAAAGCCTGATGCGAAGCCACTGACACCTTGCACTGACAGTTTGGACTCTTGATCAATATGAGATTTGTCTGACCAAATGTAGACATTTACACCTGAGATAATCACAGTTCAGGAAAAGAAGTAACTTTTTGCTGGATAGATTAGTTTTATTTAAATTTGTCACCTGAAATAGGAAAAGTGAATCTTAGAAGAACCTATGTCTCTCTGCTGACTGTAAAAAAACCCTCTAGGACTATTATATCAGACAGACACTTTCACTGGAGCTGACATTGAATTCAACCATCCAAGTCAAGCATTGATCTCGTTCATACCTCTCAAAATCTGTCTGTAAAAGTCCAGCATATAATCATCCCTCTTTGCCATTCCCCCCAAAAAATGCCAAGTGGAGGCAATCATGGACACTGAGCACATGTCTGTCTCATACACAGGTTAACACCAAGGAAGTACGCTACCTCTCTTTGCCTCAGGGCCCCAGCCAGACCACTAGACGAAAAGCCAGGCACGTTACTTTTACAGGTAATGGAACTGCTTTACTCTGTATTCTACTCCAGTAGTGAAAGAAACTGGGGCAGTTGTTCAGTGGACTTAACAGTATTAAATTAATACGTCCATGGAATTCCCTGGCCTCTTTAAATGAGCTACACTCCTCTCTGCTTTCTGTTTTATCTATCTTGTTTTTATGGTCATTACTGCAGCAGTTTCTGTCTTGTTCCAGCACCTCCTAGTTTTCTCTTTTTCCCCTCTTGCACAAATACTCCTGAGATCCCTGTGGTTCCACTTGGCCAAGAGGGCATTTGTATAATCCAACAAATGCAAATTATCTGTTCTCTGCAGCCCCACAGACACAGCTGTATGCAAAATTGTTAGGAGTTGCTGGACCTGTAGCCCAGTCCAGGCAAGGCTGACACATGCCCCCAGGTCCTCCAGGTATCCAGACTGGGCAGATATTACCAGCAGGCCTCCTCATTCCGTAATTATGTGCACATGTACACATGGCCAAGCACAAAGAGCAGCACAGACTAGGCACAGTGCTCACACATATGTAAACAGAACCAGTGGCTGCATTTTGGTCCTGTCTCTGACTGATCAGGCTGATAGATTATTAGTAAAAAATTACAAATACAAACATGCTATCTGAATCCCCAGTAGCTGGTCTCAGATAGACGGTCTGCTCAGTAGCTGGCCCTGACCATTTGGTGACACTTGAGCATGTAAACCCCTGGGGAGACAACCACATAGCAGCTGCTGGTGCTTAGAATCATAGAATTAACTGGTTTGGAAGAGACCTCTGAGATAATCAAGTCCAATCCTATGTACACACACACACACACAGAGTGTCTTCCACTCTGTGCACTGTAGGAGTCTCCCATAGCTGGCCTTGGGCAGCCAGTATTCCCTGTAGCAGATTCCTGGATCCCCTGGTCTCTTCCTGCCTCACACACAGGGACACACACATGCAAACATGTCCCTTTGTTACCCAGTTCAGATTATGGCCTTACAGGTAGCCAACCACAGACCCCACAGACTCTTCAGTCACTAGTCTGAACCTTCTACTTCCTCCAGTAGTCAACTCACAGACCTTCTGTTCTCCTCAGTCTTTGTCCCGGGTTCTTGCTCCAACAGGTGGTTCCCAAGCCTCTTATCCTACTCAGCAGCTACTCTGGCTTTGTGATTATAATAATTTTGCACTGACATATGCACCCACACAATATGCATGCACCCCAGTCGCTCCAGCTGCTGGCGCTTGGGCCTCCACACACACAAGCACACAGTATGGGGAGCTGCTGACCAAGGAATAGAAGTGGAGTCAAACACAAAAACAGGACAGACAGATTAGGTGCAGGGCATTACTGGACACACGTACTGACTGACCATTTTATCCTTTTTTTCCTTTATTTTTCTACACTTGTTTCTCCTTGGAGTTCCCATTCACTGTCTTTGTTTTCTGTCCTAAACATTGTATCCTAAATCCTGTGGTGTCAAACTGTTATCGCCTGGCATTCCCATAATGGGGCCTATACCCTTCCAAAACTCACTCTATCAGGTGTCCTAGGCAAACCCTCTTGAAGTCTCACCCTGTCCATGGGGATGATCACCCCTGTGATGGATCAGGGCAGGGGTTCATAATCTTTCCTCTGACTGTGGTACTGGGGCACCCCCACTTGCCATTGTGCCTTGGGGCTCCTCTAACTTTGTGAAGACGAGTCTCTGATCACATAACTCAACAAATAATCCTGTCAGAGTCTGTCTCAAAGTAGCTTGTCTCTTGTCTCCTATTGCCAGCTGACTCTATGAATATTTCTGTAATAATACTGGTGTTACTGGATAAAGTTACCAGCCACTGCCAGGTTGTCATATGTACCTGGTAAAATGCAGACCCATCCTCACACTCTAAGTAAGGAGGGAGAGGTTAGGGATGGAGCACCACTGAATTGTCTAAGAAAACATAGCAGAACTGTGTCTCGAGAAACATGGAATTTGGGATACTTGAATGTTCACCACTGTCTCCATCTATAATCTCTCTGACTTCTTGCTGAGTTTATTTATGTGAACCTGAAAGGCATTAATGTTCTTATAAAAATTCCTTTTAATTTCTAGCAAAATTATCTATAGCGACTGAAACCATATTTTTTATCTTCATATTTGTATCAAAACCTTGGACAATAAAGTTTGTTTCCTGCATGTGCAATTTTTTTTTCTTGCCCTTTTGTTTTACTGTGAAAGAGATGAAAGCAAAAGAGATCTGTGTAGGCAAACTATACTGCTGGTGGGAGCAGGTCTGACACACCCTGTGTAATCAAAGCACCCTAGAGTCAAACTCCTGGTTTCAGGTGAAACTCTTTTCTTCCCAGTTGTTAATCACAGGTCACTGGTAAACCTGATATTTGATGGCACTAGAGTCTTCTCCTTTGTCACACTTTTGTTTTCTGCTGTGGGTTTAAAAGTGCTTTTCAACCATGGTACCTACCAGGTATACTTGTGAAATTTGTGTAAAATTGAAAACTACATAAAGGAGCACTTTTGCCCTGTAAAGGCACTGGGCAGGTCTGCAAGACCTCAAAAGATAGCTGAATGTGCTTATTTGCTGGGGTTTCAGAGTAGAGACAAGGTAAATAAAATCTTTTAAACATCAGCTTTGGGATGAAAATAAAAAAATAGAGTTATTTTTAGTTCTTGACTTCTCTCTTATTCTATAGTAATTATTTAAAATGCTTTGGTTACAGAGTTTAAAACCATAATGCTATATTTTATTGAATACCCTTGCCAATACCATGGCAGTTCTCTTTTCTCTTCTTTAAAATATTAATTATTTGTCTATTTTCCTTTAGACCAGCATAGAAGTGGCTCTGATGCCTCATTGCCATTAACGTTCAGACCCCAGCCCCGACTACGGCCGCTTGAAGCAAAGCACCACCAAGAAGAGCTGATTCCAATGGCACACTTGGATAGACAAGCAGGTCCATCCAATCTGTCGGGTCGAAAAGGAAATTCAATCAGACATCATCGTTTCACCAGAGCAGACAATCGAGCTCTAATGCCAAAGTCTGAGCTCACTGTGAGAGAAGTAGAGGAGTATGAGTCAGAAGAAGAGACAGAAACAATGGCACCAGCCAGGCCATTAGTTATATGAGGAGCAGAGAAGAGCAGTGTTTGCATCTCTAGGGCCCCTTGTGCACTGCTCCAAAGGAAATAACAAAGTTCTTTTTATATGAACCAAACTATGATTTTCCTTTTGGAACCAGTGTCCTTGTTCTCGTATCGCTTTCAAGCACTGTATCAAGATACTTACTGGCTCAGAGAAGACTCAAATTTTCAAGTGTTTATATCAAGCTTTCTTTCCAACAAAACGCTTCAGGAAAGATGAGAACATGATCTTTGTAGAGGTTTGAACATAGATTTAAGCAACAGTAGTAGGGCTCAGTCAATGCTATGGGTAGAAGCTGATACTGTCTTTGTTCTATGTTATGGTCTGCATCCAGAGGAAAGAAATTTGTAAAGGCATCCTTGACACATAAATGCACAGGTTGAAGACTTGCACAGAGCTTTTGACCTCAGAGTATCTGAGAGATTCCAGGAAAAAGTTAAAAGCAGAAAGGCATTTTTAGGGCATGTAAACTGAAGAAACAAGACCTTAAGTCAAAAGGGTTTTTAATGGACATTTCCAGCACTTGGGAATTTTTTGTCAGCTCAGATTTGGCTCTGAAAAAGTGCCTAAAGTCAGTTGCTGTGATGGTCTATAACTCCTGCTACTTAAACCAATTTCCTGTCACCTCACTGCATTGGATGAATAAAGGAGGTATCCTTGTATGCACAAATCCAGAGGACTCTTCAGGCAGAGTGCTGTCAGGATACCTTTTATTTGTAAATGTGGCATGGCAAGAACCTACACAATATTCTTGTGATTCAGCAAGTGGGAGGCTTCATTGTAGAGTATCTAACCTCCATTCCCCACTCCCACCTTGTGTGCCCAAAATGGGCCAATCTTCACGCTAAAACTGGACCAGCACTGCTGTAGGTGGGAAGTAAGAAACTGGGATTAAAGGTAAAGGGAACCTAACCTTCTAGCCTGCTGGCTAGCAGGAAAGAGAGACCCTGTGTTCTATATGTTGTACAGAGAAGTATTTATGGGAAAAGCAGAAATAACCAAAAGGTTGTGCACCGAAGCATATGACTTTTCAACCTTTCTACGGAGCTCCCTTCCAACTGTTCCTGTATGCCCACGGTCCACTCTCAGTGGTAGTTCTTCCTAGTGGTAGGAGAAGCAAGAAGTATGGTCTGGAATAATTTTAGATAAAGGCTAAGTCCTAGACACCTAGTTCCTCTGATGGAGCTCTTTTCTGCAGCATTGCCACTGTCATCTGTGTCTTGAAACTTTACATGAGCTGATTTTATCCAGAGGGATGAATTGAATCCAGAAGTGTGTAAACCCACTCTTACAGCTCAAATCTATGGTTAAGAAATGCACCAAGTTCAGGCATGTTTTTGTCAAGTTTCCTTCTCTCTCCTCCACTCAGAGCATGCTTAGCTGCCCAACTCAAGGTCTGTAAATGCTACTCTAAGAGTCAGAGAGATAAGAATTAGAGATAGCAGTGCCACCTGTATGTTTCTTTTTTTTTTTTTTTTAATATTATTGTTAAGTATTTATATGTCCTGGTCCATAAAAATCTTAAAAGTGTAAGTTATGACTTCACACTTCTTACAAAGGATTTCTGGTTCAGGACAGGTAGAATCGAAACAAACAAATTTGAAAAGCACAACCAGAGGAAAAAAAAATAACAGCTCTTCTCCCCCTTCTCTCATGATTGCATCTTTTATGCTTAGCAGGTCATAATGAATCATCTGTATTGAAATTGTACAAAGCTTTATGGAACTCAAGTTTTGTTTGTATTTCCTTATTGTGCCAGAGAAATTATACAACTTCCTTTTATGAAAACACTGGTACATTATTAAAACAGGGTAGGATTTTGCTTTTGTAGCGACACTGAATTAGCAATGAAATACAGTTGTGTACCTGAAAATCAACAAATAAACCCAGCTCCACCAAAGGAGGAAGTTCTCTACAGAGTTTTTAAACAAAAGCCTTGTGCCAGATCTCAGTCCTATAGCAAGTTATATTGACATATCATAAATCTAAATTAAAACGTGATACTAAGGGAAACAGTTATATCAGTTAAATCATACGGAATCAAGTCTTAAATTGCATTGTGAGCCACCCAGTTGCCACATGATATTTAATTGAGGGCAACATTAGTACCTATATGTGGTAAGATGTGGTTCTTAGGCCACAGAGGTGCATGGAGTAGGGTGGCAGAGGTGTGGAACCTGCTTCTGCATTGCAGAGTCATGAGGGTGTAGGATCTCCAAAACTGGCTGGTGGGTGATATGAATTGCTGGCAATCCTTGGGGCCAGTGACTGAGAGAAAGTGGAAATCTGAAAGTAGGGGGAAGAGGGCATAATGTCTTATCTTCAAAAGGAGGCTCAAGAGAGAGGTTTAACTGAGGAATTACTGTGAGCCGCAAATTCAGCGTTTCCTCTTTAAGAAGATTTAATCAATGGCTTGTCTGGGGGAACTGGACAGAAACAAACTCTGGGAGATGAGGAGGATTAATGTCTGGAGTGGCATGGAAAGAGACTAAACATACATCATGAAAAAGTCTGTGCAGTTTGGTCAGTATATGTTTGAAAAACATACTCAAAATTGACTCCCAAATTCCTTAAATATTGTAGAAGTCATAGACCATTATATAATCACCCATTGTAAGTAGGGAGCAAAGCATTCAATTTCTAATGGTTTATATTAGAATTAGAGAAAAATAATTAAGTCTTTCTAAAATACTAACAGAATACTAACAGAACTAGTGCATAGATGGAGATTAATCTCTCTCTTCTGCTTAATTTCTAATCTTTTCTTTGATGAAACCAGTGGACCAGAACTTCAGATATGTAAAGCTGTAGAGCAACTAGAAATTAATAGAGTGCTCTCAGATTTTTCAGTCTGGCCCCCAAACTCGTAAAGTCTATTTTTAGTTTTATTTCCTAGCAATTAGTAAATAGAACTGGAAGAAAATTTCCTTCTGTGCCATTAATTGATGTTAATGGTTTTGCTGGCCAACATCCAAGAAGCAATGCTGCAGATGCCTATGGTGGTGGGTTGGAGAAGGGGGAAGCCCTCAGGCCTGGGTTTAGGCCTAGTATCTGGAGGGCGTGCTCTCCCACCCTGCCTCCCTGCATGTGGTCAGGGAAACCCCGGAGAGAATCACACAGACCACACAAAGAGGCGGGTGAAAGAGAGAGTTTATTGAAAGGCAGGGGCCTTATATAGGCTTCAGGAGGATCATGAAACAACCAATCCCAATGTCTCCTGAGGGT
>JAWWES010000001.1:86811447-86830577 GCA_035583135.1 Lophotriccus pileatus
ATGTGTAAACAACATTAAAACCTTTTGTTTCTATACAGGATTTTTCCACCCTGTGTGTGGTGGACTCATTGCCACAGATGCCTATATAAAGTATGTTCTAAAATATAAACTTGCACGTTTTATTTTTCATGGTTATTTCATACTTGTGGACAAAAAAGTTCTTCTTAGCAATAACTACAGCAATATCTTATTACAAGTAACTTACTCCATGTCTGTAGGCTTTCAGGCCTGTTCATAAAGAAAACAGAAGTGGTTTAGGGAATGAATTTAAATCCACTGTGTGTGGGCATTCTTAAACTCTTTAACCTGGGTCACATCCAGGAACCTTGTGCTGATAATTTACAAAGGTAAGTCAATTCAAGATCTTTTTTTTTAGCCTGGTACTCTGGAATTTAAATTGTATGCTGACTTAAGGTGAACTGGAACAGGAAACTCATGCCCAGAAGGTGGAGAATTATTATTCAAAATCCAGAGAGGAAACAGGAACTCAGAGAATTACGACTATTTCCTTGGGCAGGAGGATAGTGCAGGATAGGTGAGTTTCAGGAAGGAATAATAATGAATAGCTTTTATCTTTGACAGCAGACAAAATAAATCACAACCTTGTTGTGGTTTAACCACAGCCAGTAATTCAACCCTATGCAGTCACTCATTCGCTCCCCCTCAGTGGGATGAGGGAGAGAACTGGAAGAGCAAAAGTGAGAAAACTTGTGTGTTGAGGTAAAGATGGTTTAATAGGTAAAGGAAAAGCTATGCACACAAACAAAGCAAAACAAGGAATTAATTCACCACTTCCTATGGGCATTTGGAGGTTCAGACATCTCCAGGATAGTTGGGTTCCATCACGTGTAATGGTGTTTTGGGAAGACAAACACCATCGCTCTGAATTTCCTCCCCTTCCTTCCTATTCCCTCAACTTTTATTGCTAAGCACAACGCTTAGCACGGTGTGCTAAGGATATCCCTTTGGTCAACTGGGGTCAGCTGTCCTGGCTGTGTCCCCTCCAAACTCCTTGTGCACCCCCAGCCTGCTCTCTGGTGGTGTGGCATGAGATGCAGAACAAGTCTTGACTGCATAAGCACTGCTCAGCAACAACAAAAACATCCCTCTGTTATCAACACTGTTTCAGCACAAATCCAAAATACAGCGCCGTATGAGCTAATATGAAGAAAATTAACTCCATCCCAGCCTAAACCAGCTCCCACCTAAACAGAACTTGGTAATCAATGAGAGAAATAGGACAATAAGAACAGTCATAATGAGAAAAGAGTTTAGTAGTAAAAGCAATAGTGGTCAAATATTGCAATATTTTCTGCAGAATACTGCAGGAAAAGGGAAGGAGTTATCAAGGTCAATAGTAAGTTGTGAGCAGCCTGCAGTATTTTCATATTTATTGCACAGTGCAATTAATTGTTAGATCCTGTTGCTTTGGCTGCAGGTATTACTTTTCAACTAGTATCCCTGGCAAGTAAGAATGTGTGGTAAAAGGAAAATCTCTTCCTTAGAGAGCTTAGCATCAGGGATGCAGCAGCAAGGGCAGTGCCGGCAGTCGGGACATGACAGCAGCTGGTGTGGGGAGCGGCCAAGCTGTGCCCTCCAGAAATACCAGATGACAAGAGTGCACCGGAAGAAGGTATTGCTATGTTCTCTCTTCCAGGGGCAATAGTGCCCACCCCTGTGCAGTCAGGGCTGCCTCTGCCACCTGTACAGCAGCCATATGACACGATGGTTATGTGATAATGCCAGCAAGTGGGGTGGGGAAGGATACTATGAAAGACCCGAAAGCAGTTTCTGAGTTACACTAGGGGATTTGATCCTGATGCAAAGGAGTGCAAAAGCAGGGGGGGGATAATTCACCCCATGGCATGGCTTAAACTTGGAGTGAGTGGAGTGTCTAGCAAAGCCAGAGAGGAGGAGCTGCAACCAGAAAAGAGCAAATGTCCCGATGGGAGCTCTAGGTGGACTAATTTACTGCTGTGTGTGTGGGCCAAGGAAGTAGGCTGGCTTAAAAGACAAAAGTTCAGATATATTAAAAGCAGGTAAGGAAGGCTATACGAGATTCAGAAAAGTACGTCAGAGTTTCAGGCTGGAGAGACTGGTAGAGAAGACCATGTTTAATATGAGAAGGATAGCTTAATCCATATTTATGAGAGAGGTAGTCAGAGAAAGAGGACCAGTGATATCTGCAGGGGAAATTGTCAAATTGCTACAAATGAGAAACGTGACTTTTAAGTAACAGAAGATGAAAATAGATGTGAAGTGCTTCACCAGCAGCCTTTTTTGCTGGTGTGTCAGTTTTGAGAACTGACACTTTCAAAGTTTTTTTCTGCAGCTATTATATCCCCAAAACTCAAATTTTATTGTCATATATTTGTGGAAACTGATATTCAAAAGCCTGTGGAAGACTCTGGAAAATATAACAAATATTTCCAAGCTTCCTCTCTTCATAGGTACCTTTTCTGATTTTCTCTGCATATGGATAAAACATATGAGATTTCCACTGAGAGTGGAAAACCAGATTACCTTATCTTTATATTTTGTTTGCTTTTTAGGCAGGACAATTACATTTATTGTTTTGCCAAACTCACTACACTGGAGAAACTTAAAATTAAAGGTGTAAAGTTACACGAGTAATATTCTGAATCAGTTAAAAGGACTACAAATCTATTGAGCTAAGTTTCCTAATTCATTTCATTTTGAGAATCTGCCTCAATGTTAATCACAAGTGAAACTCCTTTTTCTTTCTTTCTTTGGTTTCACAGGTGTGAAATTTCAAAAGTTAATATCAGTTCTTGTTTACTTCTAATCCACCCTTCCTCATGGAAAAATTTGGCTACATTTCAATCATGAGAAACGAGACATGAACTGAAGAAAACTGCACCAAACTCTGATTTTCAGGGTTTTCTTTGGCAGGGCAGATTGTAGCCAAACCAATAGAAAACAGCTGATAAGGAATAAACATCCAAATTGAACATCATCCCTTACTTTTTTTCCTACAGTCTTGCAGGAGAAAAGTAGGAAAAAAAAGAAGTATCTGTCAAGAATAGCCCCAGTGAGCTGGGGGCACAGATATTAGCCATCTGCAAAATCCCTTTACCCATGCAAACACAAGTCAGATCTTTAGACATCTGCTCAGTGCTTTCCCATCAGAAACCTATTCTGCTAAATATAAAATTATCATAAAAGAAGCTTGAAGTTAAACTGCTGGCACCTGTGTCAGGTATTAATTTAGACTCATTATTTGATACTAAGCCTAACATCATTTGCTCCTTGATCAAATAGACTATCAGTAGTGATACAAGGTGAAAATAATGAGTTATGCACAAATGTCAAAATAAAAGAACTCTTACTTTTTTTTAAGATCTCTTTTAGGATATCTTGGAATAAAACCTATAACCCTTTAGCTAGCTTTATTCATGACTTTATTTGTCATTTCCCATCATAGCAGCCTGCAGTGGGTGAGAAAACAATATGTAAATGAAAGTCAGCTATCCAGATATATTCAACTTCAATATTACATGATAATGAATATTGACAATATTTGCAGTGCTACACAGTGTCTTCCAGGTGCTGTATGAAGACAAAGCCCAGACAGTTCAGCAGCAGGCCATCCTGAGGTTTATGCCAGTGTTAGAACCCTATATGTAAGGTGGTGAAACTTGCACAAAGAAAATGAGTCGTGTGTACACATACTAAAAGAACAGTGCCAGGAACAAGAGACACTGGTTCCTTGACGCAGAGTCTACTTTTACTTCCTTTAAGCTTTCAGGTGACTGAAACCTACATAAGGAACAAAAGAACAAGCTGAAAGTGTTCATTCATCTTTCACCATAAAAAAAGAAACAATCTGCACAGAAAAATGTGTATTGTTTGTGCACTGCATCAAGCCAGACATCAGGACCTTCTGCTTACAAATACTCAGTGTCCTAAAACACATCATAAAATGTTGCCATATTTAAGATATCTATATAAAATATATTAAATGTGTAAAAAATACCTTTTAAAGTCACTTTTCCCTAATACATTCACTGTTGTTCCTTGACACTCAGGCCTAAGTCACACACAGGTGCCTTGAGCCATCTGTGTTGCCAGGTTTGGTGTAGGAACCACAGGAGTGCTTTACTCCCTGAATCAGCAGTCAGAGGTTAGGGAGACCCCTTGGAGCTGCTTTAGGGCAGCTGGACAGCACCCTTGGGGCTGAAGTTGGTGGGGATCTGCTCAAGGTAGCTAATGGCACTTAAGGCATAAATCAGTTGAACACGTCGGTGGCTACAGTTCAGCCTCCACTGACTCCAGTGGGAGCTCAGACACCTACTGCATGTGTAGACACCTTAATGTTGAACATATGACTGCAGCTTACTGTGCCTGAAGTAGTGTTGCACTATGATCCTTTTGGCACCTATGAAAGAAAAACATCTTTTCAAAGCTATGCATTAAGACTGGTTTAGCTTTGAGATGAATCTTCTTTTCATCCTCATTAAACTAAGCTATTTCTACGTGTACACATAAAAAGGGAATTATATATATATATATATATATATATTTAACAGTGTCTCACTGTGTACAACTCCTATGTGTAGCTGATTCCTAAAAGACTCTCTGTCTGCAAACATATTTGGCTCCATCAGCTGTAATGGCTTCAGCAATAGAAAATTGCGAAGCTCACATTACTGCTGGCTCAAATGGACCCTTTGGCTTGAATTCCTCTTCATAATAAATATCCCAAAATCTTTCACCATCATTTTCATAAGTATGCAAACATAGATTTAAATGAAAGTGATGACTGCTGAAAAATTTGTTAAAGTCTTAGCAATTTGAAGGAGCTCTTTCAGAAGCTTTTTTCATATTTTTTGCTAATGTAAAAATGCCTGATACTGATTTCCTAAGCACTACAGAGCAAATAGAACAGCTGGTGCCAAAATCAGATTTTCGTGTCTTGTTCCTAGGTAATGAAGAGAAAGACAATGACAAAGCTCAAAACATCACTATAAACAAGTTAGCATGAATTGTTAAGTTCCAAAGCTGAAATGAGCTCTCTTTATTATTATTGTTATTACTATTTGTGCGTTTTTGCTTTAGTTTGCTTTGGTTTGTGTTTTTTTTTTTTTTCCCCCATCCTCCCACTATGTATAAATCTTCCTGTACTAGTCTCTAATTGATAAACTAAAATTCTGCTAGATGAGATCATTAATTCTGCTTTATCTTCTGGAAAAGGCATACTTTCACCAAAGAGGAAAAGTGCTGCAGTGACCTCTGTTGATGGAATTAAGCAATGTATTTAAAGAGCAAAAAAGGAGAGGTGACACATTCAAATGCTCTGCTGGAAATAAATAGAACCAAAAGTAAGCTGTGCTAAGAAGGAACAACTTTCATGATGCATATCAAAAAGACTGTTTCCCAACACCCGCTGAAGTCAGAATTCTTATCAGGATAGTTTTCTTTTAAAAAATATTTTTAGAAATTTTTTTCATTTTTTGTGTGGAATTAAAAAACATTGGCATGAAGACAGAAGACATAACACATAAGGGGAAATGTGGTTTTTTGCAGTGCTATACTGCATTCCAGGAGTTTGTATCACCAAAGGAAAACATCATGCCTCTATGTATTACAAGACTGGAATTGAGTGACCAGTTCCTTGTGCCAAACTGACACACGGTATTCTTGAAGTTTTGAGGCAAAGCAGCTTTCCAGTTGGCAGGCTGCCTATGGCAGAAAGAAGTATCTAGGAACTGTCATGCCCTTATGACCAAGAATTTGGAACATGTCTTTATGGTCTAGTTCTGATACAGGAAAATGATTAAACACGTAAATACCCACAAAGATCTGGACCTTAATGCTTAACTTCAAGATTGGGAGTAGTCTCATTAAAGCCAAGCCTTTAACAATTGATCCCATATGAATAAAGTTATTGAAATCAATAAGAAATCTCCCATTAAGAGCTAAGTAGTTTGTGGAAATGGGAGTATTGTGTCTGTATTTGCTTTCAGATTTGTGCCTTTGCTAAGAGCTACTAAGTATTAAACAAAGGCATAAATAAGGAACAGGGCTTTGTGCTTTTAAAGTTATTTTATGTTTTTGAACTGCCCAGTAAAGAATTGGCACCCACAATGCTTGGCTTTCCTAGGAGCCACAGCAATACAAATTGTTACCTTTTTCCTTAGATGTCAGCTGTTATGGCAGGTCTGACCATGATCACCAAGATGGAAGTTCTCCCTGTTCAGGTATTCCAGTTTGTTAATGTCTCCACCAAAGCCTGAGAAGTTTTAATTTTAGTATATTTCCAGAACCACTGCTGTCCGTAAAACATCCTTCTCGCAAGAGACAAATGGATATTGCTAATGACATTTTACGAGTATCTACTATGGTATCTTAATTAATGATTTGTAGAGAATGATTTCTGCAAGTGTAAGGAGAGAAAAATACCAAGTTCATTATGTTTTTAATAAAGAGTATGAAAAGCTGTACATAAAGCAATATCTTATTTTGATACAGATAAAATTAAAAGCCAAAATAATTCACCAGTGCATTATGATATTATTATCTTAATATTATTAGAGGTGTACTTGCTCTGTTAGTCTAAGAACATCAAGATACACCAAATTTAAAGAATTAAAATCAATCCTAGTTTGCATATGCTGTATATGTTATGACATCTTTATACAATTTTCATAGTAAAGCAAAATATTATAGCTGCCTCTTTGAGAACTACATGCTGCCAGGCATGAAGAAATTATTGATTTATCTTCTATATATAATTAATTATTCTGAAAAAGATCCTCATTGACTACTGGGAAATGTTGGTGTTTTTTTCTCTCTGCATGCATCTGACTTGTGCACAGTGGTCAGGATGTGAGGTGTAGCTGGGTGGTAGGTTGGATCAAAGATTTCTTTTCCTTAATGTATTATCATCCTACAGAGACCAGTACATGTTAAAGGACTCCAGATACACACTCACCCTCCTAAATATAATCCAAGAGAAGGCTCCATTCCTGGCAGTTTATATATTAAGTAAAGTAATTCTATGTTAGAATAGCACATAGAACCATTCTGTATGAAGAATAATTATTTTCTGCCAATTATTGTCTTACCTTGTGGTAAAGAATTTTTTTTTCGGTTGTTTGACATAATTTTTAAATGAACATTTGTGATATTGTACAAAGCTACAGCTTTTGCACTGAGACTGAAATCACCCATGCTCTGACAGCTAAAGCTGAGTCCCAGTTCCACATGTATTAGTTTTGTGACCTCAGGTATAGTTTAGGAAGCAGGTTGTGACTCAAAAGAAATCAAAATACCTTCTTGTCACTTTTTCTACTGTGCATTCTTAATACTCAGCATTCAGGCTTTATAATTTAGTTATTTTCCAGTTTAAAGTTATAGTGCATTTATGAACAAGTTCCTGAGTTTTGTTTATGTACCAGTCTTCAAAGGTCATCTCTTTTGGCTTATCTTATGGAAGAGAAAGGAAAAAGTCAGCAGTCATCTTTTTTAACATCTGGAAAAGTATCTTTTTTCATACAATTATAACTGTTTGACAGGAATTTGCTCAAAGTTAATGAATATCTTTGGATAGAGATTAAAAATGGAAAATTACATCTTCAGAGATGTACTTTTCTTTAAATTACTAGTATGTGAAAACTGTTTTGGAACTTTAATTGCTGCTACAGGCTTACTACAAAATAAACTTTGCAATAAACCCTGGCTGATCCTTATCTATAACCAAACAATCTCAAGACTGGCAATAGCATAATTTAGGGTGAAATCACATTTGGATTTGGATTTTTTTTTGCAACTGAGTTCAACAAGGAAGGATTTTCTCTTTCAAACAGCCCCAACTTCTCCTCCTCTCTGTATGTGGGGATTATCTGGATCCTGCAGTAATTGCTGGTTGGGTCAATTGCTTGATTTTCTGCAGTGAGGAGAATTACATACTTTCTGGTTTTGGCCTGACGCAGAAGCATTCGGGAATGATTTCTCAGGGTAAACTGGACAGTCCAAACCCAGAGTTTCAGTGACCTCATGAGTTAGAAGCCAACTTCTCTGCTCAGTGCCAGCTTTGAATCATACCAATTATGCCTGCTTCCAAAAACTGCATCTGAACCTGCCGTTCTTTTGACCCTTGTGATTTTGGCAATTTGTATCTCTCTGTTCATCCTATTTTAGCATGCTGCAGGTGAGAGAAACCTGAGTCTCAATCACAGGAGAGGTGGTTTCATCAAAAATTACCAGAGAGGCAACCACTGCAAAGTTGATAGGGAAAATCCCTTCTCATGATAGAATCACAGAATGGTTGAGAAGGGATCTCTGAAGGTCATCTAGTCCAATCCTTCATCCATGATTCCTTTCTCATCTAGTGAGTAGTCACTTGGAAAATACCTGGGGAATGCATGCTACTACAAGTCTCTTAGCAAGGGCCAAAAGCCATATTCCACCCCAGCACTGTAAGAAAATATTCAGGAAAAGAGGTACATGCAGTGACCAGTGAGGGAGTGGCACCTTACTCAGATTGATCCATGATTTTAGTAGCAGCAGCGGGAAAACATAGGATTGGAATCCACCATATCTGGCTTCAGATGTGTGGTCAGCTTGTCAAGGTGAGATGTCTTTCATGCTCAGCTGTAAGAGGCAGCATCTACAGGCAGTGATTGATGAGCCTGGGCAGCAACAAGTGGGCTGCTTTGAAGTGCCTGCTGCATTCCAGCATCCCTAAATAGATCCCAAGGTGCCATTGTTAAAGGACAGATGAGGCACCCTAAAAATAAAATTATGACTGCCTTTAATGAGGAGTTGAAGGGGGTTTAATAGATTTTGGCCTTTCTATGATCAGCATCTGGATACATTTTATGAGAAGATAGGGCTGAACTTGTGAGCTCTTGTTAAAAGCATGGTGATACTTTTTATTATATTTCCATACCCAGATACTTGCATGAGCTCTAAAAAAGCAATTTTCCACAATCAGAGCAGCTGTATCATCACCTGTATCATGAGCCCTGTGCCCATGTTCATCTAAGAAGCCCAGCTATTTTGCATAAAGAATTCATGTGCTCACATGTGCATTGTATTGTGTCTTCGAATCCTGCTGCTAGGACTGTACTACACGGAGGATCAAAAAATTGTTAGCCCTTCACTACTGGACTTCATACAGCTTCAAGTTTTAAGGTATTTGATTTCTGCAATAGAAAACACAGGTCAGAGAAATTCCTCTCTCCTCTCCAAGGTTTTTTTGATTACCAACTGCTCAGGTTTATTTCAAACACTGTGGGATGGTTAATGCTACCATTATAGGATTGGCACCAACACGCTGATCTAGCTGAGATGAGAACCAAATTGCTTATGTGACAACTTTATTTCCCCACAAGACAAGCAGAGATTGATTGCACAGGACAGATATGCAGCCACTGCTCCTCTCCTCAGAACTGACATTTTCCAAGGCACCTGAAAATGGAAAAGGGGATTTACTTATTTCTATATATCAAGAAATGATAGATTTGTCAATTCTGTTTGAAATTTTGCTAATTCCATTTTTTTGGCAGTATATTCCTTCCTCGGAAGGTATATATGGAGTTTCACATGGAAGTAGTTAAAAAAAATACTTGTAGTTAATGACTATGAATATAACTGCTCCACCTTTTTTTTTTTTTCCATGATGCAATGTTCCAAGAAAGACTGTTGCATAAGAAAGTAATCAGAGGCAGGTTAAAATACAAGGAAATGGATACAATCTTCTCAGTAAAGTAATACTACCCTGACATGGCTTCTATGAGTAGATTTGTTTGTTGTAGGTGTCAGAACACACTTTACCATTCCTCTGCATTTTTCTACCATGCTTATAAAAATGGTTTTCTTGAGGGTTTGGGTTTTTTTGTTTGTTTGCTTGCTTGCTGGTTTTCTTCCCTGTGCAGCCTTTTTTCGTATTAAAAGGTAGGTTCACATTCTGATACCCATATGTAATTGTGGGATCAAATCCTGCTGCTTTTTTTATAACTTTCAAATGCTTGTAATTAAGTTGGGAACTCTAACATTTACGTATTTATGCCTAGCTGAAACAATTTAAAAATACAGGAGCAGATTCTAGTTGCAATATCTGCATTCATGAAGAAATGGAAAAATAATTTCAAATATAGGACTATGTATCAGAGCTAATTACATGGAAGATATATAAAATATAAATAAAATTATACTCATATGTGCATGTATGTGTGGTTGTGTGTACACATATTGATATCAATATTAAATATCTCTCTATATAAGGAAAAGAGGCTGGCTGTTAGTTGTTGCAGAAGCAGTAGATTTGTTCTCTAGTAAACTATTATCATTCCAGTATAATCAAACCTAGAATATAGATAGATAAAGAGGGTATGAGAGCTAAAGTGATACTGGTGATCACCAAAAGACTGTGAACACTGAAAAGGTTCATCGGATTTTTTCAGTGGTATAAGTTACGTATATCTTGCATTTTAAATGTTTATCAAATGCTGATAAAGCTAACAGAATTCATCTCACTCAAAGGAAATCTGATATCTTCCTCATTATGCCAGTGTGTCCAGTTTGTTTCTAGAGGAGTGAGAAACCATTAATTTATTAAAAATTTCCACTCACCTGAAAGCTTTCCAATGAAGAGTCCATATTTTTCTTCCCCTGAAAGCTCCTGTATCCATCTTCCCAATTTAAAATGGCATATAATATTCTTTGAGAAGTTTTACAATATCAGCAATTTGTGTTATTGCTTTTCTTTTTTTTTTTTTTTAATTTGGTAACCTCTGATAATGAAAATACTGTGCACTTTTCTTTACACTCTTTTGGAGTGTTAAATAATAGGGTTCAATAATATAATCTCTGAGATCATGAGAAACCTTTTTCTAGAAAAGAAAGAGATTTGATGCTTGACTACTGCTTGCTCTAACCACTGCAGCTTTGCTCTGTTAACCTCACATACCGATGTTATTCCACTTAGGAACTGCTAAAATCCAGGCTGTAGGTTAGGGGGTATTTCATATGCAGCTGAATATGGTACCCTTTATGTCTGTAGTGCAGAGGCAGAATTTAGCAGCTGTAGTCCTTTTGACTCTAAATTTATGGTGTCTACAGGGGACTTCAAACCAAAGCCTTTCTTTTAACTCTCACAGCCTCGCTGACTATATTCTCCCAAACACACTTCATTTTTAAGGAGCAATGGTAAGGGTGGACTTTCTTGAATGAATGAATTATATTCTTTAATTTCTTACCTGATTGTTTTGTGCTAACTTTCCCATGGACAGGATTATGTGAAGAGGTGAGGAAGGTTTATTTTTACACATGAATCATAGGAACAATGAACTGGACTAATTTTTATTGAAAACAAGCCATAAATAACATTCTGTGTAAAATTTAAAGCCAAACTTCCACCAAGTCAAGTGGAAAACCTATGTTCACATCAGCCTACTGGTCATAAAGTCAGGCAGCTGAGATCATTAGTTAAAGATTCTGCACAGGTTTATTACCTTCTCCAATGAAAATACAGTGACATAAGAGATGAAAGCAATAGCTAATTAACTTCAGTGGATAGGGTGGATTAAGAGAAATAAGAAATAAGGAAAACTGAGGAAAGAGAAGCAAAATACAAACTCAAGACACTGAAAAGAATTCATCAACTCTTGAAATGTTCTTTCTGAACTCTAAAAGAAAGTTATACATAGTGTATAAAAAAATAACATCTATTCTAGGTTAATTCTGTTTCCAGATAAAAAACTGTCACTGTTCAAACCGTGCATACACAGTATTAGTGTAGAGGCAGTTAATTCTTTGGCTGACCAGCGTAGCATTTCACAAACTACCTTTCAATGCAACTCAAATTACAAAACGTCTTCTTTGTATTGGGACTGCTTCTGCTTCAGCTGTCAGGAACACTTTCCTGGCTTCAGTGGAATATGTATAGCATCACCCAAGACAGAGTCAGTAGCGAATCTGAGTCATTTTTTTTCACAGTTGCTAAAGGATGTTTCCCTGTAGAGCAATGAAGACCAGCGCTGCTCAGCTCTGACTGAGCAAGCACAGGGTGCATTTATTTGTATTTAGTAGATGGGTTCTTGGGATAAAGAGAAGAGACAAGAATATGTAAGAAACAAGGGACAGATGAGAAAGGGGCTGTGGGTGAACAGCTCCCTGTACAACCCACATATGTACAGCAATTCCAGCAACTGCTATAAACTGACCTGCATCCCTGCTACAGGATGACATTCTGTAAGGTATCCCAGTAGACATTTCTAGACTCCTGGTGAAGATCTTAGTCCTCTAAGAAAAGCCCTTATCAAGGGCCTAAGTGTGACCTGGTGTGTTTAAACAAACCAGCTCATGTTGGTGAGAGGGAAAACAGACTTTAGGCTGTGCTTAACAGAGAATAAAGTGATAGAGAGCATGGCTAGGACACTTTTTTTGCTCGCTTCAGAACTACTTGAGAAACATTACAACATTTATTTTTAAATGAAATTTTCTTCAGGGAAAAAAATCCACAACCCCTCAGCATTTTGAAAACAACACTTGTTCAACATGCTTGTGCTATTAATCTACTAGCAAAGAGCAAATAGGAAATGTAGCTTAGCAGAATTGGGTCAGTCTTCGCCTTGCCCTTTGCAAACAGAGGCTGAACCTCTATGCTTCAAAGGTTGCCACTGTTGTAAATATGGGCTACAGCACTAAAGGAATCACTTCAGTCACCAACTCCAACACTTGAACTCATGGGAAAGCATTAAAAAATACATTTATCATATCTATCATACCTTATCAAGCTCTATTTTCAAGGAAAATTCTCATCGTTGTTGATGCCACTGTAAGGCTGAAACTGGAGGCATTCTTTTAGTCATTAACTTTTTTTGCACCCGAAGTTAAACATTTAAATTACTATTTCTGTATTCATGGCAGTGACAGGTGCTAAGCTTGAGAACAGTGGCTACTTTTGACAGCCAGCATGGGGACATAGCCTCAGAAATCATTCAATGACTAAGTGTCCTGATGCAGAGTGAGCTAAAGAGGGGATTTACAGTTTAAACATTAAGCATTTTGCTTACCTATTAAACAATTAGATTGTTCTAATCCTTTAGAGAGGGAGATGAGTCTGTCATCTCCAATTCTAGATTTCTAGCAAATGTGCCCAACAACATAATTTTCCAGATCACCCAAAACAAAACTAATGAAAGGAAAAACAGCACAATCCCCTCTGGGCATCTCTTCTTGATTTTGTCTGTCTTATGAACAGAAGAAAAACACTTTACTTTCAACTAGTAGCAAAAATTAACTTCATGGGTTATTAGTCTTCCTGGGCTATAAGTACCCCCCTGGAACTAGACAAATCACTTAGTCCTCCTGCGGTAGCTGATGGTGGGACCATCAGCTTTTTTGTTCTTGGGGATGATATTTAATTCTGATGCACGGCAATGCTGCTAAAACCTCTCTGTTATTTGATAGGAGGCACAAAAGGCCTGGCTGAACCCGCTAGAGATGCTTACTCATGGTGAGCAGAGTGCCTGTGTACACACCTGCTGGCTGGGGAAGTCCTTAGGAGAAGTCTTTGGGAAAGTGTTCACATGGGCGCAATTACTCTAATACACAGATTAGCTCTGGCTTTGGGGAGGTGGTTGCCTATAATCCACAGAAGAAGCAATACCTTACTCCCTCAGGGCTTCGTGCTAGAATAACTTTGACTGGTGCTGTGCAGCAGCAACTGCTGAGTGAAGCCCAAGAGAAACCCAGAAAAGCAGAGTTCATCAGTCTGAATTCAGCACTTCATTCATGGGGCTGCTTTTGAAGATTAAAAAAATAGATATGCTCCTTCCCTCATGTTCCACATCTGTAGCCAGGCAACTTCTGCATCTGTCACTCCTTGAATCCTGGAGTATTAGGCAGCTGTCAGTACCTGTGTCCTTTCTCAACTCTTTCCAACTGAAAAGAACAGTTTGTGCAGACACAACAGTTAACATTGCAAGGGCCTTAAAATGGCTTACCAAAGTTCAGACCTGCACAGCTAAATTGCTGCCATTAAAGTGCCCATATGAGGAAGGTATTATAATGCCTCTGGTGGACCTGGTTTATGGGAACAGTTGCTAAGCAGCCCTGGAAATGGCCGTGGAAAAAACCATCCTCAATGGACTATTGATTTCAGATAATAAATCACTCTATAGCTGAGATGCTCATTCACTAATTAATGGATTTAAAGACAGAGTTATACAGCCAAGGCCCTGTGACATAGCCCTCATTAAAAGAGTCTAACCCCTAATGGAAGAGATTTTGAGAAATGTTTGTTAACATAATAAATGTAGGTCAGTGACCAGCTCCCCTCCCAAATCAAAAACTCTCAGTCAAGCTTGTTTGTATTTTATAATCCTTAAATCACCAGTGAGACTGCTTCTAAATAAGTAAAAGAAATCTATGTCACCTCTGAGGTATCTGTTTTCACTTAACTCTTTTAACATCCTGGTTGCATGTACTACAGGCAGAGGTTTTCCTTGTGTTTCTTTGATTCCCACACAGCTCGAGATTCAAGACAAACCACCTCTTTACCTGATGTAGGCTGAAAACTTATTCCCTTGTTCTAATGCAAATACTAGAATTTTTAACAAATTTATTTTGGTAACATTCTAATGTATTTCAGCAAAGTGGTCTGTGTTTAAATCCCCTGTGCTACACTTTTTTGAAACACTGGAGAAAGTCTTTGGCTGTTTTAGTTAAGTGACTAGGAAAAATGGTGAAATTTATACTTTTCTTCTGAATCAGGAACACAGATTTTACAATACTGCTATATGAACCGTGTCAGGGAAAATTTAAGAAGTATGCAAGAGTAAGCTCCTCTCCAGAGTGTTAATTTCCATGAAAATAAAATATCAGTAATAGAATATAATTTTTTTTTTTTTTTACATCTGTTGAAAATGTCTTCCAAACTAGAACAGCAAAGAAAATGATGGACAAATATTTATTAATATATTTACGAATTTGCCCTAACCATTTTCATTTTTTTGATCATATTTACTAGAGAACACCTATTATATTGCTCATAGGAGACCTAGCTATTGAAATAGTCACAGTAACATTTTCCAGAAATGCTTCCTTTATATCAAAGACAGGTCAGAAAATCAAGTATGAAAATATGATCTCATTATTTTTACGGAATCCCTAAAAAATGGAGCTAAATTTATGATACAGTGAAAATTCTCGTTTGTTCCAATTACCTTTTTCTTTTCATTGTGAAAGCAAATTTTTTTTATAATAGCAATAAAGATAGATCTTTCCTACTGTAAAGATAAAGCTGGGTTAATAATCACAGACAACGTACAACCCTGTAACTCAACGTCATATCTACAATGAGAAAGTCCGACTGCCTGCTACGACAAAAGTAAAACTAAGCTGTCCTAACACCTGTATGAACCACCCGAGCTATTGCAAACCTGTGTGGTCTGACTGTCAATGCCTCTCTTTCCCAAGCAGCACACTTGTGGGTACCCTGAGCAGTCCCTTGCTCTGGCAGCAATTTCCAGTAGTAATCAATAAATGGATTAAAAGATAAACAAACTGAATCATGTGAATTAGCATCTTGATGTATAAAATAGCACGCACTTTGTCACGTGAAATGCTGTTAGCACTGTGTCTGGTGAAACAGACAATGCCTGCGAGCAGAATTAAGGAGATGAAAGTACTGCGGCAGCAGATGGCACGGCACAGCGCGGGCAGGGAGGCAGCGGTGGGGGCATTGCGGGAAGGTCCTCTATGGATCAGTTGCCGTCAGGCAAGTACGGCGTACGTGCTTTCTGTTTGTGCTGTCATTGAAATGGTGCGGAGCGACCCGACAGAGAATTGTTCTGAAGTGGGAGCAGATGCATTGAGTTGTCAGGGGCAGACCCATGACGAGACACTGCGGCGCCAGGAACACACCTTCACGTCTCCTCTGTAGCTCTCCCTGGCTGAGGGGACCCCCCTCCCTCCCCTGCTCGGGCAGCATCGAGGCTCAGGAATATTTTTCTCCATATGGCAATGTCCCCGGTCATGGCTTCAGGTGGAACTACTTTTTTGTGCAGATACCTGCAGGGTTGGGCAGAGTGTAAGGGGCAGTGGAGGGCAGTGGAGGGGAATGAAGCTGCTGCTGCTGTCTCGTATGGCCTGCGTGAAGCAGAGATAATGGGAATATTGTACCCCATTCTGTTGTCTCAGGCAAATCTCTGAGATTTAAAGACCTTCCATTGGTGATGAAACCCCTCAGCATCTGTGGGACCATCTGCACAGGTCTGGTGGCAGTAAAAAGCAGCACGTGCTGCAAACAATGAGAGAATTTTTTTAAGACCTTCAGCACCTTATACTGTGCTGCATCTATTTCAACTAGCTCCAAAGTCAAATAGAGTTTGCTCCCCTGCTGCATCTTGCTATTCTGTAAAAGCAATTCCTATTCAAATAGTGGATATTCTCATCTATACAATCCATCCATAAAATATGTTATTTTAGTGTAAAAATAGACTGTATCAGCTCATAACTAATCCAAACTCCCATTTTCTTCACTCTCCCAGTGTTTTGAGGTCTGTGTCAATGTATTATTCCCCTTTTTATTATTGGCATGTAAGTCACCAGCCTTAGGATTAATGACATCTTTCCATAATTTAATTTTTTTTTTCCATTTGCCAAATTCTCATTTTCATAATATTAAAAGAGATTTAGCCTAGTACCAAGACTCACAACAGTATCAGAGCTAGAAGGATTTCTGTTGTGTGTGGCCTTTTATTTTTGGAGAGGAGGTAAGAGGACAAATAATGGCAAATGTGTGGATGGTGCCCTGAGGAAGGGTCCATTTTCCCATGCCTGGGAGAAACCTTGTAACTGTAATGGCATGACACTGATCTGGTGGCTGCTGCACCCACGGAGCTGTTAGACAGTGGCCCAGTTCCCTGCCCTCCGGTGTATTTTGGCTTTGACTGTTGAATGTGCATAAGAATTCCAGCATAGATCATAGAATCATAGAATCAACTGGGCTGGAAAAGACCTCCGAGGTCATCAAGTCCAACCCTTGATCCAACACTGCCGTCATTACTAGACCATGACACCAAGTGCCACATCCAGTCACATCTTAAAACCTCCAGGGATGGTGAATCCACCACTGGACTGTGAAGTGATATTAGAGAAAAGGGTCAATGGGACAGTATATAAATAACAATACTTCCAACAGCTTTGGCCAGCTTCCTCTTTCCAATATGTTTTCATTGCCATTGTTGAAGATTATTCTCGGTCCAGTGAGGTAACGCAGATAACTATAAGAGATCTGTAACACTGTTCCTAGGAGAACGGCTTTTGTCACTTTCATAACTGTATTTTTCAGAAAGGTTTTCTTCATCTGCAGGAAAGGTCATAAAATGTGACATACATGTACAATTACAGATCTTATGATTTTAGACTGAATTAAATTTATGATTTATAATCTGATTTGCACATGAAAGATAATACTATCTCCCTCACTTGAGGGTTAGACTTCTCTTCTTATGGCTGGTCTAACAGGAACTAGAAGATTCAGAAAAGGCATTTTCTTTTTGTATTCCTTTTCCATATAAATGAAATGTCCTCAGAATTGGCAATATTTATCTGTTCCTCTTATTTCAGAGAATCTACTATAACAAGTAAAAGAAGATATGAAGATATTACATGCAGCTAAAGGGTTAGATGGTGTATACACTATTGATATTAGAACATGTTTTCTTTGCTGAATTGTAGATAAAATAAAGAATAATTGTCATTAATGTTATGTCATTAAAATCAATAGGCTTAGTACTCTCTTTTCAGGTTCTGAGGGTTAAATGACAACTACAGGTATTCAGCTGAGTTTTAACACCTTACAGAAACAGTAGCCATTGATAAATCAGGGGAAAAATGAGAACCCTTACTTCCTGCTTTAGTTTTATTGGAATTCATGAAAGACATGCTTTGCTATAGAGGCATGCAGAACAGTGTGCTCTAAAGATTTTATGAGTTTGAGCTTTGGAATACTGTCTTACTCATAAGTGATAAAGTCATGAGTAAATCATGGGTGAGATTCCATTATTTCAGGAAATGCAGAAAGCTGGTGCTCAGCAGTACCTAATGGAATCAGATCCCAATGCCTTCGGGGACAGGATTTTGCCAATCACATATTCAACATTTGCAACACATACTCACATACACATAACTATTTGATCAGTCATATATTTATATATACCTACATAAGAATATATGTATGAGCAATCACATATGTTTATACAGTGTGCGATTTTAACTCTCTGAATTAACAGTATGAAAATCTATTAATTAAGAGTAACAGGATTGTACCTATCACATGCTTGATAGGTGGAAATATATATTTAATATATCATATATATTTTTAGATATTAAACATATACTATATAATTACGTGTCATACTATAAATATGTATTCTACACATGCATATACATATACATGAACCTGCATACATTTATGTATACAGAGTGTGTTCTTTTAACTCCCGACATGAACAGAATTTTGCTCCTAATCAGTGGGAACAGAATAGTGTCTATCACATATTTGGTAGAAGCACCTATTCTGTATTTGACAATGGCAGCACAGATATATACATACATACACATACACATATATATATATAAATTACTTTATTAAATATATATAAACATTCATATGAATACATGTACAGACACATTTACATGTATGCATATAGAGGTATATGCATACATATAAAGTCTCTAATCTAAATTGTTTTTAAATACATGTATGTAGAGATTATATTTATTTATAGGCGTGTATATACATACAGAGTGTGCTAACAATTTAAATTGGTTTATATACAAATAGATACACATATATGTACTTGTATTTATATGACTGCATAGACATCTCTCTTAGATTAATCTACAGTTAAAGGAAGATCCCTCCAGCTCTGCCTACACCTGCGCAGCCCCGTTCATCCCGGCTGGTACCGGGGGGCAGGAGCTGGTGCCCGGGTGCCTGAGCGCCGCTCACGGCGCAGCACCTTGCGGCGGCTGGGAACACGGAACCGGGACCCGGGAGCGGCCCCTGCCCGGGCGCTCCCCGCGGCCGACAGCGGCCGGGCGGCCCCGGGGGCGGCGGGGGCGGCGGCCGGGCGGCTGCGGCGGGGCCA
>JAWWES010000001.1:86830644-86868397 GCA_035583135.1 Lophotriccus pileatus
ATGGTGGCGGCGGGCGGCGCGGGGCTGTAGGGCAGCGGGAGCGGGGACGCCATGGGCAGCCGCGGCCCCCCGCGCCCTGCCGCGCCCCTGCGGCCAGTGCCTGTGCCGGTGCTGGTGCCGGTGCTGGCGGCGCTGGCGGCCGGGGCGGCGGAGGCGCGGGCCACCTCGGAAGGGCAGCTGCCCGGCGCCGCGGCGATGGGCACCGGCACCCCTCCGAGCCCCAGCGGCACCGCTTTCGAGGAGACGCGACTCCACGTCTTCACCCTGGACTATCCTCACGTGCAAATCCCCTTCGAGATCACCCTCTGGATCCTGCTGGCCTCCCTCGCCAAGATCGGTGAGCGGGGCCGTGGGGCGACCCTCCCTCCATCCCTGCCGGTACCCGCCCGGGCCGCCCACCGGCGGGGCCGCCGCGGACAGCGGGGCTGGCGCGGTCCGTGCCCGAAGGTGGGGGGCACGGGCGCAGTGGCGGCCGGAGGGACACTGATGCTCCTCCGCGGAGCGGGGTTCCCGGACGGGATTTGGCTGGCTGAAGTCGGGGTTCTCTCGGTTAGGAAAGGTGCGGAGGAGAAGAGATTACCTCCGGCCCTCTGAAGCGCCGGGTGAACCCCGGGCTATGAGGACCGTAAATCCCGGAGTTCACCCGGTGCGTGACTGACTTTTCCTTGATCGCCCTGCTGTCATTTGAGCGCGGTCTGCTTCTTCTTAAAATAACGCAGGGTGTAATGACAGTCTCAGAACAGAACAACGGATCGATGGAAAGCAAATATTAATGAGGAGAGAGTAAGCCTTCTCCTTACTCTTCTTTCCCACCATTCACTTATGTCCTGAGAAAGACAAGAAAGACGGCACTGTATCAGTAAGGAAGGCCGCCTCGTCCCTCCTGTGGAAAACATTTGTATTGCATAGTTTCACTGAGTTTTCTGCAGCTTATATATCATGTTTTTAATTAGATTTCTATGTCCCAAACAGAGTAATGAGTACAGCATATTAAGCTAAGGAATGTTAGATAATGGTGTGGTAGGCAGCTGTTGAAGGACCAGTAAGTCTCTACAAATTATGAACTTTTTATTTTCTTACCTATATAATGTACGGAGTAAATGTGTGGGAACAAATTGAATAAGTTTACTCACCCTAGAGTTGTTTGATTCAGAACTCTGATTTTGCAACAGAGATTTTCATAAGAAACTATGATCATGCTGATTCTGATGAAACAGTTTCGTCAAAGTTAAAAGTTTTAACTTCTGCTTGTGACATTTAAGTAGGCTGTGTCACGTTCTGGCTAATGATCAGGTAATTAGCATTCTGCAAAACCAAAAATTGCTACTCACCTCCTGACACATTGTAGTTGGGGGCCTAAGCCTCTTCCCAAGCAACTTGCTATGGTATCATTACTTCTGCAGAAAAACTGTGTGTTGCATCCATTAAGCATGCATGCATTCTGATGCATGTATCTTAATGCATTAAAGATGCATGCTTAGTCTTGAGTATGCATTTAGATGATTGTAGAATCAGGACATAGTTCAAATACAATCCACTCAAGTATATGATGAACTGTGATAACCAGAAAATAGGGAGTTTGGTAAAAAGCTATCTGAGCCAGTTGAGCACTGTAAAATTGCTCTGACTTCTGAGTTTAGATACAGCAAGAACTCTTGAATAAGCTAAAACTAGAGAAAAAGTTTCTGTTTTATTAAAGATTACAGGGAAGCCCTTTGAAACATGTAAACACAGTACAGGCACAATAATTGTAGAACTGTGCATTCTGACTATCATATTTTGCTGGTGCATAGGCATCTAAAAAGTAAAAAAAAAAAAAAAATTAAAATTTGCCTACTTTAATTTTCCAGTCTGATTGCAGTAAATAAGCAAGTAAGCAGCAGAGGAGAAGAAAAATGCATATAATTTTAAAATCCCTTCAGTTAACACCAAACGAAAGCAAGTGTGGCTGATCTAGGGCATGCTGTTGTCAGTGTGCGTGTGCAGAGCAATGAGGGCCAGATCCAGGAGTGGCCCCTAGGTGTGGCAGTGCTCAGCTTTGCCACACCTATCTGCAGGCACCCTGACTCTGGGACTGGAATTAGGAACATCCAGTTCTTGCTCCTGGAACTCCATCTATGCTTCCTTATCCAGTGAGTGCATCAGGTAAACCTTCCCAGGTCAGGCTCCCATTGCTCCTAAGTCACATTCCACATCAAATTTTCACTAACTTGTGCCTTCTTTGTTGAAGATAGTGCAGATGAGCAGTTCTTGAACCACCAAGACACAGAAATGTTGCTCTGCCATCCTACTTGGTTACTAGGATTGGGTCATGTGTCTCAATTCAAAGGGATGGAGAGGGGTTTTCCAGCCTGTGTCGCTGCCTGTAGCCCTGAGAGTGGCCCTGTGAGAGAGGAGGCTCTCTTGTGCATTCCTCTCCCCATAATTTCCTGCTGAGCAGCACAGGCATCTTGCCCCTGTCATGCCAGGCAGCGTGAAATCCACCTCGAGTATCCCGCACTGCCCAGGAAACCTCGGTGCTTAATCTGGCATCGCAAATTCCTTTCTGGGGCTAGGCGCTGAATGCTCATGCTTGGCACTGCCGAGTAGCAAACCTTTATGAACAGAGCCCTCAGGTCTTTTGAGTTGTGAGGAGCTAAGAAGATAGGGTCACCTGTAGTAGCAGCTCTCTCAATGTTTGAAGGATCCCAAAGGAAACTCAACTGCAGCACCTGCTTGAGAGTCTTTTAACAAACATGTTTTCCCAGAAGCACAGTTTCACCAGAGCTGAAATGTTCCAGCATTTGCTAATGTTTATAGGGGACTTACCTGAGAAGTTTCTCCAATCCTGGCTGTGATCATGATGCTGTAGGCTTGGTTTAGAGGGAGAAAGAAGGACAGTATAAGAAAGGAAAACCTGAAGTTTTCAAACAGAACTTGAACATTTTTACAAGGTACATTTTCATGAAGACATTAGAAACATTGTGCTTTTTATTCCAGCATAGAACAAGGGCACATTTTGAAATCTAATAAATTACCTTGAATGGAATTATTTTCTGACTACCTCTACTTATTTCTTGTGTGTTGATACCATAGAGGTGTGTTACTCACATACTGATGAGTATATTAGGTGGGACCCTTTGCACCTGTAGAATGCTAGAGCCTCTAAGCAGTGAGTCTACTCCTCAGTTTTGCTTAATTTTTGTACTACTAAAACTACAAAATATTGTGTAACTGATTCCCATTATGTTTAATCACAAATGCACAAATGAGAAGTGTGTCTTCTGGGAACTGAGCTGATATCCTTCCAACACTGCTCTCCTGAAAAAAGGTTTTTATGCTATTCAGAGATACTCATTTCAGTGTCATTTCCAGCACCAGAAAGCACTGGAATTCACCCAAAAAATAGCAAACCTAAGGACTTTTAGCTTTAAACATACTTACACTTCAGGCAAATGGCCTAGTGCCATTTTTGCCATGATGTGTGAAATATGTTTACTGCTGTTGAAGTTGGGTCACTGCATAGTCTGGAGCCTAAGAACAGGGTGAGAGGAGAAGAAAGTAGTTGTAGTCCTGCATTCAGCATAAATTCCTGTACTGGAGGGAGTCTGCTCCCAGGGTGCTCCTGACCCTGTGGCTGTGCATCTGTCAGAGAAGGGAAGATTTCCCTCATCTTGCAGGGCACCTGCACATGACTTGATGTGCACTGGATTTAAATCCTAGCTCTTTGCCCTTAAATCGGGAATGATACACATTTGCATGTAGGCAGGGAATCTTTGAGGAGTTTTGATGATGTTTACATGAAAAAAAAGCATATTTAATTTAGTGGGAGCCTTTCCATTACCTGTAAGGATGAAGTGGAGTCCTAAGTCTCTGGGAGGGTATGAGAATTTATAATGAGAAAATGATGTAAAATTTACTCCTGAAGGGTTTAAAAAAACTTCTAGCAAAGGCTATTCACTCGGGAAACTTTGTGATCACTGTATTGGAAATGTTGGTGTTCTGCCAGTGAAGAAACGAAGATAAATCATAAAATGTTTATGTGGAAATGGCTGAAAACTGAAGATCCAAGTCTCCAACCACAAATTCTTGTTTTTTTTCAGGATCATTACCTGTTCTGCCAGTATAGGATATTGGTGATTCTAGTTTTGAAGAATGATAGTGAATTTGGCAGACCTTCTAATGAGTGACATGGGCTGTGTTTCTAATTATTTAAAACAGTCTGTGTTCATCCAGAAAGGAAATAAAAATGCATCTTGAGCTGCTTGTTTTTTAAAAATAGCTTTAATAGTTAGAGAATATATAAGTTAAAAGTCAGTAGATTAGAACAACTGCCCCTTGCTCCTTCTTAACCATTTTGGGTTTTCCCAAGTATAAGTTCAGGCTTGCTTTTACCTGGAAAAAATCCATGGTGAGAGGATGGTTAACAAAATAGGTGTTAAAAGATACAGAAGCCTGAAATTGGGAACCTGGATGTAAACTAAACCAATATTGCATGAATTTAACTGTTTCGACTACAGGTGTGATTTTTACTGAAATAGTTTTACTGAAATAGACGCCCGTTATTACCACACCCAGTGTTTCCGTGCAACTCTCATTTAAAATAATTTAAATGCTTTTTAGTTAGACAGGAATTGTGGGATCTTGTGGGTGTGGATAGATTTCTATGTAATTATGTGGGCCAAATATAGATAAGGAGGAGTCTGAAAAAGATTGGCATCACTGGGACCTGGAATGTGACCTTGGTGCATAAGGTTGATCGTTCCATTAGATTGGCCAGAATAAGTTTCTTCAAAACTTTTCCCATTCATTACCAAAATTATCCTTAGAACAGTCAACTTCTACAAATAATTGTAATCTTTAAATCAAACCTGCATGGCTTTGAGAGTTTTAGTAGGCTAAGGAATGTTCAATCATCCTTGTTCAGAACATTTTTTTTAATTAATTTTTCAGTACTTAGCACAGATTTTGATGAGAGAATCCCAACACTGCTACTTGATATAATGCAGAAGAATTAACATAATAATACAGGCTACAACTTGCTCTCACTTTATGGAAAATGTTGCTTCTTGTGAAATTGATTTGGAGGCTTCACCAAAAATAATAATTATGTCTGTAAATACTTTCTCATGGTGGTGGAGGAAGTGACCATGGGTGACTGGGTGCAGGTCACATGTGCTAATTCTTCTTGTTAGCTTTGAGACTCTAAAATATTTCTAAAATCTAATTTAATGTACTCCTTAAACTCCTTTGTGAAGCTGTCCAGGGATAAATGAGTGGTTAGTATGATTTTTTTCCCTCTGTCTAGGTTCAGTTTGCCCTAGAGAAGTGTTTTGACTGTGTTTCTGGAGCATTCCGCATTGTAAAAACCCCCACAGTTTCACAGAGAACCGTTGCACTCAGTTGCTCCACCCAGCCTAGCTGTTTAGTGGAGTGTCCAGCTATTAATTTGTTGCTCCACCACATTAACTGAATTAACTGTGCTAGCCAACATACTTGCCTTGACCTGTTGTGGTCGTCCAGTTCAGTCTTTGCAAAGAAAATGTAATTTGGCTTGCAATTGCTGTTTGTTTACTATAGAAACTAAGATAATAGAATCCAGAATAATCTTACGGATTCTTTACAAATAACCATTTCCCTTTCTTGTGTTTGACTTTCCTTTGAAGGCTTTCATCTCTATCACAAGTTGCCCTCAATAGTGCCTGAAAGCTGTCTCCTTATTCTGGTTGGATTGCTTCTTGGTGGGATTATTTTTGGAGCAGAGGAGAAGTCCCCACCTGTAATGAACAGTGATGTGTTTTTCTTGTATCTTTTGCCACCCATTGTACTCGACGCTGGATATTTTATGCCAACTCGTCTTTTCTTTGAGAACTTTGGTACCATATTCTGGTATGCTGTGGTGGGTACACTCTGGAATGCCATCGGCATTGGAATTTCCCTTTATGGAATTTGCCAGATCAGTGCATTTGGCTTGACTGATATCACATTGCTGCAGAATTTGCTCTTTGGCAGCCTCATTTCAGCTGTGGATCCTGTGGCGGTGTTAGCCGTCTTTGAAAATATTCATGTCAATGAGCAACTTTACATCCTAGTGTTTGGAGAGTCTTTGCTGAATGATGCTATAACTGTGGTAAGTTACTTGATAAATGACTAATTGATAAATATGATAAAAGATTATTTACATGCTACTCCATTATATCTCTTTGTATTTGGTTATTACAGTTTGCTAATAGATGTAAGTAAAAGAGTGCTAATGTGTCTATGTAATTCTTTAAACTTTAGATTTAGAAACCATGGTAGCCTTATGGTACCAGAGCAATGTATAATGGTAGCGTATTTACTGTAGGGATTTTACTACCTGATCGTTCTAGTTTCTGTATCTTTGTAATTCTGTTCCTTCTGTAATCTGAAACTTGTTCTCCTCACCTGCAGAAATGTTTTTGGGAAGGAGAGACAAAAGGGCCAATGTGGGGTCTCTCAGTGCATTCACAGGAAGGGTCGACAAATCAGTGAGATGGCATTGGACCTGGCTGAGGTTAACTTTTTGCATATGCTCATCTCATTGGAACTCCCCTGAAACCACCAATACATGTATCCCAGGCTACAGATGAGATAGGACAACCACCTGGAAGCAGTAATTTCTAATCATTAACTAGCTGAACTGGGTTTGTGGTGCTGACCTGAGGACAGCAATCTGCAAATTCCATTAACACCCCTGATGTCCCTTGTTTGTACCTGCTGACACTGTGTCTGGGACATAACTCCCATTTACCTATGACTTACTTGAAATTCTGCCCATGCCAACTATGTCCTGGCATGCTTTCGCTTTTGTGACACGTGGAGGTCCAGTTCTTCATATGCTAGAAGGATCAGAAAGATTAATGAGCTGGGTCTGCACTTTTTGTGCATCTCTGTTCCTGCTTCTTATGCCTGTCCCATTCTATGCAGAATTGTCCTTCTCTTTTTCCCTCTTCTTGGACTTTGCCTCACCTTTCTTCCCCTTTGCTGAGACTTTGTCTCACCTGCTTAACATATGTATATCTCATCATTTAATCTGAACCTGGGTACCTAAGCCAGTCCTGTAAATAAGTAGGTGTACATACTGAGTTTCAGAAGGCTCAGCAGTTCAGCCATGACTGGGTCTATCTCTACTCACTCTAAACGGTCACTTATGCATTGAAATTCTCTAGATGCAAGTTTTTCTGGGGAAAAGGATCTGGTTTTATGTTAACGTAAAATTTGGTTTAAGTGGATTTTTCCAACCAAAATCACTTTTTTTCAATCATGAAGTCAACCACCTTTCCACTGGAATAGCAGTTAATACAGCAAGATTTGCTAGCAAAACTTGTGCATCTTGATGACGGGAGTATTCATGCATGCCCAATGGCAAATTACACTTAACCATCTTTTTTTTAGGGGCTGGCATGGCAATTTAATGCATGGCATAATTACTACCTTCTCTGGATGTATTCTTTGCTTATGACTTGCCTGCCCAGATGCTCTAACACAGGGAAGTTACTCTGAGGAGTCTGTAGGGCCAGCCCAGTAATGCACTGACCTTACATATATTCATGAAGGAGTGAAAGGAATTCAGAGTACCTTTGGTCTTATTTCCCAGCTGTCGCTTAAAGGTAGCACTTGGCAAGAGATCAAGTGGTTAGTGGTTCCTTGTTATGTGTCTGCACACCTGCAGTCATGTGATTACACTTAAAATGTGACCCAGGTCGTCACCCTGGTGGGGTGCCCTTAGAGGACCTTGCCTCCCCTGCCTATAGCAGTGCTCCTGGAGCAGCCATTGTTGGGATGCTGTTGGGGTCACTCAGCTGTGTGCTGTAAGGAGGTGATGTTTGGTAAATACTCTCCCTTCCTGTGCCCTTGTGTTAGAGGGGTAGCTGATAAAACCAGCTAACAGGCAGAGCTCAGAACCTTTCAGCTTTCATCTGCTGGAGCCCTTGAGTCCCACCTGCTCTGGCAGGTACCTGCAGCGAGATAGGAGGATGTAATAGGAAGGGAGTTAAATGCAGGTTGGCCATCCATGAAAGCTACGTAATTCCTATGGCCACTGCAGTATCAAAAACCCCAGGAGATACCCAGATAGGCAGTGAAAAACAGAGTGGCTTTACTGAATGTGCTTTTAAACACTTTAAGCCCTTCTTCCTGCTATCCTGCTTGTACTGCTTGGCTGCTCCTAATAAAAGCTTTCATATAATAGTAGTGTCATCTGTGCTTTCCCTTTTCAGACAATGTCCTACCACAACTTCATATACAAAGAAAAGTGTGCATTTCTCAGATGGCCTTTCTTGTCTGATAGTTTTTGCAATATGTCTGTGCATTTGAATGTTCCTTTTTCCCTTCTGGTGGAATTTTGGAGCTTGAATTTGGCTGAGGACAATGTTTGCCAGTTTGATTCTTGATCAGAGTTGGTGCTTTACCAAAAAACTGAGTTAGGGATAACTAGCATGGTGATGTTAAATGGTAAAATGACAGCTGCATGTTAGTGGTTCAAATTCCAATTCTGGGCTTAAAATCACAAAGAAGGAGCCAGTGCCATTACAATAATATTACTCCCATGTTAGAAAACATTACAGAAGTACTCTATACTCTGCCTCTGCTGAAAACATTACTTTAGAGTGCTTTAAAGTCATTTTAGAATTAAAAACTAATAACTGAGAACTGATGAAAATAAGCAATTAGTGTTTCAGAGATACTCTGAGGCAAGATTAAAAAGTGATCAGTGACTAATATTGCTTAGTGTAACTTTCAGTGTGTTCAATTGAAAGCTATTGAGTAAATGCAAATCTTGTACTTCAAAAAATCCCTGTTCTTATACCAAATGCATTAAAAAATATGACCAGAATTGGGTTTGACACCTGGAAGTTTAGATAGAACTGTAAAACTTAACTGCTGTAGAGTAAAAGGGAAGAGAACCTGATTTTGATCTCATTTACAACAGTGTAAATAAAGGACAATACAAATGAGATTAAAATCATGTTCATGACATTCCATAGTCCTAGCTGCTGCTTCTACCGTAGTTGAGGTACAAAGGATAACATTGCTGTTCTTTGAAATAACTTATGGCAACAGACTTGAGATTTATGGGGATGTCTCTGTGTGGAACAACAGGCTGCATTCTCTTTGCAGGGTGTATTCCTTGCTGTGAGGATGAGGTGATATTATGGGAAAGCTATTGCTCAGGTAGAATAAAATTCTCTGCTTCTTTACAAGCATCTTGCACTGCCCTTACTTTGGAGACTTGCCTGGTATATATTTATATAGTTACTTTTTAAAATATAAAAAAGGCTATTTAAATCTCCAAATAAAGAAAATAATCATCTTCCCTAATACATTTCAAGAAAGTATTCTGCCAGGTCAAATTCTGTAGTTTCTTAGAGAAAAACACTACTCTAGGATCATCCCAAGTTTCAACAAGTGACTCAGGGAAACTCCTTGCAACCAATACAAGTCAATGGTGTTTTTTCTTCAGTCTGTGATTCACGGAGTTCTGGGACTGGAGTCTATGGGCTGAGAAACCCTTGTAAAGTGACCAACAAGGTGCTCCTACTGTCAATAGGTTTAATTCTGGTATACTTCTCTTCATCCAAATCCATAGAGTCCACAAATTAAAACATGTGGAAAACCAGTCGATCTTATGACAATGCTTTCCTGTCCTGCACAGGACATAGTAACAAGGAAGGCGGCAAAAAGGCCGGGAGTCTGCCTCAGAGCAGCAAATTGAAGGGGTTTGTCCAGGTGAAAAGAGACACTTCTCCCATGTGGACTCATCCTGAGAACCTCATTGTTACCAAATAAAGAGTTCATGATCCTACTGTTGTTGTAGTTGTTGCTTTGTAGTGAAAATTACTGGTGACCATTCTAGGTTTGATTTAACCTTTTATTTTCATGCTTGCTCTGGAATATTTTTTCTTTTCTGTTTTAGTTGTTTCCTTTCGCTTAGCTCAAAGGACCATAAGCCATGTCTTTGCGTTAAACTTTTGTCTCTGTAAAACCTATCCAGTTTTGGCTAAAAAGTGCTGAACAACTTATGTTCTGTCATGTGAGAGAGAACAAGACTGCAAACATGAGAAATCCTTCCCAGCCACTACTCAAACACCTACATTGTTGGCACTATGGAAGTGCTGATAAAACGTTGTTCTCTCAAATAGCATTCCTGATAGAGAAACCTGTTTGGTTTACTAAGAAGTCCAGAAAGAAAGCAGAGGTTTAACTCCTGCAAGTTGTCTAAGATGACTGGTCTTCACTGGCTTAGCCTGTGAGCCCTCTGGGATAGGAATAGGTGCCTGTGACCCAACTTAGATCTGCACAAGAGGACAGTGTAGCTGTCATGGTATTGCAGGGCTGGGAGTATACATGCAGCACCAGAGAATGCTTAAACCTCCCATGTAAGTCTGCAGATGGGGCAACCCTTTCAGGTTTCTTTAGGAGTAACTGATTCCATTGTTGTCTGTTTTGGAGTAATTAAAATACTGGATATTAGAGAAATATGTGGATATTATAAATAATGTGGACTTTGGATTGTTCTGTCTATAAACCATTGGATTCCTAATTGTCAGTAAGAGAAAGAGCACTCTCTTAATGGATACTATGTTTCTTTTACTCCTTGTGGTGGTCACTGTCCATCCCCAGCCCCCTGCGACCCCTCTGCTCCCCCATGCTAGATGAATCTATGGTCTAATTCAATACTGCACCTCTCAGTGTCATGTAGATCAAACACATTGGAAAACAACCTGATTCTTCACGGATTATGAAACCATCTTTTTTCCTCCTTCTGTTTTATTTCTTTTATCTGGAAAAAATCTGAAATTGACATTTTTTGAGAAATTAGAAGCTGTGCAAATAAACGAATTTAAAGAAGAGTTAGATAGATCTATGTTCCTGGCCCCTAGCATAGGTTAAGAAACCTGTCCCATTGCAAAGATGGGAGTATTGGCTTTTACCCATCTTTGTGTATCTCCCTGATATATTTGGATGACGAATAATATGCCAGAGAGAAACAACAGCATATCTCAAAAGTGAATTCAAGGGGGATACAGAAATTCAAAGTTCAACATTTAAACAGGGGAACATAATGACATGAAGGGAAATTAAGAAGAGTTCAAAAACATAATGTGCTTTCTTTTTCTTCTTAGGTCCTGTACAATTTGTTCAAGTCTTTCTGCCAGATGCGCACAATTAAGGTTATTGACATATTCGCTGGGATTGCTAACTTCTTTATAGTGGGGATCGGTGGAGTATTGATTGGAATCCTTTTGGGATTTGTAGCAGCCTTTACCACCCGTTTCACCCATAAAATCCGAGTGATTGAGCCACTCTTTGTCTTCCTGTACAGTTACTTGTCATACATAACGGCTGAAATGTTTCATCTCTCGGGCATCATGGCGTAAGTACCCCAAACTTCAGTAATTATAGCACTCAAGTAAGAATGCCAACAGGAATTGGAGACAGGATCCTATTTTGCAGACCTTGCCATATGGCATTGTTCCACTGTGCATGGCAGAGATGCTGGCTTGAGGATTTCCGGCCTCTTCCCTCCCGCTTCCACCCCATTCTCTCAGCTTGCCACCACACCAGCTGTGTCACTAAAACTGCTCATGGCATCACATCATAAACCATATCTTTGAAATGTTCCAAGTTAAAAATATTCACTTGTATTTTCAGTGGACTTATTTTTAACCCAGATCACTGTGATGATGATGTGTGACCTGTGTCCTCATGTGACCCTAGAACTAGACATAAGGGCATAGATACTGAGTGGCCCACAGTGAGGTAGGGGCAATGGTGGCAGGGAGGGAGTGGGAGTGGTAGGGACTTCATGAACTGGCTTCACTTTTGATGCTTGATGCCAATGTATTGTGAAACTATGTCTAACAGTTAGTCATGTGAGAAGCCAATAAGTACCATTCAATGAACACAAGATATGTATCGTTAAGGCAAACTCCTGCTGGATTATAAGGACTGCTTGAATGTAAAATTTGCAGTGCTATGGTGGTATAATCCGTTAGTTTAGTATTTTGATACGTGTGCCTGTGTGTTGCAATGTTCCGTATATGCCCCATATAAAATAATATTATTCTTCCTACTTCCAGCAGATAAAAATATTTTTACTCGTGTTTTTTCACTCCTGGGCTTCAGTAAAGCCTCTCTCTTCATTCTGTTTATACTGTAACAACCTCAACTTTAGAAAGAGCCTTTATGACATTTAATATACTTAAAGGTTTTGCTCTGGTTCCAAGTAATATTTTTAAAGGCCAACCTTCTTTAATGACTTTGTATTGTTCTGGTGGCAAATATGAGTCATTCAGGCATTAGGAGCATAGCTTTTTGTGTAAGCTCAGATGTTACTTCTTAATATCACTAATACTCGATAATACCTTATCTGATTATTATCTTTTAGGCAAGTGAAGGTAGGATTTATATCATAGTTACACCACTATAAGGTTTTCTGGGACTGGGAAGAAATTTACAAGGAAACTTAAGCTAATGATTTCAGTAGTATAAAAATAGAAATATGCCATGAAGCAAGAGGGGGTGGTACTTTAATGTAAGTAAAGAGCTAAAGATTGCATGGGTTTCCTTCTCTGATACGAGCCTAAATAAAGTAGCATATGCATCCACTTTGACCGAGTTCATAAATGTGCCATCTCTTTCCATAGCTTCTATTCATAGCATTTGTGTGGTTTTTAGTTTCCTCCACCTCTTAAGCCAAATGTCCTTGCCATCCTATGATCAAATACTGAAAGGGTTTCTAAACCAAAAACTTGTGGCTAAACTGTACATAGAAAAAATTGTGGCAGTTTTCATGAAAATACTGATTTGGACCTGCTGCATCCAGGGCACAACAGAAGGGGCATGGCTGGTCTGCTGGTGGGTCAGTGGACCCACCACATGCCAGTGCCTGCCACCAGTACACCAGTGCTTCCCACAGCACTAACAACCTATTCATTTTTCCTTTGTAACAGTGGCCACTGAGTGGGTTCAAAACAAAAGAGGAAACACAAAGTATTTCTTCCCTCCAACAGCACAATAGAAAATAAGTTATCTTTAAAATGTCTTGCATGTTTTTTACTCTAAGCATACTTTGTAATAGCTAACAGGCCAGGGTACCTCAGTAACACCCCCCACCCCCAGTGAGATGCAAGGGCTCTCTGCAGCCATGCAGGATCTCAGCTGCCATAAGCCACAAAGTGTGTCCCCTCCCAGCAGTGCTGCTGAGAGCCTTAGAGCTCCTGCAATCTCTGCATCTCCTTGGAGTAAATCTACCCCATGATTTTCACATTTAATTGGCCTTTGAACTGCGGAGAGTAATTTGCTCTGTGTCACAATGCAAAAACACACACCAGTATTGAGTTCTCTGTTGTTTTCTGCAGCGACTGACTCATGGCAGGATTGCTTGGATCTGACTTAAAAGTCAGCTCCAATATGTAGTTGGACCAAATGACCTTGGAATGTCCCTTACAACCCAGATTGTTTTTCATTATTTGCTCCTGTGGCCATTTATAGTTTAGCCTGTGGGGAATAATTGCCTGATCTACCCCTTTTCACAAATATCCATGTGAGTCTGTTAAACTACTGATTTCCACTTCTTTCATAACCAGGTTCATAAAGATACTCAGACCTTGTGGTTACATGCTGTACCATATTTTAGGGGAAGGACATGAGCAGGAATGTACAGTGTTATCAAGTAAATAAGATACTTACACAGATTGCCTCATTCCTGGGCAAGTAGGAATTCACTGGCAAAGGAATGAAAGGTGCTTGTCACTCTTCTGATAAGTCTGTGTACTCGTTCTAAGGACAAATGATTCTTGAATCATCCATGTAACCCCTGCACCAGGTTACTTGGCTGAAATATTGAAGGGACTGAACCATATCCCTATGAACTGCAGTGAGAAAATCCTCTTCAGAAGGAGAGGGAAGAGCTTCTACTGTAATTAGAGCTGGGCATGAATGGGGATCGCAGGTGTAAAACATACAGATGTGATCTGAACTTTATTTGCTTGGTTCTATTTCTAATTATAATGCTGCATTTTCTGCTTACTAATTTCTCATAAAGGCTGCAAAGCAGCAGAACTATTAATATAGGTCTTTTTCTTTTCTTTTCTTTTTTTTTTTTTTTTGCAACAAGTAGCAGGCTGAAAGGAACAAACATTGAAACTAAATTTAGTAGGTCAAGGAAACTTGAGGATTGAACCCGGTGGCCTGGTTTATTGCAGTCCTGACAGAAACTGTATTGTTTATACAGGGAGACTTTTATTCTTCAGAAGTACAGAATGTTGCAGGTTAATTTCAATTAACTGCTTTTCCCTTCCCCTTCTTGACCAGGGCAACTGCCTCAGGTCACAGAATTTGAGGCCAGAATTAATGTCTGTGGATGAGAAATGTAAAATAAAACTCACCTAAGTCTTGGCTTTGATTAGCATGGCAGTAAAATTTTAGTTTGTGAAGAACGTGTTATGATAATGTACATAAAATCTTGCATAAAGACATTGATTTTATATTAAATTCTAAGATTATATCCCCCCTATAATTTTCAAACAAAAGATACTTCAACAGGTGTTTTTCTAATGTAAATAAGTACCCTGAAGAGATTCAAAGTGAGCAGTGATTAGCTGTGGAGTATTACTTACCTGAAGAGTAACAAACAGTGTACAGCACTATTTGTTTTAACATTGAACCAACTCCTCAATTACTTGACACTAATTGAATGAATGTATAATGTGACTGAAAATAGTATTATAAGAGTGTTGTCCCTTTAAATTTTAGTGTTTAAGCATGGTAGGTGTTTTAAGTTACAGCTTTCAAAGATCCTGATTAATCTGGTGACAGATTCTTATCAGACATCTATTTACAGTGTCTCCATTACCTCAGGATCCAAAAACAAACCCTGTCCAGAGCATGTTTCCCTGCTCTCCATGCTGCAGGGCTTTCCTAAATTACTATAATCATGAAAATGATTTATTTTAAGAAGGTAATAAATAGTACTGAGTGTTTCGTTGTGCCTTTGATGCAGACCTAACAGCCCTAATGCTTCCGGGCACTAAGCTGCTGCTTTGAGACTCCAAAATGATGGTGGGTCTGGAAGTGGCTCTTTTGCAGCCCACCCACTGCCCTCTTGCTATTTTGCATTTGCTGCCCCTGCACTTGCCAGCTCCACTGTGTGTACCATCAGCGGGAGGTAGCCAGGATGAATCAGTCTTGTTTTGCTTGTGTAGATAAGCAGAGCACACAGAGGAGAGCTGTCTCAACCCACGGCATAACCTGAGGTATTTGCAGGTCTGTCAGTGCAGCCTGTGGCTTGTAGGGCGCTGGTTTGCTACTGAGTGTGAGACTTCTGGAGGATCAAAGTGTTAAGTAGGTTTGAGAGTATATTTGAGAAGATTTGCACATGTAGTTTTGAGGCTGGTCGCTGGAACTATGTGCAAACTGAGGAACCTGGGAGTGTTTTGACAGCTTCTGGGTTTGAGTATATGTCTGGACCAAGTCACTACTTCTTGTCAGGACAAAATCCATGCATGGTGCAGGTCCTCTCCCATTTTCTTCACGAGATACTCAGGCTCATATGCTTGTGGGATCTGTTATAAGTCCCTACTCTGGACAACTGGAAGATTAAAACAGGGAGGACAGCTGTGAAGAGCATCATCAGTTTGTCAGTACGGGCAAAAATGCAGGACTTCTCTTGTCCCAGCCACATGCTCAAACCAGAAACGTTACCTAAACCACTGGGTGTTTCAGGGAGGAAGCTTGCATGCTTATGAAATCTACATTATATCTTCCACAGTGGATCCTGTGTAACCAGGATGAGCTCCGCTTCCCAGGCAGCATGCTGGTTGTGGACCACAGAGGATCTTTCTGTTCAAGACTATGGTGGAATCAACAGACAATGAGGAGAGAGCTGGCAATTATTTCAGTACTAAATACAGATGGGAGTTTGGGATAGTCTTAGTGAGGCTTTTCTTCTTCTTAGCCTATGAGTTTGCCTAGGAGGTAGTTTTTGCATGGCAGTGGACGTATTCTTTTGTACTGACTAGATTGGCCTCTCTATCACCAAGTATAGGTGGACAAAAATGCAGGGTGAAAGTCAGGTTAGGTGCACTGTTCTGCTAGCAAGCCCTGTCCATAGAGAGGGTGCAGAGATCAGCAGTGGGATCTCCACAAAACATGGGAGAGTTCAAGTTCTTCCAAAGAGATGCTAGCAAACCTTCCATGCTCCTCCACAAAAGAGAGAAGTGTAGAGATTTCAGTGGGTCCATAATTATAGCTAATATAATTCAGTTGGTCAATAATTATAAACTGAAAACGGTTGAACTGGGATAAATAACTGTAGGACAAGTCCTCCTGGGCTATATTCAGAAAGGCAGTGTAAATAACACATCACTCACACTCTCTCTGTTTAGATTAAGTGTACAGGGTTTGACTGAGAACCCACACATGGGTATGTACAGTGTTTTTAACTGGGAAATCAGAGAAGACATGTTTTTGCCCTAGACTGTAGAACCAGGAATGTCAGCTGTTTCACAACATATCTGGCCTTAGTTGCCACACTGATAATTACTGTTCAGACTGTGCTTCCCTACACTGAGACACCACCTTGAGGTTATCCTCCAGCCAGCTCTGCTAACTACCCTTAAACTTGGAAATTTGTATCTGAGTGGTTCTCAGCCATCCCTGTACCATGGACAACCACACTGAGGAAGTGATACCATTCTTTGCTCTTTCTGCTGATTAACAGACTCTGCTTACTAACACAGAAAATGGACATGTAGGAGTACTTACAGTAAGCCTTTTCTCTCATGTTTCAGCTGAGATGCCCATTTTGTTCATTTGTAGGTGCTTTAAATGTGCAGCAGCGCCTGTATGATTTCTGGTGGTGTTTTTCTCCTATTCAGCCTTTTGTGCAGGCAAAGCAAGCAATGGCCTGAAGTGGTGAAGGGTAACAAATGGTAGCCTTGCTGCTTGCTTTGCCTGGAAAGAGTAGCTGGACAGTATACTGTCACTGCCACTGAGGTGGGACAACTGCTGGTAGGGAAGGAGGGAAGTCCTGCCCTCCCCCTGCAGTTGCCGTCCTGTCTGATGTCCCTCAGCAGCAATAGATGCAGCAAATCTTGTTTTTTAGGGCTGTCCTTGTCTCTCCTCATCCCTGCTGCTTTCGAAACACAGAGTCTGTGTGACCACTGAATAGATTATGTGCATTTAGTATGTGACAAAACTACCCATGTACTGATGTCTTCTCAGAAAACTCCACAGTGCAGAAAAAATAATCATGTGCCCAAAATAGTAGGTTCACCAAGCCTATAAATATGAGATTGGTTATGGAGTGAGTTATGCTTTGCATTTGAAAGAGAACTGTGGAAAAGTGAATAATAATATGTAGATATGAAAGATGCTTAAAAATATAAAGCCAGTGAAATACGGAATAATGTTTGCCTTTCAGGATCACAGCTTGTGCCATGACCATGAATAAATATGTGGAGGAAAATGTTTCTCAAAAATCCTATACGACAATAAAATATTTCATGAAGATGCTGAGCAGTGTCAGTGAGACCTTAATCTTCATCTTCATGGGAGTGTCTACAGTTGGGAAGAACCATGAGTGGAACTGGGCCTTTGTTAGCTTCACTCTCCTTTTCTGTTTAATCTGGAGGGCACTGGGTAAGCAAGTCTCAGACTATGGGTCTGTATTCTTTGCAAGTGAAATGTTCTACCTTTTGTCAAGTAGAGAATGCCAGTCCCATCATGAATGGTAGAATGGTCTTAATATTAGTAATATGTCCTATATCACAGAGTCAGTTTCCACCTTTTCCCAAAATGTAACCTAAAAATCAGTTTTGCCCTAATCCTGCCCATGTAAAGTGAGAGGCACTCTGCTTGTTAATCAGAACACATGTATTTAAATAGACATTTACAAATAAGCAAATTGTGCCTAAAAGAATTAGGTGTAGTACAGCAACTAAACAGGCTGAGGGTTAGGGTTTTTTTAAAATTTATGTTTACTAGTTTTAGGATTTTCCCAGTCATTGGCATAAATAGTACCAAAACAGGAAATGCTGTAGTTGAAGTGTGTGAATATGTATATCTAGATATATATCTCTCTCTATATATTGAGAGCTATATATAAATAAATAAAAAACCCCAAATAAATAAATAAACATGGAACTGCTTGATCCCTTGTGAGTTTACAGTAATAGCTGGCTTTTTTTTTATCTGGAGACCTAAGTGCAGGGCAGGCTTGTGGGTCTTAAACCTGCTCTTCTCCCAAGCTTCACCTGTAATGATTCAGTCCTTCCACATGTAAAGATTGCCCACGCTCTGATTTGCCTCTGCACCCCTATTTCCAGCTCCCAAGTCTCCTTCCCAGAGCAGAAATTTGGGCTATTTTTCTACTGCATCTGCAACCCCACAATTAATACCTTTTGCTGCAAAGCAGCCAAGCAGCCTGACTGCTGCCGAGCTCCTGCCCCCCCATGCTTGCTCCCTTCACCTGCCTTTATACCTTTATTTCAGTCTGCTGCATCCCTGGAGCCTTTGTCTACACTACATCAGCATGCACTGGCATCTTCTTGCCCCATCCCCACTCCTGCATCCTTCCTGTCTGTGTGAGTAAAATTGAGTGAATAGGAGTTTGTAGGGTTCAAAGAACAGATTAATGGAGATGACAAGCCAAAATGTTCAAAATCACCTCAAATCCTATTAAAAAGCAACTAGCAGTCTTGGTCTATACTGACACAGAGAATTATTGCTGTTCTAGAGGTGCAGAATCTAGCAGATAGCTGTCTTGTGAAGATCAATTAGCTGCTTCAGGTCATAAATTCATCTGACCTGAGGTGGTTAGCTCACTAAATATGTTTAAGATGATGCTCCCTAGGCTTTTGTAATTATTTGTCCATAGTGTTCTCAAGTTGCTTAGTAATATTTCATTTCTTCAATATTATATATTAAGGAAGCAAATAAAAGGTAAGAAGCACATAAAAGTGTTTTTGAACAAATACTATCATCATGGGCTATTTCTGTGTAATTTAAGTTCCATTTTTTTCCCCTCCTCCTTGTATTTATGTTCTTTTCCCTCAGGTGTTTTTGTTCTGACTCAGATCATTAATGTATTCCGGACAATACCTCTGACTTTTAAGGACCAATTTATTATCGCCTATGGAGGCCTCCGAGGAGCTATTTGTTTTTCGCTTGTATTTCTGCTTCCTCCTGCTGTGTTTCCCAGGAAGAAATTGTTCATCACTGCTGTTATCGTGGTGATATTCTTTACTGTTTTCATTCAGGTAGTACCTCTCATCTTCTTGACCTCTTCTTTCTCAGACAGCTTGTAAATAAGCAATGGGTAGACAGACAAATGTTCTGACTTACTGGAAGGAACGTACTCGAAGGTACTCTCCATAGTCATAGCTGAAAAAAAAAATTCTGTCCATACCACAGGCAGGTAGCAAAAGTATGCTTGATATTAAGCACTTATGCTAACATATAAGTAGTATTAAGTATTTAAGACCTCCTGAGGTTGGAAGAGAGATAAAAGATATTCTGGGTACAGCTCCACCACTAATTCCTTTTTTGGAATGTTTAAATTTGTGCATTTACTTGGGAGTTCAGTGTTGGATACAGTGCACAGTGAGCAGGAAAAGGAAGACACTGAGGGCTTGGACGGGTGAACTGGAGTCCGGGTGTTAGGAAGTGCTGCTTCAAACAAGCTGACATCCCTACAAAAGCTCCAGGTATGCAGAAGAATGTGAACCTGTCTTTGGTGACCAACTGCCATGGAGGCCTGGTCAGGAGTGGCCAAGAGACAGGGAAGAGACTGAAACCTGGAAAGTGCAGAGGCAGCCAAGTCTGTCAGATGAGCACGTCAGACTAGTCATTAGACAGAGCAGTGAGAGAGATGTGAATGGCTATTAATGAAATTTCATATCTGTGGGAAAAGAATATATTTTTTTTTACCCTGCCTTTTATGTGGATAAAGGTGCTGTAGGAATTAGCAAGCATACATGCTTGGGAAAGAGGAAAAGGTGTATGTCCATTAGTTGACTTCAGCTGTGAAAACTGATTTTGAAGGACAGAATAATTTAAAATATGGAGACAAATGGAATGTGTTACGAAATGCCACATGGTTTACCAAAGGAAAACCTGGTGTCATTCTTTGATAAGGCAGTTTATTTCCTAGAGTAAGCTCATCTGACTGGATTATTGCAAATCATGGGAAGGGGGCTACACAGGACATTGTTAGTGTAACTACTTGTTAAACTGAGGTTTAGATTGACTTTAGGATGATTGTAAAGTGAATGAGGAAGGAGCTGATAGTTTCTCCTATAAATGAAAATGGTCCTTTGGGTCAGGAAGGACCTCTGGGGGTCTCTAGTCCAACACTGTGCCCAAAGCAAGGCCACCTTCAAAGCTAGATCGTGTTACTCAGGGCCATGTCAAGTTGAGTTCTGAATATCTCTGTGGATTGAGATACCCCAGCCTCTCTGGGCACCTGCTCAAGTTTTCAACCACCCTGGCCAGATAATAGGCTGATGAAATGATACTAATGGAATTCCTCGAGGCTGATTCCTGAGAATGGTTTTCTTTAATGTTCTTGTTACTGACTATGGCATGTAAGTGTAGGAGTTTTTGTTGCTGATTGTTTCTGGATGACAGACTTTGAAAAGTGTTCTCAGGGTGACAGTGAGATAACAGTATGCTGTAGAAAGAACTGAGGGCCAATATGATAGAAACAGAATGAAACTGAACAGTAATAAAGTGCAAACATGTTCTTGCTAGGACTTTCTTACTAGGAATTTCTCCTATGAAATGGGAACCTTTGGAAAAAAATAGAAAGGGAAAAAGACACAGGTATACTAGTTGGTAATGGGCTAGATTTTAAGGCAACACTGCAGTGGGAACAGAAGAAAGGCAAATCTAATCTTAAGACATACTGAAACAGGTGTTTCCATCAGAGCATAGTATCATGTTCTGGGGTGACCACAGGACTGGTAAGTCTGTCATGTGAAAGAAGACCAGGATGTCTTGGCCTTAGCAAAATGAAGGAGAAGAGGGACTATAATTACTGTTTATACGAGGGAGTGAACACTGTTTAAACCGAAAAGACAAATGTTGGCACAAGAACAAAGTGGTACACAGTGACCATGATGCAATTAAGATGCAGCTTTCTAATTATCAGAACAATAAGGTTCACGATGAGTGTTCCATTATGAGCAATGGGGCAAAGAAACCTAACTATTTTTAAGATAAAACTTGATTCATTTACAAAAAGAAATGTGACCTGGTTGTCTGGGATAGTAGGGGACTGATCTCAACATCACAAGAGATTAATTCCTCTCCCCTGTGCCATTGTGCCCATACGAGTAAACAAATTATGTCAATTCTTCCACAAATAATTATTCAAAACCATTATATCATTCTGTGATAGCCAAAACATTTTGTTATTTCTCTGAGAACAGTCAGGCAAGGTATGTTTACAAAAAGCCTTGGTATCATGGTCTTAAATAGCAATTTTAGTATTAATGTTGACATATCTTGACTACCTGTTTTGGAAGACTAAAAAAGAGGACTTTATATGTCCATTCTGAAATTATTGAGAATCTGTTCGTTAATTCAGAAAACAAGTGAGGGTTTTTCTAACACATAACAGAATTTAAAAAAATGTTTAAAAATCATATGGATGGGACAGATGATGTATTCCTGATAGGGTTTGTTAGGTTGACCCTCTAGGACTTCTTAGCTCAAGGGAGCCCCTTCTTTCCTTCTCTTGCATTAAGGTAGTCTGTGTTGACAAGGGCTTCATAGTCAAGTGCAACACCTGCTAATCAAAAGCTTGAAGTCACTTTTATAGTTACTGTGTTCTTTTTTTCTTCACAGGGAATAACAATTCGCCCACTGGTGGAGTTCCTTGATGTCAAAAGGTCAAATAAAAAGCAGCCTGCTGTCAGTGAAGAAATTTATAATAGGGTATGTTGCAGCTTAAGTATCATAGATGAAACCCTCAGATAGATGAAATTCCTGGTCACCTTCAGAAAGACAAGGATTCAGCATACAATATTATGGAGAGGCATGTGCTGTACCAGATTTCTTTTTGATAGCTGTTATAAGAGCAATAATTGTAAAGCTTATACTTAACCTTTGGCATTTACCAAAATTATTGTTACATGTTATTATTTTGGAATCTTCACTTTCTTAACAGTTTAGCTCTTGAAGTAAGTTAATATTCTGTAGTTTGTTTCACACATGAGATGCATGTTATTTTATAATTTAGCTACATTGGGAAACCCTTGGCAACTTACTGTATTGCATTTGAGTTGATCTAATTAAACAAAGGCAAACTTCTCTTAAACATACACTTAAACCTACTTAACTCTTACATCATCAGCCTTTTTATGGATTTGTGTTTGCTATGTGTGTGTCTCTAATTGTTGCAGATTATTAGCCATGCATGTACTTGAATGTATTTCTGCTTGCAGCATGCCTATGACAAGTGGTTTGAAATTTCAAAAATGAGGAATAATAAGGGCCACATTTAGGAAAGAACTCAATCTAGACATCTAGAGAGACGCCTACTGAGAGACCCCTACTCTGGTTCTTGAATTAAGAGCAAACATGCTGCCTCTGGGATCAAGTGAGATCTTAGCTGGACTGATTCAGTTTTTTATAATTCATAACAGACTGAGCAAGAATGTGTTTCTAATATTAGGTGAACAGGATGCTGTTCCCTAAAAAAGGAGCTCAGGACCTGATGCTGGCCCTCTCAGTTCTGTCCTGTGCATCCTGAGGGGCTGGTGCTGATGTGGGAAGCTTCTTCCTACTCAGACTCTCTTCTCCACAAAATCAGACCTGCTTCACTGTCAGGCCTGGGGAAGTCCCAGACATAGCACAGAGTGGTTAAGGAATTTCAAATAAGTGAAAATGTGGTGAAAAACTTTAGTTTCATGCAGGAGCTGAGCAAGATAGACATTGAAGAAATCAGCAACTAACTTCTGTCGTTTTGGGGCTGTGAGCTAAGGAAGGTCCAGGGGAACAAAACAGATTCTGTCTCTGAGCTTGGTTGAACTGCATTTGGTAAAACCGAAGCATTGTCCTGAATTGTGACTAGATGTTTCCGTTTTAAAGTAAGTTGGAAACCAGTAATGTCTAAGGGCAAGCCGAGTGATGTCTATAAGTTTATGTAACAAACCAATGTTTTTCCTTAGTTCTTTGACCATGTGAAGACTGGAATTGAAGATGTATGTGGACACTGGGGTCACAACTTTTGGAGAGATAAGTAAGAGTAGCATTTAAAACTCTTTGTTATACAGGAGGGGCTGAAATGGCTCAGTAGCAACAAACAAATGCTGTTGGGCATTGTATTTAATTTTCAGCATTTATTCTTGAAAGCGGATGGTTGTTTTTAGAACATGTGGGTTTCAAAGGAAAAGCAGCAGAACAATGCCTTTTTACTAAACCACAAGCAAGTAGAACAAAATCTCCATCTGGGAAGAAAGGCAGCCCTCTGATCCCAGGGTAAAGTATGGTAACTTCTGAGTGTACATGTCCTTTCCCTGTTTCTGACTATTTCAGAGCATTTCCTGTATGTCTGCTGAGCCTTTCATCCCGTCCAGCTCTCCTGCTGCAAATTGTATGGCTTAGTGGTGTTAAGTGAGAGGTTAGTTCCCTATTTGATGGTAACCATACAAAAGCTATTGGACTTCCTCTAGAAAGATCAAGGCAGTAGCAGACATGAGGTGCATGAGAGATCCTTATGTCAGGCAGCTCCACAGTTCTTGATGGTATTATTTAAGACTTAGTGTCAGTGAAGAAGATTACCCCTGGCAATACCTGAATAATTCATACTTTAACTTTAGCTGCTGAATCATCGTCATCGTTGTTTGGATCTAATTCCCTTTTCTCAGAAACACACTCTTTTAGACACAAATTCTTTCTACCCAAAGCATTGGCAACACTCAGCCACCTTCTAGTCACTGCTCCAGGAAGAATTCAAGTGTTTTATACAAAGAAGAATGTTACCAGGAGGAAGGGCTGAGGAGAGCTCTTTCCAAATGACTTGGGGGAAACTCAGACAGATGTGTGACATGGGTACAACTTTTCTTTACTCAGCCTGATTCTCCTTCAGCCTGTGTGAGATCTTAAATTAAAAAATTACAGAGCAAAGGAGAGTCCCACCTCTTCATGACCTTCAAACCCAAATTCAAGAATAATTTCAGAGTGGTTGAGGGCTAAATATTTTCTGACAAACAAAATCTCCCCTTCTGTAACCAATATTTTTTCAGTAAGCAACCAAGAGGGTCACAGTTACTTTAAAGGAAGGGAGAACTTCCAAAGTTTTACAAGAACAGGCTAAAATTTCAAAGAAAAAGCAGTCAGTGCAAATTTAGACCTTTTATTTGTTATTACAGTAAATATTTAATGTTCTCTTTGTTTTCAGGAAAATGGAGAATTAAAAATAATATTTTCTAATAACACAGAATACCTTAAAGTTAAAAGTTGCTGCTATGGAGGCTGTCCATTACTGTGTTAACAAAAACACATATTAAAACTATCTATCTGAAGTAAACGTGAAATTGACCTTTTTTTATGTTACTCAGCGTGGGTTGTTAATATGAACAGACACATTCCCAGAGAATAAACTCCTTTAAAATTGCATTAAGTAAAGTATACTGTCTTTCCTTAACTATGCACAGTAAAAATTAACTGGTTGGGCTGGTTTGCCTCACATACAGGTTTAAAAAGTTTGACAATAAATACCTGCGAAGACTTCTAATTCGCGAGAACCAGCCTAAATCCAGCATCGTTTCTTTGTACAAGAAGCTAGAAATCAAGCATGCCATCGAGATGGCAGAGAGTGGAATGATAAGCAAGGTCCCTTCATCAGGGTCTCTCAGGTAAGCAAGAGATAGCCTTGTGGCCAAGCATTTCCTCTGGGTCACATGATTTATTTCACAGCTCGGTCTGTAGGCAGTATAATCACTTTGACACAGGACACTTTGTCTGAATGTCACCAGAACAGTAAGAGGATGTGAAACAAGACCCTTTTCTCTGTAGCTCAGTTGGTGAGCTGTGCTCTTCCGGAGTGTGTAGTTTTACTGGGACAGCTGCTCACTGGAACACTGATTTGCTGTTTGGATAGGAGCTGGTCTTGAACATGTGCCTGCCCATCTGCTGAGAATAGCTGCAGGGGAAGCCTGAGGGGCATTTTGAAAAGTACCTAAATCAAACTTACAATTTAATGTACTTTATATCACATTTTGGAGACTCAGTTTTGCATCTTACCACTGACTCAAATGAAATCAAGATTTCATTTCTCCATGTTACGTTTTCACCTATTCCTTGGTTGTTTTGCACTGTTGTTTCCGGCTCTAACAAAGGAAATAGTTAAAATGTAACTCCTGGTCATAAATGTAAAAACAACCTTTTCCTCTCTCTCTCTTTCCTCTACTTTTTTTTTTTTTTTTTCTCCATCCTGCAACAGTGAATATCATGAAGGAAAGATAAAGCCGCTTTCTCCCACTGAAATGGAAAACATGCGGGAAATATTAACAAAGAACCTCTACCAAATACGACATCGAGTAAGGATGAAGTTTTTCATTCTTAAGTATCCCACTGATCTTTGAATATGCTGATTATCTTCCTAACATATCTTTGAGTTAGTACATCTGCTCTACCGCAGAATAATAATTAATACTCTTACTTACCTCTGTTGTCTTGAATCCACGTCCTATCATATGTACAGTAGTATATCCATACTCCTTAGTCTAAATAGCTTACTTGATCTTATACTGCTGATAAAGCTTAATGTTTTTGTCATATTATCTCCAGTATACATATACTATTAAAATGGGATCAGAGGTGCAAATTTGACCCAACACTGTCTACTTATATCAATATTTTGGTCACTCCATGATATGGGATTAGATTTCCTATTTGCCTCCAGTTATGAAGTTGTTTGTATTAAAAGCAGAGGTGATGAACTGGAAAAATAGTGAACTAAAAGCAAAAGGACGTTTCACATTTACCCTCCTGTGGCTAAGTAGTTTGAATGCCTGAGCCCTTGGAAAACATTCAAAAATGGAGCAAGCTTCAGCTTGCTGGAGGTAAAAATGACTTCCCCCTAGGTGACTCATCACTTTCAAATACGCGTCCTTGACATACTGACCGAGCTACTACAGTGTGGGGGTGAACACTGTATTAAGCCAGCTTTTTCCATTTTCTCTTTCATTATAAATATCAGCAGGTTAAATGAAAAACAAAGCAGCAAATGAAACAAGTGATGGTGAAGCAGATGACTAAAAGAGTCCTGGCATAATTACTCTTCTTGTTCCTAATCATCTGCAATATGATTTTGTTCACAAGGATTTATGGTGCTTATTAAAACATTAAAAGCAAAAAGCCTGTTTTGCCCTGTTCATATAGTTCAACACATTTGTCATCATGCTTTTCAGGCTGTGATCACTGCTTTTGTATTTCAGACAATGTCCTACAACCGACATAGCCTGGCTGCAGATGCAAATGAAAAGCAGGCCAAAGAAATTCTGATCCGTCGCCGGCACAGCCTTAGGGAGAGCCTGAGGAAAACAAACAGCCTGTCAAGAGAAAGACCGGTACTTGCATTTATTATTTTTTTTTTATATAGAAAGCAGTCCTTTGTAGCTAATTGTCATGCAGAATAAAAGATCTTCTGACATGCAGAAAAAAAATCCTGAATTTAGAAGACAACTGTACATATAATGTCACCCTTCCACCTTGGGTTGCACACATGGGCCCCTTATTTGTGTTGACCACTTCAGCAAAGCTTCAGTCATGTAGAGTGTGATATGAAAATGGGATCTGATGACATAATTTTACCTTAGAGAAGCTGAACAGGCTTGTATACAATGTACTTCTAAGGTCAGTATTCTCTATGAGTATTTTGATGATGTGTGGATAGTTGAGGTAAAAATTACTTTAAAATAGAAAAACTTTTTACAGTATGCCCCAAAATATGGGAAAGAGAGCTTTTAATGGAGTCATTCAGAGTGAACTCTTCATTTGAAAAATAGTGTAGTATTCATAAAATATAGCCAGGACTTCAGGTTTTGACACAGAATAGGGACACCCCTGCTACCTACAAGAACTGCTGTGGCATGATAATATTTGGCTCCCTGAGGCAATCTTGCAATACCACTGTAAACTTCTGGCCATATTTGAATGGAGCACACTGAATCAGCAGAGAAGCTGATCCTCCAAATCATATCAAGTATCAAGGAAATTAACCATCCTATAAACAGGTATTTTCATGTTACAAGAGTACTTTGTGACTGTTGTCTTAATGGATACATTTGTCCCTGAGCTGCGGCTGTAATAATGCCTCTAAAAGTGCTCTATCTCATTACCAGGGCTACTGTGACAATAACACTGTTCATGAATGATTTTTTCCCTCACAATAGCAATTACATATGTTGTCTTTGTCATACAAGTATATGATTCCTAGGTGGAATAGTGAGGAGACTCAGCATGATTTTTGTGTCAGGAAGAGAAACAACTTTTACAGTTACAACTTTTTAAAATGCACAGGCTGTAATTTTAAAAATAGTTATTTATACATAAATCCACCACAGACGGAAGAGGAAAAAGAGAAAAGAGAGAAGAAATAAAACCCAAAGAGGAAAAATGTCTCACAGAAAATAAGTTTCCTATCAGGTTCCCTTTGAGTGTGCCACAATGAATGGTACAAGCTGAGGAGAGCTAGTAGACTGTGAAGTTTTTAAAAAATCTTTGTAACAAATTTAAGAAAGGGTGTCCTTGAGAAACTTTTGAATTTTTAAAAAAAGTAACTTGTCCTGGAAAGTACCTCTCACGTTCCGGGAAGTATGAGGTGTTCTCTGCTCCCAGGGTCTTTAAAGCTTATTCTGAGGAAAACAAGGGTTTTATGCCCTGAACTGGTAAATGATCACACTAGTGCCTAACTTCTCCATCAACTTCAGTGTGACTAGTCAACTGTATAAAGTCATTTGTATGTATAAAGCACTTGCAGAATCAGAATACAGATTAGTTCTTGTGCCCAAACTTCCGTCGCAACCAAATTTTTGCAGCTGACTGATAAAAAGTTTCTAACATGGAGTTGCATGAATTGCCATACTTGCAGAGTTTGCCTTCCTTAGGAAAACCTGTACAGGCAAGGTTGAAGTTAGAGACCATATATTTATTAACTCTGATCTCAGAGGGCATATCACTAGGCTTTCATTTGATTAAGCTGTTTGAGATTACTCAGTCTTTTCCTTAGTTAGCACAGCAATTAGCATTGAGTGTGTAGTAAAAGATCACATATTAGCTAATCCCAAACTACTCCCCAGCCCTTTAGCTACATAAACCCGTTCAAGCCTCAGATGTGTATCTAACACACATTATGCATGTACACTAGTCTGCAGTAACTTAACATTTTTTGTATTTCTTCACACGCAGGCTGCTGCAAATACAAAAAGATTCCTTTCACTTCCTAAAAATACTAAACTCCCAGAGAAACTACGAGTGAGAAATAAAACATCTTCCAGAGGTATTGAAAAATTTTCTGCTCTCTTAATGTGCTGCAGTCATTTTGCATACATAGAAGGAAAGTTTTTCCGGGAATGATGTAGAGAAATCAGAATATTAGAGCATTAAAAGCAGTGGGTCCTAAAGCAGGAATTTGAGTGTGGAAAAATGCCCTGGACAGCAGAATTTTGTGGGGCTTTCTCACTTCCTGTTCCATAGTGGCATAGTCTTCCCAGCACATCTCCTCATGTGAGCAAGCAGCAGCCTGAAACACTTCTGCACCAGGAACATTGCTATGGCTAATTCTCCTTGTCTTTATTCTATAATGTCCAGATATCCCTCTTGGATTGTGAGGCTGTTTGGTTTCTTTTTTTACTGGGGTCAGGGTAGAGGACATTGATCTGAGAACCAAACTGGAGAGGAGAATGAGAACATGAGGACATGAGGTCTGGTTTATTGTTCTTGTGAAGAACTTCTCAAAATGCTCTGGGTTACAAACAAGTTGTTAATCCTCCCCCCCCCCCCCCCAACCTCACAAATGTTTTATATTGGAGTTCTTGAATTCTAACAGAAAAAAAATCTGGAGGAAGACGACTATTAGGTGTGAAAACTTTGCCCAATTCTGTATTATATTACTTTTGATTATTACTGGTTGCATTACCATGCTTATACCATGCTCAGGAGCATTTCCCTTCATGACAATCTACCATCAAGATCTCTTGCTGGGAAGATTAAATCTCTGCACAGTTACTAAAATGTCCTGATCTCCACCCTAATTAGTTTTCCACTCTTCCCAGTTCATTTAGCAATAGAGCATGGTTTTGTCTTTTAATAATTACATCTTTGCTCTCCTGAATGTAGTATGCCTTTTATTCTGTAGTTATGTCTGCAGAGGTCACCTACTGTCACCTAGAATTAGAGAGGAAATGTGCCTCCAGATTATTCAATTGTCAAAAAATATATTATTTGACATATTTAGGAGGGGAAAAGCCTGAAAACACAGTCTGATGAAGACCTTCCTTGATATATAATTATCTGGGTGAATGGACAATTACATGGTCATATATTTTGTTGAACCCTTCTTCACCTTTTTAAAAGAAATAACATGAAGGCTCCTAATGGAAGTTGTTATTATGACAGTTGCACAATACGTAGTTCTTTACTTTGATATATTTAAAATATCATATCTAACTTGCCTAAGAACAAATCTGAGGCATTCATAAATTATTGTTAAAGTAATTATCAAATTACTCAATTGTGCGAGTTTTGCTGAAGATGTTAATTTATTTTTAAGAAGTCTGCTGAGGAGAAAATATGCACATGTGCACATCCAAGCACAGCTTGGTTTACTTGATAGTGATCATCCATGAGCATTCGCTAAACAATCATGCCATCTTTCCCTTGACCATTTTCTACCCTGCTGTGAGTGGGAGAAATAGTCTGTACCATTTGCAACCTGTAGGATTTGTCCTGTGGGTTTTCTTTCATGTCTGACATTCAGGCATATTAAGGATAGGATGTTTCCTCTCACCTATACATTGACCTTGAAAGATCCTTTGCTTGGTAGACTACTGATGCTCCTTTTCCAGTCACATTTCTAGAGCCCCTGTACATGTTATGCTCTGGAAGTGCCTCTCAGTTTAGATTTCATGGGATGTGAGAATAAGAAATCTGAGTTTTGTATCCTGCTTGGATGTAAGCAAGGAATAGACCCCAAGGACCTCAGAAATAGACAGGTTTTCCATGTCCAGAGCCAGAACTGGGGAAATGTCAATTTAAACAAGGAGGCACTTGGCAATCAAGGAACAGCTGAGTGAGGCCTTTCTAAAAATCACAGTTTTGAGGGGAGAGGTGTTTGTAAGTCAAATCTGTCCTCTATACTGGTTATAGTTAAGAGGAGTTAAGAGGCCGTTGTTAGTGGGTCTAATCAGAAAGCACCGAATTTAGGAAAAACAGGAAAACTTTCTTCTATGGCTACCAGTGCTCAGTATGCTATTATTTGAATATTCCTGGAACAGTTATATTCTGCACTTAAAATTTTAATTTTGTTTTCAATTAACAGTGGGTGACAGCAGTGACTCTGAGTTGGATGCCGCTACTACAGTGCTCAATCTAAGACCCAGAGCAGGGAAAATCTTGAGAGACCAGAGACTGAGACAGCAGAGGCCACTGCCTGAGTTTAGGGTGGAGTGGAAGAACGAAGTTGATGGGAGCCAGGATGGACGAGGAGAGCAGCAGGAACCAAGCACCTTGCCTCAGCCGTCCATTGGGTTCAGGCAGCCACTGCTCACAAGACCAAGATTTGGCACTTTGAGCAGGGAAGATTTGACTGCAGACCATGGGTCAGCAAGACCTATGCCACCACCACGGTTAGTTAGGCAGGCGTCGCAAGGGGAAAGGCAGAGAAATAAGCCTGAGAACCAGCCATACTGATCGTAGCCAAAAGAGAACTATTGCTAATAAATCATGACCATACTGAATTGGGATTCTACACTATCTGATCAGACTGCGGGATCCGTTAAAGTAACCAGACAAGCCTCAGTTTGGGTCTAAACACTTCCATTTGAGTAAAGTCAATGCCTTTAACTAAGTGAAAGGAATACTGGAGCAATTGCAAAGCTGAAGATTAAAAAGAATCATCTCTTTTATAAATAAGTTATGGCAATGCTTTAATTTAATTACATTATTTCCACTATTAAGATAGTATGGAAATGTGCCTTATTGCATCATATCTTATGGAACCAAGTCATGGAAGTTCAATACCCAGTTATCCATTGAAAATCATTGTTGAAAGTCCAGTGATGAATGGATTCTTAAAAAAAAAGTGTATCATTTCATATTTTATTTATAATCAATAACACTTGTTTTAACCAGAGCTTTAATATGAGTAACACTGAAAATTGCACAATGCACCTATCATATAGACTTCTAAAGAAGAATAAATATATTCCTGAAGCCTAGTTTGTTTGAGGACCTGTGATGCAGAAAAAGAGGAAGAAGAGAAGGAACAAGCTGTAGGAGCAGAATTGCAAATACGGCTTATAAAAAGGACTTGCAACAGAGACGAGACCTGAATAGCTTGAATTTTTACTTTCTGAAGTTTTGGCAATATGTTACCTTTGAAAGGTACTAAGGATCACCAAAGAAAAACTGAATTACCTTGGCTTTCACTAATGTCAGCAAGAGCTGAGAGCAACTAGTGGGACACCAGAAGGCCTAAAAAAAGAAAACTTCAAGTGGATAAATAATGTTCTTAATCGAAATTGCTTTTTGCACCTTAGTTTCTTGGTTGCAATGCAAATACAGCAGTAGAATAGTTGCAGAGCACTGCACGTAGACAAAGCAAGCAGTCTCCTGTTTGAGTCAGGGACCACTGAGACTCAAGAAAGCTTGCTCACTCATGCTTGTGACCCTGGTCAACTTGTTTTACTTTTGTTTCCTCATCTATAAAAGGGGAAAGATAATCTTTTCTTTGTCTGAGCTCTGCACTCCAAGGAACAGAAATGTTCCATCTAATTTGTTTTTACAGAAAAGTTGCAGAGAGGGGCCCTGGAATCAGATGAAGTCACTGTGCACCTTAATAACATGGACTTCTTGATCCTAGTGCCAATGGCTGCCATTTGAAGGCGTATGGGAAGGGAGGGTGCATTAAAATAAATGATACTCAACTGTAGCTCTCAGGAATTTGCACTTTCTGTCCCACTTAATCTAAGTACTAAGCTTGCTTTAGCACAGATACACATTTCAGCACAATGCAGAAATCATTTTCATTCTACTTGTTACAACATTGATAACTTTCATTGAAGAATGTACACTGTGAAATTATAACTATTCTCTTTTATTAGCACATTTCTAAATCTGTGGGCAATAAGATTAATTTTTTTATTATTTAAGCTTGTTTTGAAAGACCTATTAAAAATCAGTTTTCTTTTAAAATCACAGGGTAGATTTCTTTCAAATGACTGTTGGTGGGGTTGATAAATGGGGGTTTAAGACTGTCCTTCTTCTAACAGCTTTTCCAAAATACTTACTTCATGTATATATTTGAAATATCAAACCTTCCTAAGCTCATTCCTTGGCACAGGTCTTTTATTCTTTTTTCCTCTGTTCCAGCTATGGAAATTTCTGTTGTGTGGCAAATGCAAAGTCTAAGCTGCAGAGGGGTGGCTGTGTGAATGCTATAATCTCAGTCAAAAGCTCATGGCTATTCTCAACATATGATTTTTGTGGAAATCAATACTTAACCTGTCCTTTAATGATCATCTCTTGTTTGGAAATAAAATTGGGATCAAACAAAGCCAGCAAGTTTTAAAAACAAATTTGTCTTTCAACATGAAAGTATTTTTCGTCAGTAAAATCGTCAGTGAATGCTCTGTCACTGCATTATTGGGATCATGTTTAAGTAAGAAAAAAGCCTCGAGTTTGGATTTCAGTTTTGAGACCACATCCTCCTTGCAGATCAGAATGCTTATATTAGGTGTTTTATATCAGGCCCATCTGAAATCTGACAAATAAATGTGAAATGTTGCATATTGACATTTAGTTTACTCTCTGTGAAGTTTCCTCATCCATGTGTTGGTAATGACCAAGCATTTGGCTTCTATCTGGGGAAAGCTGCCTTTTATTTTTTTTCAAATGATTGTTATTTTTTATGGCACAATTTTAAATAATGAATGCAGGTTTCAGGAACCTTACTGCTATGCTGGTTGCCCATGCTCAGATCTTGGTACTTAAAAGTGGGTGCCCCATAGTACAAGCACATCAAATTGAAGGTTGTTTTTATGAAATATAGTCTTAAACTCTTGGTGCTTCAAAACATCATAGTGTGTTGTTACCTTTCCACATCACTTTAGAATCCACAGAATACAAGCATCAAGGCAGATCTCCAGCATGGTTACATTGTGAAGCAGAATTGCAAATCTCCTGGGACTCTGCGTCCTTGCAAGTACTCTCTGCCTTCCTCACTCCTGCTCCTCCTACCCTTTTCAGGCTCTGTTCTGCTACTGCTGAATCAGACCCTTGTCATCTCTGGGAACTGATTTCCTGGGCGTTCTCATTTTCAATAGCAATGACAGCAGCAGGTGACACAGTCAGTGTCCCAGGTAACCCTTCTCATTCAACTCTTGCCCTGGTTCGGGTCAGAGGTTTACCTTTTTTTTTTCCCTTTTCCTGCAAAGTCAAAACAAATTAGCACTTTTTGAGTTTGCAGAGGAGACATTTCCTTTATTGTGTGTCAAGGAGAATTTGTCTGCTGGAGAAGAAATGCCCAATAAATCTGTCCTCGAGCACCATCTGATGGGGAAAACCATGTACTGACTGGGGAAATGTTTCTCACTTTTTCAGGAAACCACATGTTCAGCAGTGCTGAGGAAACATGCCAAAGCCATATACAAATGTTTTGTTTCCAGATGGACTACTCAGCACGCTCTGTAGTATAAATATTTTAGTGTGTTTTTGATGAAGCAAGTCCAGTTTTACAGTTTTAGGGAAAATATATATGTTCCAGTCTGCATTAGGGTTTTCTGAGAATTTCTTTCCCCCTTTAGCTGCTGAGTGGCCTATAAATTGAAAGTAAATAGATCAGAAAGTAGGTATAGCAAGGGCTAGAACAGATAGACATCCAGTTATCTGTTTTAGGTAAATACATGAAGAAAAACCCAATATTTTGCTATGAAAGGCAAAATTTTAGGGGCTGTCCTACTTGGTACTTAAGTATAATGCAAACTTCACTGAAACCAGATCAATAAAAGAAAACCGTGATTCCTAACAATTTAGAAACTTTAGAATATCCTTCTCCACTAATACCACACAGAAATCACATGGAAAAACAAAGTTAAAAAATTTGCCAAAATAATACTCCTGTTGTTATTAAAAGTATCTTGGGCTCTCTGGGAGCAAACACACTTCACCCTCCACCAATTTTTTGAAGAGTTGCCAAGTCCACCAATTCCAGACATCAGCTGATACTGCAAGAAACGTACCATTTCCAAAATGGTCCAAGTTCTGCCAACATCTTCCAGCGTCTGAAGATGAAGGATTGTGAAATTGGCTGGAGCAACGCTTTTTTTGCTACAAGAGCTCTGATCCTATAAAAATATCCTTGTAAATATGCATAAAACATGGCATCTGCAATACACAGTCCCAGCCATGCCAACAATACATCAGAGGCTCAGGCCAGAAAACACAGAGGAGGGGTTATCAAGTCCAAGCATGAGTAAGAGGAACCACTTTAGGACACAGTATAGATAGAAAATTCAGGTGCTCTTTAAATCCAGATTAGTAGAAGGACTAACAGTCCTTTTTTTAGCCCCTTTTTCATCAGATCATGATATAACTTAAACTTTCAAGATAAACCTGCAGCTGTGCTTGACACTGTCTGTTGTATGAATGGCCATGAAGACTCTCTTAAAACTTTAAAATCAGAGTTTCATCTCCTTCCTGGCCTATCTATTAGATGGCCAGACCATCTAATAAACATGGGGAGATTGGTTTAGCATTATTCCCTTCCCAAGATGGCAAACCCTGATATGGTTCCGACACAGCACTGACATGCTTTGGAAACCTTTTCATCCTGTGAGACTTGGCAGAATGTAAGGGACAAAAATTGCAGAAGGGAAAGCAGTAGTTAGATGGCTACGCTGGTGACCCTCAGCAGTTCATGTTCTCAGGTTTAAATTTGTCATTTGTTACAACAGCACCTTTATTGTCATAGGTTTTGTTTCAAAAAGAAATTTTTTTTTTGCCACAAAACCAAGTAATTTTAAATACTCCACTTATTTTTCATCTATTACACATTTGAAGACTGTTTCCTATGGTGAAGCACATTTTAAAAAATAATTATTTGGTGCTGGGATTTAAAATAATTAGAAATTTGGATTAATCTCTCTTTGTAAGTTAACACATAAGTTTTTCAAGACTTCCTTTTAAAACAAACTCTAAACTCTTTCATTTTTAAAAGCAGTCTGACCTTCACTCACAAAGTTCAGGCTCCAATATACTCCCTTACAAGATTCATGATCAGGTCTTTGTGAACGAATCTTTAATATTACAGCAATAACAAGCACTAGCAAGTCTTGGGTTTTCAAACACCAAATTGCCAGGCTATAAAGGATCATTTACTTCAGGGTATCCCACAACACCCATAACCAAATGGGGACTGGCAGCACCTCCACACACCCACAGAGGTTCCCATCAGGAACGTGATGGCACTACAGAGCGGCTGAAGTAACAAAGCAAGCCAGTTCATAAGCAACACTTGTCCTGTTTTGTTGCTGCCTTACCTGCTCAATAATCAATCTGTTCTCCGAAAGTGAGGATGTAGTGAGCTTTGTGATGGTGCTGCGTTGAGTAAATTTAGAGGAAAGAAAACCAGACAAGAAACTGAATTCTGCAGAATTGTATTGGGTTTGCATTGCAAGGTTCTAGTATCAGGTTGCCTATAGAGGTGCTTCTCTGAGAAGCTGGCTAAAGCTTCCCCTATGTCCAACAGAGCCAATGCCAGCTGGATCCAAGACAGACTTGCTGCTGGCCAAGGCCATCAATCAGTGATGATAGTAATGACTCTGGGATAACACATTTAAAACAGAAAAAAAAAAAAAAAAAGAAAAAGGTTATTGTGCAGAAGTAATTGTGGCCAGAGAAGAGAGGAGAATATGTGAAACCATTCTGCAGACCCCAAGGTCAGTGAAGAAGGAGGGAAAAGGGGCTGCAGGCACCAGAGCTGAGATTCCCCTGCAGCCCATAGTAAAGACCATGGTGAAACAGCTGTCCCCCTGCAGCTCCACAGGGGAGCAGATATCCACCTGCAGCCCATGGAGCCCTTTGCTGGAGCAGGTGGATGCCCAAAAGAAGGGCAGGGACCTGTGGACCCACAGAGAGTGGAGCCTATGCTTGAACAGGTTTACTGATAGTACTTCTGACCCTGTGAGGGACCCATGCTGGAGCAGCTCATGTGCTGTAGTCTGTGGGAAGGACTGATGTTGGAAGAGTCTGTGGAGGACTGTCTTCCGTGGGAGGGACCCCATGCTGGAGCAGGGGAAGGATTCCTCTCCCTGAGGAAGAAGCTGCAGCAGAAACGTGATGAACTGACTGTAACCCTCTCTTGCCCAGCTCCCTGCACTGTGGTAGGGGAGGAGGTAGAATGCAGGAAGAAGGGAGGGGTGTGTGTGTGTGCACTTCATCTCGAAATTGCTAAGTTCTTCTTGGTTGAATCCTTGGTTCCTGTGTTTTCTATGTGAAATGGAGGCAGATTCAAATGATTGTATGAATCACAATTGGAAGAAAAAAAATATCTGCACTTCATATTGACTTGAACACTTCTGTATTCTGTATTGCTGTAGTTTCAGCAGGGGAAGAGGAGGAAAAAAAAAAATCACAAAAATGATGCATGTGGAATGTCACTTCATTTCTAATCCTTTAAAAAAAAAGTGCAACTTTTCTGAACCTGGGGCTGTATAAAGAAGGTGTGTTTCTGTGGCACTTCAGAAATCATTTTGGCCTACAATTTAAAAACTTATCTTCTGTAACATGTATTGCAACGTGCCTCCAAGACCACAGGCTTCCATAGATTTCTCAATTTTAGTATTTAACTTCATTTTTATTTAGCTTATACGGAGCACCATTTTTCAAAATAAAACAAAATTTGCTTACAGGGGAAAGCACATTTTTCACTTTTGCATAAACCAGTGAAGTTGTAAAGATTTTGTAAAAAAAAACATTTAAGCAGCTGTAAGTGTTAGTGTAAGTGTTCACAGAAGTTAGACTTAATCAGTGCACCACCTTAGAAAGGTAAATACTACCTCATATATATAACCAACAAGAATTGGAAAAATTACTAAATCATTCATATATATTAATTTTTGAAGCTTGTTTCCTACTCTTTTCCTTCACCCCTTGCTAGAGAGGAAAAACAGAAGTCCTTGATTTACAGTAAGGTTTTAGGTAAAGCAAAAATAAGTAGAAGATGGAAAGAAAGAAAACAGGAGAATTAGGGCAACAGTGTTTTAGGGCATCTACCAAACAAGGCAAGAAAAGATATGACACTCCAAAATGCCTCAAGTTCCTAGGGAGAAATGAAACACAGATTATTGTAACAAAGAACTCTGAGGATATGTACTGGAATCATAGCAGTAATAAGACACCGATTATGTCAATCCATAAAATTAAAACAATTCAGTTTTATAGATTGGGGGGGGGGGGGGGGGGGGGGGGGGGGGGGGGGGGGGGGGGGGGGGGGGGGGGGGGGGGGGGGGGGGGGGGG
>JAWWES010000001.1:86868497-86916501 GCA_035583135.1 Lophotriccus pileatus
GATTGCCTTAAGGGCTAACGAGCTCCATCTGCCCGGGGAGGTCCCTGACCAGGAATCGAACCTGGGCCTCGGCGGTATGATGTGGAATACTGACTCTATGAACACATGAACCTCCAATTCATTTACATCTTTAGTTTATTTATAAACAATTCCTTATGTATATACTTTACAGCAGTACTGCTTTTAGTTCACACATATAAATTATCTACTAACTAGCATGCACCCACAAGCTCTGTGGGATTCATGTTAGTGGTGAGAAATATTACAAATTGCATCCCCTGAAGTTTTGGGTTCACAATGGGCTCAGTCCTGAGGCTTTGCAATGATGCTTCCAACACAATAATATTCAGTAAAAAGGAACAAAAAATGAAAAAGCTGTCAGTGTCTTGTGGGAGTTTCTCTTCAATTCTTTGCCTGTGGTGCATTTTGCTTGAACACTGCTGTAGTAGGTTTTATCTACATGTTTATCTAGCTGTCTACACCAGAGGATATATTGACCAGGATATTACTCCCAACCTACATCTAGCTTTGTCCTGGCTCTTAAATCTTCATTGTTACCTAATCCCTTGACAAGTTCTACAGTGTTCAGCTCCTGAGCGCTGCAATACTACAGTACACAAGAGATTTGCATACAGCTAAATCACCCCATGGAAAATTCCCTTGGCACCCGTTTTCTACTTAAACTGGTGATTAAGTACCTCTATCTACTACAATTTGAAAAGCATCAGCATGTTCCTGAGTGCATATTTTGGCTGATTGAAGAAGTAATTTAGTTTACATGGGAAATACCAAAAGAAAACCCCAAAATCATATTGGTTTTTCCCCTTCTGTGTTTTCCATGCTGCTTTGTTGTTTGCTTGTGTTTTTTTTAAGTTTAGTTTTGGTTTTGTTTAGTCTTGTTTGTTTTTTTTTCACTCCAGAATAAAAGGGAGGTAAGTCATATATTTCAATGACAACAGTATTAATAGAAAATGATAGATGGGAGAGGGGTGCCCCTTCTTTTGGGAAAAATTAAAAAATATCATACCACAATTAGAAAAAGAATGAAGTAAATATAAGCATTTCTATTAAAAGCTTAACAATTTCTCTTTTTTCTTTTTTCTTTTTTTTTTTTTTTCCCAGTTATATGTTTCTGGTTTTCTTGTCAATAAGCTGTGCAATCGATAGGAAATCTGTATCTTGTTAAAAATCTCTTCAGAGAAAATTTTGCCTGCAGCCCGAGAGTAAATACACACATATATACAGTTACATAGTATTAGAAATCCACTTATTTAAAATTATAAGCTTCATAGTTTGAAAATGTTGATTTTATAAATGCTAAAATTAAGACTGCACATGTATTCTTAATTTAATTCTCTTATGTATTTGCCTAACAGGACAGTCTTACACTTACTTTCACTCTTTGGCCTTTGTACCCATTCACTGGAGCAAAGCATCAGTAACTGTGGTAGATCCAGAAAGATGAACATTTTCTTTGCCTTGAGGGAAGCACAGACAGTGTTCAGAGCTGCTCCTATTAGGTTTCCCTTTCTGCTTGATAGCATGGAAGCATGGCTGCACAAATGGGCACCATCAGGGTTCTGCTTCTGCTGATGGCATTGGGCAGGTCAACCAGTGTGAGAATGGCTGTCTTCTGAGGTGGAGATATTCATACCTGGCTCCGGACAGGACCATGGAAAAACATTTCCATCATATCACAATGCCCCTGATCCATTTTTAAGGATGATACAAAATAAAACTATACTACTTTTTTTTTTTTTTCTTATTTTACTGGATAGGATCACACCTCAGACACAGACTTTTCAGAAAACTCAGCCGGCTGGCCCAAGGATAAAGACCACCCTAATGTGGTTAGCATGCTTTTAGTACCTAAGGTAGTACCAGGTCTGCCTCTAGGATTGTACTAATTAATGAAGTGACCAGGGGCTGTTTTCTGAGACCAAGTAGATGGCACGGTCATGTCTATATGCATAATTTCTCTTCTCTCTGCTTTGCCCCTACTGTCACCTGGAGACTGTCCTTGCTCCAACCCGTTCCTTGAACAGTGCCGGGGAGACTAATGGGCATGTGCCCCGAAATGTGCCGAGGAGCGCTTTAGCAGTTAAGTAGCATAGATGATCACAGGTCTGGTCCCAACCCGCTTTGCTGGGAGAGGCAGGTGCTGTGAGCCATGCGGAGTGATGGCTTACAGCTAGCTTGTTGCTTTCCAACACAAAGCTATGACCTGTCTACCATGCATTTTGTACATTTTCATGGCTCAGTAGGAAAACATAAAAACAGGATTATGACAGCAAATGAAAGTAAGGAATGAAGACTGTCTACAATCTTACCTATAACCTAGTCCCTACCTCGGAATTTGAATTTGTCCCATGTGTTCGCCTACTTTAGGTACAGACCATTTCTTCTTAAGGGAGGTGGAACCAAACTGACTTCCATTTCCTTCCTTTAGGAACCAGATGACCCAGTATACTAATGCAATCAGTAGAATATTTGCAATATCAAACACACAGAGAAAAAGGTGGTATCTGTGTTATTTGGGTTTTAAAACAATTGCAGATATTTAAGCAATAACTCAGACTCCACTCAGGAGGCAGCAAGCAGCCAGTTTAGACATTGACTAGCTAGCACATTCTGGGCTGCTGACTTTTTGTGTGTAGATGTCCATGAAGTATTTTCCATTTCTCCCCACATTTTATGAAGCTGTACTGCCTTTTTTATCTGCCTACCACCCACTTCCCTCTAATGATTTTTGGACTTGTTGAGTTCAACAAGGTTTTTTAATCAAATTCAAAAGAAGGTGATGTCTCAAAGCTATTGAAATACTTAATATTTTCATAAATATTGGCAGCTGAATGAAAGAGCATATTTAACCCCCTCTAAGAGTAAAACAGGTAGAGTTAAGTTCATACATCCCATTTGGCAGCAGCAGCTTGCAGCTGATCAGCAATGATATACTGTCTAACAGCTTTACTGTGTCTTGTCTGGTGTTGGAAAGACTGTGAGGGAAAACTGGGTTATTCGAGGCAGAGCCTTAAAGAAGCAAAACACACAAATCTATAGGAAAACTCATTTCATTAGCTTGAGTGATCTTAGACAGCATCTAGTCTAAGCTCTAGAGATGTCTGTCAGGGGACAACGAGATTATGTAGGACATACCAGTTTCTGGCACATTACTTAATTTCAATATGTCAATTAAGTGGCCTAAGTGGCTTTATCCTAAAATATGTATTTTAATAGTTTTTCAGGAAACGCATATCCTTCATCCCACCAGCTTTGAAGAACTGCCTTGTTGTGCACACTTGCTGGGCATGCCTCCAATGCATGTAAGTGTCATGTTAGCTTCAAATATGCTGAAAAGTCCTGTATACAGTTGTAAAATTCATGTTTAGACACAGAGTGCATATTGAAGCTATAGAAAAACGTATACTCTGAATACAAAACACTGCTCAGTCTGGATAGAAATTATTTTCATAGGCTATTCGTGGCACATACAAAAGAGCAAACATTACTGTTAAAGAATGCAAAACTTATGCAACGTTTAAGGATTTTTTTCATTTTACTCAAATCAACTGTATGCCTGCACATTGTTTAACCACTGTATACTTCAGCTTAGTGGAAAAAAAAAAAAAACCCTGCTGCATGTTTCCAGTCTCCAACTTGCTTACAGAAAATCAATTTATCCAGAATAAGATTTTGTCCTGCTTCTTCAAAAAGGCTATTTTCATGCCAGATTTCCATGTCAAATCTGAAACACTTAAGGTATAGGATTATTTTGAAGACCAAAAAAATGTTTTATATGAGGGAAAACTGGATTTCCTCATGTTCAAAGATGGCACAGAACACATATGCTGGAAAGATGTTTAAAATGCCAAACTATGCCTACCCAACTCAATTAAACCCCCAGAAAGGGAGGCTGCTGTCATTTTCTGATTGACACGGATTAATCTGAATTTCCTCAGGTGTGTTAGTCCAGGAGCAGCTGAGGCTTACCCCAGTGGCTGCAGCCGCAGTCGTTTCTTACCTCACTCATGTGTTCGCATATGTCAGTGGGAGACAGTGTAGGCGCTACTCCTGACAGCTTTCAGCCAGAGTTTCTCCTAGAGTAATTAGCTAATGCGTTATTGTGAATTAAAACCAGCTCATTCTAACATTGAGGGAGGTAGATGGGAAAATAGCATAAACACTGTTTTGACCTCAGCAATGGAAAATTTCAGCCCACACAGAAGCATTTTAATATGCTCCAGTGGGATTGGCTAGAAAGCAACAATTCAGTCTAAGGAAAAAACACATCTGAATATTTAGTTGATTTTTCATTAGGTTGAAGCCCATCTTGGACAAGTCACGGGAGAGCAGCTCTGAGCTAGGAAGGTTGCAGAGCAACAGTTCCTGTTAGAAAGAACTTGTCTTCTTCTCTGCAGGGTGTTTGACCGCTTCAGGTCTTGTGCTTGTGGGGACTAAACCAATGCTGCATGCTGGACATGGGACTGTTATCTGTGACAGCTCTGTTGTTTCTGTAAACAAAAGCTGGAATTTGAGTAATATTTAATCCCTAAATGTCTCTCAGTGTGACCAGTACAGGTCAGGATCCAAAATAGTCATGGTAGCACAGGCACACAAAAGAAAACTCCACAGTTAATGATGGGTTACATTTTGCCTCTACAAACCCTACGTAAAATACAAGCTCCAAGCTTGCTTTTTGGAGGTGCAGTAGACCTATCACATGTAAATTCATAGCTCTGAGACAGGCTTGTGATGCTCGATCCTCATCTATTGTAAAGTGCTGTTTGCTGCCTCTGATGATTTGCGGTCAGGTAGAACACATGTTCAAATAACATTTTGTGCTTCTGCTAAAGCACTTATTTACATAATTTCTGGTTTAGCCTTCATTTCTCTTTTATATATTCCAGGCTATTCTCTAACTTGCAGCCAGGTCCCAGACTTGGAACATCACCCATGCACATATTAAGAAATGGTGTGTCTGTCAGGTATTTATAATCCTGCTCTAAATGAAGGATTTAGGGTTTTGTCTTGGCTCTACATTCTTACTACTTATTTTACAACCTGTTATTGTGTCATATCAATTGTGATCAAAGAGTGTCCTTCTGATAATGTGCTATTAGTAGCTATGCATTAATGATAATAAACCAATGGCTGAAATCGTAGTTTTTATCTGCAAATATTCATGCATCAGCAAGCTAGAATCTCATTTAATAATTAATATGTGAATGTTTCAAGCAAATGTAAATAATCATACAAGCACTCAATTGCAAAACGTGAGTACTGTGTGGTGCATGCAGAATTTAGATATGCCGTGTTTTATTCACAGACATAATATTTTAAATAACCAGAATTCTGAGTATGCATGCCCACTCATTTTAACAAATAAGCTGATGAGGATCTCCTCATATACTCTATGCTGCTCAGTATCCAGAAAAGAACAGGAACAACAGATGCCAGCTGCTGAATGTTAGTACTGTTCACACTGTTGAATGCAGAGGCTTCATACCAAGAAAATGATCAAGGACAATACCTCTATAAAAATGAAGTATTTTAGTATTCAAATGAGAGGAAAACAGAGCATAATGAATAAAAAATACATGCCACAGAATTGATTTTTAGTACCAGGCAATCTAACACAGAGTCCACTTCATTATAAGTTACAGGCCAAGTAACTGCTTCAGAAATAAGTGAAATTTTTTTGGCCTCTGGAAAGAGGTAGCATGGCTTATGTTTGTACACTGCAACTTGGGAGCTACTGTTTCATGAAATTTGTGGGTCAGATTGAGCTGACTTCCTCAGGGTTATGGTTATAGTTTTATTACCCTCCTGGAAATAAGCCCTATTGGGTTGGGAAAGTCTATTAATAGACTTTCTTGGTTTACTCTTTAGGATGGAGATCTGATGTTTACATGAAAACAATAATTTCCATCTAAAATAAGTTTCACAAGTAGGTATTCAAATGAGACCACAATAGTTTGGAAATAAGTCCTATGTCACAACATTAAGCATTTAGATAAAGTAAAAGGTGTTCTGCATGGAGAGCATGTGTTCGTTTCCTGCACTGTTTGTTCAGAATTCACATTAAAAACCAGAATTCTTGGGACTCTAAAGTAGAACATGAATGTGTGTAGTGAAACACTGTTGTATGTTATTTCAAATTGCACAACTGAGAAAATAAAGGGTTAAAAAGACCCAGCAATTCCTCAGTTGAAAAAAAAAATAGATCTTCTTTTCTGTTTTACTCAGTAGGGATGTTTGTGTTTAGGATTGCATGCAATGAGTATGCATAATATTTAGCTTTATTCTTGTCATTGTTTACAGTGTATGCTGCCTCTGTGTTGGCAAACCATATTTCCCATTTGGGACAAAGCACAATGGATAGCACAGAAAGAAGGGAGTCAGTCTGGGTTTATCATTACATTTAGATTGGGAAATCCCATGACCCAGTGCACTTTTTTTTTTTTTTTAAACCTTTTTGAGTCTTCTACCAGGCAGCAGATTAAATTAAACCAGGTAGAGAATTTAAAGGAAATCCTCTGTTCCTCTTGCTCAAGTTGCTGGCTGGGTCCAGGGAATTTTATGGGGATTGAAAGGGAACTTCCTTTGGAAGCTTTCCATCTACTTGTGTATCTGCTTGTGTATAGATGGTGGGAGTTCTGGAGCTCTACAAATATTTGCTCATTCAAACACGCTAAGGCAGCTCTTCTGTGACTCAGTCCTCCCTAGGCTACAGCTGGACAGAGCAAGGTTTCTTTTATAGTGCCCCAAATACCTATGATTCAGTAGGATACAAAATACATCCCCAGGTGAGCCTGGTAATTCAAGTAGGAGTAGGGATGCTTTGGCAGAGTGAAGTCTTCTAGATAACCTCTTAGACTGCTGCAACCTCACTGCAAAGCCTTGCAGGTTGGGGTATAGCATCACAGGGGAAATACCACACTAATCCATCCATTGTGCCACCTGCTTAAGAACACTGAGGACTTTTCAAACCATTGAGAGTCAATCTGTGCCCCAGAAAAACCTTTATTATCTCATCAGACAAAATCAATAGAAATGGGTGTCACCAAAGAAGCAATATATGGCAAAGTCACATTGCTGGCCTATGCAAAGGCAGAGAGACCTTACAGAGTGGCCAAGACAATCCTGCCTGCTCAGTCACGCTGTGCAAACAGACACTGGCCATGTTTCCAGCACAGTCTATCAGAAGTATATTTCTGCACTTTACACTATTTAAGCAATAACACTGTGCCTTGCACTCAAAAAGACAGCTGAGGTATTTGCACCCAGCTCTTTCTAAGATGGATATCCAAAAAATTAGATCGAAATTCTCTTAGTTTTGATTTCAAAACCCCAGCTTTTTTTGAAGCTTTCAGAAGAGGCATTTAGGCAGTCACTGCCTAAGAAAGACGTGCAGTCTGAAGAAATACGCCTTTCTTCCAATGGAATTATGCTATATGATACAAGTGTTCCTTGCAGCTCACTTATGCACTTACACTCTCACAGTTTCCACAAGTTTGGTCTGCAACCAAAAGCAAAGAATTAATTCACAATTCGATTCACATTAAACAATTACATGATTTAAATAGATAAGGTTTACTTGTTAAGGAATCCTCCAGATCCTCTGCTGGAAGGGGGATGACCTTGTAAAAGCACGTAGATACATTATATAAAAGGGCTGAATTTGTCTCCCTTTTCCTCACAGAATTCAGTGGAAAAATGCAAACTGCTGTAATGAGGGTTATAAACTACCATTGCTCAAATCTGACTTTAAAATTTGGTTTATTTAGAACATAGAAATACACATGAAATTTAATCAGCATCTCAAGTCACATTATGTACTCTCTGCTCGACAGGAACTGAGCACATAAATTAGCTGAACTGGGAGCTAGTCCCAGATCCATCCCTACTTGACTACAGCACCTCTTGCTAGGAACTTCCAGCAGGGGAAGCTCTTAGCACATCAGTATCTTCACACGTCTTCAGGCGAGAGCAAAGTTTAGTCAAGACCGAGCTGGGGCGGGGTGGTGGAGAAAAGTGAGTGGGGGGGGGAGGAGGGGGGTGAAGGAAGGGAAGAAAATAATCAATAGTGTCATAAATAGTTGTATTAGAAAATTAGAGAAAAAAACATTACTTTTATCGGATGCTTTTGTTGCACCTTAGAAGTGTAAATCACATATAGACCTGGTACGTAAGAGCAGAGTGGCAGAGTATTTTTGTATGAAACTTTGTGGCTTACAATACTCCTTCTGTGAGGGAACGGCGTCCAGTTTGGGACTGACAGGCAGCCTACAAGCTTTGTGCCAGCACACTAATCCCTTGTCTGTGGGTTACTGAAAAAATACTTGCATTTTTGTTCCCAGTTCACCTTGGTGAAAAAAACCAATTCCACATATGATAAATCCAGTGTCTGCAGAAAGGCAGTCACCTAATTGCACAGTGAAGCAGAAGAAAGCCTTGCAAATGGTATACAATTTTCAAAGTGTTCCAAGCCTTAGGCAAAAGCCTTTCAACTATGTCTAAAACTGAATGATAAAATATGTTGTACAAATTATCTGTGAACAGGAAACATGTGGTAGTGGCAGGGGACTGAAATGTAACACTTGTAAAGAAATGGGAACTGCCAGTCATTTATACCCTTTTACTTTTCCTTCAGTCACAAGTTCCATCATATTTTTTTTCACCATCAGTTGATGTTCAAGTTTATAATAAGACATTTATCAGATCTCACTAGGCCAATTACAGCTTTGTAGCAAAAACAACAAGAAATAATACCCCATATGAAGCTAAAGGTTTAGTTTTGTTCCTTTCTTCATACTTTTATAGAATTTCTGTTTTATCACTGCGAGGATGTGTGTGGATGGAATTTTGAAAGAGTTTCAGTACTGCAGAAATGCCTGGGATGCCAGTCATCTGCACGTTAGATTAAAGTAATCGAAAGTTGAGAAAACTTTTTAAAGTCCTGTCTATAAAGCAGTATTAAAAAATGAAATAAAGAGAGAGAGAGAGGATGAAAAGGGAAATGTACAATTACTGTTCAGCAGGAATAAAAAAACCTGCACCAAAACACCTTCTATTCTGAAAGCTCATTTCTGCTTCCTTGCTCTTAAAGTTCCTGAGGTAATGGTGTGTCTTACACCTTCTGTTTTTTAGAAAGTAATCTTTATCACCAATACCAACTACTGTGCACTTCGGTCCTCATTGATGGAATTTTTATAGATTACCTCCAGAGGAACACTTCGAGAGGGAGACAAAAAAACTTTTTACATTTTGCTTCATCTTGCACAACAAAAGGAAACAGGACTCAGGAAATGTTTTGGCATAAGTTATACATGAAATTTAATTGTAGTGCTTAAAAATACCACCTGTAAGCAGCTAGAAAAATGAAGACAAAACCACAAAACAACAACGGGATTTTTATCCATGACATTTTTTAGATAACCGGATATGTTTATGTCTTAGTTCTTACAAATATTAGAATACATAAATACATAGAAAAGTGTGTGAAAGCTCATCAACAAAGAAAAACTCTTAACTGATGGGCTGAAAGACCCTCTAACCCTCATTTAAGACTGTATTACTTCTGTGTACTGCTGCCCTAATTAGACCACATTAGGTGTCCTCGGTATACTGCAGGGCCAGAACCATTTGTGCCTGTTATGATAACATGGCTGGTGTAATTTGTGAACTGGTGAACATGCAACGTTAGTGTCTGTCAAATTGATTTCCTGCTGATATTTCCTGTAATGTATAGAACACAGGGAAGTACTTGAGAAAATAATTAAAATTTTGTTCGTATTTGAGATAAAAAGTCTTTCTTTCAAGTTCTGCTAAGAGAATCTTTCAGAGGTAAAAGAATTAAAGGTCTTGCAGCATTCTGAGAGACTAATGAAGAGGTTGTGTGATTTGAAGGTTAGCTCATTGGGCTGGGAATCATTAACATAACTAGGCAAACAATCAGGTGGGGTTTTTTGATTCAGTGATCAAACCCAAGCACTGGAAAAAAATCTCAAGCAGATCTTTCAAAACAGGTTTGTATTTAAATCCAAACCGTTGCAAATATTAAGAAAAAAAAAATTGTACTTTACTTCAAGCTGTCTTTTTTTACAAATTTGGGTCATTCTTCCTGGAAGACTAGAAATAGAAAATTTTAAATAGGAAGGGCTAAAAATTTTATTCTGGACTACTTTATCAGTTTTCAAAGAAGTATTTAATTTAAAAATAATGCAATTAAATCTTTGCAACCAACTAATTTCAGTGTTTACCCTCCTGTCCTATTTTTTGGCCATGAATATTTACTACTGAGAATTTGAAGCTAGTTTTGCTCCCTGCAGATGTGCCTGTACTGCAAACCAGTAAAAACTCCTCAGCCTTGGTCTCAAGTCCAGGCTTGGATCTGATAGAGAACACAGTGTCTGCTTCCCATGTCTGGATTTACTTTTCATGAAAACAAGGAAAGCGTGGTGTCTGTTTGACTTTTGCATTGAGCTAGATCCAGGCAAATCTGGAAAGTATTCCCCACTATCAACATAAGCTTTGAAATACTGAGATGTTTGTTTAGCAGCTTTATTATTAAGAGAAAAACTCCTGCTTGTTGAGTTTTGAAATAAATGTCCAGTTCTATTATGCAATAGCTACATGACTTCTGGTCAGTATCTGTATATTTCTGAGATTAATTTTGCCTGTGTGTTCACTGGGATCAATAATAACTGTTTCCTTTGAACAGAGCTTTGAAATCTTTAGGGAAAAAGGGTCATATAACTGTAGTTATACTGTTCCAAATTATTTGTGCCTTTTGTCTTACTCCTGTTAATTCCCTTTTAACTCTAATTTTTTAAAAGAACAGAGTAAAATTTTTGCTCCTGATAACTTTAAGTTCTAACTACCTCTTTCATTCCCTAGACCTAAGTTCTGAAATTTATGAACAAAAAAATCCACTGAAGACTAGCAGATACAAAAATATCACCTTTAGCTTAGGAAACGTGTGAGCAGTTGAATGCTTAAGCCTAGAAGAATATTTGGACTTCAGTTGTGATGCTCATCTTGTTCTGGCACTCTTCTCTCAGCATTTCATACTCTCTGCTTCTTGTCTTTGTAAAGATTGAGCAGGAGTGTATTGATCTGCCACATCAGAGACTGGAAACATCATGTAGATGTCCTCAGTCAAATTTCATTCCCAACCACCCAAACTTCCATCCAAGTAAGCCCTTTCCTGCTAATTTCAGAGTAAGCCACTCTAGTAAAAAAGCAGCATTTCCAGAAGATGCTGGGATTTGTCCTCAAGTTAGTGCTTTTCTGGAGTGGTAGGCATCTGAAAGCATGCTCTAACCATCCCTTTACCAACCCATATGCATGGTGATGCTCTTCTGCTCGTTTTTCAGTGAACTCACTGTCTTCCCCTTGCATTTCCAAAAACATTTGTCCACTGTTCTTTGCAGGAGCTGCTGCACCTTCATCTACCCACAATGAACCCAGGGTCCAGCTTTAACTCTGCATTGAACTATCTGGAAAGGAAGTACAAATTGTCCTCCTTTTGGAATAATATTGTCCACTTCTTGAGACAGGGTATTGCATTTGTTGATTCTTGGCTCTGACCTGGTATGGATGTTCTTATCCTCCTTACATCCTTACCTATCATTGGTGGGTCCTTTAGGGAATGGAGATAGAAAAAGCTGAACATGTTTGACTTGGAATTTTTAATGTCTAAATTTATTCCTCAATGCACATGAACACGTGAAACAAGGGGTATCCAAGTCATGCTCTTTCTTTGCTGGCCATCTTCACTTTAAAAATGTCATGTCTTAATGATCTTAACAAATAATCTCAAACTAATGACACCCTCATGTAGCAGGCTGTCTTTTCTTTCTCCTGAGGAATGCAACTATTTTCAAGCAAAAAATCAGCTTTGTGCCATAGGGAGATAAGTAGTAGTAAAACTGCAGATACAGTACAATTTTTAGTGATTAGTTGTTCGAGTCATTTTAGAGGCCAAAAATATCTCACTTGGCTTCTGGTTGCTTGTAAAGTGCAGTGCATGTCTTTCTACCATGTCTACCAACCCCATTAGGATGTTTCTAGCACCCTGGATATTTATTTTTTATTCTTTGCAGTCTTCTGTTTTGTAATACAATACTTAATAATGATTGCCATTTGTTTGGGTTATTGTTTTTTTTAATCAGAACTATCAAACTGTGGCACATGGACCAGTTCTGGTCTGAAAATCACTTTTCAGTTATTATAATGGACCAAAGAACTTCTTAATGTTGTCTCTTGACCTTGTTCCAGATGGTAAGTGTCACTAAAAACATCCAAAGCCTCTAAATACTTGCCTAATATCACAATTGCTACAGTTGCTAGTAAGATGCTATGTGAGCACAAATGGGAAGTGAGCTGGTTCAAGAGTCAACCTCTGTAATAGGATGTGTCATTGCTATGATAAATTCCTGTATGGTGTGTCATATGTCCAGTGAAGTGAAAAATATTATGAATCTATTTTCTGGGGTCTGCAGGTGTGAGGAATTTCCTTGGTACTGGTGAAGACGGACTAACACAAGTTGCCACAGAAAAAAAGATAGCTACTTTAAGTGGGATTCTCCAAATAGACAGATAAATTCTGTCTGATGCAGACTCTGCTGAAGGAAAATGGAGAAAAGTATGTGTGTCACTAGAAGGGCACATCACTATAAAACAAAGACTTTTTGTAAGGATGTGCCATTGCTCCAATTTGTCACCTTGTCAAAGTGAAAAGAAGGAGTCCCATGGACCCCTGTGGGATCTGCACTAGGCAGCTGTTGTATATTCCAAGATATCCTAATAATGAACAGCTTACACTGCCATTAGGTAATTCATCAGTAGAGAATTTCTCTTTTGCAAGGTGGCAAATTTTTCTTGTGTGCCACATATTCCTGAAATTTTGACTCAAACTCCCTCAGCAACCTGAACAAATGCTTTTGTTCTTTAAAGGTGAACAGTACTCTTCCAAAGCCCAGCCACAATCACTTAACAGCTGAATTAAGAGGCCAAAGTATTACTAATTCACTGACTCAGAGGGGACCTACATTCAGACCCAGTGAGGCAGACATCTCATGCTGTGGATACTATTTACTTTTCCTGGGTACTCCTTGCAGTGCCTGGAGTATCCTGCACTAACTTTAAGTATTCTCTGTTGACTGCTTCATATACTGTAGCATCAAAATGGTCTTGCTTCAAGCTCAAAAGGAAGCTGAAGCATTACAGGCCTTCGAGAGGAAAGGGGAACTAAGAAACAGGAAAGAGGGTTGCTGCATAACCAAGAAACTCCCACATGAATAAGATTAACTAATGTTTTCCCCAATTTCTACCAAGTGGCTTTGATAAATGACTAAATACATAATGCCATTTGATTCAAGCTAAATTCCGTGCTGTTTTTCAAATCCCAGTGTGAAAGAATGCTGCTTCTGAGAGTGCTACATGACACAGTGGGCCAACATGTTTTTACAATAATAATAATTTACATTTTTATTAAGAATTTACTTTTGAACTATCCCAAAATGCTTCATAAAAACCATACATAGAGTGCTGCAGATTTGCCGTCATTGGAAGCAAGGCAGGGCAAGGAAGGAAAACTTTGTGAATAAGCTTCAGCAATCCCTGTTTTATGGAAAGTATATGTGGTCTTCAGTGCTTACATAGGCAAAACGAGCTCTCAATTCTTTAATGATCCAATTTTTTAAGGACCAGTGGAAGACGATAAACTAAACCAAATCTATTAGGAAAGGAGGAACCTTCTTTAAAATTGCTGCTTTGAGGTCAGAAGCTTTTGGTTTAAAAGGAATATATATTCAAGCTTGAAACAGAGGCTTATGGGCTAATGTTTATCCAAAGTTTCCTGATAGGAACAGCCAAATTCTTGATCCTTTTGCTGTGCAATGTTGTATTGAAGGAGAAGAAAACAGGTGCTAGGTGATATTTTTAGCCTTGGGTGAAACACTGTAGAACAGACACATGCTTAGCTGCTGCTGTTTTAAGGTTCATCTTCCAGCTTCTTGCTGAACCCATAGATAATGCAGTGGGTGGATATAAAAAATAGATATTCGGGATACCTTTGAACTTCGGCAGGAAAAGAACCTGTTTGTGTACATTTTGCGTCTTTCCTCCAATTCCCCATGAGCACCCCAGAATACCCCCATGCCGTTCTGCTCTTTATCCACCATATGTGTGACCCAGGATGCCTGCCCCATGCTTCTGCTCATGTAAGGGACTCTCTCCTACATACACACAGAGTCCTCCTTTCGGATAAGTTTGCCAGTGTGATTTCCTTTTTATTCAGAAAAAAATCTCACTGAAATCACAACTTATATAAGAACCAAATACAAACTGCTAGCAAGCTAATATCTCCCTAGGAAACCAAGTTCTCAAAATCCTGAATGGAATGAAGATCAGTGTAGCATCTTGTGGATTCCTTCAGCCAGCTGTACACCAGAAAAAGACAAGACAGTGTTGGTCTATAAGTAGGGTTTGTTCATCTAGCTTGACCTAGATCTGCTCCCACTGCTTGGTCCCAGAGCTTCATAGCTCTGGCAGCAAAGTTGTCCTGCCAGGGATTTCTGAGGGACAAAATGCAAGAAGTAGCATAAACCTAAGCCTTGTCCTGTCAACACTGGCACCTGTGTTAAAACCCAAGATGTAAGATTACATTGCACCTACTGGTGGCCTAATGCTCTCAGACTTCTAGTCAAAACTACTATTTCTCACTTGCCTATGTTTTAAATACAGGTAGTGTAGCATGAAGGATGGAGTAAGCCTACTGTGCTCTGCCCTGTCAGTGGCTGCAGGCCAGTCTCCTGTGTGTGATCCTCCTACTTGCTTGCTGTTATAACTGGTGCTATTTCTACTGCAATGCTTTCCCCCATTTGTGCTGAAAGGGTTTATCAGGGTTCCCTTCAGAGTAAATCACTCCTATGTGACCTCATAAGGTTTTAAAAATATAATTTATAGCTAAAGCCTAGAATTGTATTGCTGTCCCCATCTACTGCAAAGAAGCTGTCAATTAGAGACACCAGGTGGGAGCAAAGATCACTGAAACCAAAACTGAATCAAAACATGGATTTTTCTTCCTGCTGAGGAGTTGGCTAACATGTTTGCTGTTCTTCAGTTGGCATAACTGATTTAGTGTGAGGGGCAAACTCTTGCACTCAAGAGGATGAGGAAGATTGTATATTATATTCCCTACAATGTTATCTGAGAGAATCAAAGTGAAGATCTGAGGGAAACAGGGAGTACCAACAGCTTTCCAGTTTTCTGAGTGGAATGATTTAATGCCCAAGAGGGCTACCAGATGGCTCTGGTTTGGTCCCCAAACAAGATGTGACTTACACTGTAAACTGGCAGAAATAGTTCTTCTCCTAGGATCTCTATTTTTATTTCCAGGGTTTTGTGTCGCAGCAGCATTAGTTACGCTAGGACACCCTTAATTTTGGTACCTGTCACAGCTTCCTCTGGGACAGTGCAACTTCGCAGCAGTGCTAAAATAGTGTCTTACACACACAGAACCCAACACAGTGTATTTCTTTCAGGTTTCCAAGATGATAAGGATAAAATCACAAGATATCCAGTCCTATGAAACTTAGTAACGCTTTGTAAAGATTTCTAAACTCTCTTCCCAACTCCTCTGTCCTAACAGGGAAAAGTGCTCTCTGATCACACCTATCTCCTTCCCTGGCTGTATCTACTCTCTTTTTCTCACGTGTGTTGATTAAGACTAGGTAAAAATCCAGTGTGTATAGGTCTAATTCACTGAAATTACTTCTTTAGAAAATACAATTCCTTTCTTATAGTATGTAGCTTTTGGAAAAATAAATAAACTATTTTAAGTCTAGATGAAGCATTGTTCAGCCATTGTTATCTTAACTTCATTGTTACTTGTAATTTTCTGTTTCACAGCTTCTTATTGCAAACGTAGGAAGGCTGATGTAATTTACATACAGTGACATAAATTCATATTATTCTGATGCATGCAAGATATATTTAATACCTATATAAAAATAATGCAAATGTTTCCTAGATGTTGCCAATATGTTTGATACAAATTTGTTTTCTTGGGAAAATTACTGATAGAGCTGTACCATTAACAAGCAGCATAGGCAAGGCTTTACTCTTTTAGGATCTAAATTATTAGACTTAAGCATCTCTTGGAGGAGGAAAAAGAAGCCATCAAGGTGCAAAACCCTCAATCAGGAAATAAGTCATCAGGACCAACAGATATCAGTTACAGACAAGACAAAAGGGATGGCTCAGGTAAAGCTTCAAGGAGAGAGAGTTCCACTACCCATTGTGGGATGTGTTCACTCTTGAGGAAGAATAAAATTTATTAGGTCTTTCTTATGCTGAGACAGAGACAGGAATAACTACAGAAAACACTGCTAATGATACAATCTGTTTAGGGATCAGAAGAACCCTAAATATGATGCATTCAGTAGGCTCCAGTGGCAAAATGGGAATTTCATTTTCAAATGAACAGTAAAGAGTTTGTTAAGCAGTTACAGCTGTGAATAACTTTCAGTATTTGAGTAGTTTCACTTGCTATACTGGGATGAATCATGTGAGTGATGTTACCCACAGGCATATTTAAAAGTATTGATCCTAAAGGCATGTCATGAATTATTCTACTAATGCATAAGCTGATCATTAGAAAGTAAGTTTCTTTCACTGATTTAAGCATGGGCTTTTAAACACAGCTTAGGAGTGAACCTTAAAGGAAAAAATTCTCTAACTTTAAGTCTAGATTTAAAAAAAAAAACAAACCAAAACCACAAAAACCCAAAATAATAATAATAAAAAAACAACGAAGAACTAAAGAAAAACACACTGGAAAAAAAAACCACCCAAGGCCCAAAACAATGAAAAAACCTGATTACCCCTTGGATTTCCCCTTCCATTCCTTTCTTTAGTGGAATAAGTCTGCAAGTTCTGTGGAGCACCTGAAGATTGATGATATAACCCCAGAAAAGCTATGACTAGACTTGCAGCTCTTTCCTAAGCAAAATGGAGAGGCCTGCCACAACATACATTATTTAGTATGGATGAAATGTTCTGGACATTACTTAGACTGATCTAATGTTCATCCAGAGTCACAATGTTGGAGAAGTAGTAATCATGAGCACTGGTGCATGGAGAACTCGTTTATCACTGCAGAACCACAAAAGAAAGAGCCCATTTGAATCTTATTTTCAAGTGTGCTTTGAAGCGCTAAGGTTAACAAATCCTTTAGTCACATACTGTAGAACTCTAATCGAAGCTCTTTCTACTTGGTCCTGCGAAGTATGTCTTTTTGAATGAACCCCCTACAGAAATAAAAGGGACAGTGTAACTCTGAAACTGCACTTCTGTTTGAAACTGATTTACCTGCTTTTGAGACAAGTGGTTCTATGACAACCACAAATGACACAGATGATTTTCTTGGTTGTTCAACATGTGTGTTTGATAAGTCTTTCTTTATAGATGGTGTCACCCTTTTCCTTGATAGTATATGTCTTTTGCTCAGTGACCAGTGAGAGCAAACATACTTTAAAAAAATCAGTACAGGAGCACATTGACAGAAAGACGGCAGGGAAGGCATAGACCTACCTGAAATGATTTTCTTTTATAACTCATTCAAACTTTTACTTAAAACAAAATCCAAACCTCAAAAGATCTGTCAGTTTAAATTTTTTAAAAAATGTTCAGTTGAATCTTTTTTACAAGCTTTGCTTCAGCCAGAACAAAGATAGTATTGCAAGACTTCTGTAATAAAACTTTAATATTTAAATTCCCTCCTCAGTTCTTTCAGAGCAAGAGGGCTGACTAACCTCTGAATGTTTGGGGTTGAAGTCACAGCAAACCTTATTCGTGCTCCAGACTTCATTCTGCTTTTAGTATGCTAAAAAGTCATATGGTGTCACTGATTTATTTGCTTTCCTTCTTCTGTAAGTGAGGATATTTAGAAAAGCAAATATCTTAGAGGAAAAAACCAAAAAACAAAACAAAAAAACCCCAGCTCTTTGCTGTGGTTTGGTCAAATTTTACATGTAGTTGAAATTACTGTCCAAGAGTGTCAGCAGTCCTTGCCTGGCATTATGTTACATACTTTGTGTGAAGATGACTTCATATTGGTTTTATATGAAATAAAATTTCATTTGATTAGTCACCTAAAGATACAGGACCATGGTCTCTCTTTTCTTTTCTTCCATTCCTTTTTCCCATCTCAATTTTTTTTTCTCCTTTCTACTTCATTACTATTTTTCTTCCTTTTAAAGACATTATTTAATGTTTCTCATGTTATTCAGTGCTGATGAAATATGTACCTTTGAACTATTTATATACCTAGTCATCAGGTAGGTAAGGTGAAAAGGGCACAGTATGTAGTGGAAAACACTCAAGGATGCAATTCGGGCATGATGACTGCGCATGTCTGTGTTCAAGAGCTTTTGGTCAGACTCTTCTTGTGAGTGAGACAGTGTGTTGCTAACAAGCTAACAGGCTCTACAGAAACACTCAGGGTGAGGGCTGACTCATGTAGTCATTTTGATACTGTGGCTGTGTTATCTGGGGAATCAAAAAATCCACTTCCATTATAGTCCCGCAAACCCCGCATTTCAGAGTTTCATGGAAAATAGGCTGTGTGAGCTTTTGCACCCTGAAATGGTGTCACTGTACAAGTGGCAATATAATTAATGTTAATTGTGAGTGTTTGGGCTGTGCTCAGAAAACATAAAAATTTATATAAATGGTAAGTATCATTAAGTACTTTTGGAAGCATTTGTTCTCTCTGGGGTTGTCTCTGACAATTAATTTCTTGGGGCGTATTTTCAACAAGCACCTTTTAGGACAGCTCACTCAAAGAATAAACTGAACCTAAGCTTCAGAGCTAATAAATTCTCTAGAGAAACCTATACTGAAGAGGAGCTTTTGGTTTCTAGAAAAGCAAAAGGGCAAGTCTAGCCTTGTCCCAGGCAGGACCATAATGCCAGCATCTCTAAACCAACAAATGTAAAAAGAAACACTTTGTGAATTAAAATTCTCCTTTCTTTTCAAGGCAGCAACATCCTCTGACAAAAAGAGGGTATCACCAACCTGCATTTCAAGGTTGAACAACCATAATAACACTTTAAGCTGGAAGAGATCATTTAGTCTTCTCTCTTATGTATTACACACCATTAAGTTTCACAGAGTAGTAGCTGTCCCTTCACTGAGTCCAACAGCTTGAGTTTCACTGAAATCATGTCTCCAGAAGAGAACAGGTGATAGCAGGATAGTCACAATGCCCAGAGCCCTGCGATGTCAGATGATTAAATGCATTATACTTGTGCATTCCTACCAAAGATGGGAATATACCAGTCTCTTCACAACTAAATAATGTTATCTGCATGTGGGCTAAGTACAAAAGTTTTCACAGAAAAGTGGATTTAGCCCATACAGTTGAAGGTGTCCAGGGAGATCTCTGAATAGGCATCTACTGATATTTGTCAGCTCAGCTATGTATGTCCTAGCCTCCTTGAACTGTCTGGGTTGCTGGAAGTCTAGAGGAAACTACTAGCTTACATGTAGATACATATATTTAAAATCCTAAACCCCATAACAATCTGAAGGCAATTCTCTGGGAATTCCATATTCTGTGTTGCAAAGAGAAATAAATGCAACTAATACACATTTCACAGAATCATAGAATCCCTGAACTGGTGATCCCTGTGGGTCCCTTCCAAGTCCAACCCTTATCCCTGCATAGGACCATTCCCAAGAGTCACACCATATGCTTGGGAGTATCATCCAAATGTTTCTTGAACTCTGTCAGGTTTGGTGCTGTGACCACTTCCCTGGAGAGCCTGTTCCAGTGCCCAACCACCATCTGGGTGAAGAGCCTTTTTCTAATATCCAACCTAAACCTCCCCTGGCACAACATCAGGCCATTCTCTCGAGTTCTGTCACTGGTCACCACAGAGAAGAGATCAGTGTGTGCCCTTCTTCTTCCCCTTGCAAGGAAGCCATAGACTGTGATGAGGTCTCCCCTCTGTCTCCATTTGTGGAGAAATAGTTTCCTTATACCAAGCCTAGCAATCCTAGCAAACCTAAGGATAGGAATATATCTGGCCAACTGGTAAGTCCTTCTAGGCTTTTGGAGATAATTATTTGTTCCTACCAGCATGAGATTTCCTTGTAGTTTGTGTCATAAGGTAAAGTAAAAAATGCACTGATGACAGTGCAAATCTTCCCAATCTATAAAAAAGGGAAAGAAGGAAGAGCTTCACAGATGTCTGTTGACAGGTGTCAAAGGTGAGAAGAGTAAAAACACAGCCATGTCATCAGAAAGCTTAAGAAGATTTTCTTGTGGAAATATTATTCAACACCAGCGTTTTGAAAGACTTAATTTTGAAAGATTCCAGGCAATGTTGATTCTATTTACACCTATTAAACCATTCCAGTATTTAAGTATCTTCTCCACTAGGATACTGAGTCTTATTTCAAGGCTAAAGCTAATATAATCTTTCTGACAATATATCTTTTAGTATCTCCATTAGTTAGATTGAAAAGCCCCTCACCAGCCCCAATATTGTTTATGTTTTTCTATAAACAGTGTTCAATTGTTTCTTATCTACCTTTTTAGTAAATTGAGTAGGTTGAGCTGCTTGACTTCTCAATGTAGGAGATATTTTCCAGCTCCTATCTGACTGATTTTTTCCTTTTACTTGCTAATTTTATTAAATTTTCTTTTTTTTTTCCATATAATCAAATTTTTTTCATATAATCAAATATTTTTTTAACCTTTTTTTAAAGAACTGCAGTAAATGTGTTAGTGACATTTTCAGGATCTGGGTATTGGCAGCTGGTTCTGCTAGCATTTGCACTTTTATATTTATTAAATTACATATTATAATAATGCATACTATGAAATAATACATGATGAATTGATGCCGTGGCTACCACATCTGTATTTTTGTTGTGTAATAAAGCACACGTATCCTGTGTGTAAGACTCTGGCAAACTCACTGTATGACTGTGAACTGCTGCAGATTATGAGTGGAGTCTCTAGTAGTGCCGTGTGAAATACAAAATACTCAGTCATTGCTTTCTACTGCAGAATAATTTCCATGTTTATTTGAAAGGATAAATAAAAAAATAAAAGTCAGTAAATAGACTACAATGTATATTTAAAAGTTTACTATTTTCAGCATCAGCACTAAGATCCTGGAATTGTTTCAAATGATTAAGGTAAGCAGAAAAGAAATTCAAGCTGAGATTACTTTTGTAAATATTTTGTAAACATTTTAAAACATTTATTTACTGTCATAGAAGACTCATAATATTTGTGCCTCCCCAAATAAAATATCAATTAGTTTCCACCTCTATTAATTTTTTTTTATTATTTCTCAGATATAGAAATGATTGAATACTTAGACATTTAGGAAGTGTTATAGATGTGTCACTCTTGCAATTTATATATGAATTTCATGAACTCATTAAACTGAGTCCAAATAGGTTAATCTGCCTTTTAAGATGTCTAAAATAAATAGCTAGGTCTATTTTCAGCAGGCTTTTGGTAGTGATAAAAAGTTATTGGCCTAGATCTGGCCATTCTGTAGAATAACTAGATGGATATTTCCCTGTAATTTTGCAACTACGTAGAAAGAATGTAAGGGATAACCAAATAAAAATTAAAGAAAAAGCATAGTAGACAACTGAGCAATAATTCCGCCATGGAGTTATTAACTGACTATAGGATATAAACATCTATTAAAGGCAAATCATAGCCACATTCTCTTTTGCACTTCAAAAAACTAAAAGCTCTTCTGTGTAGAGAATAGGCTACTGGCTCAGAAATGGAACAGAGGAAGAACTTTGTCCATCGGTTTGCTTCACAGTTGAGAAATTATGAAAGCTGCATCCTTAACTAGGTTGCAAATCAATCTTGATTAGACAACATTAGGAGGAATCATCTGTAACATATATGGAAAAAAGCCCCCCAAACCAATATTGATGTCTAGCACTCTGGTCATGATCCCACAAATTCTCATCTGGTTCTTACATGCTTTTGCCAGGAGATCATGGACCAGTTGACACGGACAAGAGTGAGGCAGCTCAGCTCTAACCCCTCTACCGAACTTGGTGGGTTTAGATAATCTTCTGTTGCAATGAGTTGGATACTTGTTAATATGGTTCAGGCAATGCATATATGTGCTCATGAATAGTAAGTCCAAAGCAGTAAAGTAATTCTAAAGGTTGATATGAAGTCTGTGTTTCATGGTAACAGCGATTACTAACATAAAGCACTTTAGATTAAGCCTCAACTACCAGCTTTGGTATATAGGTGTTATTTCCAGTGGTGAATATTTAAAGCTAATGATAGAAGCAGACATTTTCCCCTTCATATTTTGCTTATAGAAAAGAAGAGTTTGCTCATTAGGATAATATGGAAAAAGAAAATAGCTTGATACAATGCCCAAGGACACAGAAATACAAAATATGAAATCTCTCATATGAAGGGGAAATTTTACCATTTTTCTAAAGGAAAAGGAAAAACAAACACTTAAAAAACCATATACAAGATTAGAAATACACATGAAACTTATAGGGAGCATAAATTGGTCTGTTGTTCCGTAGGATTTCATATCTGCTTTGCAGATGCCATGCCTTGGGACAAGCTAAACTTGGAGCTCAAGTATAAATTACACTCTTCAAGCCCTCATGTACAGGACAGGACTAACTACAGCGGTATATTGTGTAGTCAGAAAAATAGAATATTGCTCAGCTTGTGCAAATAAGAACAATACTATATACAGCTTCATTGTGTAAAGCAATCACAAGGGATAGATAAAAAAATAAATTCTGGCCTCAGATCAACAGAAATTGATTCAAAAACCTGTCTCAGTGCAATAAACATAAGTCTTGTCCCCAGTTTTGAAGTAATTAACTAGTTGAAAGTAAAACAATCTTTATGGCAGAAATTTTTGGAGGTTTTAAGAAGTGTTCCAGGGTTCTGAGACTAGTGGCAAAATACGTCATCTGAGGTTGAACATTTGATGGGACCTGGTGAGATCAAAGAACCAGAAAGAAAAAACTACACTGAATACATAGGAATGAGGTCCAATTACAAGCTGGACAGTCCTTAAGCTTAACACAGCTTAAGCACAGCTGTAGATGGCATTGCTGCTCCTTACTTTAGGAGAAACACCACCAAGATGTCTTGAACCAGAGGCACAGGCTCTCGAGGTTCAACTCCACAGGCCTGACAACATGTGGTGTGTGAGGATGAAGCCTATGGAAGTGTGACAATGTGAGAAATTAATTAACCAATGTCATCCTGCTGCTGGTCTCAACCTGCTTCTACCAACACTTGATTGAAGGCCTCAGCTTGCAGCTGCCTATGTCTGGCTCCTTAATTTCTGTTCAAAAGAGTCATGTTATACAGAGTTATATCCTTTCATTATGAATGAGCTAGAAATTATAAAATTTAAGCTCTTGGAAACTAGTTTCTGAACTGAGTAAAGGCATTTCATTTGATATGTCTTTCGGTCTATTCTGACATCTATAAGCACCCAAAACCCAAGGGTGCAGTCTCCCGTTCTGTGCAGCTAAGTGCAGGGGCTGCTGAAAATGACAGCCCATTCTTCACAGCCTCCCTTCATGCAGATTCTCTTTCCCTGAATCTGTAGCAAACAGTCCAAAATAAGACTAGGTGATCCAGCCATTTTCATTATCACCATGTAGAAAATAGAGGAAACGCCTGGCCCAGAAAGAAAATTATTAGAGGAGCAGGAAAAACCATCCTGGCCCAAGTTATGGCAAATTAAATAGAGTGCAATACTGCAGCCTGACTATTCACCTGCTTCCTTAAAAAATGAGCAATTATGCAAGACCATTTGTACATACAGCAATAACGAAGCCATCTTCAGCCTAATGGCAATAAGTAGCTAATACCTTAAGTGACAGTGCAGGACTTGTGCTGTCCAAGACAAATAAGTGGGCACAATCAAACACTGGATGTGAATGAATTGCCTCATTGTATTTTTCCCCCCCTGTGTAGTAAGAGAAGCTGCTTCTCCTGTCTAAAGGAATTTCACAGGGAGAATTTTGAGGTGTTGTTATCTTACCAGTTGAATTTTTGATGGTGTCCTAATCAGTGCAATTATGTGGATCATCAGGTCTTGTCACATTGAACCTAAGTTTGCCATAACGATGTTGGTTGAAGTGTCACATTTGTACTTTGTTGTTCAGGCCCTTTTGTTTATTGGAACCCATTCAGTTGTTCACGGGGATTTTTCTATCAATATCCATTGCAGCTGGAAAGAGGTGTGAGGCTAATTCCATGTTTGTTTCAGGGTAATAACATATATCTTAATATAGTAAATACTAATGTCTGTGGGCTCAAAGGATCTGCAGTGTTTCTGTTGCCCTATTGCTCTTCATAAGCAGAAAGACCAAAGCCCTCACCAAAAGCTTTAAAGAAAAAGCAATTTAGCAATATTTCTAATACAGAAATTTACAGGATCTCAAATAATATAGGATCTCAAAATAAAACTGGTCTAGCTGAAAATGATAAATAACATTGTGCTGAATATTGCAACATTATTCTTTTTTTTTTTTCATGCAGAAAAGCAATTATCTTTAGAAGCTGGCTGATGTTAGACTACCTGATTATATTCACTTTATAATATGCGAGGAATTTACATAGTTGGAAGGTTACACATAGAACTCAATATTGTGTAATCTTGAAATGTTAACTTTTTCAAGCCATGTAGTCGCTCTGTATGGAGAGGTAGGTGATATTTCTGCTCTAGTAATCTTCTCAAGGCTCAGCAAATAGACTCGGCAGGGGTTAACCTGCAGGATGTCCAGAACTGAGCAGAATTTCTCCTCATCTGTAGTGATAAAAAAATCAGCAGAATTTTCCCCTTTTCATATGTAAGGGAGAGTGTGAAGTCTTCAAAAAATGCATAAGGACAGAAGGAGCTGGAGTGCAATAGACTTTGTTATAATTTGTCCTCCTGTGCTGCATGAATATAATGCTGAGTGACTGGCAGATATTTTAAGATCCACTTCTTCTTTTTTTTTTTTTTTTTTTGATTAGAAGAAATTGTACATGGCCTTCCTTGGTATATAGCCCTTGATTTCTATCTGCTTAGGAACTCTGAATCAGAGAAAAATTTCTTTTTAATAAAGGCTTTAAGGATACCTCACTTGTAAGTGGCCTAATGGTAACCTCTATTCTTAAGTTGTCTTACAAGCACATTTTCATCTCTTTAATTTTGCTAAAGTTACTTGCGGCTTAAAGTTTCTGAGATTTCTGTCTGCCTTAAAATGATAGGTGATGTGTATATCTGTATACACATACGTTGGTGGAAAACTTATACTGTTTATGGAGAAATTTAATTCTCAACTTTAATAATGAATACAGAATTCCAGTCCAGAATGCTGGAGAGAACATGCATTTGTAAGTAACCATCTTTATCCCAGTTAGTTGTAATCAGGTCTACTATGAAGCTTTGCCCATGCTATTCTATTAGATTAACATTATATTTACTGCTTGTGATACAGCTGCATTCCAAATTGTGAGTCTAACTACACATACAGAGACAGTCACAATTCCTGTTCTCCAAATACACTTGGTGAGACTTAAAAAATTACACACTAGCAATGCAAAACAAAGAATAGATTCACTAGCATATTCACAAGTTTCTTCCTTCTCTGTAATTTCTATTTGCTAATCTCAAAAGTCTCATAAATGGTTATGAGCCAGAAAACTTACTCCAGGTGTAGAGTATTTGTTAGTTAGCACTTTTCACTTACTTATAGTTTTTTTTTTTAAAATAAATTGCAACAAGAAAAGAAAAACTATGACATCTGCTTATGATGGCAATTCATACATTATAATTTTCTAAAGAAATTGATTTATGAATCAGTGTTTTTCTAGGTCAAAAGAGGTTTGTCCAAGTATTTGTTGAATACTTATATGTAATGAATATATTTGCAGAATTCAGGGTTGCCTCTTGAATCATTTGTAAGCAAAATAAAAAAAATAAACTGGATAAATTCACAATGAATAATATTTGCAATGAATAATTCAGCCAGTACTAATTATTTAGCACCTGTAGAGGAAAGACAAGGAAATAGATATGCTAATATAGTGATGCTTCTTTTCTGCCTAACTATCAGATATTGATGTAGAGAAGGGCAAATGTCTGTCACACAGCACACTTGCTGGCAGATGTGTTATCAGCAAGGGAAGAGGATTTAATTTGCCAAAATTATCCATCTATCTGTCTATCTGCACATTTATACAGAAAAATTCACATATGATTTCTATATATTTAATAAACCTATTGTGTGTGAACTTTTTAGCATGGCTCGACAACTTCAAAATGCAGATGTTGACTGTGACATGCAGGACACATATATAAAAGCCAGATGCAGACATATTTTATGTACATTCTAGGACAGGAGATTAAGGGACACATTTCTTCTGAAATGGCAAAACCTCAGTTTTTTTCACGTAATTAGGTAGATGCACAAGACAAATCCTTATTTGCTTCAGTCACCGTATTTCAGGTATCCAATATGTGTTTCCGTGTAGAACCATTTTGCCTGCTTTTTTTTAAAATATGGGGCTTTATATTACAACTAAAAGAAAAATATGAAAGACAAAGATCCCAATGATCTAGTGAATAATAATTAATATTTTTAACATTTCTGTTCTTTTATATTGCCTTTATGCAGTGTATGTGTTTATTACGTGATAGCATATGCACATATTCTACCTTACACACCTTAATTTCTTCTGTGGTATAATACCGGATTCTGTAGAATGAGGTAAGGTGTCAGTGGTTTTTTTGAAAATGACTAGATATGTTGTGATAGACAATCAGTGGACCACACACTGTTCCCATTATAGTTGGCATATGTATGGATTGTTCCCTGATGTTTCTCAACATTTTGCATTCACGCAGAATTCTGCCATGCATTTTCACTAAAGCAACACACAGAGAGTAGTATGTTTTTATTCTCTTTTGCTAGGAAAAGAATTTTTATTTGATCATGTTACTCTAAAATAAGAGTTCTACCCTTGGTACCCCGTTTTGAGAAGTTCCAGAGAAAGAGAGACTTAGGTTACATGCAGTGAGAACTGGCCATTTACATTGCAATAAATATGTAATCTACACAGCAAGGGGGAGCACAGGTCTTTGTTTGCTCTGGACATCCCAGTAATTCATGTGCTGTGAGTCTCTCAGGTAGACAAACATGTTGGGCTTTTGTCCCTTTTCTTCTAATCAGTTGGGAGCTGCAGTACAGCATTAGGATACACTAGCATAGGATTTCCTAAACCAGGTGAGGATTCTTTTAAATGGCACTGTGTAGCTGAAAAACCTAACCAGATGTGGAAGGGATCTTTTTTTTTTTTTTTTTGTTTTTTAAACTGGAAAATGAGATTTTGGAAACGGATGTGTGGAATTGAGAAATTGATTATAAGAGGGGTGAGACAGGGATGTTATGAAGAATTAGCCAGAAAAAATATAGAAATGGATTATCAACTGCCAGGTAGCTCTGCAGGATTGTATTCCCACAGTTCCAGAAAATTAGGTATAAATTACAGCTGAGAAAACTTAATCTCTTCTCACATAACTTTCAGTGTGTTTGCTGTTTTTCCTCTCTGACATCTGAAAGGCTGAGAAGAAAAATCGGCCCAGGTTCTCTGTGAACACAGGTTGAGTAATTCAGTGATCCTGTGATGGTTTTTGCCAGTCCTTAGCAACTTCTGAGTATCTCTAAATAAAACTGGATGGCTATGATTCCAAAGGGAAGATAAAATGCTTGATGACTGCTGAAAAGTAGAGTATATCAGTCATGTCCCTACTATGTTTTCCAGATAGAATATTCCTGGAAAACAGTACTGAAGAATGTTTATGCAATCTGACTTACAGGACATGAAGGTCTGAAATTTTACATTTTTTGAAGCTAAGGAGACAGGATCCATCAATACTATGTTGCAGCTCCATTGTGCCAATAACCTGCACGCATGGAGGAGGTTCTGGCCCTGCATGCTTCATTTTGATTCTTTCTTTTTTTTTTCCTTATTCTGTTGCCACTATTTTAGCATATGCCATGGTTGTTTCTTGTTTCAATACAGAGCTCGACTTTCTCAGCTGCAGGATGAGTCCTGAGAAATGAAGCTTTCACAGTATTGCTACACTTATTTCAGAGCAAAGACAACCTCATGGCTATTCTGTCTTTGGAAATGTCAGTAAATGCAGCAACAATGAAAGTTGTAAAACAAGACTGAAAAAGATATACACTTCCCTATGCTGAGTGCTTGGCTTGCTGCTCCAGGTGACTTAATATAGACAAGGGTAAAAGGCTTAAGAAAACCCTTGATATAAAAGAGATTTACGAGGACCTCTATCTTTTCTGTTTTCATTTTTCTCAGACATATCATGTCTGTGGACCATCAGGGAAGCTTTCCAATGACGTTGGATTTCAAAGCTACAGGTGGTCTGCAAGCAAGCATGGCACTTCAAAGTGTGTTTTGATTAAATGAAGCAATGTTTTCGTAATATGGATCCCAGATCTTTGAACTTTTTTCAGATCAATTCAGCCAATGAAGATTCAATTAGGTGAGATCAGAAGACCCGCTTCCATCCTTTGTTTTCATCTGTTGTTCAGCCCTATCTTTTCAAATAGCTTTAATCCAAAACCAAGACAAATAACTTATTTTAATGAGGACAACAGTCGTAATGATGGTGGTGGTGATGATGGTCCTTGTACTAACAGTAATAAAACACATTTACAGCTGGCAGTACTGGTTGCTTAAAAAAATACACTAAACAGAAAAAACCCCAAAACAACTCGTGTAGCCTAAGTAGTATTTTAACTGAATTAGCACATGTTGGCACAAGCTGGGTCTGTATCTGCTACTGAAGCTTATTTAACTGTATGTATCTTGTGGGTTTGTGTTTTTTTTTTCCTTCAGTGAAAGAAAAACTGATCCTAACAGTTTTAAACTTGTTAATTCAAACCATATGTCATAAAGCCAGTCTCCATATGGTGCAACACCACCTTATATTTACAGGGTGCTGCTTTTCCAAACATTATTCTAAAAGCTTTATTTGCCCCAAATGTAATAGGTGGTACTGAGCTCCTGAATAGAGCTTTTAAAATACTTCAAGTGTCTAAATCTCATGCTGATATAGCAAAACCACTCCGATTATTAAAAGGTAATGACAGCCTATTTTTTGGCAAAAATGTGCTAATCAAGTCCTTGACTGAGAGTGCATGCTTAAGAGAAGAAAAGCTTGCTGTCAATCCTCCATCTCCACACATGGCAACAAAAGATAGGTGTAGAAAAAAAAATCCATCACCTGGTAGGAAGACTTTCTTCCATGGTTGATTGTTCAAAACTGTGCCTGAGTTAGAGAGAAGAGGTAGCCTCTGCTCTTTCTGTCCTTAAAAAGGGAAAAAAAGAAACAGATCTGGATTTCTAAATCAAAATTAAAATGGAAAGTTTGAAGAAGGTTAGAGAGATATTGAGTTTGCTTCTATATACTTCAAAAATAAAATTATGTGGAAATGTCTTTGAAATGTCTGTCTTCACTATGGAAAAAGCTGAGGAGTAGCACAGGGTGCTCTTTGGTGTCTTTGAGGTCTGTAGAACTTTAGTCTGCTTCTTTGATTTCACCCTTCTTTCTGGCGCACCAGAAACTATCAACGTTCTTACCCACCTATCTACGTACCAACTCACTCTCTACACTGCCAAGCTCTAAGGAAGAGGCAAATGGGACATAGATGTGCATTCCTCATTAAGCTTTCTTTGGGTGAACAAGGGAGACCTTAGGCAGGCTTACCTGATAAATAATCTGAAAATGGAACTTTAGGCAGATGGCACATGATTATCTAAACTTAATTGCTTGATCTATGCAGGGAAGAGTTGCTATGTTGAAACATATGCCACCTATAACTTGTTCTAGATCTGCTCTTTGCATCCAGTGGCAAAAATTACTTTGTTTTGCTGAGTCTAAAAGAGGAATGGTGTACAGTTTCCATTTCTTTCCAACTTGCTGAGTAGATGCTCTATCCAGACTCTGTATAAACTGTAAGACTTTATGTTGGAAAACATTGCAGAGTGTGTTACATGCATCAGTCTGAAAGGAACCCTGCAGCCAGAGTGAGGATGGTAGATTGAAACCATTATCACTCATTTCTCATATGTATAAGCCTGCCTCACAGTCACTCTCTCTTTTCTTTTTCTTCTCTTTTTGTGCTGTATGGTTAAAGTAAGACTTCCTTGCTCCTACTTGGAAGGTTCTTGGCTGTGTGATTTTAAAGGCTGTACAAGTATGTAATTTTCTGAAGAAGGACCCACAAACCACAAACAAGCCTTAAACTATTGACACATGTGAAATCAAATTCTCTGATCATTTATACCACAGTAACTAAATCTACCATAGTGAATCTAGAATAGCTCCAAACCATTCTATGAGTCTATGAGTCTATGATTGGCACCAAGGGAGTTACTTCTGGCTTCTCACTGGTAAAGCTGGAGGCAAAATTTGACCATAGAGAGAAACATTATTATTTAGCTCATTAATCACCAAGGAAACTTGCTAGCTGAACAATCCTACCGGTTTTCACTATTTCCTTTATAATCTTATTAGAAACAGAATTCCAAATTGCATGCAGAGAATTCAGTGGAAAGGAAACAGGCAGCATTTAGCAAGCACTTCAACCTATTTCCAGTCTAATAAGTTAATAGCAACATTCTTACAGAAACCCATGCAAATAAAAGCAGAATACAATAGCATTCTGAAATGAAAAAGAGAAAGAGAAGCACATAAATGAATGAAATAATTCTGTGTATAATGCCACTGTTAAAAAAAATGCTTAAAAAAAAGTCTTCAACAGACTGACTTAGATTAAGCTACCAACCAATTAACCTATTCAGAATATACAATGTTTCCTTAATACAATAGTCATGAATGGATCAGTGTAAGAATGATGCATTGTCTGTCATTTGAATATGTACTGAAGAGAATGAACTCAAATACAGAAACTAAACTCAAGATATAAAAAAAATATATTGTTAACAAGTGCCTACTTGTTCAAAAGGAAACCAAAGTGCCCACCACTTGATGTAGTGCCACAGATACTTGAAGATGACCTCTAATGAAGACCAAGGAATAGGAATATGCTATGATTTATGATGGTAGATTAGCTAGGTGATTATTTCAGCCAGGAAAGGTGTCCTTTCTGATAAGAGCTCTGGGAACTTTCTCCTTGTGCAGTATGCATCATGCATGTAAGTTTTGTTAGTTTTGTTAGCAGTGAAATCAAGAGTTTTGATACTTATGTCACCACTGATAGAGAGCAAATCAGCACAGTAATGTCCTAAAGACTGGTCTTATTTTTTAAAAATTCCTGCCTCAGACTTTTGCAGATTTTTTATATATATTTTTTTTTTCCTAGTCCTACACTATTTTCAAAAACCTATAGAGCTTACTAAGCTATCAGAAAAATAGCTCCATTCTAAATCCTGATGGCTTTTTCATTGAATTTTTTTAAATAAATGGTTATTTCTTTACATCCTGCTCAGACTTTACACCATATCAGTTCTCTGCATGATAGTCAGTTCTCCTATGAGCAAGCTTTTGTCCCTGAGAATAGAAGGTAAAAGTGCCCAAACCAGGCAAAAATGATCCTGGATTTCAGACCACAGAAGTGCAACATGAGATGGCTGTGGTGACTTGCTGTCTCTACCACAGACTTCTGTTGTGCAGTTCAGCAAGTCACTTGATTTTTCAGAGCCTTGGCTGCTCATTGATGCCAGGAACACTAAGTCATTTATCATACACTTTGCTTATCTTCTCTATTTAGTTGAAAGTGTTACAGGATAGTAGGATAGTAGCTGTGTCTGCAGAGTATGTATTACAATGGAGTCTCAACTTTCACTGGAGCCAGTAGAAGTGACTGGAATGCAAATGGTAGCAGCAGCTATAGAAATAATAATAAATGGGCGGGGGGGGAGAAAAAAAGGATTATTGGCATGATTTACACATGGACTGTTTATTCCTAACTGTTACATATCCCATATGCTTTTTGCTTTATCACAGCATGATATTTCCTGAGATCTACATCCTTCAATCATGGTTTTACTTTGAGTTGAGGTATCTGATTGGTAGTCTGCCAGAAAAAAAACATTATCTTGCCAATTCATTGGTATGAGGAAAGGGAGGCCATTTCCCTCATCTCCCATTAAAGCTTTTAGGTCTGTGGGTAAAGAGAGATGCATTTGTTTAGGTTACTTATTATAGTTATTTAAAACTCTGGAAAGTTTAATGATGTACCACAACTTTTAACTGTTGTATTTGCCATTTTGGTTATATATTAAATCCTTTATGAAAACCAAAACTGTGATGCCTTAGAGGGTAGTTATTACAGAGAAATGTGCAATTAGGAGTAGGTGGTTTTGTCTCTCAATTTGGCAGATGAGAAACTGGGGATAAGGAAGCCTAAGGCATGTTATCAACAGATTCGGGTAGCATAACTACAGTTTCGTCAATAAGCACAATTTACCAAATTGCTCCATGTAACACATCAGTCTACTGTGCTGAACAGTTAACTCTCCCTACCCAAGCAGCACTGCTGTCCCTGTGCTTCTGGACGCTGAGTCCCTGACAGGGACAGAGAACCTCAAGAGTAGCCTCTTCCCTGTGCCTGGGACAGCTGGTTCACAACACTGCTCTTTGCAGTCTCACAAGACTCCTGGGCAGCTTGGGTTTTCACCTCTGTGAGACACAGAAGGACTCAAGGGTTTGAGCTGTGGCTTCCTGGGACAATTCAGCTCTTGCTGGAAAGTTGATAAATTATCTTTTTAATAAGCTGAGTCATTTAGGTTACATTAGGTTAACTGTCCGTCACCATTTATTTTATAATATAAATTACTTATACTGAGTTGATCCAGAGGTTTTAGCATTTGACAAATAATAAAAAAACAGAAATAAAATGGAGAGGTCGAAGAACACTTTTTTTTTGTTCCACAATTTCAACTAATTGCCTTTTTTAAAAAAATACAAATCCTCTGAAGTTGCAGTTATGATTATTAATGATGGGGATAATAAAACATTAATCAAATCTTTACAACTTTAAATAAGAAATTGTGTCTCATTAAAGTACATAACAAACTTAAATAGAATCTTACTTGCATGGCTTTTCTCTTATTTCTTCTTTAATTTTAATCATATTTGTCTTTTAAGACTTTAAAACTTCATTATATATAAATGAATACACTTGCATATCTTTGTTTCAGTTTAGGCTTTAGCCTAAGAGATGATTGTCCTGATGTGCGATTTTCTAAATAACAAGAGGAACAGATTGATATGATAAATGCTACAATGACCTGTACAGCTGCATTCCACTTTACCAATACAGAAATCATTCTATGTAGTCCATCAAGTAAAAATATGGCTTTATGTAAGGATAAATAAGGCATTTGTTTATGCATTTTTTAAATAACACGATTTTTAAATAATCAAGATAAAAAGGTCACATATTTATTAATATGTAGCACACTTCTCATTCCTCTGGTAAAATTATGCAACTGTTGCCTTTCAGCTGCCAGTTCTTTGCATTCACATAATGTGCTCCTATATCCCTGTATGTGTCAAATGTTACCATGCTTTTTGTTTTATTCAAACTGAATATATTAACCTCTTCAGGACTTACTAGAAGGCAATGCTTTTCCTCCAGAATCTAGAAGGAGAAGAATCTAAAAGGAAAAAAACCACAAAACAACACCCCAGATTTGCATGGCCATCTCAGAAGCTTCTTTTTAAACTCACTTTCTAAGTGGTAAATTTTACATTGGAATCCTGATATTTTTTATCCTAAAAATGCTTAAAGGCTTATTAAAAGTTTATGTTTGAGTCATTATTACTCATTCAGAGACCAGCTTCTCTCTCCAGAGACTATACATTTTTGACAAGGGATATACATGCAAACATGGCCTTCCCTGACAACACCTTGGGTAACCTTAATAAGCTAATGATTATAATATTTTACTTTTAGCTTGTTTCCAGAAAATAAGTTTATATTTCAGTGAGGAACACAGCACTTGGCACCTCTGGTTTGGTGTTATTCTAAATCTCAAGGAAAAGGCTTACATAGGGACAAGACAGTTGGAAAGAGCTGATGTTCTTGTTTCTGGAGTTTCAATCTGTGCAGGGATGCACAGGGATGTAAATGTGTTGTATGGATGCTTTTAGACACAGTGATATTAACGGACTTGTAGAAAAGGTTGCTGAAGGTGAAGCATATAATTCAGGTAGAGTAATTCAGTACTCTAATTCAGGTGTAAATCACTGAAGTGACGAACTGCATAATTTTCCATAAAAAAATTTGAAATCAGACAACGGCATTTGGGTTTGCTGTGATTCAACTGCAAAATGTTTGTTAAAAATATTTTTTTAAATCAACCATCTTAAAAAACACAGGCCTTGTAAACAGTTGGTAATGATACAAATTAAGGAGGCTAATAACCTAATTCACACTGGAGCTAATGTTGTCACAGACATATTAAAACTTTCTGGACTCGTGGTGAATATTGCCAAGGTCATGGAAAGACGATATATTTCCTCAGTTCTGGAAGTGGTCTATAAGTTGTTGAGTATACAAGTGATTATTTTTGACTGTTTTTACAGGGACAGTTGAAAATTTCTTGAATGTATCTCTCATCTCCTGATCCTTGCCATCTTGTCTAAATATCATTAGTGTTACTGCAGATCAGACATTAAACTGGAATAGCTGAGAATATATGGCTAAGAGGTTCTCATATCTTTGGGTTTAGATGAGAACAATGTGAAAATCTTCTTTAACTCAAAAGTGCCATGCTACAGAATTTAACATCATGATTCTATACTAGGTCCAATATCTGGCATCTGCTGGACAATTGTCACATCAAGCTGCAAGCAGTCTAGGAGTCTCTTGGAGTACACTGAGGGTGACTTAATCTTGAAAAGCCCAACCAGAGGAGATGTTTTGCTGGAGTGCTGGAGTTGCTCACCAACTCAGAGGAACCTAAAGGAGAGGTCCATATTCATGGTAGCCTGAGCTGCAGTGATCATGCCATGAAGATTCATGACCATCTGAGGCACCTGACCATACACAAGTCCATGGAACCCAATGGGAGGCAGCCCAGGGTCCTAAAGAAAATTGCAGAGACAGTCACTAAGCTGTTTTCCAAAATATTTGAAAGTCATGACAGCCAGGTGAACTACCCAGTGACTAGAGAAAGGGAAACATCACATCTATTTGAAAAAAGGTGAAAAGGAGAACCCTGAGAACTACCCACAAGTCAGCCTCACCTCTGTGCCTGGTAAAATTATGGAATGGATACTCCTGGAAACTTTGGAAACTCTTTAATATTCTTTAATTCTTTCTATTAAATTCTTTAATATCAGGTAAGTGAGCTACTAGAACAGGTTGGCCAGATAAGTTGTGAATACCCCATCCCTAGAACTGTTCAAGGGTAATTTGGGTGGGGCTTTGAGCAACCTACTACAGCAAAATCCAACTCCTCCATTGTAACTTGTTCAATTGATAAATTAATCTCATTTTTAAAGAAATTTGCCTTATTCACAGGAACTCGGGGAAATTAAAATTCCAGGTCCTAGAGCTTCTCTTTCCTTTTGATGACAGCTCTTCAATAAATGAGGAGATTTATTTCCAGTACATGGCAAGAGTTCTCCAGACACTGATCTTGATGCATATTTAAATACACAAAAGAAAGTATGTGTTTAGTAGGTGTCTTTGTTTTTCAGGAGGCAGATTACAAGCACAGTTGTACAGGGAGTGGAACCTGGTTAACCAACAGCAAGCAGCAATTTCTGATGATATAAATACCCATGATTTTCTCTGTAGATATGAAGTTATCTGTTTTGGTGCTTGAACAGTCACAAACTGTGCACTGTAATGGACCAGACTATGCAGGGAGACAGTACCGATACCTGATTGATCTACTGTTTTTGATGAAAATATTTATTAAATGAAATGGATATTAGGTAAAAACAATCTTTTAAACATGATAACAAATGGATATAATTCATCCTCGATAAAAAGAAAAGTAGATTTAGTCTCAATTATTAATAATAAATAGATAAGGTAATTATAAGGAACAAAACTTTTCAGATTATATCAATATAAAAAGAATTCAAATTTGCCAGCAGGTTGATAATAAATATTTAAAAAGCTTGTGTTCAAAATAAAAATGTTTATGTTTCTAATAAACACAAAATTCAGAAGCGTACTAATGGTATAAAGAAAGAGAGCTAACATCAAAACTACTAAAATGGGTGAATAAAAGCAGCATCTCGATACATTGTATTTATTAGAGCTATGAAAATAGATTAAAATATACATTGAAATGAATAAAATCTGATGTGGCTTTTTTCTGGGACTTAAATATGCTATTTTTTTTAATTGTTAGAGTAGTAAAACTAAGAATTACTTTATATGAATAATATCCGACATATATCAAATCATTGTAGTGAGTTTACTACTGATCAAGATCAAACAAGATCAAACTTCTACGAGGCTGTCTTAAGTCTGATGTTTACATCATTATGTTTCTTATGTCACTGGCAGTTTACAGGAAAAAAAAAACTAAAGCAAAAAAGCCTTTTTCCTTTAGAATTAAGTAGATACACCTTATCACATACTTTTGAGAGAAACTGAAATAAAAATGATAGTTTGTATGACAGCCCAAAATATGCAGGGGAAACAACAATCAGAGCAAGAGAGTGTTGTTCTGGCTTTCTAAATAACTATTGAGAAAGACGGCATTTGCAGTGGCTGTCAAATTAGTAGCCTGGTGATGACCAGACAAAGAGTGACTCATTTTTTATCGTGGTTTTTGCCTTCGCCTGTGATTACCTCTGTTCTCTGCAGGAAAGGAGGCGGCCTCTAAAGGCTTCTGGAGCTTACCCTGCCTGTATAGTCCAGGTACAGAAAAGAGCTGCTCAGAAGCGTCTTCAGAAGGTTTTGTGAGTACTTACCTCTTTAGGTGACACTTCCTGTGCATTAGTTTCTGACCACTGTCTCCTGTCCTATTGCTTGGTACTAGAGAGAAGAACCTGGCTCCACCCTCTTGACACTCTCCCTTCAGATACTTACATACGTTGATGAGGTTGCCCCTCAGTCATCTCTTCTCGAGGCTGAACAGGCTGAGTTCCCTCAGCCTTTCCTGATAGGAGAGATGCTTCAGTCCCTTAATCATCCTTATTGCCCTTCACTGGACCCACTCCAGGAGCTCCACATCTCTCTTGTACCAAGGAGCCCAGAACTGGACACAGCACTCCAGATGTGGACTCACCAGGGCTGAGTAGAGAGGCAGGACCACCTCCCTCAACCTGCTGGCAATGTTCTTCCTGATGCTCATGCCTTTGTTGAACTTCATAGAGTTCTCCTCTGCCCCTCTCTCCAACCTGTCAAGGCTCTCCTGAAGGGCTGCACAGCCCTCTGGAGTGTCAGCCACTCCTCCCAGCTTCATGTCATCAGTGAACTTGTTGAGGCGGCATCTGACCCTTCATCCAAGCCACTGATGAATCAAGTAAATACTGTATTGAACCTTGGGGGACACCCCTAGTGACAGGCCTCCAACTAGACCCTGTGCCACAGACCTTCTGGGATCTGCTGTTCAGCCAGTTCTCAATCCACCTCAATCCACTTCTCAATCCACTTCACTTTCCATTTATCCAGTCCACACTTCCTGAGTTTGCCTATGAGGATGATGTGAGAGACAGTGCCGAAAGCCTTGCTGAAGTAGAGGTAGACAATATCCACTGCTCTACTCTCATCCATCCAGGTAGTTTTTTCATTGTATAAGGCAATCATGTTGGTCAAGCATGATTTAGCTTTAGTGAATCCATGCTGGTTAATCCTGATCACCTTTTGGCATCCATGTGAACGGAGATGGCATCCAGAATGAGGTGTTCCATCACCTTTCCAGATATTGAGGTAGGGTTGACAGGCTAATAGAACCCTCTGTTATCCTACTTGCCCTTTTTGGAGACTGGGGTGATATTTGCTTTCTTCCAGTGCTCAGGCACCTTTCCTGATCACTACAACCTTTCAAAGATGATCATGAGTGTCCTCACTATGGTGTCTGTCAGCTCTCTCAGCTCTCGTGGATGCATCCTATCAGGTCCCATGGGTCTGTGGATGTCACATTTGCCCACTTGTTGTCTAACCCAATACTGCCTGCCCGAGGGAGTCTTCCCTCCAAGATTCCTTTACCCTGATCTCCGGTATTCCTGAGGCCGGTCTTATTGGTGAAGACCAATGAAAAGAAGGCATTCAGTCATTCTCCTTTCTCTGTATCCTTTGTTACCAGGGTCTATTTAGTCATGGCCTCACATTATTCTTTGTTTTCCTTTTGCAAATTACATATTTGAAGAAGTCCTCCTTTTTTTTCCTTGACATCCTTGGCCAGATTTAATTACAAATGGATTCCTTCTCCTTTAGATTCAAATGACTCAAGGGCTGAAGAATGAAAAAAAAGCTGTTAGGGTATGCCTACTCCTTGCTACTTTCTCATAAGGTACTCATGGTAAATTAGAGGGCAATACTGATGAGCACCAAAAACTAATTAGAGCTAAAGGCTAATTGAGTATCATCAAATTTTACTAAAAGTAAATCAAGTGCCAATATTGTTGTCATCTTTAAAATTAAGTGAAGTTACTGTGTAGATGTAAAGTCTAAATGTTTGAGACAAAAGGATCATTAGTATTAATGTCCATCATTTATTTTGCATATGTAGTGAAATATCAGTCAGGATGAGGGTCCCATTTACTTGGTGAGGTACAGATACAACTGAAAATTTAATTGCTGTTGTAAAGACATTTTGGATTTAGGCCAACAGGTATCCTGGAAAAAATCTCAATCATGTCCTAAAAATTTTACTCAAGTGAGTAGTCCTGGAGACTCTGAAGAGGTGATTCATCAACAGAAGGAATAAAGAGAAAAGTATATGCAGAACTGAATTATAATATACAGCAAAAGGCAAGTTAAGGGTCATAAGCAGGAAGAAGAAACTGAGGGTAGAGGCCTAAGAGGCTTGGTACAGAAAGAGTAACCTTTCTCCTTACCTAACATGCACCCAAATCCTGAAATGAAATGTAACTTATGGCCTATGTGTGGGCTACCCCAAGGGCAAATTCCTTTCAGCTGACCAGCCTGATCTTTCAAACCATTCAGGTCTCCACTGGGTTATGAACAGCTCTGGAACCACAGAATAACACAGATTAAAAGGGACCCTTATGGGTCACCTAGTCCAGCGGTCTACTCAAAACAGTAGTGATTTCAATCATAGAGCGGGTTGATAGGGACTTGTCCAGATGAGTTATATCTATAATGGTGTGTCTGTTTAATCGCACTCCTGGGAATAAGTTTTTCCTTAAACTTGGTGGGAAACTCCCATCTTACAGTATGTGTCCTTTGCTTCTCTTCCTCTAGCTGCACAATAGCAAGGAACATTTGGCTCCCTTTTCTCTATTTTGATAGTTGAAGACAATAATGAACTGCCTCCAAAGCTGTCACTTCCCCAGGCCTGCCAAGCCCATCTCCCACAGCCTCTCATTTTCCCCACAGAAGTTTGGATCACATGATCTCTGCAGGTCCCTTCCAGCCTGGCTTATTGTCTGATTCCACATGACATAAGTGCTCCAGCCCCACCAGTGAAGTCACAGTGGTATATCCAAGTCTTTTTTTAACTCTTTCTTTCCAAATATTCACTTCAGTACAATAATTTGTATGTAACTAACATCTGCAGCAAAAGGCTATGCAAGAATGAAGCCTCACAAACGACCACCCAAAACTGAAAAGGTAGTAATATTCTTGCATCATAATTATGAGTGACATTCAGCAGAGAGATGGCAGCACCAAAAAAAGTCTGGTTCACCTTTATTTTGCATGAAACCATGAGGCTCTGAAGAGACGATGGTGAAATGTACAAGTAAACCCTGATATGGAACTGGCACCTCCAGAAGTCAAAGTAGATTTCTAACTTTTCACTTCAGTGGATACCCCCATTTCTCCACAGCATCACAGAATCCTCAGGGAGACCTTTAAGAGACCTTTAAGATTATCTAGGCCAATCATCAACCCAGCACCACCATAATTACCCATAAACCGTGTCTCCAAGTACTACATTTAGATGAGTTTTGAACAATTCCAGAGATGGTGACTCCACTTCCTCCCTGGGCAGCTTGTTCCAATGCCTAACCACTCTTTCAGTCAAAAAAGAATTTCTAATATTCGCCCATTTTTTTCTAATATCTGTTCATGTCCAAGCATATCACTGGGTGCTTACAGGTACAAAAATGAACAAATAAGAATGCCACTGCATACATAAAGAAAATGTGTTGGGAAGGTGACAATTTCAAGTGCTTGAAAGTCAGGAAAAAACATTTTCTGTGGTAACATTATCAAAGCCATACTGAATATTTTATGATATACGTTATATTTTACCACATTTAAAGGTAAGACATATAATTACAAAGAAAAGCAGGAATATAAAAGACTACACTAAGAAGGTAACCTTTTCCATATCCCAATTTTTAAAAGTTTAAAAGGCTAACCTTAATGTGCAACTTAAGTTTCTGTACTTAATATCCATTTAAATAAAAGAGAAAAAGAAAGTACAAGACAAAGTAATTTCCAAAGCTTCAAATATTTCTGCTGCAGATACAGATGGTAACTGCCTTCCTGTAAGTATACAGTTTTTGTAACTTAATTAAAAAAAGTAATTTTCAGAAAATAAAAGTTTTAAGAAACAAAATCCCTATCAGGTGAAAAAGGCATACCCAATTTTATAAAACCATTTAAATTATATTCATAAATACTGAAATCCTAGTAAATGTATTTTCTGACATACTGGTCTTGAAAATAATTTGGAATGGTGGAGGAAATTCAGAGGGATGTGGCACAAAAGAAGTGTTTTGTCAGTACCTCAAAAAATTAAGTTGAACAATCTAACTCACTACAAATTTCATTAGGTTGTCTGATCACAACCTAAGTCATGAACAGAATAGGCAGAGATGCAATTGGGAATGAGGTAAAAGTTAGTAGCCTAATGAGAGTAAAGGTGGATTTATGTAAAAAAGTCATGTCACACAAATCTGATACAACTGTCTGATTCAGTGTTTGACCAACACCATTGAATTTTTGAAATATACCTCTAAAATATTTTCCTTTGGGCACTATACAAAGTAAATTCATTAAACACTCAACAAAGGAGATATCAGAAAAGGTTATCTGGAAATAAATAAAAAATTCTTGCTGGTGAAGTCTACGGGTAATAAGAGCTTCTGTGGCATGATAAACAGGAAAGAGACATTCCAGCAAGAGGTCTCTATTGTACACTCAGGCTCACTTACACAGCAGTAGTGTTTTGCAGTTAAATGAAAGGTGACACATTTGGGAAAACAAAAAGATGGTTCATGTTTTTAGGATGGGGGAGTCTTATCTGGAAAAGGAAAAAATCCAAAATAAAACCAAAGGCAAACCTAGTACATGAAGGTTACCTCAAGAAGCCTTGTAAAAAGTGAGCTTAGCCTAGACATCCAATGTTCAAGTATTTAAACATCTAATGCATAGGCATGTATAGATATGTGAGAAATGTTAGCTTAAGCCTTATAGATTTTTTTATCCAGGCTTTTATTACATCCAGTAAAAAGCTTAGTAGTGTTGCCATACACTAGGGTTTTTTTTGTTGTTGTTGCAAGTATACATTTGTAGTTTGAATATTGGACTTCTCATTGTCTGACAAGCCAGTCAGCTGCTTTCCACCATGTGCCATCGAAGCCTGAGATCAGAATGACAAAGAATGTTTTCAGAGGAACACTGAATGAAATGACTTGTAAATGAGGAGATTAGATTTGGATTTTTTTTTCTTACTCCTTCCATTTCTCTGGTTTTATGCTTGCTCTAATCACTGTACTACCTAAGAAAATTCTATATAAGAACAAGAGCTCTTAATGGACTTTACTGAGTGATTTATAACCTTATTTTTCTTTGAAACAGGTTGAACAGATTTTATTGGTTTTCTTTCTTGTGTTTGTAATTTTGGTTTTTGGTTATCTTTTGTCATTATTGCCTATTACCAATCATCAGAACTCTCAGAATAAAGTTCTACATGTTTTGGTCATGAGTGTTCATCTAATGTCTGGAAGGGGACAGTCTTTAGTGAAATAAAATATTTTTATCATCCTTACCACTTCTCAGTGCAAATGTGTTCTTGAAATCCACGAGAGAAGTCTATTAGGATTAAACAGTAGAATATGAAAGAAATCAATTTAAAACGTACATCTGAATATTTTGTGCGATTCTTGTTTCGGTATGTCAGATTTGTACAAATTTACAGCCACTACATTTGGATGCCTTTTTTTTTCTCCCTAGTTAGAATTTTCTATTTAAATTTTTAAGCTTTAAAATGATTTAGCCAGCTCAGGAGACTCTCTTTAATTCAAAGAAAACTACAAAAATGACTGAACACTATTATGGAATAAAATGAAAGGAAGAAAGTATTACGGGGTGAAGGAGGTGTTACTGATGTGGAAAATGAAATGGAGCCCCTTTTTCCAAAGACTTCTTAAAAGAACTGTCCTTACAGTGCCTTCCTGCCATTTCTCCCTTTCCCCAAAGATTTGTAGGTAAAACCTTGTCTTGCAGGTGTTTTTTTACCCATGAAATATTCATCAGCTCTGCAATTTTCACTTAAAGGAAGGAGCCAATAAAAGAAAAATACTTTAGATATTCTTATAAGAAGAAATTTAGTGCTGCCTAACTTCAAAAATTAGGTGCATTTGAGAAAGAGAACTATGTCACAGTCTTTAATATATTAGCTGTCTCCCTATAAATCTGTAGCTAATGATCCAATGTGTAACACAAAAATCATATTGGATTTATATTCAGTTCCATTAGGAATATGACCTTTTCTCATTTGGAGCAACATGGATACTACTTTTTTTTTTTTTAACCTGAAATGGGGCAATCAAAACAGAGTAGCTTCTGGATCATAGGGACAATGACTGATGACAATTTTAGAGATAGTCTGTCAGGGAATTGCTGGTTATTTGAAATGGAATAAAATTTTGTGTGAAAAACCTTCTGTAAAACCTTTGTCTACTGATGAAACATGGAGTCAGGTTGAAAAAATATCTTTGTTTCACCTTCATCACTGTTAAAATAATAATGATAAATCCTCCAAATAAAGCAATCATTATCATATTTATAAACCACTTTATTTAATCAAAAGTGATTGTTTTCTGAAATATCTCTAAAAATTTTTGAAAAATGAAGCCAAATATTGTTATTTTAACTCCAAGTGTGATATTCAGTGCAAGTTTTATTTGATTTCATAAAAAACCTCTTCTGAGATCACACAAACCATAACAACTTTCTGCCTTTTTAGTGTTTTTTTCAGGACCACGGTTAAGAGAAAGCATCCATTATTCACAGAGTACCTCTCATTCCTTTGGTGTCAATGTCAGGAGTGGCATCAGATTTAGAAATGAATACATGAAGGCTATAACTACATTTTCTTTTCTCACAGAGTCACAGAAACACAGAATGTTCTGAGTTAGAAGGGACCCATAAGGGTTGCTTTATCCAACTCTTAAGTGAATGACCCATATGGAGAGTGAACCTACAACCTTGACGTTATTAGCACCATACTCCAACCAATTAATTTCATCTCTTCCGAGAACTTCCCTACTCTAATGGAAAAAATGTTCATAGGGAAAATCATTGTGGCCTAAGTCAAGTCAGGACATGGGTGGTGACTAAGAAGTACAGGGCCTGTATGCAGGCGATCATGCCTCACAGGTAAAACTATGAAAGAAGATCCTTCCAAGTTTGCAAAAGGGCAGGAGTAAAGATTCCCTACCTGAACAACAGTGAGTAATGGGAAGGAGACCCCTGCAGTAGTATTTAGAGGAGCTACTTCAGAACTTCTTTGCTTTTAAATTGGAAAAGATGACACAGGACATGAGATGAGCATGTGAAGATAGCTTTCAGGGAAATCAAAGTCACATTTTTCACTGAATTGTCTGGGATTGCTTCTTTGTGATTTCTTTCTTCAAGCTCTTTTGAGAGAGGTTGGATAATCTAGTACAGATGATCACAGATCATCAAATTCATGTTTTTAAGACACTTTATTAAATGGTACATGTTTCTTCATAAACTAAAAATGAAAGAAAATGATGAAAGCTATCACTGCAAAACTGAATCAAAGTACAAAGATATGACAATTGAAAAAAGAGGAAAGCCTACTTAAAGAAAAAAAAGAAAAAATAATAATAATTTAAAGCTCAGACTAATTTTAAAACTACTTCTGATTACTTTTGAAACAACAGTTTTGTTGTCTAACACTCTGAACTGATGCCAAGGGGTCAGGCTGAGCTGCCTGTTCATTGATGTGTTTTGGTCATTGGTTCTGATGCCTCATTGCAGAACAACTAGAAAATCATCTCACAGAGATGAATGAAGAGTATGAGGTATGTGAACTCTTGAAATATCTCAATGATATTTGTAAATCACTCCCTGTGCTTGGATCATCAGGTTTAAGTTCCTTTATGCTGTTTGTGATGAGAATTAAAAATATCTACATGAAAACAAAAACCAAAATCAAATGTCTTCATTAAGTTGGTATGATTCTTAGGTAATCTGTGTGATGATGTTTTAAATCTGTTTTCACCTGCCCTTCTGATGCTGTTGAATACCACATTTTATATCAGAAGAAAGGCTTGCCTGAAGGAAAATAATACTGAATTTAGTCAGAAGAATAAAATTACATGAGTAGGTGGAGAGAAACATCAAGATAACATGTTTTGCCAAAATGTGTGTGACTGCTGTGTGTGAGGATTTTGCAAACTCTTTTTAGGTCTACCATTCAGGCAGGAACATTTTCTTCACCAAATGTTGGTCAGGCTAGGTATGAGAAATCCTCAGGTCAGCATGACTTCCCACTCTTCTCACTAAATATAGAGAAAACCTCGAAGACATACTTTCAGTAGACATTTGCCTTCAGAGAGTTTCAGTTCAGTGAAGGGAATCCCACCTACTCTTCTGTGAATGTTGAACTAGAAGTTTTTGTTTTCAAGATTTCATTTAAGAAAGGTTGTTTAATCTATCATATTGTAAATGATTGAAATGAAAACCACTTCAACTTGACTGAGACATTTGATTCAGTCTTAAATATTATTTATGGTTATAGCTACCTAGCTTTAGTAAATTACACTTTTTCATAAACTCAGGAAATTTTGAGAGAACAGCCTGAATCTTTTCAGCTTCTTCCAGACTGCTTAGAGGGATTCTTGCCATCTTTCCTACAATGGAAATCTCTCCTCATGAAACAGTATGCATTGCCATGAGTTCTGCTGAGTTGTAGGGGAGAAGAAATTCATGGATCAGCCTGGGAATGTGTTCTTACACAGGCTACTAAATGGTGCCTTCCAGGACTTTCAGTTATATTTCAAAACCAGGAAAATAATAACCTGTTTATTTGGTTTGTTGAAATACCACTATTTAACCATGACACTGCTCTTCTCTTCCCCAGTTCCTCACCCTCTCGCTGGAGACAGTATTTTGGGTTCTCACCATGACAACACTGGGTGGCTGGTATTTGGTAGTCCTCTTGGCTGGTATTTGGTAGTCCTCTGTGGAGTGTAAGCAGCACATGCTATGGACAGTCCTCAGCCCATTGTTGTGGAGTTTGAATGTCTTCTGCCCTGGGACTGAGGTTAACCCCTCAAGGAGACAACAACCTGTGCTTGTCATGATGGGGTGGTCCCAGTGTGGCAATTAGGAACAGAGAGGATAGGGTACATATAAACCATTAGGCTGCCTGAGCTCAGGAAAGGTTATGGCTTGGAGCAGATGCTTTTGAACACTGCAGCAAAGTTTGTCCCCAAGATATTTGTGCCATGCATAATCTGAGTAAGTTTAAATCTCACCATAAATCTGAATTTTTAAGTTAAGAATTTTCAATCATTTTCTAGACCAAGAATAGCACAGTAAGACCCAAGTAAGAACAAAAGTATCTGTTATTTGCAAATCCTTCGAAAGTGACAGAAGCCTTAAATAAAAATTATTTTGAATTGCTGATGAAAATAAATAAATTTAGATTTGAGAAAATTTACTGCTGTGAGAAAACTACAGGAAAAGAAAAGAAAAAAACCAACAAGCTTTCTTTTTCTTGTGTAATGTTCACTAAAAGAAAAATACCCCACTGATAAATATTTTACACTTCATCTATATATACAACTATGTTTTCAATAGATGCCTTTGTAACTACATATCTTGGCAAATACTAGGGAAATGAAGTCTTTACTAAAATATGTTCCACTTAAAAAAAAAACCCAAACACCATAAACCCCCTCCCCCTAAACCACAAACTCCACTAGTGGGCTTTTTTTTTTTTCCCCTCTGTATCCCTTTTTCATGTATTCTGTATTTTTTGTCAAGGTAAGTTGTCCTCTGAATACACTGTGTAGTATGTGTTCCTTTTCAGAAGAACAGCATTTGTGTGTAGTGGATGATAAGGCAGAACACATGTAGCTAATTCATATCCAAAAAAAAATCACGATTGTATAGCACGATGATAGGCTTCTTAGTACACAAAGGGTTAGCATGTGTCATTAAAAGAATGAGCAAGCTTTTGATTTTAATTGTAATTGTAATCCTCTCCACTGAAGCCTCAAATGTATCATTTGAAAACTAGTGGAGATGTGAGTTTTCACTGCAGCCACTTTACATTTGTGATACATTAAAAGGTGTAATCCAACTGAAATGTAAATCACTGTTCTTGAAAACAAATTATAAATGAAGATAACAGGGCAGCAGCATACTAGTACTAAAGCATCCAAGAGCCCATCTGAGGCAGTTTTCTTTCAGATCCAAATTGCAGCAGCCCTGTTATCACAGGTAATAGGGTACTGCTAAGGCAGGTTGATTATAAGGCTATGGTAAACAATCCTTTTAAATGCAGTGCTTCAATAGATGTGCACACATAACATTAATCAGCTGAATTCAAACAGAGCCACAAAGGGAAGTGGTAGGGCAGCCCCTGGTGCTTTAAGTCACAGAGTAAGTGGCCGAAGTTCAGTCCTCACTTGCCACAGAGGTGTTTTCCATCCCTTTGTATTCAGCATTAACTTATAGGAAATCTTAATTGTTAGCCCTGTGGAAACCAAGACAATGAACATGATGTTTCCTCTTGGAAAGAGGTGCTATTTATGCTTCAAGGTATAAAAATTTGCTTTGCTTAGTCAGTGGCCTCCCTGGGACAGGGCTGGCCTCTGCTTTATGTTAAGTTAACATAAAGCCCACTGGGGCCAGATGAAGCACAGGATGGGTTGGTAGGGCAAGTTCTGGCAAGTGGTGCAGCCCCACTCCTGGACCACCATGAAGAGCTAATCCAAGGAGAGGGCAACCTTCTCCCTGCTGAGGCCCTTCTCCCATAATAAATCCACCTTTCCTAATAAACACCCACTCAGCCACACAAATTGCATTAACAGCAGACATTTGTTGGGATTTTTTATGTTACTGGTCTCCTTTTGAAATTTGTCATAACTCTGTTTATTACACCTCTTAATCTCTTTCAAAGGTTCATGCCTTTATAGCATGTACTGTCAAGAAATCTCCTCTATAATTGGAGATTTTCTTTAGAAAAGTTTCTGCAAGAGAACAAGCATCTCTTGGAAGGATGTTGACGCAACATGAGAAAGCAGGTAAATTACAGAAAGAACAAGGTGAAATTAATACTTTCTATTTAAAAACTAAATACAATTCAAGTCTGCCTGAAGGTGGCTTTAAATAATTCAGCAAACGATAATAATAACGTTCATTGAATGATAGCTGAAGAATTAATGGCCCATCTTCGTGAACGAAGAGCCGGGGAAGGTCCTTACCCACATATGCAGACAAGGCCTTCGAGCCTGCGCAGTGGATTTTTTAGGTG
>JAWWES010000001.1:86916601-86947764 GCA_035583135.1 Lophotriccus pileatus
TGACCGGGAATCGAACCCGCGGTCTCAAGGGTACCAGCCCTGCGTCTTAACCACTAGACCACCGGGGGCTCCCAGCTGAAGAATATCTTATAGAATAATTCACAGCAATTCTGTGAGAGACCAGCTACCTGTAATCAAGCATGGCCATATCCAGCAATTCAATTTATTTTGGAGAATTTTAACTGAATACTTTAATTAAAACATCTCTGACTCTTTAGGACAAGGGATATCTTCTGTCAGCTCGTTAAAAAAAAAGAAGGTATATAAATGTAGGAACTCCATAGAACTGAACATGAAAAGCATTTTAAATTTATGATACATATAAAAATTTGAAACCTAGGTGCTGGGACACCACAAAGATTTTTAAGGGGATTTGGAGAATTTCACATATAGGTTTCTGATTAAAATTCAGTCCTACCTGAGTGATATAAAATGTTTTTTCTGCATAGGACAGCAAATGAGCTATTAACCTTCAGACCTAGTTCTCAGGAGATGTCTGTATCATTAAAAATCAGGGACATGTTAGGAATCTTTCTGGAAATTTGGAAAACCGGGTGGCAACTGTTAATTTTTTGCAATCCTCTCTAGAATTTGTTCCTCAGGGAGAGGATATTTCCATCACTCTCAGAGAAAGAGGGACTATATAACGTACAATTTGAAGTAGAAGACATGATATATTTGATCATATTTCACCCAGTTCCTTTTTCCTGTTCTGCTTGTCTTCATATATTTGTAAGGTTTTTCATGGATCAGGCCTGTTTCACAGTAATACTGCACACAGGTTTACACATGGAATTACAACTGCAGTGCAAATAGCATACACAAACTGGTCCACCATATAGTAAGTGAGTAAATTCTTATGAAAACTCATCATCATGAATAGACTAACAGACTTTTACTTAAGAAGCTTCCCTGTTGCCTGCACAGCACACTATGGACATCAGTACAGCCATTTCCCCTGGGCTGCTTTGCCAGTGTATGTGATCACCATTACTTACAGGGAATAGCTCTAGGAATATAAAGGTAATTCACCTCACTTAGTCCTTGGATTTAATTCAACCTGCTCTTTTTATTTGGATGATGGTTCTCAGGAGGAATATGACAGGAATATTAATCCTCCAGTATTAACTCAGGGTGTATTTCCTGTAAGACAGTAATCTAAACATTTTTAGCTTACATATTTTTAATTATTCACCAATCCAGCCTAAATATAACTTGTGAAGAGTTATATCTAGACTGAAGAACTCTAGGGGTGCAAATGATACTCACCACTTTAAAGATAAGTAGTAAACCAACAGCACAAAATCTGAAATTTCTCTTTCAAACATTGTAAGGACTGGTTTGTGAGATCAAGCATTGGCTTCCTCACTCAGAATTTCCATTCTAATGAGATGATACTGTATTAATGTGTGAAAGACTATGCTAGCAGAAGTATAAGCTTCTGACCATGCCTCAGAAGAGCCAGACACATCTGAAAGGTAGAGAAGAAACAGTTGGAACAGAATAATTCTGACTTGGGAGGAAAACTGTACAAAGAAGCACTAGCCCCCAAGACATTGAATATATATACCAAGAGGAGAAGTACTATTATCCTTTAGCTTGAACTCCAGGACCAAGTAATGAAGGGTATTGTTCCACTATGCAACACCAGAGAATCTGTTATTATAAAAGCAACAGAGAGCAAGGAATCTGAGTAGTCCACATCCCTTTCAGCTCCACTGGCTTCTTGGATGCCTCAGTGTCTCTTCTTGAAGCTGTCATAAAAAGAGAGTTTTTTTGACTTCCAGCCACAATTTTGCCTTGGAATGGTGTTGCATGACAAATATTTACCAACTGGATTAAAGCTCCAGTGTCCAAAGAAGCACATACTCTAATAAACTGCAGATGTACCTCTAAGATTTTTACTGAAACAATAAAAATAGAGATTTCATCATTCATGTTAAGCTCAGTCTTTAAGGAGTTTCTTATTAATATGGCCTGTCATAAAATCACTGTTAAGTTTCATTAGACAATAATAGAGATAGAAGGAATAGAAATATCACAAGTCTGGTTCTGTTAATTTTAAAATTGTATACTTTTCCTGCCATTATTAGAAAAAAAAAATCAGATTACTTGGAAATTTATTAAGACTGCAAAAACTTTGAAATATTTTATAAGTGTCTACAAGAATACTAAATGTTGAGAATTATACACAAAGAACGAGGGACATGTATCTGACTGTGAGGTCAGCTCTACTATACTTAGCTCACAATACAGGCTTGTAACAAATTGGGCAATCCAAGATGCCCTAGTCAAGGACTGTATGAAACACAGGGATCATTTGTACACACAGAGCTGAAAAATACGGCTGTTGTTTTCAGTCAGAGATAATAATCATATCCCTGGGCTGCAGGATAAGGCCGCTTTCTTGGTTCATGAGCATTAAGAAACAACTGTCCCATTGTTAACCTTCCTGAAGAAAGGCTGCAAATGCAGGGTCCTACAGGAAACAAAGATGTGGAAATCATTTAATGCAACCCTACACTAAGACAGGTGCCGCTCTTAGTCTTTTTAATTGATCTCATTTGTTACTTATACCTGTAAATCACACTGTTATCATCTCTGAACAAGCAATGGAAACCAGAACTTGTCACTGACTAAAGATAGCAGACCAAGTTTTGAAATGGGCTGGTCATATAGACTTACTGGCTTAATTACACAACAGTACATTACATTGAAATAAGATACTTAAAAAAATCCAAATTACATGCAGGCCTCTTGTTTCTTTATCCCACATTGACACAAAACACAGTTCAAATGCAACTGCTAAGAATAAGTTACAGTCTTCTGAGAGACACAGAACCAGATACAGATCCAGGCCTGACACAGTTCAAGATTTTTGCAGAAAGATTAATCTTATACTGAGCTAAAGGTCTACTATGCTGATGGCATGATGCTCACATCCCAGAGCTGCTGCAGTGTCATGATGGGAAGAGGAGTATATGAAGGTGAACAGCTGGGAATTTTTTCTAGCATTCAATCTGAATCTCCCTTGTTGCACCTTAAGACTATGTCCTCTCGTCCTATCTCTAATTCCCTGGAAGAAGAGGCCAAGGCCCACCTCGACACAATCTCCTTTCAGGTAGTTGTAGAGAGTGATAAGGTTTCTCCTCAACCACCTTTTCTCCAGGATAAACAACTCCAGCTCCTTCAACCATTCCTCATAGGGCTAATGCTCCATGGGTTTTGCCATCTCTGTTGTCCCTCTCTGGACACATTCCAGCAATTCACTCAATGTCCTTCTAGTAGTGAGGGGCCCAAAACCGAAAATAGGATTTGGGGTGCAGTCTCACCGGTGCCAAGAACAGGGGGATGGTCACTGCCCTGGTCCTGCTGGCCACACTATTTCCTGGCAGATACAAACCAGGATGCCACTGGCCTTCTTGGCCACCTGGGAACTCTGCTGGCTCATGTTCAGCTGCTGTTGACCATCACCCCCAGGTCCTTTTCCATTGGGCAGCTTTCCAGTCACTCTGCACCAAGCTTGTAGTACTGTGTTGGGTTGTTGTGACTCAAATGCAGGACCCAGCACTTCATCTTGATGAAGTTCATACATTTGGCCTTGGCCCATCTATCCAGCCTGTTCAGATCCCTCTGCAGAGCCTTTCTGCCCTCCAACAGATCAAGACTCCTGTCCAACTAGGTGTTATCTGCAAACTGACTGAAGGTGCACTTAATCCTCCTGTCCAGATCATTGATATAGATATTAAAGAGAACTGGCTCCAAAGCTGAGCCCTGGGGAATACCACTTGTGACTGGCTGCCAGTGGGATGTAGCACCATTCATCACCACTCTGGCCTTGGCCATCCAGCCATGTTTTTACCCAGTACACCCGTCCAAGCCATGAGCATCCAGCTTCTCCATGAAAGCACCCAAGATAATATGTTCTATAACCTTCCCTGGCATAGAGGTAAAACAGACAGGACTGTAGTTCCTTGGATTGTCCTTCCAACTCTTCTTGTATGTGGGTGTTACACAGGCTAGCCTTGTCTGGCATCTCCATGGTTAACTAGGACTCATGATAAGTGAAGGACAGTGGCTTGGTGAGTTCTTTCACCAGTACCCTCAATACCCTTGGGTGGATCCCTTCTGGCTCCATAAATTTGTGAGTGTCTAGGTGGCTCAGCAGGTCACCAACTACTTCCCCCTGGATTACAGGAAGTCTGTTCTGCTCCCCATCCCTGTCTACCAGTTTAGGGGCTCAGTACCCTGAGTATAACTGATCTTTCTGTTAAAGACTCAGGCAAAGAAGGCATTAAGTACTTCAGCCTTTTCCTCATCCTTAGTGGCAATGTTGCCATCCATATCCAATAAAGGACGGAGGCTCTCCTTGGCCCTCTTTTTGTTATTAATGTATTTGTAATAATCTTTTTTGCTATCTTTTGTGACAGTAGTCAGATTGAGTCCTAGTTGGCTTTTGTCTTTCTAATTTTCTCTCTGCAGAGGAAATAGACTTCAGTGTTCCTTCTTATCTTGAAACTGCTCTCGGACATCTTTCAATAATCTAGGAGTAAGCATTCAGCTGTCCTAACCTTTGACGTTATGTTATTGTTTCAGCCATAAGACTCTCAGACATTAGTGATGCCACCCCCATGCTTTCATGTTTGCAGCATGGAGAAATGGCCAGCCTCAACTCTGCATGATTCCCAGTGGTAGCAAAGGGAGGAGACAAGGCAGCAAAGATATGGAGTTAGTTCATGCCTGGCACCTTGTACAGGCAAGGGACATGATGGTCCGAACACCTCTTACAATGTGGATGACAGAAGAGTGTCCTTTTCACAGCCAGCCATACTGCTGCTTCTTGAATACAGAGCAGGTGGGGCGCACTTGGTCCTTGCAGTATTATTTACCTCATGGTCTTAAAAGCACTGCAGTTAATTAAAATTATTTCCTTTAATTCTGAAACCCCAAACCTCTGAGATATTGAAAGAACATATGTGTTGATGGTGATAAGACATTCATGCAATTTGCAAGGACAGCACAGACAGTGTTACTATCTAATCTCCTCTTTCACAGCAATAAGTATTTTTCTCAAGTCTGTGCTGCTATTGTCATGATGGGATGTAGCCTTCAGATTTTTACAGAGATGATGATAGATCTTATAATTTTGGAATTGGACAAAAAAGCATGGTGTTTATGTAATTTTTCTATTAACTAATCTTTCACCTGACATGTTTCTTCTCCAAGTAAACTCTAATTGAATCAATGTGAAAAGGTTTTTGGATAGGAAACTCTTGAAACAATTAGTCCAGGCAAAACAGTGACATGAGTTTAAAAAGAATTTAAAGTTGTGTTTCAGTAAATGGTGGATACTATTATTTGAAAACAGTCTTAATTCAGTTTACATTGAAGCTGTGTCATGTTAAAGACATGAAGCTATGTCATGTTAGACACTTTAAAATTCCGAAACAAAATTTAATGTGGAATTAATGTAGTTTAATAATTCACTTTAGGGATGAATTCAGGTTAACTTTTCTCAGACCTCCACAAAAAATAAATTACTATGCATAGTATGCAGTTAAGAATGGATCAGTTATGGAACTTTGTAATATTTGTCTGAAGGATATAAAAGTTGATGCAATTTTTACTTTTCTTTAGGAACATAGAAAAATTTTTATGCTCTTAAGCAATGAGTGTGGCTTTTGAACCAAAATGAAGTGTTTGCATATTATTATTTGAAAATCCTCTCTCCTAATTGGCACTGAAAATTCAGTTTGTATAAATTTGTGGAATATTAGGAGAAATTGTCACATTTTTCTCTTAGCAGTAGAATAGAAATCAATTACATGAAAATTAAATTTTAGCTCCTCATGTTACATTAATTTTCAGTTTTATGACTGAACTCATCTTATTTGGACAATATTGTTGCAGTTGTATTTAATTTGGTAATTTCAGCTTGTTTAATAGTTGACCTTGCAGAAAAAAGCATGTAGATGTTGACTGGCACTCCTAGAATCAAAACTTTTCAAGGAATTATAACAGGTTAGACTTTCAAAATTTCCAAGAGAAAATGACCAGGCATTTGCAATTGCATTTTCTTGTAAAGAAAAATGCATAAAATAACATTGATTCACAACAGCAAAATAAATATTTTTACCAAACAGCGAATGGATATTTTGACATATGCTTTTCTAATCTGCAATTATACTCAGATGGACATATGCAGCATAAAATAGCAAGCAGTAAATGATTCAGCTTCTCAAACAGCTATCAGAGCACAGATTTGGAAGTTCAAAGCATCAAAAAGTGTATTGGAAAAGTGATACGTATCAAGTGGGCTGAACATTTCTACTGGTGACAATAAAGCTTATAAGTTGATTTCTGAGTTGAATTTTGATTTAAACATGTATGCAACTCAGTTTCAAAACTTCATATATTTTTACCTTGATAAAGTATGCAAAGAAATTCGAGAACTACAAGGTTTTATTAGCTTTAACAGAGAAGCAACAGTTGGTTTAATGTGGCCTGTTCAGTTCTACTGTTCCCTTTTCTTGTGCAACAGTTATAATAAAAACAGAAATACAAGACTCAATATTTTATTTGCTTGAAGTAGAAGAATGGGCAAGGTTTTTTCTGCATAAATCAGATGCATAAGTAAGAGTTGTCTCTATCTTTTTTTGCTTTAAGATCTCATTGTGAAAACTGAGGTGGAAATTATTGTTGCCTGGCATTGCACTTCTGACTCCACAGCTACATTTTATGAGGCTTGTGTGCAATTAGCCAGTTCGTTATTTTATCCTAATTTTATAATAAATCACTTCACTCTTTTCTCTCATCCATCATCAACTTGTCTGCCCGCAAGTCAAAATGGTACCAATTATTAATCAAGGCCAGAGGCACCCGCTCCTGCATAGTAGCACCATGTTTCAACTGTCAGGTGGCATCCATCCCAGCCTCTCTTTGTCAGCAATAAAGAAAATGAAATTGGACTAATATGAATCTCATTTCTGCCCTGATTAAAGGCCTACATTTTCCCTAGGCATTGCCTGACCAGGTCCTGACTTGTGAGATATTCAATGTTCTTGTAATGTCATTCGGACAGAGCGCGCCTGTCTCCTTAGGTCATTGTTCTTCAGATTCACTTGTTTTACATGGAATATAGGCTAGAAAATCTAGACTTCCTTTGGGGTGTTAATTAAGAGGAGCATCCAAAATTAATCAGCAAATTCACTAGGGCGAAGGGGAGCTGTCTGAAGGCCTCGATATAAAATGCACTTCTAGTACAGAGAAATGAGCCTTCGGCTATTGACAAAGAAAAAACAAGTGCACAGACGGCAATCTGACATAAAAATTCATATACGTATATAATTTTACATTCATTTTCCCTGTCAGCTTGTCACCTTTAATTATAAAGGTTGATTCGCTATTTGGCAGATCTGGAAATTGTAAACGCTTGGCCATTTGAATATCATCATATGGTCAATGTCTTCAAAAAAGAATGACAAAGGAGCATACCAGGAAGAGAACATTGTAAAATCCAAACTGAACTTCTGTGATGCTCACCTGGAAGAATTTTGCAGGTCTTGAAGACAACTCTGAACTTGGCTATAAAAGCACACAACTTATGACAGTCCATGGAGAAAACATTGTATTGACAAGTTGCTAGCCCCCACACCTTTTTTTACTTAGAGTAGTTTCTAATCTTAATTTTTTTAGTTCTTTTATCACTCATTCCATTTTAATGTTATTAGTGTTTGGTGTGAAGGATTTGCATAGACCTTCAGGCTAGTAATGACCTTTAGGTGGAAACAGCAAATTCTGCTTTGCCCAGTGAAGAGAAGATGTAAAAAGATAAAAAATTAAATGCTAAGTCCATATCATGCAGACACCGGGAGAGAAGCTTCTTAGATAGTCAAAAATTCTAATGAGATAAGTTTGCTTGTTTTCAGCAAACAACAATTTAGAACTGTGTTTTTGTAAGCGGCTATAGGACTTTTTATTTGTTCCTTGAAGGAAGCCCATGGACTCAGGTTGCAGAGGCTACCTGTTGTAAGTATTTGTTGTAGTTCCACCTCTCTTATTTACCAGGTGCCTCTATTCTCATGCAGTTTTTCACAAGTTTGGAATGTCTTCAGCTACCGTCTTTCTAATATTCATGTCATAGTTTTGAACTAAGAACAGCCACATTGCTCAGAGTTTCAGGTAACACCATTACTTTTCATGAATTGCCATAGACCGACAAAAATAACAAAAAAAGGCCTTAAAAGTGCTACAGATCCATGCAGCAGCATACACAGAGGAACTTTAGCTTTCCAAATCTGTTCTGAACAGTCCGATATAGAAAATGTTATTTGGGCCAGCTATTGACTTCCAGTAAGTTTAAAATGCAGGCAGGCAAGTTGAAGACTTCAGACAACAATGCATTTTGTACTGATTTTTGAACACTTCTCTGACGTTATGGAACAGAAAATGATGCAGCATAGGGCTCCATGTAATGAAACTTGGTACTGTCATGTTTATTTCAAATAACTGATCCACAAGAAATAGAATATTCTGAACTGGAATGATATTCTACACTGCATCACACACTAATTTAAGATTCTTGTTACGCTTTTTTTTAGATACTTTTATCCCTAAATGGAAGTAATAAGTTAACCTTATACCATTGACTTTTCAACTGCTGTATTTTTGAATTATTTTCTGTTGAGGAATGAAGAACATCAAGGGCACTAAACCAAATTAAGGAACCTTTTTCTTAGTTGTTTTTACATGGTAGCAAAAGGGAATTATTTACTGGTCTCCTATTCGAGCTGTCAGAGCAGCTGTGCAAATGCATAGGAGAACTGTCCTCATGCTGCAGCTTACCAGCAGTTCTATTTGTGACTTTGAAATATGATGGAGTTAGGTCAAAACTTGCAAGATTGAGTGTTGATATTTACACCTTTGTATCTACAAGAAAGCAGTTAGAACACTGCAGAGCACTTGCTACTCTTTTGTCTTAAATTAATGCCAGCCTTCATAAAATCAATGGTTACACATGAGACTCGATGCCACCTGAGAAGCTGCATGATGTCTGCCATCTCAGACAAGGTGAGACACCATCATAGTTCTGTGATCTGTTATTCCTTTTCTTCAGCTCATTTTATTTTATAACTATAAACACTACCTTTTAGCTTCATTTCCTGCATCTCTGGTTCTAAGGAGAAAGGGTAATTCCTTAAGATCCAATCAGGCAATCAGAAAGTCAGCAGATTTTCCACCACTAGGTGAACATGATTGTGGTCTTGGCGTGCTGTTTGTGCTCACTAAACATAAATTAAAAAAAAAAAAAAAAAAAAAAAAAGAAAGTAGAGATAAATTGTTTACAGACATTCCGTCAAAAATTTAAAGAGCAAATTACTAATCAGAAAACAAATCTTTTTACAATCTTTAAGTTTCCACTAAATGAACCAAAATTCCGGTGAGAGTAATTTTTTATATTGTATCTACAAAGAATCAATGGCACAAAGATGATGTTGCCCTTTATCTTCCAAAACATCCTTATCCTGTCAGTGAGCAAAAGTAATCGAAACCACTGAAGATCTGAATGCTAGTGAAATTTTGAGAGAGATACTGAACTTAATTAACCAATAATTAATGCATAGTAAATTAAATTTTTTAGTAACTCAAGGCATTTCCCTAGCTATTTTTGCCTTACCTTTTTTCAGGACTTCACAGGGTAATTTTGTTACAGTTTCACACAACCAAATTCCCCAAGCTGTTCTAAAGAGATCTGTTCTGCAAGGACTGCAGTAACTCCTACCCTCCCTGCAGTCAGGTGCTTCAAACTCCTGAAAGCGAGCGCCAGGCTAGCAATGGATACCTGCCATCTACACACTGTGATAGTGGGTGGACTGTAATCCCAGGGGATAGACATTATGCTTTCATAACCTACCTTTATATTTAAAAATTTTAGAACTGTAAGGCTGACACATTTATCATTCAAGCCTCCTGCTAAAGAAAACTGAAGCCAGACACTATTTGCATCTCAGAATCTGTTTACAGTGTATAGTTTACTCAGAAACAGGGTATTAGCTTTCTTCTTGCTTTAATAGCAACTGATTGCTGGTTTATTAAATTAATATTAATCAATAGGAATTGATTTTATGCACTACTTAAAATGCTGTTCACATCAGAATTTATCTGTACCCTTTAGAGTTGCAATGGTTTTGTTCCTGTTGTACCATGGAATCTTAAATGAGGGAAACTCCACATGTCCTTGTGCAGAGGGAAGACTTTGATGCTGCAGGGAAGACTTGCCGGTTCATCCTGTAGACCATGAGTGGAGGTCAAGAGAAAAAGGGCATTTCCCACTTGAAAACATAAGTTTTAGAACAGGAAGATGAAATGAGTTGGCTCAGTTAGTTAGAGCATGGTGCTAATAACACCATGGTAGTATGTTCAATCCCCTTATGGGCCATTCACTTCAGTGGTGGACTCCCTTATCTTTGTGGGTTCCTTCCAACTCACAATATTCTGTGAATATCTGAAATATTTTTTTGCTGTGAAAACCTGGTCAGTGACAATGGCAGAACCTTCCACAGGTTTGGGATCCAGGTTTGCTCTCAGCAGCTTGCCAGAAGTAGTTTGGGGTTATATCAACCTTTACTCTGGAAGTATCAGGAGTTTGGATGTATCCTTCGTAAGTCAGGTGCTCCTCTAGTAGAGACCTGCTCCATAACATACAGGGCAACGTAGCATCCTAGCTAATGTGGAAGAGAGCACTGAACATTTAGAGCTGCTTCTTTGCAGCCTAAAGTGCAGGGAGTTTTGCATCACAGGACAGGAGAGTTGCCAATGTCAAACCGTGCAGTGACATATTTGCAGTATGGTCTCCAAGCACTTGCTGTAAGACAGAAAAGATTGGCCTTTCTAAACTGAAGCTATCTAGCAGAACAGTTGCCTCAGACTTGTCTTCAGTGGCTAAAGAAGTGTCACCTCACCACATTACAGCACATTAAGTATATAGGAAGATTCAGTCTCATCTGCCCTAGGATCTGCTGTGTGGTGGGTTGGCCTTAGATAGATGGCCACTAACCACTCTATCACTGCTGTCCTCAGCAGGATGGGGTGGAGACAAAGTAAAACTGAAAAAAATCTGTGGACCAGATAAGGGCAGTTTAATTCAGCAAAAGAAAGGCCACACACAGAACCAAAGGAAAAAAAGGGGTTTTTTTCTCTGCTTCCCATTAGCAGGTGATGTCCAGCCTCTTCCCAGGAAGTCGGGCTTCATGATGCATAGAATTTGGTCCAGAAGACAAATGTGGTAATAACAAATGCCCACTGCCTACCTTCCTCATCCCCCTTCTCTTAGCTTATATTACTGAGCAGACGTCATATGGTATGAACTATCTCTCTGGTCAGTTTGGGTCTGCTGTCTGGGCTGTGTCCCTTCCCAAGACCTTGTCCACCCTGGTCTACAGGGGTGGGGGAATGTTGGAGGGAGAGCCCTGATGCCGTCGAGCACTGCTCAGGAGTACATATGTTACCAACACCTTTCTATCTACTAATACAAAGTTCACCAGAGTGCTGCTGTGGGGAAAATTAACTCCATCTCAGCTAGATCTAATACACCCTGTAAATTTTTTGGGGAATCTCGACTGACATAATAGGTTGAGCTCTGCATTATGTTGATACCTTGTTGTCATTATCAGTGAGAGGCTTAACTTTGCTTTGGCTTGAATCCAGTCTGTATGCTTTCAGTTAGCTTTCTGCAGGAAGAAACAGCAAGCTGTGGAAGGGGGGGTGGGTAGGAATGGATCCAGAGCGCACCTTCTCTGGCAGGGCATAACTCTCGGATGTGACTGTGGTAATCAGCCCCTGGTTCCACAACTAAAGTGCATCTAAGAGAAAGGCAATAGAAAAGGCTTTCATTTACACAGATGCAAGAAATTTTGTGTTCCTGTGTGGAATTTTTCAGCCCTTTTCCACCGACAGACTTTCAGATATATATTTCTGATATACAGTGCGCTAACCTTAATATACATACATATGTAACATTCTCTTCATCCTTTTTGGAAAAAATGAATTTGTAAAACCAGGTATTTTCCAGCATTCATCGTGAATGCAATTTATTTTATTTTAAAACTGAGGCTTGATCCATTTTTCTGAAAACACAGTTGATTTTGTTTGGAGTTTGATTTGAACCCTGATTTTGTTCTCTTTGTTCTGTTTTCAGCTTATGAAAATTGACCTGCATCAAATGAATGAGCAACTGAGAAACTGTGGAATAGTATGTTATGCTATGCACAGCAGTTGGATAAAACACCTGCCAATCTCACTTCATCCTTAAAAGATATACAGAATGATATGGTTTTATTTAGGTAATGCTTCTATCAGAGTGAGACTAAACTTCTGAATTTCACTCTCAAGTAATCACTGTTAAAGCAAACAGAAGATGACTGCAATGGGGAAGCACAGCTCTGATCTATACAGGCTTTATTGCAATTGTTTTCATCACACAAACTAGTTGCCAATACTGAGTGACAGATATGAAACCTTGGGACTACGAAAATATCAAAATATCTCAGATCCTACCAGCTCTTGGAAAATTTTAAAGCCACCACAATGACATTATTAAGTATTATAGGAGGTTGTGTTGTTGGAAATTAATCAATAGCAAAAAAAAAAAAAAAAGACACTATAAAAAACACACCAAAAAAAACCCCTCCCAAAACAAAAACCAAAAAAAATGCAATCAAAACACCAAAATCCTGTAGGAGTTGAACTGCAATTCAGACATAGCTAATGTTGGTCCTCATGTAGTCAGAAAACTGCTTTACTCTCTTACAAGAAACAACTGCATATTCTGACTTGAATTGCTTGAAGGAGATCTCCAAAAAAACAAGACAGTACAGAATAATATCATTGGCCTAATGATTTGGAGAAGGTGCGGTTCAAGCACTGACAGAAGGCAATAAATACATCTTCAGCATGGACGGAAAGACACCCCAGATGACTGCTGGTGAACTTGTTCAGTTCTAGAAGCAGTATATCTAAGTTTGAGGGACAGCAGTCCTGAACTAATGATCACTGATGATTTATGAACTCCTTGACAGGGCTTATCAGCTTGTCACAGGGCTTTCTCCAGAAAGTCACAGTACAGAGGGTTCATGGCTTTGTGCTGTGTGGACTGAGGAGGGGGCCTCACTGTGTTGGAAATTGCTCTTGAGATGCCACTGTAAGGTGGCAGAATATTGCTGACCTCTGTAATTTACTTTCATGTACCCAACACATAATCCCTGGTTAACATGCCTGCAGACTTTAGTCTATATTATGTTTTCTCTCTTATGTTTCTGAAGGAGCTGAACTGAAATGCTGGGCTTACTGAAGTGTATGCAGTATGCTGGAGGAGGGCTTTCAGCCTGACTCCTTGCTTTGGAGCAGGGGGAGCTGCAGGACTTTTTTTCAAGAAAGTTAATGGCTGAATAGTACACTGCTGAGGGAGTTGTACAGGGGTCAGAGAGCCATTTACATCCAAGAATTACAATACCCTGTGTTGATCTAGCTCGAAGGCACTTTTAGGATGCATCATACTCACATTTTGGTTTACAGTCCCTTGGTTTTCTCATGTTATTGTGCTTTGTTTTGTTGTGTGGTTTAGTTTGGTTTCTGCAAACTAGATGCCCGCAAGATGGATTTCAGAGAAAAGTGAGGTTCTCCTCTTCAGAGGTTCACCAGGTGTCATTTATGCCCTAGTGCAGCCATAAGCATTTGGACATTGAGTGGGTGACTTTGAACCATGTGTGCAATGAGGACGTTCAGACCAGGGTATCCTACTAAACCTGGATGGAAGCAAAAACTTTGAACCACATAGCAAGATGTAGGGCTTCAGCACTGACTGCTTTGATCTACTGATTTATTCTTATCATATTGAATTATTTGCTAATGTAGACACAGCCTTAATCCTCCTTTTCTAATCACATACTAAGTTCACTACACACTGAAATGCAGATGAAAGCACTTCCGTATGTAATGTTAATAAACCAGGTTCCACTCTAATCAGTAAGAGTTCAGCCTTGTATTGCAGGGTGCTGAGATTTTCCCACAGCAAGCTGTTATTTAAAAAAAAAAAACAAACACCAAGAGTCTGAAAAATCTTGAAGTCCATGAAATTTCAAAGAGCCACCTCCTAAAAAACAATGATGGAGACATTCTTTTCTTCACCAATCATAAAACTGATTTTTTTGGTGGATAAAAAAAATTGGCATGCTTTAATGAGTTCACTATCATTTGAAGCCATTTTTCAAATTTAATCTCATGGAAAGGCTTTGTGATACAGATGACAAATCCAGCATTGCTTTTGGATATTTCTATTCAGGTTTTTAAAGCAACACCACATACTACCTCTTCCTAAACCAAGCAGAAAAGAAATGTGACCTCATTTCAAATTTCTTATTGGTTTTTTTTTTTGAGAATATGCTTATTGTGCAGTGAATTGTGAAATAAAGAGAGATTTAGGAAAACAAATATCCCATCGGTATTTGGGAATATGCAGTTATTCCTGGAGAACAGCTCACATCAAATATCACCCTACCCACCTTCCCAGAAACCCCTGGGAAAGGGGTGAGAAAATACCAGTTTATTGATGTCTTATTTTACATAACTGTTTCATACCTTTTGGGAATGATTCCATGGGAAAAGCCCATCTCAGAGCACATAGAACTCTGGGCCAAAGCTTCCAAAACAGAAGATATTATGACCCTCAAAAAGAGAAGATTATTTTAGATCATCCCTTAGATATTTCAGCTAAAGTGAGATTAAGCACTTGCACATCCTTTGGTAATGGCATCTATCCTGTAAATCATTTGGTGATCCAAACAAACATGACAGTGGTGAAACAACATCGGAATCTAAGGACTTAGTTCTAGCCAGGATCCCACTAAGGATAGGAATACCTTGTGAATGCTAAAAGTGACATTTATAAGCTGTGAGGTGAAACTGATAAAAATAAATATTACTGTGTTTCTACCTCAGAAAAATACTCTACTTTTTGAGGTATAATTTGCTTTTTGCTGTCTGTCCACATAGACATTTGTGTGTTGGGATAAACAGCAATATTACAGTGTCCCTAAGCTTATGAGCTGTTTCCTCACTGACAGATGGGAAAAGTAAAGCTGAAGTAGTTAATGTGCATTTCTGCTAAGCAACAAAACCAGAACAAATACTTAATTAGTTACTTCCTTAAATATTCTCCTTTATGGAGAGAATGAGCATATGTACACACTTCTACATACATGTATATAAGAGTAGAACTCTGAAACTTTCCTTTCCCACAGTGCAGAGAAAAACACTCCTTCTGAAACACTGCCTGATTTCAAATTTTGTTTCTTTTCAAATCTAAACAATATTTGGAAAATGTTCAGTTGTACAAATTAACACCATCAAGAATTGTTTTTTAAGCCAAAGGTCTAATTTTAATGGTAATATTTCACCTATAAAAAGTGAGGATAACAAGTTTGTATTCATACAAAGGTGTTAATTAATGAAAGACAAACCTTTGCCAGTTATTGACACATTCCTCTGTAATCCTGTTATGTGGAACATTCTAATGAAGTCATAGTTTATAACTAATGATCTAGCTTTGTTTAAAAAAAAAAACAACTGTGAGGGGGAGGGGGATTGAAATAATTTATTTGCTTTGGTGTATTTTTTATCACAGCAGGTAAGAATGCTGCATTTTGACTGCCACATTGTATGCAGGATGAGGGGGTATGACCTCAGAAGCAGCAACGGAGAACTGGCTCTTTCACACTTCAGCACACACTGCTGTGAACCAGCACTTTGGTCATATTATCCGCCTCACCACAAAGCTGTCCGCTAATTATCTCTGAATACGAATTTTATTGAACCTTAATTTTCAGTAATGGGGCCTGATAGTTTGAGAAGAAAGACAAAAGAAGGGTCCCTTTGTTTTTCCCTCACAATAACCTTCTAGTGCTGGAGCTATGGCAGAACTCATTAAACTTGAACAATGAGTTGAAATATGATCGTGTTATTTTTGTCCCTGCCCCCAAACTAGCCTGGTCCTGTCTGCCAGCTTGTCCATCTGTCTAACGATATGGGAAGAGACATCGATTTTGTAGTGGACACTGTTACAACACATTTCCAAACTCCAACCAAATCACTGGGAACATGAATCTGAGCAGAAATTTGATTCTTTTGTACATGTTTGGCAAGATCTCATGGCAAGCTTAGCAGCGATTCAGGTGCTGTGGAGTGGAGATTTGAAAAGCCTGATTAGGCCAGTTTAGACGAAAGCTGATTTGTTTTTGAGGTGACCTGTGGGAAAAGATCCACACTAGCTAGAAATACCTATTATTCATCCAAACTGTGAGTTTAAAGAAACCTAATGCTAAAAAAAAGTATGTGCAGCTAATTTGTGAAAGGTCTGTAGGGTTCTGCTCAGCTGAGGGTTGGTAGAGGTTTTTGTACTGTCTTCAAATTTCAGCCATCACAGGGCATCTTCCACCAAGCAATGGAGCTCTTAAAAGTTTATTGCTTTTGAATTAGGGTTTTTTGCCATAGTTTTTTACAATCTCAACTGAACATTGGGCTGAGCAGTTGTGCTGTAGTTCGTATAGTAAAATACTTCAGGATATACAGGAATGCAGCAAAAATTAATGGATTACTTTCTTTCAGGATTGTCTTATTAAGTCATTGCAATGGCAGTTTGGATTGCTCATAACCCTTCTGTCCCTGCTGAACAGTGCTTATTGTCTATGAGAACCACCAAAGAATTTTGGGAAGATATCTTCCTCCCAAGCTTTCAAGCATCTCTTCTGTCCAAAATATTGTTTCAGATGTATTTCATACAGTTCTGACGGTGATATATTTGTGGGAAATTTACATAAAAAACTAGGGATCAACATCTGCTGTACCCAGGAAGAATCTTAATACTGTCCATTTTAAGATTTTTATTTGTACCTGGAAATTCTTACATAGTCTAGTTTTTAATTTTCTCTTAATTTTTGATGGAGAACATGCCACAGCCAAGCAGAATATTACAAGTTCTATGATTATTTTACTTTATATTCAGCCTAAATTTTCTTTCTGCTAGGTGCTATACAATTATTCCCAAGTCACCAATGTAAAACCAACTTGTATGTACAAACCAATTAAAGAATAGGTTTCTAAACAAAATAATAAAAAGGCAGCCCCCTCCTTCATCTCTGTGCCCTCACAGGAAATTAACAAACACACAAAGACACATAAACTCATGTCTAGCTAGAACTGGAGGTCTGCTGAACAAATTACAGTTTTGGAGAGTAGAGAAATAGGAGATTGTTTCAGAGGGATTATAAATACATATGTATTTATTTTTTATATGTTTATATGTTTATGCACAGACATCTATATACACATGCATGCACATACACATACATACATGAAGCTCCAAAGTACTAACTGATTTCATTTTGACTTAACCTATTCAATTAATTTTTATTTCACATTTCATATCAAAACAAATAATCAATTCCGTTAATAGCATCGCTATTTTTATTGTCCTGAGTATGTAAAGGCTCAAATGATGAGCAGCTTTACATTAGCTCCATTTATAAAACTGAACATCTGGTTAGCACACTGTGACTGTAAGATTTTGGTTTCCAGTGTATGAAAAGATGCTCCTACTGCAAGCATTGTGGACTTGAATAGCCTGCATTTAATTGTAAAATAAATCAAAATAAAATCAGAGACAGTAAAATATTTATTAATAGGCAGGAATTGGGTGCCCTTCTATGATATAAATTTCACAGACTTTTTCTGTCATATAGAAAGTGATTCTTCTGTCATTTCCACATTTGTCAGTCAGTAGTGATTACACTGAGGTCAGCAAAGAGACCAGTATTAAAACTGGCATAAGGATACAAACATTTGGAACACAAAATTTCTAAATATATCATTTGGTTAAACTTTCAAGCTGCTTTTGGAGAATTTTGAATCTTTTTAATCCTCTTGCCTTTTATTTCACTGATCCAGAAATCTTTTCTTGGTCTGTTCACTGAATGCCAATTTGATTCAGGGAGTTGTACTTCTATTAATTTTATCTTTCTTTTAGTTTTGACATAGTAAGTGAACCATACGGAAAAATGTCAGTCTGGTATTTGAGAAAGAGTGAACTAAGAAATGAAAAATAGCCTTGATCTGTGATAAATGTGCACTGAAGAAATTCATCTAGATAACAAAAATCAGATTCATCATGACTCTTTTAAAATATTTTATTTGTGCTTCATTTTTCAACCAAATCAAGTATTGAGTGGAGAGTTTGTGTGCAGCTACAGATCTGCTCTTAGGGCTGGACGTGTGAACTGTCCTGCTGGTGCAATATCCGACAGAAACAGTGCCCCTGATAGCTTATACTAGCAATGTAATTTGTTTACTGTAACAGGTTCTGGTCTTCCAGTGGGAATCCTCGGATGCAACTGGGAGAGAGTGAGACAGCAGAGGAATGTACTGTATATTCAGACAGCTGTATAGTGGATACCGTATGTTCTTTTCCAACAGACGCTATATTGCTGTATTACAGTTCAAATTCCAAGCATTCAAGGATGTAAATGTATTAAACAATGCATCTATTTGTGCAAAGCATTCTTTATGAGGGGCATCCATGTGCTTTTAATCAGTGTCATGCTGAGTGAAAGAAAATTGTAAACTATGCATTAAAAGAAGGTTCGGTGAAAGTTATTTTTTCTCTATCTTCTGCATCCTAATTCAATGCTTCCCCTTGCTTTCAGTGATAATATAAGCAATCTTCCAGCAACATTCATGAGGAAAGTTTGATGTGGATTTACACTAGTGGAGCTACATTACAATGGGTAGATTTAAGGTATTATAAAATGAGTTTTTGGATTTGTTACAGAGGTATGAAACCCCTAAGACACAGACAGATAGGACTTCCAACATATGGCAACCACTCTTATTATAAAACAAAACAGTGTTAAGTCAAAGTACCTGATTACAATTCGCTAGTGCTATGTAGCTCTGATAGCAGGCTTATATTTAATGCCACAGAAAAAATATAATTTATTTTTCTGTCTTTCCTTATCCCTTCATTATTGGGTTTCTAGGCTTTGAAACCTTAAGCAAAAGGACAAAATATACATTATAGAAAACATCAAAGTATAGTGAAATCAAATGACATTCCATACGATCCTTACAGAGATATCTAACACATTGCTTATGTGCAGTTTGCTCGAATTGCTATCGCTGCAGAGCTTTAGTTGTTATAATTAGTAATCTTTTGGGAGCTACGGTAGCACACTTACAATGTCAAAAAAATTTAATTGAATGCAATAGTTAACTTGACAGTGTAAAAATTCATTTGATAATGATTTAAGCTGGCCGAGATTTTAACCCATTATAAAAGTGATCATTAGGGAAAAAACATAGCTATATAATTTTACTCCATGCTGCTTCTTCAGCTAAGTTTGTTTAGATTTCTCTTATACTACCTTCTTTGACATGTAGATTCTGGAGGTAGAGCATCTAACACCACTCCTACTCGCATCTACACATTCACTACTAAATACAATTTTTGGTGAACATCATCTATCTAAAGCATGCAAATTAAGCAAAATGTGACTGTGATGGACACGTCAAAAGAAAAATCACTAAGCCCTGTAGCCTAATAAACAAAATTCCGTTTGGGAAACGAATTGACTGACAAGCAGTTCCTAACAAATAAATGCACATTAGATTCAGATGCATACCAGAGTATCAAATAACTAGATAATTTATCACCAGTCAAATTTAAAACCACGTTTTCTTGTCTTGGTCTATGGTTCCCATGCACTGCTATCTTATTAACAAGACTTTAATTCTCGTACTGACACACAAAAGTGTTGTACTCTAATGAACTGTCTGCTCCTTGCAGAAATCTGGTGGTAATGTAGGATGTTAGTTACAATAATGATAATCTTTAGTATTTTTAGCCTGTCAGAACCCGCACAGCCAACAACAACCAGTCTTTTACTAAAACTCTACCTCATCAAACTAACTTAATTAGCAATTCAACTCCTTATTTTTGTTTTGGATTCCCCTCTGGCTACTAATTAAAGCTTAATCGAAACTGCTGAACTGAGGTTGTAAAGAATTCATTAATATTAAAATTAGCCCCAACAATTTTTTTGGGGCTGGTGCAATTTGTATTTGTTACTGTCAGGGCTTGAAATTCAGTTGAATTGTTAAGAAAGCTGTACCAGAAATTTGCTGTATATTCATATTATAAGCAGAACAAATACGATGAATTCCAATAGTTGAACAAGTAATTCATGTTTTGACCATGCACAGTTCACATTACTTGTGTCACTGTTTAATACCAACAGACAAAATATATTTTCAGATCATTTTTCCAAAGTCATCCACATTTCTTTATCCTCCTAAGTGCTTTCATATTTTGGATAAAAGGAAATAAAAGGCTCTGAAAAAAAATGCAAAGATTGATTTTATGTATTAACTTGACAAGATTAATATGTTTGAAAAATGAACAGATTTACCACTTCACTTTGATTTTTCCACTTTTCTTAACATCAAAGATTACTCCAGCTGCAATAATGGTCATTCTGAAAACTAAGATCAACTGAACTATGAGCTTCTGTAAAGGAAGTTTTTTTGCTGGTAACCTATATCTCACTGAAATATTTTTTTTTAATAAGAATGTAATACATTATTTTTTAAATTAAAATGAGCATGTGTGCTCTATAAATTATTCAAATATGTTATTTTCTGAACTCAGTTTATTCTTTGTAATGAGTCAAAATGTATTTTTAATTAAATTGTTTAGCTTACAATAAGAAATGAACTTATATTTGAGTATCACTAAATACTCTCAACAATATGAGTGAAACATATTTCTGTTTGTTTTTTGTAAATTTCACAGAAAATGTAAACAAGAAAGGCAGTCTTTTTATAGCAGATAAAACCAATTTTCATAATTCAAGTTCACTTTTCATTTTAACTTTTATGCTTTAATATTTTTATCGGAACATGTATATTTATTTTACCCTACAGGAAATTTTTCAAGAATGTTTATAGGAAACAAACTTGTTAGGACTAAAATATACAGCAACTAATACTGTTTAACATATTTTATTAAATATAAACATTAAGATTATTTATATAATGCAAAAATTTACAAAAATATACATGAAAAATTACATATGCATCTAGGTTTCATTTAAATAACATTTATGACAAAACAATCACGCACATATTTAAAAATCAACATATGTCCATTTTTTACTCACTGACTAAATCGACAATGGCATACAAGGCACACAATTGAAAATCTTGGTGACAATTTCCATGAAGTTATTCAAATACAATTTGACTTCTGACAAGAGGATGTAATTTATAAAACAGAACATGCCTATCAGTGGAACCTAAATTTGCATAATGAGGATACTTTCATTTCTGCAAGCACAGTTTTTGACATCCCAACTTGGAGCGCTGGAAGAATTTGGTGAAAAATGTCAATATACATAAGCAGAAAAATGATGAATAAAATACCCGTAACGTTTATCTGATTTGAATAAACAAAATAAATTTTGCTTGCAAAAAGTCATGATTCTCAAAACTATAATAATGTGCTACCTAAGTGTGTAGAAATCTAGCACTGCCTTTAGCTGCAATCAGCCTAATAAAACTAAGGAAGGTGTTCTGAGTTTATCATTAGCTGATAAAAACACTGTTCTGACATTAATATTATGCACTTTTAAATCAGTGTTTTGATTTAATTCTCTGTTGTATTTCCTTTAAATATACCACAGTAGTAACAGAAGAGTGAAAACTAAAAAAGAAGCCCTTATCCTTTCTTTGGTTGTTAAACTTGAAATTGGTTGTTAATTTGGTCAGCTGAATAAGAGCATCCATCATTCTTGAACTGGAGAAAAAATAGCTCTTTGCCCTCCACAAATCATTTTGAGTTGTCATTTCAGGTAAACATATGTTTAGAGTTTGAATTCAAAAAATTCTGGAATAAATTTGCTTTAATTCAGCATCTCTTACCGACCCCACCAAAAAGGATAGTATCAGATGACAATCAAAACCAAGTTACCTTTATGTTTCAAAGCTAGAATGCAGGCAGATTGCAATGTATCTATTTCAGGTTTGCTTAAGAAAACCTGAACTGTCAAGAGAAAGCAGTAGAAAAATACCTTTAACTAAAAAAAAAAAAAACCCAAACAACTAACACTCAAAATATACTAGAAATTATGACTTTCCTTTTATACAAGTTACTAATAGCATCTTTCAGAATTAAAACTAAAGGACACATAGTCTATTTTTCATTAATCTTGCTGCTTATTCATAGCTTCCTAAGTCTCTAAATTTTGAAATTATGCCTGGTTTCCTTTTGTTTTTGCTGAGCTTCACTTTATGGTCTCTCTGATACTGCTATTGAACTGTAAATATTCCAAAGGGAACTGCTTCAAAAGCAGCTGTTTCACTTACAGTAATATATAACTTGTATATAAAATATATGTAAAGACTCTGAGGCAGACAAAAAAATTTTGCCAGCCCTCATTGTTATGAAATCTAAAAACACACAATAAGAACAGAAGAATAGAGAAAAAACTTATAGGCAAAACAAAGTGAGGAGGCAAATCTCAGTGCAAAGTATCCCTTTAATTCTAAATTATGCTTGTTTGTATTCAAATTAAAGAACTAGATTATGGCTCTGAAAACAAATTTTTTATCATATGCTTTGTTTAGGCTGATACTTGTCACACACATTTATTGAAGAAAGAAGACCATGTCACCCTTATTTATTTATTTAAGACACCAGCCTGGCAAATAAATACCTTTATTGGGTGATCGATAAATATGGCTATAAACCTAGCACTTTTGCAATTGAATATGCTCTAAATAATACTTCTTATTGCAAAAGGTATTGAAAATGTTGCCTGGTATAGTTCAAAGCAGAACTTGGAGGTAACTGTGACTGCCAACCACAAAAAGCTTGATGCAGAGAAAATAAAAATAAAAATTTTTCAATTTCTGTCACATACCGTGAAACTAAAATAATAAATACAGTCATGGAACAAGATTACTGCCAGCATATTCAAGAAAATAGTAATTGCTTCTTAGCTGTTCTCATCATTATCATTTTGAGATAAGTATGTATTTTATAAACATTTTCAGGTAAGAAACTTCACCGCTTCTCTTTAAAAATTCCTTTTTATTATCAGTGTAGTTTCACAGGAAAGAAAGAAGCAGCTTGCTGTTCAAACGGCTGAAAAGGAAAAAAATGGGTTTCAACATTGCTTTTGCATCTTTAATTTCTTTCAATGCTCTGTACATCGTGAATATGTCAGCTCAACAGACATCTCATTTTCAATTGCTAACATTTCAGGTACAATAGGAACGTACACAGTGGCTTGATGTGTGAGAGCATTTGTGTGGTTGGGATGGGAGCTTGCTGCAACATGCTGTGATGTCTGTGCATCCATGGTGAATGGGATTGGATAAAGCTAAGCTCTTTGGCCCTCTCCCTCTCTGGGGCAGTACGTGTTTATCCTGTGTTTATCATACAAATTCCTTCTATGCATAAATACACTGAAGTCTACATTGCATGTGTTTAGAAATTACTTATGAAATGAAATACTAATTTTTAAAATTAATATATTACTCAGATATGAAATTTTTTTTGGTTCTGAATTTTCCCAATATCAAATGATCACAAATGCAGCTCTGGAGCAGCAGGTCACCTGCAAAAACTAAACCCCAGCATCCCTCCCCTTCCCTAGTTTTTTACAAGGACCACCCCCATTCCCACAGCTTACTCCACACTCAGAATTGCATTCAGACATAAATGCATATTGCTTTTAGTCTAATTTCTGCAACAGATAAAAATATCCAATATGCTGGCATATGTCTCAGATATATTCACATTTGGGAAGGCTGGGAAAGACCTACAGATTTTTCACTGAAAAAGAAGCTCACAAACATTTTAAAATACACTCTTGTCACATTTCAGCTGGTAAATTCAGCAGAATATGAGAGGACAGCCATGTTCCAGAACATAAACCTTCTTCAAAACCAAGACAGAACACAGACACTGTGCTAGGACAGGAGGGAAATCTGTGTTCCCTCTAATCCCTTACTGAGTTTGCCTGTTCTCTTAGAAAACCCACAAGCACAAACTGAGGCAAAATTTGGTGGCATAATAAAACTAAGGCAGAGGAAAGTCTAGGACAGCTAAGGCAGAGAATGTACCTCAGCCTTCTTGGGAAATACTCAGATACTGCTGTTCCAGAAGTGTGGGAATAGAGCTCTTTAAGCAATAGCTAACAGCAAATCTGAAGAACTGCTTGTTGCCAAAAGGTGAGAGCAAATGAGTGACAGCAGAAATAACTAGATGTGTGGATTAGTTTACCCATATAATTATTATTTTTTAAAATATAGCTGTACACAAAGATTTTCAGTCCTATAGTTTGGATTTTTGTTGCTTTGAGTCGTTGTTGCTGCTATTGTTTAAACATTCATTGAAATAATAAGGCAAACATTTCTGTTTCCAATTGTGGCATTTGTTATGTTCACAGACTTCTTACTAAATACTCAAAATGGCATCTCTTCATAATACATATAAATGATTCTGCTTCAAGCATTCATTGTCCCACCAGCTGATGAGTTAGCAGTGGGTAAGTCCACAATGTTCTGAGTTAACTGAATTACATTTTTAAATAATTCCTAGTTTGAATAATTTTATACTCCTCTCTATTTGTGCCTTGAAATAAGCAGCACTTCCTCCCCTTCAAACCCTCCTGAAGTGCATACGTGCCACTGCTGTTTATTAAGACAATCAATGTAAATTGTTGTATTTGACACTCCAGAATATTTTCAAAAACACAGAGATGAAGTCATCTATAAAGCTATCTTCTTTGATGACAGCAGTTTTATTCATGCACTACAAACACACTATAGTATTTTAAAAGAGGCAGTCCTTTTGATTTAAATTCTAGATTACCACATTCTGTTTGCCTTGCCTTGAAGAGCAGTGCTGGGTGGTGGGAAGGGAAGCAGTGCACAGTCGGGAGGAAGAGATTAACGAACCCCAGTGATCTGCCTCTTACGTTCCTGCCCTACCCCATCTTCCGCAAGTCTGTTTGCACGAGCCGCGAGATGCCCCTTGCGAGCCCCTGACTGGTGGGACGGTCCCTGGATACCCTGCTCCACAGGTCCTTCAGGCACCACGACTGTGGGTGCCTTGCCACGCTTTTACAAATATCACCTACACTCATGCTCCCACATTTCAAGATATTGCAGAACTACCTCCACTCACACCGGGTTCATTTTTTAATGTGGCAGCCAAATGCACACATTTGGGAGGTAAATTATGCAGAAAAATACTTTACATTTCTGCTGAAGCAAATGATTTTTAAGTAGGTCTCATAATTACTTCAGGTGGAGAATGTGCTTTTTCTCTTTGGTCTATTCACTTGCAGTTCGTATGAGGAAGGATTATATTACTGTCATTACACAAACACTTAAATGGGTCCATTGATTTGTTTAGAAATGAGATATCAATGACAGTTAATTATTCAATAACTGATCATTAATTTTGGGCAAATGATCAGAGAGGTCCTTCTAATCTTGTTTAGCTCAAAGAAATAAATGAAATCTGTTTGTTAAAAGCATACAGCAGACTACTAAGCATTCTTTTTCATTCTGCTACAGTAAGGCAGTGCTTTAAGCAGATTCATGAAATGTTTTAATACTACTTAGGCAAACCTATCAATAGAAGAAAAGTTAAACACACAGTCAAGGGGATGAGTATCTAGCTGTCTATATCTTTCATCTAACCTGACACCTTGCCATCTGTTTTTTTTTCAGAAAACAATTTTTTACTTACTTAAATAGCTTGCTTTTAATTAATCCTTCCCTTTTTCCCTTCCATTTTAAGCTATCCTAAAGATCAAGGACTGTTTGTACCTACTGGGCTACAGCAGTACCGGATGATGTTCAAAAAGCATTTCTTACGTAATAAGGGTATCATAATTTTTAATTAAAGTTCATTCAAAGTGGGTTTCCCAATACCTGTGTCATTACTCTAATGATTAATAAGCAACATAATGTTTTCTCTCACTTCATCTGCATGGGACTGAGCTCTAAATTTTCCAAAGATTAAATTAGAGAGGAATTAAGGTTACAAAATAGAGTGAATGTCAAGCTGAAACTCTTTTCATTAACTCAATGCTCACTTCTGCCAAGGTCTGCAGTACATATCTAATTCTGTAACATCAGTGTGCTGAGATCATTCCAATATCATAATAGAGCACATTTAAAATGAGCAACTGAAAACTTGCAGCCTTAGCCCTGGATTTATTTGCTTTTTTTTGGCTAGATGGACAAAAATCACCTGGGTGGAGATCTGGTTTCTGTTCACTCCAGTGGAGTTAATGTCATGTTTGGCGAGTGCAAGGAGAAATCACGGAGATGGAAGCGTGCTTCAAGAGGCTGCACAGTGTCACTTCTGCATGGGTCACAGCCTTATTCAGAACTTTTTAGTAATTAGAGTTCCTGAGAAACATAATATGTAAGTCAGTTTTCAAGAAATAGTGTGACAGATGATAAACTTCTCTATTGTGCGCAATAAGTATTTTGAGAAACGTATAAAACTTATTTGAGTAACAGAAGGACTGTGATAATTCCCACGTGTAAAGCTCCCAGAGTAGGAGCAAGCCCATAGAAGATGTACCTGCGTCTGTCCTTCATAGTGCAAAACAGACTGAAAAATATCGTCTCATTAAAAAGACATTGTTCTTGTAAAGAGACACTGCTCTGGTAAAAAAACCCACCGTAGTTCAAAATTGCAGCTGTGTCACTTCAGTGTGTTACTTACGTGATCACCAGAGGTCAGTGTCACCACAGGCTGCAGCGCAGAGGGAAGGAGATGCTGCTCATAAAAGATGAAAACAAGCTTGCCTGATCCCTCCAGAATTTGCCCGTGCTTCAACACAAAGTATAACAAATTCACAAGCCTCTCTCTTCTTTGTGAGGTGGAGGGTAGATGACTGGGGGGAGCACTGAGGAAAGAAAAGGAAAAGGGAAAAAAGAATCAGAGAGCTGTAAGGAAATGGGAGACGGAGTAAAAGCACAACTTGGCAGGCTGCTTTGTGACCATAAAAGATATTGCCTTCAGATTCTCCAGCAGACAAGTCCCACCTGTGTTAAGGCATGTACTTAGCAATATAAATTATTGCCAGCTTCAAATGCTAAGAAATTGTGAGACTGGCTCACAGCATTTAAATAATTAAAAATAGTCTTTTCCTTTGTCCACAGAGTTGGGCTTTTTTTTTTTTTTTTTTTGGCCATATTCTCAAGCTTTGCTTCACTAACATAACACCTGAGAATGTTTATATGTGCGAGTTTGTATGCATGTAATTTTAATGACATGTGAGATCTTCAGATTGTGTAGTTTGCCTCCAGGGATTGCAGTTTAGAAAAAATACAAAACGTGTAATAACACTCTAGGAACTGGGAAGACTGCTTCTCCAGTTGTTCATTCTACTTTGACAAAAGCTCTTACAGCCGTGGCGTTTGTGCATGGGTCAGAGGTGATGGATAAGTGTGCGGGCTGTTGTCGCTCCCTCACCTTCGTATGTCACCAGCCCCCTAACTCACTGAGGGTATCAACAGTGCCCTGCTCCACCCTCATGTACCACCTGTTCTGCACGTACCTGTGGGCTGTGAGTGTGGATGCAGGAAAGAGCAAAAGCTATGGCAGATAGTTCAAGAGTAGAAGGAAAAGTAGCAAGACTCAGCTTTCTTGGGGCACTTTGAGGTATGTATTCAAGTTGAACAATAAGCGCTTTCTATTGCTTTGTCCACACTGGCATTTTTGGAAATTAATCTGCTACCAATGCTCAAGCAAGTGGCGGCGGTGCTAATACTGGTACAGAGAAATCCTGGGCTTAAATGCCCTGTATTTTGTAGGATTTTTGTTTCACAATTGTTTGGCAATGGCAGAATACTTCATTGGGAAGGGAGCTGTGGCTTGCAACCACAGCTTGAATTTTTTCCTGCTGGAATGCAATGTCTCTGGCTACTGCAGTCCACTGAAGCTCTTGCGTTTGCCATGACGGGGTCCAAACATCAGTCCAGCCACAGAGTTCAGAAATAGTGGTGTAGCTGCTGTGAAAGAAACGAGTTTTTTTTCAAGCTCCCTCTGTGCAATGCTGTATCTTAACAGAAATACCTTCTTTTTCTGAATGTATTAATGGCCAGATTTGGAAAAAGAGACAACTTTAAAATATCAGGTCTGAAGAATATTTTTTAAATAACCTGAGACATTTTTTGCAATCAAAGAGCATAGATCATCTCTCATACGGAAAGCATATACCTGATACCAGGCAGAACTTAAGCATTTATCCAACCATATCAGCTGCTCTCAATTCACTCCAGGGTAAAGTCCTCTTCAATACTGCTCCAGAAAAATGATACTGCTTATCAAAAGGAATTATCTAGATAATGTCATGACAGACACATGACAAACTTGCTTTCTCTGCACAAGTCTTAGGGCTAAGCAAATACAAATCCAGCCTCTTTCCCAGGGCAAAATGCAAGTTGATTTTTGCACAACCCAACAAAAGAAAAGTAGGACAGTTCTCCACACAGAGCTTGAAAGTAGCACAGGGTAGGAGTCCTAAAGCAGACAGTCTTTAATGAACACTCCATATTACTAAATCTATAAATACTGGGCAGTTTGGTATATTTGTTCCAATACGTTTTCATGTGATGGGAAGCAGGGATTTGAATGATGTTTCTTGATTGCAGCATAGTGCCGTGATCTCTCTCACCAACTTCTATCACCCACTGTGAGGATGCTCTCACAGGTTGCACTGCAAAGGTCTGTACATTCCTATTTACAGTCTTACTTTCTGAGATCCGTCATCAGGCTAAACAACCCATCGTAGCAGATTCTAACAGGTTCACATAGCTGCACTGAATTAATGACATAATGTTTAAACAACAACTGAAAAAAACATATAAATCTAAGGCAAGAATTGGGTAAATTTGCATATTTTCAACAGTTTGTTTTCCTCTAAACATTTCAGAAATATTTTACCACACAGTTTCTTGTAGTAACCATTTCATTTTCTTCTCTCCCAAAAATATACCTCCCCTTATGAAAATGCTGACACAGATCAAGGCATTTCTCAAGTCTAGAAAAATTAAGACACAGCTGGGAAGAAGTATATCCCTAAAAAATTTAACACAGCAAAAGTACTTTGACCCCTAAATAAATGTCTCTTCTATAATTCTCACTTCTTTGTATAGTTTAGCCTAGTCTTAAGGTATTAACTCAGAAACACTCTCCGGTCTTATTTAATGGTGGTTAGGGAACAACACACTAACTGTAAAGTAATAACAATAATAATAGCCCATGTCAGTATGGGAGCTGGTAGGGTAATAAGTCTGATGGAAAGCATGAAATTTAATTAATGCTCTTTGGCAAAGTTCCGATTTGTGTCAAGACACAGCAGAAGCCCACTTATGGGTTAACCCTGCCCACTTATGGGTTAACCCTGTGAGGGCTGCTGAGCCTCCAGCAACAGGCAGCTGAAAAACTTTCTGTGCCACTTAAGCTGCTGACTACTCTCACTCTTTCTGCACTTTGTGAACCTCGTAAAGGTAACAGAGACACCAAGACACTGCCAGTAGCAGATGCAATGAAAATGCTCTACAGGGGATGAGTGTGTGCAAAAAAAGAAACAGCGTTACAAAAGTCTGCACCTCTGTTTTGCTAGCATGGGGTAACAACACAGTGCACCCTGTAATGATCTCTGAATGCCATGGCATGCTTTCAGCTCAGAGGGAAAAAGGCACTAGTGAAGGCAGTTAGCTATGCAACAAAATCCCTTATTATACCCACTAATGTTTCTGGGTGCCTGGACTTGCATGGGATGTATGAACTGTGGAAAAAGGCAGGCAGGATAATCATACCGCTTAGCGGCAGAGACACTCCTTCAGAACTGCAAACTTCCCTCAGTTTCCAAATTTCATTGAGGAGAAATAGATTCTGCAAGGAACTGAGCTTAGGGGATTGTAGTGGGTTTCTGTGGCTAGGTTTTGGTTGTGGGGGGCCTACACAAGTGGCTTCTATTGGAAGCTGCTTGAAGTTTCCCCTATCTGGTGGAGCCAATGCCAGCAGGCTCCAGGATGGGTTTCCTGTCGCTGGCCAAGGCCAAGCCAGTTTGAGCAGTGGTAACGCCTCCGTGATAAGATATTTAAGAACAGAAGGTTGTTGCACAGATGAAAATTCCAGCCATGGAAGAACGGAGTGAGAACACGTGAACAACTCTGCAGACACCAAGGTCAGTGCAGGAGGAGGGGCAGGAGGTGCTCCAGGTGCCAGAGCTGAGGTTCTGCAGCCCGTGGTGCAGCCCATGGTGGGGCAGCTGTGCCCCTGCAGCCCAGGGAGGAACATCGGGGTGCAGAGACCCACCTGCAGCCCATGGAAGAGCCCATGATGGAGCAGGTGGATGCATGAAGGAGGCTGTGGTCCAGTGGCAGGCCCAAGATGAAGGAGGGTCCTGCCAGGAATCTGCAGCCTGTGGAGAGAGGAGCCCACACTGGAACAGGTTTTTCCCGGGTAGGACTTGCGGCCCATGTGGGGGACCCACGTCGGTACAGCTCATTGGTGAAGCACTGCACCCCATGGAGGAGAGAGCCATGGGACAGCAGTTTGGAAGAACTGTTGCCCATGGCATGGACTTATGCCAGAGAGGTTTGTGGAGGACTGTCTCCTATGGTACCGACCCCACAGGAGCAGCGGAAGGACTCCTGTCTCTGAGCAGTGGCAGAAAGAAACAAAAACTGACCATAACCCCCATTCCTCATCCCCCTGCACCTCCGGGGGGTGGGGGGAAGGTAGAGATTGGAAGGAAGGAGGGGTGGGGGGGGAGGTGTTTTTAAGATTATTTTACTTCTCACTCTTTTGTTCTGATTCTGTTACTAATAAATTTAAGCAATATCCCCACTTGGAGTCTATTTTGTCCGTGATGGTGATCAGTAAGTCATCTCTCCCAGCTCTTATCTCAACTCATGAATCCTTTGGTTGGTTGGTTGTTTTTTTTTTTTTTGTTTTTGTTTTTTTTTTTTTTTTTTTTTTTTTTTTTTTTTTTTTTTTTTTTTTTTTTTTTTTT
>JAWWES010000001.1:86947864-86962461 GCA_035583135.1 Lophotriccus pileatus
TTTGGTTGTTTGTTTTTTTTTTTTTTTTTTTTTTTTTTTTTTTTTTTTTTTTTTTTTTTTTTTTTTGTTTTTGTTTGTTTGGTTTTTGCTTGATTTTTTTTTATTTTTTATTTTTATTTTTTATTCTCCTCTGTCCAGTTGCAGATCAGAGTGAGAGAGTGGATTTAGTGGGCACCTGACATCTGGCCAGGGTCATCACACTACAGGGATCTACTTCTTTCTCTGTCTAAATAAAAAGGATGGGAGTACTCCTAACTCTAATACTTAATTGTCCTATCCTTCTTAAGTTAGACATCTAAATGAGCTTCCCCAAGCTACCTAGTAGACCATCTTGGACGTCCCCTCCTGCTAAATGCTCGGGCTGATGCCAGCAAGGATTGACTGCTTGTGCTGTAGAGGAGGAGACAGAGCAGAGGTGACTTGAAACAGTCCAGAGGTTTTCAAGGCTCTAGATAACATGCAGCTGAGTAAGACATCTGGGGAACTTTTAATTCCCAAATGGTTTACTTACTGTAACAATGAAGAGGAGAAAACTGATGGGTGGAATTAGGCAAACAAAGGAGGGGGCAGGGGGAGGGGTGGGGGAAAGATTTTCAGAAGGAAGTAGCTTGGCAAGACTTTGGTAACATGTCCAAGGGTTAAAGGAGATTGGGTTTCAGGTTTTGTCTTGTTGTTAAGTAATACACATTCATAGAGTGCCAAAGAAGGATGAAATAAAAGACTGGAGACTCCTGAGTTCCTGAAACCACCGTTTCACACAGCTCTGCTAGCTCCTGCTCTGAGACTGTATCATTTCCACTCCACCTAAACTGCAGAACTGAGCAGTGCATCCCGAATGTCTGTTGCCTCACATCTTGGTCTTCCTCTCCTGGGACAGAGGCTGGGGTCCCAGGCCTTGCCCCCACAGGCATGCAGGTGTTCATAGGGGACGGACAGGGAAGGGAAAGGTGTTTGCAGTGGAACAATGCAACAAGGAATCAGAGAGCTGAGGCGCTTTCTGCTGGGACCTACTGAAAGCTGCAAAACCTCTGGAAAAATTGAAAGGCAGCCCTAATGATCTGCAAGTAATCTTTACGGGTGTAAATCTGCAGTTCTCCTAGTTCCTCCAAGGCTGGGTTTGCTCTAGCTACATGTTTTGTTATACTCACTGGAAAACTAACTATGAGTATATCTCCTTGCCAGTTTAGCGTGTTCTGCAGCTCCCCCTTTATTTCTGGTGCCTAATATGTACACTAAAAGTCTCCAGGTTCCCCAGTCCATAAATTTGATGTATTTGTTCTGGGTGTGCAGCTGATAGCACAGTGAACTGGAGCTGTAGCAACACCTGTGCTGCTATGAGGAGAGAAGAGTCCTGCATTTATTCACACAAAGCCCCATCACTCCAGCTCTCACAGGCAGGCAAATAAACCACTTGTCTTTTTCCAAGTCCTGTCTTCAAGATCCTGAGACTGCCACAGGCAGTTAGGGAAAGTACTTGCAAATAGCACAATTTCATACCATTTGAAGCTCTGTTCTGTTACATATTTCAGATTCTAAATTACAATGAGCTTGTTTTTTAGTTCAGAGTAAACTACTGTAATATATGTGGTGTACATTTGTACATATGCGAGTTCCTTTACTTTTAAAAGACCACCAAGGAGACTTGCTGGCAATTTTCTATAGAGAAGGAAGTGGAAATGGATGTGGATTGTTAATACCAGAGTATCACCTACCATCTGGATAGGCTTAATATGTGATAAACTGTAAAGTTTGAACATAGATTTGTGGTGCTTGAGGAGATTGCTTAAAAGCCTGTCTACACCGGCCTGGCCTGACTCTCGTTCTGTGGAGCTTTTTATAAGGTGAACATAGAGTAAAAAGTGAGAGAGGTAGAAGCCTCAAACTTAGAATAATAAACTAGAAATAAGAGTGTGTTTAGAACTGTTCTACTCGACTTTTTTTTTTTTTTTAACGCAGCTCTTGATATTAAATTACAAAGCTCTAAATTCATAGTCTGTGAAACCAAACCGAATAACTGGATTCATCCATTTTTTTTACCTCCCATTTAACAAAGAACAAGAGGCTGTTAAACTATTTGGTTTACCTCCAAATCTCAGCTCCTCTTTGATATACATAATGGATTAAAAATATCTAGCTCATTTTAATTTTCTTTTTTTTTTTTTTTTTCTGATGGGGAGTCTATTGCATGTGTAAGCACTTTGTTTGGGACTTAATTCCTATAACTGACAGAAAGTGCAACTTGTTGTTTCAATTTATGATTACAGTGGGCTTGTTATAGTTATAATGGCCAGAGAGTATAAAAACCCCCACATTTCATAAGGCCCAGTAGTATTTTTTACAAGATGGATTGATACAGTTGAGGAAAAAAGAGGAGATTTAGGGCTTGTGTACCTAACAGTTCATATGGGTTTTTTTCCAATGATATGAGTTAGACATAAGAAAATAATACTTGTCCCCACAAACGTTGCCTGACTTATTAACTGTAAAGGCATAATTTGCTGGGGTCAGTTATTGCAAAGATGAATTATAAAGCATTCTGATGACTTTTCTCTGGACTGGGAAGATCAAAACGGGTGACAGAGGTTCTGTGATATACAGTGTTAACACACAGATATAGGATGGTGAGTTTTATGCTTCCTATTGTCCCCTTCTCTCCCCACTGGCCTGTTGCTGTGACTATGCTCCAACACTGTGTTGCTTCCTTATAAGTGATTGTTTCAGCAGTCTACCCTCTTTTTATTTATCCCTGCTACAGTTTCCTGACTGTCCTCAAATTTTGTAAGTGATCTTTTTGTCTTCAAATCATGCAGTTCTGAAGGAATCTCAAAGAATCATCTAGACCATATTCCTACTAGAAATCAGATTCAAGTGAATCTACATAAACCCAACATATTACTTAATCAATTCTTAAAAATCTTCAATAAGAAATTTTTTCAATAGAAAAAATAGTTTTTCTAGGTATGCTCTTTCTAACAGTGAACTGTACTATATTTCAGAAAGTTCTTTCAAACACCTAGTCTAAATCTTTTCCTCTGCACCAATACAACATTTCACAGCATGGCATTAAAAACTGATCCCTAAGGACCTGACTAAGAACACATAATTTCTGTGAGAATTCCCTGTTTGCAATTATAAGAAAAACTTGTACTTTTTAAGCTATTCAAGATACACCACGTTAAGTTTATTATTGTTTTACTTTCTTAATCCAAATTTTGTGAGGTACAAAGTCAAATGCCTTACAGTATTTGTGTGAACATTATTACCTTTATCAGCCAAACACATGCAATATTTGAAAGCTAATGAGCTATTCAAGACAGTTTCTTAATCATGCCTATTCCTTTCCACTAGAAAAACCCAAACCTAATCTCTCCCCTGCCAAGCCCTCCCTCCAGCTCATTTGAAATACCTCTTTTTTAGAAAACTGGGAGGGAATAGATTTGATTTTGGGAAAGGTAGAAAAACAAAACTGTTGTTTCCTGCTTTCTCCTTACATCTTCCTGTAGCCTACATGAGAACAAGCTGGCTATGTTCTACACGTACATATAATTAAAGTGAAGCCATTTTGGAAATAATTCCAATTTACGATGAAAAAGTGACATATTAGCTTGCAAATGATGTGTTTCAAAATTAGAGGTGTGCATAGGTTAAGTTAAAGTTGATTGTTAAACATAAAATATGTCAATTAAAAAAACCAACAACCCTACTAACTACTGTCATTTTCGGAACAAGTGAATGAGAACATCAAGTAATGAATTGAAATTAAGTTGTTTCTCAGTAATCACAGTCTATCTAATTTCTTATGTCTTAAACATCTGTTACTTACACATGAAAGGAAGGGTGGTTAGACTGAAAGTAACTGGACAGTGTAGCTAGCTACTAGGGAGCCCTCCTTGCAGAACAGAACATTTCGTATTACGCACGAAGGAAAAAGGAACTTTGAGTTACTTTTACCTTGATATATATTAACCATAAATTCAGTATTTCCACAGAGAATCCATGCTGAATTATAAGCTTTAGGATGAGAGGACAGCAAAAAATCAAAATGATTATTCATTACACTTATTTTCATGATATTCATTATAATCTGTTTAACTATATTCTTCTTCTCAGTTCCTTTAACTGCAGTTTGGCTCAAGTGGAGCCTAAGTTCAGTGCACTGTAACTTAATGGAAGGTTTAGCCAGGAAGAGGTAATGAACACCTGTATCAAAAGCAGTGGTTACCATAAAATGATACGTGTGTTAAATATTTACCAGATCGCAGTATTATTTTCTGCTCAAAGTTTAAGGAACTACTTAGTGTCCTAGGCTTGATGATGTGATAACCCTTGGTAAATATTGATTTTTAAATGGTGACAACTGTACAAATTTATACTTGCTAATGGGAGGTCCACAAAGCAAACAGTACTAATTGAGCAAAACCAAGGCACTTTTTCAGCTCGTATGTTTGACTTGACATATTGTGACAGACACAATGCAGCTCCCAAGTGTTTCCCACCGAAATGATGTTCATCATATGTGTGTGCAACATGGAGATGTAAAGGTAAAGAATAAAATGGATGGTAATCTTTCCTTGTGTAATATACACTTTTGTAGAAAGCCAAATGAGGTATTAACTGCTCTCAAACCACTCATCATCCTATCTTCTCTTACCTAATGTTATTGTTGCCTCACACTTTCTTTCATATTTTTCAGCCTTTTTGTCTTCGTGTTTTCAAACTTCTGAACAAAGCAGAGGCATTGCTAACAGTTCTGATGGCAAAGCTTTTCCTCAGATCACGATTCTAAGGATCTGCCTTGTCTTTCCTTCAAAGACTCACTCAGAAGAGGGATTGAAGAGTCACCCTGACATCACAGGGCTATAGTTTTGGACTGCAGAAAGTGAGGTGTTAAGGCTCACAGAGCACAGATCTCAGCCACATGGCTTGAAAGGGCTTCTCAGCCACTGCACAGTGGCTTTGAAGCAACGTTGGAGAAACCATACATGTTCTTGAATCCTGTTAATCTGCACTTGCACTCAATTATACTGTATTTTATGAAGAGTGGGAAATAATTCACTGTGCAAGTGATGTAGAGTTACTTACTGGGTATAAATGCTTTGCCCATGTTCCAAGAATACTTACCATATTGCAGGCTGCACACTGCAAGATTCTTCATTTTAAATGCATAGAATTGAAGAGATTGTGAGATTATTGAGAAAAACTGCTTATATATTGCTGGCCCTTAAATTTCACCCATTTACCCTAGACTGAGCACCCCAATTAAGGCTAGAGCATATCTTCTGAAAAGACATCCTGACTTGAGATGATTTGAATTTTCAAAAAATGGAAAATCCACAATTTTCCTGAAGAGGACTTTATCAGATTGTGCATTGCTCCCCTGGTATTTCTAGCACGGTGAAAGTCAACACATAAAAATTTTCTTCTGCCAGGTTGTAGAGAAGAAGCAAATCAGTCACAGCCAAACTTGGTACACTGTATATAAATTAAAAAATAAAATAAAAAAAAAATGAGTATGTGTAGGGCAAATCTTTATCAAGAGCTTTATGCCTAGAAAAAAAATTTAGTTAGTAAATTATTATAACTAGACAGAGCAGGAGGACCTCAGATAAGATTTACCTGCTCTGTTAATGTCCACCAGACAGTGAAGCCTGTTGAAGAAGCACTGGGAGCAAGGCAGTAATGACAGTCACAAACTTGCCTTTGTTTAGTCCATTGCAGTGGAAGGAATAAGTATGACCTAAGCCCACCGAGCTAGTTTGTCAGATACCTTCAGGCCAGGTATATTTAAAGGTTAAACTTTCCAAGAGGAGCTTATATGAATAGACTCCTGTTTTACTTACAACTCTTCACCTTCTACTGCAGGGGCAGCCTTTTCTAAACTACTTAATAATTTTTTAAATTAATTTTATGTTCCCTGTGACTACAGCTTAGCTTGACAGCTAAAGATCCCTCAGCAAGATTCATTCATGATTTGGCCTCTATGTCAAATATGGCCTCCACAGATAAACAATAGTATTGGTTGCTGTTGTTTGCCACTCAGCCATCTGGGCTCTTTTGTTTGAGCAGGATCTGTTTTGGAGATCTAACCTCTAACTTGGTGCTATAAGCATATGTCTGTAAGGAAAGTAGTTGTAGCAAACGACCAATTAGCAACCAAGAACATTATTGGGGTGTTTCTAACGCTTTTGCTACTATAAATCACAACCCATTGTTACATTTTTTTAGCTATAGAGCAGTTGTGTATTTGTGTAAAAATATGGGTCACTGGTATGAGAACATTAACAGATGCTTCCAACAACCTTACTATTTTCTTAGAAAATTATGTGTTATCAGAACCTAGCCTTTACTTCAAAACACTGAAACTGAAGAGGAAAAAAGACATAATTTTGCCTTTTCTAAATGGAAAAACTGGGCAGCTTTTGCTTAAGCAAAGATAGCAGGTCGCACGGTCAGCAAGGCTGGAGTGTGAACAGAAGACAGCCTTCTCCATCCAGCTGGAGAGTGTTAGGGGACTCAGGCCTTCTGCACCATGTCTGGGGACAGGCATCCCACAAGTCACACATGCTGTAGAGCCACATGAGAAGCCTCCCAGAAGTGTGGCTGGCACAGTCTGTGGAGGTTGTGACTGCTGGAAACCATATACTTCAAACTGTGCTAAACTCACAGAAAATCCTTGGCAGAAAATCCTGTGGAGTTCAAGACTTTCAAAAGCCCTACTAGTGTATTACTGGAGACAATTCTTACCAGCTCAGCTTTCCAGCTTGGCTTTTCCAAGGTTTCAGGACTGATCCATCTGAGGACCACCAGTTGTCAGATCTGGGGGGAACCAACCTTGTTGTCTACATGGTTTTGTGAGTCTTTGCAGCAGCTGAGGAAGACAACTCAGACTGTGAACTTTACACATAGATGAAGTTTAAAAATCTCATGAGAATTCATATAAAATCAACTGCAGTAGATGCTGCCCTAGAGCATTACAAATGCTGAACTACAGCAGATGAGTACAACAGTGCAGAAACTGTTTCATAACACAAAACCATTACAAGTTTATCTATTAATGGCACAGCAAATCACTAAGGCCAAAAAGGAAGAGAATCTCTATGCTTGCAACTGAAGGCTGCATCATCTCCTACTAAATGGTGGACTGAAACCTGGGCAATACCTTTAAATCTGAAGCAAATTCTGGCAGCCCGTGCAAAAACATGGTCTGGACCATGCTGCAGGACTTCAGCTCTGAATCACATTTATTTGTACTAAACCTACAGTTTAGCAGGTTTAAAGCTAAACCTTTACATCAGATTCAATATACGTTTTTCTGCATATATGCAGAAAACCCAGTACAGTGTATGCTCATAGATGTTAATATCACCTTGCCTCATTTAACTGTGAAAGCTATGTTGCATATGAGCTTACCTAATAAATGTTACATCTGACTTCTGTCTGTGTTTTTCTGTTTGTTTGTTTGTTGTTTGGCTTTTTTTGTGTGTGTGTTTGTGTGTTTTTGTTTTTGTTTTTTTTTGTGTGGGTTTGTTTTTGTTTTTTTGGTTTTGTGTGAGTTTTTTTTTTTTTTTGGTCTTATCTTTATACATTTACTCTATGTTCTCTATGGAGACTTCCTGGCATCCTCTTCTCCTCCTCCACTGCAACTTTGATTTTACACAAGGGAGACATATCAGTGACTTGTACTTGCTAATATGGTTTAATGTTTCTCTAGGTGATTTTGTATACATTCTCTCCTTCTCTAAGTTACTTGCCAATATATATAAACGTATATATGCATACATATATACAGGTTTACTACAAATAAGGAAAACATTTTATATGGTTCCAAATCTGTGTACTAATTAAATTAGTCAAATGGTTTTGTCATCAGTTATAATTCACAAAGAGATGAAAGATAGGGCATACGTGTGGGGGATTGTGTTGTCTGTGGTTTTTTGTTGGTTTTATTTTTGTTTAAAGAACAAAACTGAAGCATATCTTGATCCTTTTTTTGGCAGGGGGTGATAGTGGTTGAAAAAAACCCACCCAGAAATAGGAGGAAAAGTTGCCTTTTCACACGAGGTGGCTTAGACAAGGCTTTCTGGAGTGCTGCGCTGCACACATAAGTGCTTAGATACTCTGTAGGTCATTCCCCTTGTGACTGAAGGAAGTCTGGATTTCTGTTTTTTGAAGGAAATGCTTCATAGTATGTAGGGACTTCCAGGAACACTTAGGTAAAATTACATTAAAATTGACACAGGTGTGAGAAATCTTGGCTTATATTTGAAAACGTGTCATCCTCTGTTATCTCTGCTACTACCCTCCAAAAAGGAGAAATAACATGATAAAAATTTAATCAGTGGAACTATGGAAAGATGAAAAATGCAAACTGTATGTAAGATGAGAATTTATAAATTTATACTGGAGTTTATATATTAGTTACAACATTAGAATTTACATCAGTTTATACAACCAAAACTGTGATAAAATACATGTCTGTAATTTAAGAACTTACTTTATGTGATGGTCTTTCTACCTATGAGCCCAAGTGTTTTAGAAATAATGACTCATCCAGAGTGTGTGCTTATTTCAACCCCTGAAAATTAAACTGAATATGAAGAAAAACAGTCCAAACATTCTAGCACACAAGAGAGAACACACAATGAGAATACAAGAAATTTTCCAGCTATGTTATGCAACAGCTGTGAGGTATTGCATGTTTTCTTGATCTGTAAAGGAATAGAGAATCTTGTAAAATTTTGTTTTGTTTTGTTTTGTTTTGTTTGTTTGTTTGTTTGTTTTTGTATCCATCCACTGTATTACAGTAAAATAATCTGTTTCATCATGTGAACTTAATTGTGCCTGTTTCATGACTTCTTTGTGATACTCAGTATTTCATTGAAAGTCTTAACAGTTACTCATGAACATAGCACACACGTCGACATGCATGAGCTCATTAGCATGGAAAACAAAACTTTGCTAAAGAATGCTCAAAATTAGTCTTCCTTTTAGGTCAAAGACAATGTGATATGAAGACTGCTATTTGGTAGTTAGTTCTGTAAACTGTTTATATTTCATAGAATATACTAAGTTGGAGAGTACCTATCAGGATCATTGAGTTTCACATAATTCCCTTGAAGATGTAGTTGACAAGAAATCTCCTTAACTGATGAGAAAACTACAGTGGTTAAAATATCTGCAACTCTCTGGACTTGGGCAAATTTGCTATTTTGAGTCTTTTTTTTTTTTTTTTTTTTTTTTTTTTTTTTCATAGTGTTTGTGGGGTCTGCAGTTTTCCTAAACAGTCACATGAGTTTTTGTCAAATGCCACAAATTTATTTTTTTTTTCCTGAAAAAGTGACTTTCTAGATTCCTGTTAGAGCTACTTCTATTATAGGACTATGAATTTTACAGTGAGGAGAAGCAAAAATACCAAGTATCAATACTAGATACTTCATCCCCCTACATATATCATTAAACCAACATTTATGCCTCTCTTATTGCTGTGACAGCCAATGAAGAATGCTCAATCATATTGACATTTTTAATCGACTACTTAGATTACCCAAAGAACACAGGTAGTTGGCATGGATTTAAACAACTGGACAGAGCACAAACAACAATTGTCAAGCAAGAATGTGCAAGTCCAGGTGGACTCTGACCTTATCTTCTTCCCAAAGAGGCTGAATTTCCATTTTTCAGGTTTCACTTAAACCAGGGGGGGGAAATGAAGAACAGTGTCACTTTTTTTTCTGTTCTGCTAAGTTACATAGCCCACACTTTTTACCTAATTCTGAAGTGTAAAGAAGTCAGAGGTCAGCTAAAGTAAAAATGAAATGAGGTGTGGGGGTTTTGCCATCTTTCATTCATGTTATTCGAACAGCTCCAGTTTTCTGCCTAAAAGCTAATCCAGAGTTTTGCAGCACTTGTGTTGTCTGCCCAAACGGCTTCTAACTGGGCACTGTCAAGAGTACTTGGTATCCATCTGTGACATGCATGTGTCAGATATAACATGCATAAAAGGACACTGTTTCTAACTGCTCAGAAGGAGCCCAGCAAGCCACCAGAGCTCAGGGCAAGACCAGCCAGGGTCTCTTGCTGGTAAATTCACTGTGCTGAGTGACAGTGCCCTGCAGGTCTCACTGTTCAAGAGAAGGGTGAACTCTCTCTACAGGAAAAAATGAGCTTCATTTTCACCTCCAATTTTCACCTCTGAATTTCAGTGATCAACTCAGATAGCAACAGTTCTCAGGCTCAGCCACCCAAAATGTCCCTCCTCCAAAATAATTCCTCCTTGCTCTTCAGCAGAACATCTCAGTGCTGACCTTGGACTCTAATGACCTTCACATGCTACCTGTCTTTGAAATAAGCATCTGGCTTTTCATTTAACTATACAAGACTAAATATTTAGTTTGATTATTTGAGGATGACCATCCATTCTTAATTAGCTAAGAAAATCAATACTTACTGTATTTGTGGAAAACAATATTTAAGACTTGAATAGCTAACTAATGAAATAAAGCCATATTTTCACATTATTTCACATTTTCTTGGTTTTAAGGCAATGTTATGATACCACTGAATATTTTTAAATTGCTGAACTGGAGATTTTCAAAATTTCCCTAATTTGAAGTCACAAAAATTTTAACCATGTCCCAGAGCACCTTCATATATTCTGTCTCTGAGTATATATGGTAATGTACATTAATTATACTCTTTCTGAGTACTGTACATGTTTCTGACATGAGGATTCTACATTACAGTGAAAGAATATTGTACTTTCTAGGCCCACTGCAGCTACAGCAGCTTCAATCACTTTAATATATTTTATTACAAGTAGCATTTAATTAACACTACATCTACTGTCCATGTGAAGGATCCAGTCTTGCACAGGTTTAGGCTTAATTTTGTGCACTGTGAATAGTCCTATGGAACTGAATGTTTCGTTAAAAGAATAGGACTTTCACTGCTGTGTGAAGTGACTGGCACTGCAGAGACATGACAGAGGAATGAGAAAAATAAGATATTTTGGACAGGACCAGGAGACTAATTTAATTTCTGCCTATATATGATTTTTTAAAAGGAATTGATTTGCTGGTACTGAAAGATATTAGTTTCTTTGTGTACCTGAAGGGGTCTTCTTTATATACTGAGGTAACTCTAGCAAGGATGGTTTAAGGTGATTGTATGGGGCAGTAAACAACTGTGTTGGCACTAAAGCTTTTTATAATAAACCAATTTCCTCTGTTCTGAAGAATAATCTTTCAAAGATATCCTTCATATTTTTTTTTAGAACAATTGGAGAAAGAATCTTTTTGATAGTCAAGAAAATACAATATTAATCTTTTGGGAAAAGGACAGTACTGCTTTAGGAATCTTTCTTGCTCTGGTACCTAAGCTACACTCATTGTGCACACGTACACTCTCACCTTCATGGATTTCCTGAAATTCCTCACAGGAGATATAAATTATCCTGAACCAGAGGGTTATGAATAACACCACTGGGCAAAGGAGAGATCCCAGGGCATTTTCAAAGTCTTGCTAGTTGTTTTCTGCTTAGCTTGTACCTTTGGTCACACTCTGCATCAGAGATGTGGGCATAGGAAAGATGGGAATCTTCCAGCACTGCCCAAACATGGTTTAGGGGGTTAGTGAAATACAGAATGAGCCAATGCTGCACTAAAATTTTGGTTTTCTGTCGGTAGTTGAAATTATTAAGAAACGCTAAGAAATAAAAGAGCCATTATATAATTGCATATGACAATGAAATGTCAACATTCAATTAGCATGTGTATATATGTGCGTGTGTATTTAATTGCAACTTTAAAAATATTTAATTCAGAAAGAACGTAGTTTCTTCACACTGGTATTGCACTGCAAACTATCTGGGTGCTTACACTGCTTCCCCTTTCTGTGAAACCACTAGGTGGAGATGTAGGTTTACCAAGCTAGGATTGCAATAAGCTTTAAAAGGCACAAGATTGAAAAACGTCTCTTAAAAAAAATAGTACAAGATTGATAAATTATGTATCTTGTTGGTTACAAATTCCAACACATCTTTGAAGGAGGAAAAATAGGGAAAACTAAATGCTCAGTTGTAAAATTGTCCAAGCAAATTATTATTTTTTAAGACACAAGTTCTGATGTTTAAGACTGAGAGAATAATCGCTTCATGTTATAAATTGTCTGCTGCCAATACACACACATTTTCCTTTATTCTCCTACCAGCTGCTAGCTCATGCTATCAGTGGTCAGGAACAAACAAACAAAAACTACTCCTAAATTTTCTTAGCCTGCTTTCAAACTTTCAAACCAGTGGATATATGCCAGTAACTGGCAGATTTCAGGACTGTTTGCTTAAGTTGAGGGAATTGCTTTTAATTCTGGCACTTTTTCAGCAGCATCCTGATATCTGGTATAAGATGTAAAAAGCAAAGTATGGTATTCTGACTTGCTTTCTTTAAAATAAGACCAATTTCTTTTTGTCCTTCTGCCATGTGTGCTTAATCATAGAAAGTGAAAATAAGAAATCGAATGAAACAGTTGTTTACGTGTACTGGTTCCACTTTCTTTTTACATAAGCCTTTTCTGCTTCCACTGCTTATCTATGTGCTCTACAAACTCTCCCACAGCAGACAACAACAATCTGGGCATTTAGCAGCAGGGAAGAGTGATTCAGAATTCATTCTTCCATATTTCTCCCCTTACATGAAAATGTTCAAGCAGCTCATGCTATTTTTCCAATGGGTGGAAAAAACAAGTGCTATCTTGACTTCCACACTTCAGCATCAAAAAGAAGTTCACTAATGTACTCTATCCTGCCCTGAGATTCATGTAAGGGCTCTGTACATTTTTTCTTTTTGCTTTTTTTTTTACTGTAACTTTCAAAGTCCTGTTAGAAAGGATGTGGGAATGAACTGACCTCCTTTTGAAACATTAGAAAAAGAAATGCGTGGCAGATATTAGTTTGGGAAAGGTCAGTATCTTCATAAAGATGACCCTTCCTTTTCTATAACCTTGGATATGGACCTGCTTTTAGCCACGTGTTTGAGATTTAATACTGTTTACTACAAGCTCTGTAATTCTGCTAATACTGCATGAAAGTCTCAGGTGTAAGTGGATAAATCATACATCAGTTCTACATTTTTTCTTCTGATTTCTGCCAAAGTCTTCTTGATTAGTGAGAAAAAATGGGGAGTGATATTTCAGAAGTAAAAATTGAGAATTGCAGTATTTTAGATGCCATTGTCCAATCATGTTATTATTTCTATCAGTGCCTGCAATTTCTAGGGCTATTTTTAGGGAGGAGAGCAGAAATGGGAGTAACTACTAAATATTTGAGCAAATTAGGTCAAAAGAAGGAAGGCATTTATTTTTCTACCAGAAAACTCTTTAAAGACCACTACCATCTGATAAACTCCCAGAACTGGTGATGCAGCATCCTGCAGCTGTATTCATCATATTCAAGGGGAAATGCAGGCTGTTAGGAAGATAAACAATGAAGCTCTCCCGAAAGCTAAATACATGGAAGGCGAACAGCTATAGTAAGAAACATAAGAAAAGGGAGCTTCTTTAACAAACGATATTCTAATTTTGCAGAAGATGTATCCTCACATCTTAACAATATTTCTGATACTCTTATTCTACCCTTCCACACTGCAGTGCTTCCCAAAAAATGTTGTTAATAATAAAATGGGAATTCTGGTTACTTATGTGGACTGAAATATTTCAGGTTTCTTCAGGATAAAGTACTTCAGGTCTTGCATGGTGAAAATAAGATTTTTAATTGTTTTCTTTTTGACTATCACAACAAGTCCTAAAAGCTGGAAGCAGCCAGGTAAATTAATGCTAAGCAGAAATGCAAAAGGAAACCCAACTGGGGAGGTGGCAGAGTTCGGTTTTAGATTTGAAGGACTGTGTGATTTATTAATATTATAAAAATGCCTGTCATTTTAGAAATACATGCATCTAGCAACTACACAAGCTAAAAGTTCTTGTGTGCAGAAAGAAAGACAGACAAATCTCTGGACCAGGTAGAAAGGATGAGGTTAAAGCTTCAATTTGCAAAAGACTACTTTCAGGGGGAATCTCTGTTTTTTTGAGAGTCAGAAAGAGTCACTGAGGTGACAGTATTTCAGCTGATGAAGGGCACGCTGCCTGCCTCCAGGCTAACACGTTAGCTCCATCCCACCTAAAACTTGGTTTTGTACTAATCTAGTTCAGATCCTTACCCCAACCAACCCCCGCTTCCGTCTTCTCGGCCGACAATCTGCCCACCTTTTCATCCTACATTAGCTCTGAATGCCTCCTAATCAGTTACAGATTTATAAGGACTACGAAGAGCCCCTGCATTAAACAGCTTTTTCTCCTCAAATATGAAATATGAAGTTCTCCTTAAAAAGCATTTCCTACTGTAGTCGCACACACACACACTCACACCTCCTGTGGTATTTGCCAAAAAGAAACCCAGCACAGAATTAAGACTCTTCTGATAGTCAAGAAAGAGAGAGATTTCATCTCAATCCTTATAAAAAAAAAAAAAGGAATAAAAAGAGAAGAAAATGAGACGAGAAAAAGGGAAGGGAAGGGACGGGAAGGGACGGGAAGGGACGGGAAGG
>JAWWES010000001.1:86962561-86979523 GCA_035583135.1 Lophotriccus pileatus
GAAAAGAAAAGAAAAGAAAAGAAAAGAAAAGAAAAGAAAAGAAAAGAAAAGAAAAGAAAAGAAAAGAAAAGAAAAGTGTCTGGCACTAGACACTTTTGATTTTAATCAGTTATGTTTCATCTTAACCCTTTGTACGCTACAGTCCAAGCTTGCCTCGGGTTATACTTTTCTTAAAGTCCCATAACAACAGGATAAATTGCAAATAGGAAGCTGAAGCAGGCAAGAGTTTTCTGGCTTCAGAATTTAGCTGACAGCACAAAAGCTGGGTACCTGAGTTCCCAGTTTCTGTGTGTCATTCTGTCCCCACAACCAACCTCCCTGTCTTCAGCTTTCTCTATAAAACTATTTGCTAAAACTGTTGGATTAAGTCAAAACACCTTCTACCGAGCTGTCCCTGATTTTAGAGATATGTGCAATGCGCACGCTCACATACAGAAACATCCTAACTCACAGCCACTGTAACAAACCTGGAGGGCACAGGGAGTGGAGGGGGGAGGACCACCCTCTGATGATCACATCTGAGGAAAACAGACATTCCCCTCACCTTGAAACCCTCTCTACTTTTAGATGAGAATACATTTGATCAAAACACGATGCCATTCATCTTTTATGGCTGTTTGTCGATCATAGCTCCTGGAAGGATAAGCAAACCCTATGGAAAGGCATTTATCTAAATTATCCTGATAAAATGCTATCACTCTGTGGGGAAAGAAAAATGAGGCAGAATGCTAGTTTGTATACAATTGTACTAACCTGGAGGAAAATTGGCATATGAGGTTGAACTACACTTAATAGAAGTTGGGGTGCTGATTTCAAAAAAAGAAATACTTTCTTTAAATGAACTTTCTCCTTTGTGAGGATTCAGTGTATTTGAAAATGAAAAGTAAGATATAAAAAAAGATATGAACTGCCTCTTCCATTCAAACAGCATATAGTAAGTGTTTGTGACTTTTCCCTTGACAATGAGATAAGAAGATAAATGCATAGTTTCTCTTAATTAGCCTTTCTTAATTAAAAACACCAGAGGTATTTGTGATCATAATGAACTCTTCTGACAGAATGGTCACTTGTTCTTCTGGATGTCACTCCAGGAAAATTAGATTTATTTTTTAAAAGGGCATAAATTCAGTGCTAAGGAAGATATAAATGATGCCTGCAAAAGCAGTGTCCCCTCTGTTTTATCTGAGTTAGATGGATGTGTATCTTGTGGGTTTTAGAATGGTGTGGGGCAGTATTAGCCATCATTAGCACCCCAGTATGGATCCAATTCACTAATTACTTATGCTGTCTTGGTTCACTGAGATTTAAGTACCAAGTCAATCCCATTATCTGCAGTCTCCCAAGCTTGCCAGAGTCATCCGTCTTTTATGGAAAAAAAAGCACAGGGGTTATCAATAGAACCCTGAAATACTTGGGATTTTCCCACTTCAGGAGGAGGCAAGATTAGTCCTGACTAAAGTTGCATCTTCTCTAAGCTGCTACTTTGGATGTGATAAAAGTGAATGCTGACAATTATCCATAACTACATAAAGAGCAGGAGAGAGAGAGGACGCAAGAGCAGCGAGGAGAGAAGTCTGCCACACACGCCTGCATCTGTCCTACGGTCGCAGGCAGCTTTTCATATCACCTCAGAGCTACAAATTACAATTCGTCTGTTACAAACACATGATAATATAGTCAGAAATCAGAAATTAAAATATTCCAACGGCCTCGGGCCTCCTCAGAGAGAAAGAGAGAGGGAGAGAGGCTGAGAGAGAGAAGGAGGAGGGAGAGCGAGGAGTATGCTGAGCCCCTGTGCTGCCTGTGTTGTTTGTGCCCTCCCTTCTCCATCCTACATGTTTAATGTCTGCAGCAGTACCGAGGCCTTGTCTGTTTGGGATGGTTGATTGACATCTGCTCTGCCGAGAGGAAGGAACTGGCAGCTATTGGCAGCACTGTCACGTTCATTTGCACACTTTATGAAGCAGCAGTGTGGCTACTAATACAAAAAGAAATCTTCTAAGCAGCATGACATCTCTTGGAATGGAATATTTGTCTTTACAAATGATTGCACTGCTGCCAGTACTTGACATGGTGCTCGCAAACATGTGTAATTGTTGGAAGTGTAATGATGATTATTTGCATATTTAATGTTCAAACAAGTACTGGAGAAGCAACTTAGACTAAACCTTTTATGGGGAGGATTTAAATACATTCACCATCAGCCTGATGAGCCCCAGAAAAGAGTCGGGGGTCTGAGAGAAGAGCTCACGAGCACGACTGCTGTATGAAAGGGAGTTTAAGAAATCACCCTGGAATGCGACACTTTTATAGGTTTATTTTGAGACAGATTTCATATGAATTCCTCTCCCATTCATTTTAATTGCTCAAAATTATATTTAAACGTAATTATACGAAAACTTAGGAATGATCTAGTTATCATGTGTCTGAAATCAGCCAAACAGCAAACTGAGGAAAGTGGATATGCAAGCACGTTTACCAGTAACATCAGTTTGTAGAGGAAGGCTGTGCATGATGGCAACAACAGTTGTTTTAACTCTTTGGCATAAGTGTGAGAAGGGTGCAGGTCATGAGAGGGAGGCTTACAAACCCTTTTTCCTGGGCTGGAAATACAGCACTGGATATTTGTCCTGGAAATCAGAGCCATGCCCAGATTGATAGAAAAGGGCTTTCCTCCCTGTAGAAAGCACTTCTGTTGTTGTCTTAGAAAGAGACTTTTCACTTTCCCCTTCCACACTAATTCTTTTTTTTTTTTTTTTTTTAATCTTCTCACACAGAGACCTAGTTAGCACACAGACCTTACATGCACATATGTGCACACAGGCACGTACAGTTGCATGTATGAAGGGAAAAATGTTTTACAAAAGGGTTCTCTAACACAGCAGAAAGAAACAACACTTTTGAAGGCAGTATTGTTCCCCTGGGAAGGATACACATTGGTTTTATCAGTGGAATAATTTCAAATGATGCGGATACATGAATGGCAATTTAACCCTTCACCTTTAGTGAAGAATTTCTTTAACTGAGGACATCATCTCTCAGCTACTTTTCTGATCTTAAAGACAGGTCTTCTCCATTTGAAACTTCCCCCTTTTAAAATATTTATATTAGCAATTAGCTTTCATCTCCCCACCCTAACGCAACTCTCCTGCTTCCTTCCTTCTTTTTTTCTCTCTTCCTCTCTTCCTCTTTTTTGTGGGGTCTTAATACCAAGAGATTTATAATCACCAAATCCTACATTGTTTGAGGGGCAGCACAATAAACTTGACTCAATTATCATGCTGTAAATTGATTAACAAAAAAAAATCTGATGGATGAATAGAGACTGAATATCTTCGTCTCTGACCCTGTCGTATCATCAGCAATTCCCTGGCAAGACTCCCACTTGATTGACAATGCTGCTAATGAACACTGTCTTAGGCCACGTAATGATTTACCTGCCATGAACAAGGTTTGGCAATGCTACCTTTGCATACTCGTCAAACAATTAATCCTTTAAAAAGCAGATATATAGTCTTGAAGTATGGAAGTGTCTGGAAATTAATAGAAAAGTGGAGGCATAAGATAAATACATGTCTGCTCATTAAGCTAATTAGGATTGTTTTGTTGCTTATCTTGTTGCAAAAGCACTCCACCTCTATTTATTTTAGCCACCTGTTGTTTCATCCTCACAAGAAGCCAATATCTTCCTTTATCTGACAAACTCCTACCTTATTATTTACCTTGGTCAACAATAAACACAGAAAGTATTCAGCTGACTGTGGTTGCAATCATTCTTCCCTACTGAATGTTGGACTTCTGTGTTTTGTTTTTTAAATTTTTTTTCCACTCACGCTCAGACCATCTACCTGCTCTGGTTTGTCTTCTAAGCAGCTGAAGGTAAAGAAAACTGTACAGCATCTGGTATTAACATGAAGCTTATTTGCCTTCTGACTCTACCTCCAGATCATAACCAATCCTCCTCGCCATACAAAGAGGGGGGAAATGCTAGAGTGTGAAGGACCCCTTTGTTGACCACAGTTGAATGCAGCACCCACTCACCCCTGAGCAGGATTCTGGAAGAAAGATGATCTGTGTCACTCTGCCAGCAATAAAAAGGGTTTTTCACTTCTCCAGATGTTGTGTAACAGAAAAGCCACCCAAACCCACATTTGCTGGTTCATTGAACACTACTCATTGTGTGCGGATCAGTATGTATGGCAGGTAACTTCCACAAAATGTAACTTACCTGAAGCACAGTCTTGCATTTTTGTAAGTAGGTAATTTCTTGCCTAAAGAAATGAGAGTGAGGGTAGGGGCACTGGAGAGTGGCTTGGAAAAGTGATGTTAAAGAGAGAAGGGGCTCATGAAAGAAACAGACTGCAAAGTTGAATTTAGTTCTTTATGAAATTCTTTGAAGAAGCAAAAGTATTTAAAAAACATATGACAATAATTAGCAGTATTTCTTTGGGGATTTGCTTGTTTGACCTTAGCCTTTTAATCTGTCAAAATATGCTAATAAGCCTGACAGACAGAAAGATAAAATACGGAGACAGATGAACTGAGAAAACATCAGTACAATCCTGAATATACTTGTGCAAAAAGAAAAGAAAAAGAGTGCAATTAAACATTACCTCGAGGCTTTGATGACATGCTCACTATAATGGAAAGTTGCTTCCAAATTGGAAGGAATGTATACGTGAGGTCACTATGATTGTGTCTGGCATCTCTGATAGTCTTATTTTGAAAAGAAAAACATTTTTCTAAGTTCATTTTCAGTCTCAAATTTCAATCCAATATCTTGAAACACCCATTTCTGCACATTGTCTTCATGCTGCAGATCAGTGGGTATATGACAATCCATAACTCTTCATGGCTTGAGAATCCTAGAGCTGTTGAACAGGCAGGCACGAAGTTTCTTTCTGCCTTGAACACATTTTTTTTTTTATTTTTTTTTTTCTGTGAGACCTTTCAGGCTATCTGTGTGAAGCCAATGAAGACAATGGCCCCCAAAATAAATAGGATCTTTTAAGAACCAGTTCCATTCTTCATTCAAGGTGAGCTGCACAATCAGGAGTAACTCCAGAGCAGTAAATAGCAACGCATGAGTCAGTTCTTTTAGGACACCAGAAAAGGAGTTTAATTTTTCCTGAATTTCTTTCCTTTACAAAATAACTGTTTCTGTCTTCGCAATGTAAGTCAAAGGGTTTTTGGTGGCACAAGAATAAGGTCATATCATAACAACAGCCATTTAGAGAAGAGTTGTCTGCCCTCACATGTAAAGCTTCTCAAGCCTTTCTGTTGAAAAAGACTAAAAAAACTGCCTGGTGATGTTTCGTTTTTCACTGATACCACCTATTCCTAGACCTCCAGAGAGCCTTTCTCCAATATCAGAAACATGACTCTGTGATGATTTTCAGTAAAAGATAGTTCCCACTTCCACTTAATAAACAAGCTATAAAGAGGAGGTTAAAAACTTTCTTCCGGCTAACGTTCTCTCCATATCCTGGTGTACTGGGACCCGTTTCCTGATGGTGATGATAAGAATTACTGGAGCCACATTAAAAAAAAACCTGAGACATGCTTTCCCTTTCAGATATCCTGTTGCCATGAGCTCTAAACCAAGAAATTAAACCTAAATCAGGATGTAGACTTCTCTTTGCTGTGTGACTAAGTTGGGCAACTCACTTCCATGAAGTGAGACTGTGAAGGAGTTCTTCAAAATAAAATGTTTGCACATTGTATATCAGTGTATCTTATTTCCTGACAGGACATCTGATACTCAGCTTTTCCATACAGCCAAATGAAGCATGACATTTAAAAACCCCTTTTTTTTTCAGTGAGTGAGCTACCCACCCCACTTAAGCTCCCTAAAAATATACAGAAAATGAAACATAGACATGTCTTAGCAGCCAGAAGTGTGTCTGAAATTACTGCCTTTGCAAAGCTTTTACATTTAGTCAACTTTATAATCACTTAAAGAGCTCATCCAAGATTGGATTTTTTAAAATGTAGCTAAGGGCTTTCTTCCTCTCTCTGAGCCAGATGCACAATTATAAGCCAAAAATTAAACCAAATTAAAATTTTAAAAAGAAGTGAACATGGTCTAGCTGAAGGAGATACCCAGGGCCTACTGTTAGGGAACTGAGTGACCTGCCATATCCAGTGTCTTGCAAAGGTCCCCGCACCAGCACCTTGGAGTTAGGGATGCTGATCTGCACAGCGCGCACGGGACATAGTTCCGTCATCACTTTTCTTGTTAAGCGTCACAGCTTTGCCTATTGCTCGACTTACACCTGCAGGACGTCATGTCTCCGGTGGCACCGGTGGGAAGCGGAGCCACCCATCCCAGCCAGAACCTGCCGCGACCCGCAGCAGAGGTGTCCCTGTCTTTGCTTTATTCCCAGTAGACACCTCGAAGACTAACTTTGCGAGGCGGACGGTGACGAGTGGGCAGGGAGGCCCCTTCCCTCTCCCCGCAAAGGCAGCCCCAGCTCCAGGCGGCTGCCCCGCGGCTCCGGGCCCCGCCGGCCGTGCCGCGGCTGCCCGGCAGCTGGAGGAGCCGCGCCGGGGCCGCGGGGCTCGGGGAAGGGGCCGGCGGGGCCCGGGGGTGCGGGCCGGGGGGCTGCGGGCCGGGGTGGCGGCGCCTTTTCTCCCCGGCGGCTTGGAGAGGTGGGCTGGGGCTTTCAGAGGGGCTGACAGATCTGAAGTTTTGGAGGCTGAATGAAAGAAACACTCAGCTAACGAAACAGTGCGCCACAGAAGAAGTTTCATCTGGTCTGGCCAAATCCCTCCTTTCTTTCCGTCCTTTCTTTCCTAATAACAGCTGCCCTCTCATTCCCTGTTACTCCGCTGTGAAGAACAAAACCTCCCTCTGACTATCTGTTTTTCTTTTCTTCCCCAGAGTAGGTCTCATTACTGGTGATTAGCAGATGATTAAAACCAATTCAGCTTCCCCCAGTAGATATTTTCTCCCTGTTTGTGACTAACGCGTCAGTCTTCAATGAACGTGCTCCTAAGCTTATTAACAGGCTCAGAGGATTAGCTGCCACCGAGCGCCGCCGCGCCGATATTGTGATGCAGCGAGTGACATGGAACCATTTGCTGAGCACAGGCAGGGCCGCTGGGACCAAATATCTAAATCACAATTTTAGTTTTCGTGGGGGGGGGGGAGGGGAAGGAAATCCTAACAATAATTACAAAAATCAAACGTTTGGCCGAATCTGAAAATAGCCTTAAACTTAAGTTCAGGAGGACTGCCGTTCAGGGGTAACAACCCCTCCCCACCCCAAAAATAAAACACCAAGCCCATCCCAACTAAAAAATACAGGCTGTTCCCTTACAAGGAGATTAGCTGATTAGAAGTCCAGAAGGGCCTGTTTTGGTCAGCCACCACTGCAAAACATACAGGCCCCTCTCGAGGTTGATATGCAAAGGTGTGGGTGTGTATCACATCTCTCTATCTGCTCCCCCTATATTACTATGTAAAACCCCAGACTGTAGCACTCTCAAATCGGAGATTAGAGCAGGATGCAAAATTAGAAGCTTCACTTATCCCACCCATCTCTTTAAAAACGATCAAGCTTAAATAAAATTTAATAGCTAATAGTAAAGGAAAAGAGGTTTGAATTATGCAGTAAATTTTCCCAGAGCAAAAGAAGAAACATCGTGAAACAAGTTAAAATAGGTCATGAAAAATATTTTAAAATTACATGCTTCCTCTCTATTATTTTATACTTTCTATTTGTTCTAGTTTTTAAAGGATTGTGGTATTGAATTTGTGGCCAGATTTCTAAAATTGATTCTCTGCATTACAGTCACTAAAGAGACAACATTGTGAGGAGCCTAGATAAACAAACTGATTTGTACTCACACTCCTTTTGAGGTCACTTGGAGCTCCTAAATGACTAGAAAATCTGGCCCTTGGAGTTGTAGGAGGACAGTTACAGTTTTTCATTTGAGGAAAATATCCTGATGCAAAACATCCCTTCCCTTTTGGAATAGAACACAAGAGAACAAACGTTCTTCTAGAAATTTCCCACAAAGTGAAATTATAAGAAAATACTGATTTCTGGTCAGATGAAATATTTCATTTGGCAGGATTTGTAAAATTTACTTCAAGTTTTCTTTGTTCATTTTTGCAATAGTTGGTATTCTTTATTTGTGTATTATACAAACAGAAATCTGAGGTTTTTTAGTAAAATTTATCAACTCCTTAAAATCCTGACACTAAGCACTATTTAGAAAGACGCTTTCAGAACTCTGGAAAATGTTTCACATCACAAAATCTATATGTTTTGCACTGAGGGTTTGTTTCAGGGGAAGGTTTCAGAGTGGCAAACTCTGATGACTAAACAAAGAGTTTAGAACGATAACTTTGGGCATCATGCTTTGAAAACAAAGCAAAAAACCCCAACCCAACTTTACGAAGTTTAAATTAAAAAATCCTTATGAGGGTTTTTTTTTCCTCAGTCTGTTTTTAAAAGCTTTAAAATAAAAGGTTCTCCCAAATAATTCCCTTTTCACATCTTCAAATTTCTTCCATTTATATTTTTCATTGTCCCTTTCCAGTGCAGCTTAACTCTGAGTGTGCTGAAGCTTGAAATGTAGCTTCCGATTTATAATAGCAACAGGGCATGCAGCAAATGTCAACAAATCCCCTGTCACCCAGGCAAGGAGGAAATGTGAGAGGTAAGGCAGAGTAGCCCTTCCTTGCTGCAACACACACACACACACACACACATACACAAAACCCCTCAGTAAAAATAGAGAACTAAGGTCTTGTTCGTGAGAAGCTATATGACTCCTTTAATATCAAACCAAAATCGTGACAGGAGGGTGACACACATTGAAAGTTGCCAGTTATGCGTACAATGTGGGTACGGACCTACACAATTGATATGTACTTAATTTTAAAAATGAAAGTCCTCCACCGTCTATCTCCCTCTTTGCCAAATTAAAGGAATTACAACACACCAGACTGACCATATTCTAAAAAAAAAAAAAAAAGCTCTCCATAAACCCCACATTGCTGACCTCAAGTGACCTCAATAAATAAGTAACTGCTGAAGGCTCAGCTCCCTGGTGAAACAATAGACCCAAACTTCAGTGGAGTGCATGCAAGAAAATGTCACAGGAGGGTAGCACAGGATTTCAGAGCAGAAGGAAAGTTTGGGGAATAACAAGTACACACTGCCAAGTTACTCAGGTAACCTTTTAGCAAAGAAAATTCTGCATTTGTCTTAACTTTTAGAGCAGCAGGTACCCCCCTTCTTGCCATTCTGTTAATAGAAATGGGGAGATGTGATAGAAATACATTGTATTCTTTGCCACTCACTCTTTTTTCCTGTCTCTAAAATGTCATTTTATAAATTTATTCACTGGCCAATAATAAATCATGCAAAACATAGCAGGCCACTGGTTCTTTTTGAATTTTCTGTCACTGGTTTTTACTCTTTCTAATGTGATCAGTCACCTGAGTCACATTACAGGCTTATTTCTGGCTCTAGCTTGGAACAGAGTATACCTGTAAGACAAGAGGGAAAGCTGCCTTTGATTGTGTCAAAAGGTCTATGAAATTAAGAGCTGATATACTGGCTCATAAAAGAAATTTAAGAATATTTTAAATCTTTTCCTTTGGACTACTTCCTGCCTGAAAAATCCTTACTAGGAAAATGTGGATATTATGAGCAGGTTCATTCTTAAAATGGATTTTCTTCTGTTATCGTCAGGGACAGAATGTGATTTAGACAAATGGAGTGTGGCAGGGAGCTTTTTTTGTGTCATTTGAGGCCTTGTCCATCTGTAAGTTGAGGCCAGTGCCTATGAAAAGCAGGGTTTGCCTGTCCATCATGTATGCAGATTTGAACTCAATACCACAATTGCAAGTGATGGAGTTAGTTCATCTTCAGAGGCTACCACCACTGAGCTGGATATTACCTTCTTAATCCCAGCTAGATAATAATCATGTGTTAGTTAAAACCACTTTACTGGTTGCTTCACTTCTTTTTGAGATGAAAGAAGTAAAGAGATGATAAAGCGAAACAAACGCCATCTGTGGCCAGGACCAGACTGGCTCAGAGAACGGTAAGCTCATGTAGAATTAAGTTCTGAATGTTAATCTTAAAGCATTCATGTCCTAGTTTAAGATGTCTGACTGAAATTCAGAAGTAGCAAACTCAAAAAAGGAGTTAGGAGGAGATAGAGAGAGCCAGGTGTATGTAGAGGACTAGTTTTAGCACTCAGCAGTTGGTATTGATACTAGAACACTGGGCAATGCAGCAGTGGTGTTGTGCAGGCATCAGAACTGAAACTTCTCCTCTTGCTCAAGTCTCTAGTTTTAAAAATCAGATTATTAAGCAGGAGTAATATTTTCAACATCTTTTTATATGGAAGGATAGAACACGTCTGGGTAGGAGAGGCTCCATTTTCTGATTCACTTGTGTGTTTAGTTTGTCTTGCATTCAGTGATACTTTTTTCAGCAGGAAGAAATAAAGTTGTTGCTGACTTTGTATTCTGCTGTACCACAACACTTGGTAGAGGGAAAGGAAAGCAAATGTGCTGAGTTGCCAGGAGACAGATTTATTCTTAACTTCAGCACCTTGGCGCTTCCACCATGATACTGCTTTTTTCTTCCTTCATTCCCTCATACTCCAGGCACAAGGCAGATTGACCAGATATAGCAGGAAATGACCCACTCCTGTTTTCTACTAAATCATTCAGTTCTGTTTAGTTTTGAGCCGTTCACAGCCCCACAAAACAGCCTGAATATTTTCAAAGAATGGCTGTGAAATGGGTGCAACATGGAAAATTCAAGTGGCAAATCTGCCTAGAAGCATCTGGTCCTTCTTTTCCTGCTTTCTTGCTTCCAAATGCCTATTTCATCTTTGTGTTTAAAAGTAGCACTTGGGGAGAGGGGAAATAAATCAATCTGGTAATCTGTTTTTCTTGTGAAATAATATTTGTTTGCAAACATTCTTAAATGTGGATTAGGAATGGGGCAGAACTGGTGTTCCCCGTCCAAACCTCTGCTATATTCAGAGGACTAATCTGAAAACACATGCCACCATAAGAAAAGTGTCTTTAAAAAATAGGTTTTCTGTTTTTTTCTGATCTGAAGTTGAATCATAACCTCTGGTATAAACCTGGGAACGTACACAGTCTGAACTGACTTATCGTCTCTGTAAATTTCTCTATCTGTTACTAGACTGCACAGTTTTTGATTTGACCATGAAAGAAAGAATTTGAAGAAACTATGGAAAGCAATTAGTGATGTTAGAGAATGGTAATGTTAGAATTAAAGAAATAAAAGTCCTCTTAACAACAAAAGCCTTGTATGGATAGAGAAACCACAACCAAAGGCACACAGAAATGGAGCCTTCTGTGGCATAGGACAAAAGAGTACAGCACTCTCATGCTTTGAGGGTGGATAGAAGTTGTGGACACCAGGGAATACTGGTCAGATATTGAAAAGAAGACTTATTTTAGTTGTAATTTCTGAAGAACTAGAAAGTAGGACTCCTTTACTGTAAGGAAAAAGGATTACACAGAGTCACAGAATATGCCAAGTTGGAAGGAAGGGACCCACAAGGATCATCGAGTCCAACTCCTGGCCCTGCACATGACCATGAGTCACATCATGTGCCTGCGAGTATAATCCAAATGCTTCTTGAACTCTGTCAGGCTTGGTACTGTGACAACTTCCCTGGGGAGCCTGTTCCAATGCCCAACCACCCTCTTGGTAAAGAACCTTTTTCTAATATCCGACCTAAACCTCCCCTGACACAGCTTTAGGCCATTCACTCAGTTTCTGTCACTGGTCACCACAGAGAAGAGATCAGCGTGTACCCCTCTTTTTCCACTCATGAGGATGTTGTAAACTGCAATGAGTCTCTTCTTCTCCAGCATGAACAGACCAAGTGCCCTCAGCTGCTCCTCATACGGCTTCCCCTCAAGGCCCTTCACCACCTTCATTGCCCTCCTTTGGATGCTTACTAATAGCTTAATATCTTTCTTATATTGTGGCACCCAAAACTGCCACAGTATTCAAGGTGAAGCCACCCCAGTGCAGAGCAGAGCAGGACCATCCCCTTCCTTGACCAGCTGGTTGCTGCTTTGCCTGATGCCCCCCAGGACACGACTGGCCCTCCTGGCTGCCAGGATATTGCTGACTCATATTCAACTTGCTATCAACCAGGACCCCCAGGTCCCTTTCTGGATCACTTCTTTCCAGCATCTCATTCCCCAGTCTGTCTGTACATCTGGTCTTGCCCTATGTAGAATCTGGCACTTTCCCTTCTTAACTTCAAATGGTTGGTGATTGCCCATATCTCTAATTTGTTGAGGTTTCTCTGTCCAGCCTCCCTGCCCTCGAGGGAGTCAACAGCTGCTCCAAGTTTTGTGTAATCTACAAACTTGCTTAGTGTTCGTTCCATTCCTGCATCCAAGTAATTTCTGAAGATGTTGAAGAGAACAGTGCCTACGATGGAGCCCTGCAGAACCCCACTAGTGACAGGTCACTGGTCGAATATTACCCCATTCACTATTGTCCTTTGTGTTCAACCTGGTTCATGCAAAGTACTGTTTTTGAATAGAATAGAATAGAATAGAATAGAATAGAATAGAATAGAATAGAATAGAATAGAATAGAATATTTCAGTTGGAAGGAACCTAAAGCAATCATCTCGTTCTACTGCCTGACTACTTTGGGACTGACCAAATGTCAAAGCCTCTTATTAAGGTTATTGTCCAATTGCCTCATTAACGTTGAGATGCTTTGGGCATTGACCACCTCTCTGCAAAGCCTGTGCCAGTGTTTGACTACCGTCCTGGTAAGGAAATAATTCCAAATGCCAAGTCTAAACCTCCTCTGGCTCATCTTTGAACCATTCCCACGTGTCCCAACATTGGATAGCAGGGAGATCAGCATCTCCCTCTCCATCTTCTCAGGAAGCTGTAGAGAGCAATGAGATCACCCCTCAGCCTTCTTTGCAACTGACTCTACTTATAAATGTCATATAAGGCTACATAAATAGGGAAGATCACAACTAATGTCAGTTAATAAGGGCTTGTTTGTTTAATGTGGTTAATTCTGCCCATTCCCTACTTAAGAGAGATCACTTTTCTCCAGTTATGCTGATCACCGTGACTGCTTTAAAACTGAAATACTTCAGTTTATATCCAATTTATGTTTTCAATGTCACATCTTTAAAAACTTTTTTAAAGGCCTACTTGCTTCAGAGCTCTTACTGTTTTTATCTCAGTTATTAGTCAGATTCATCTGCTATTACTCTTTTCTATTTCTATAATTTTTTTTCTTAGATTCCCTGTCATTTTTTCCACATAGCTGTGAAAAATGCTATTCAAACTTACAGTTATGTTATAGGTCTGGGTCTAGCCATTCTGTTGCCTGGGACAACATGCTAAGATCAATACTGGGATCTTATCTAGCTTAGTTGCTTGCATGATATAAATATAACTTCTCCTGGTCCCGTGTGGGGTCCTCTATGGGCTGCAGGGTGAATATCTGCTCTGACATGGTCCTTTGTTTTCTAAGGTGGGAAAATCTTCTTCAGCATGGCCTTCATCATGAGCTTCAGGAGAATCTTTGCTCCAGCACTGGGAGCACCTCCTCCCCCTCCTTATTCAGCAGCCTTGATTTCTGCAGGTTGTTTCTCTCACATTGTTTTCTCACTCCTCTCCCTTGCTGCTGTTGTGCAGCATATTTTATCCTTTCTTAAATATGTTACCGCAGAGGATCTGCCAGCATCAGGATGGTCTCTTTGGACAACAGGGAATCCATTTTGGAACCATTTGGCCTCTCAGAGGTCACACTTGCAGATCACCCACTACTAAAGCCTTGCCATGTAAACCCAGTAAAATTTGGAAGCAATATGATGTCTTACATGATGGGCAAACTTGTGCTAACTGAATAATTCTTCAGGTTAAAATAGAGTCATGGTGTACATGTCTGTAAATGTTACAGTGCAGATGCTGCTTTCGGTCAATGTCTGACATATGACCTTGAAAGGGCAAGAAAGAACTTCATTTTTTTTAAATGAAATTCTACCTAAAATGTGTCAGGCAGAGCTGAGAGTATAGGTCTGTAATCTGAGCAAAAGACAGTACCCATGAATGTAAAGTAATCTCTTTACAAATATGATAAACCTTCAAAGAAACATTATTTTCAGCTCTTAGGAGCTATTCACACACTCAGGGAGTGTAGAAGAGGTTTCTTGAACAAAAGAGACAGATGCCTAGGATGGAGTTATGTCACCTTCAGTCTTACTACAGTGGCTTTTGCAAAATACTTAAATGAGTTCTTAAATACCTGTTTTCTCGACTTGATTTAGCTGCAGTTGCATGTGACACTGTTATTCTCAAACACAATTTTTCTTTTCTCCCAGTTATTAACAGTTACTTCAAAACTATGGCCAAGTGGAGGGTTTTAAGTTAATAATTATATAAATAAATAAAGCCCCAACTTCAATCAACACTCTTCAATACTTCAATATAATATTTTAATAGATAAAAGCTGTGTTCATAAGAGGGTTGTAAATATGACATTCAAAATAGTAGTTGTCATGAATTCTTTATAAAGGAACTTGCTACCTCCCCAAACGTTATGATGGTTAAACCATCCTGATGTTGATTCACAGTGTAAAAGTAATATAATTTTTGCCTGGTTCTAATGAAGAGAATTATTACTCTAATGTATTTAGGAAAAACTTAGACATGTTTGCTAGTATTTTTAACTTGTCCCTCTAGAAGATGATCTGTCACATACAAATTTTCCTCATCACAGATGATGTATCTGGAATGATAGCAGGCTTGCTTAATTGCTTTCTCTTCTATCTTGACATAGAATCATAGAGTATGCTGAGTTGGAAGGGACCCACAAGGATCATCAAGTCCAACTCTTAGCCCTGCACAGGACCATCCCCAAGAGTCACACCATGTGCCTGAGAGTATCATCCAAACACTCCTTGAACTCTGTCAGGCTTGATGCTGTGACCAATTCCCTGGGGAGCCTGTTCCAGTGCCCAACCACCCTCTGGGTGGGAAACTTTTTTCTAACATTCAACCTAAACCTCTCCTAACAGAGCTTTATGGTGTTCCCTCAAGTCCTGTCACTGTTCACCAAACACAAGAGATAAGTGCCTGCCTTCTCCTTCTCCTCATGAGGAAGCTGGAAGTTTTGAACCTGCAGAAATCTTTTAGGGCAATAATGGTGTGTAGGATTTTCAAGATATTGATCGTATCTGTTGGGTTCATTGTTCCTTTTCACTCTTTTCCTCCTTTTTCTGTATTGTGCAGTTTTTTGTAAATTTTAAAGGTAAAATTGTCTTGCTTGCTTCTTTTCTTGGAATAACTCCTTGATGAAAGTCTGACATATAGGAATCTGCTGGTAACAAAGGAAAATTCACAAAAAAATAGTCTTTAGAGATAAAAACGTACTTCTTCATGTACAGCACCATATGTAACAAATAAATAGAAGGCAAGTTCTCTATGATTTCTTATTTTCTTCTCTTTTTCAGGAAAAACTACAACTCTGTCTGAAAAACGAAAGAGAAATCTGTTGCATAGAAGACCATCCAACAGAGTAACAGACTTCTGAATTTGATAGGGTACTTTGGTAGTGATGAGAAAAGCAGGAACTTGAAAAGAAGAAAACAAGAAAAGAAGGCAAGAATGAAGAGGTATGGGAACAGGGGAACAGTCTAGTCAATATAAATTTAAACAGAGAAGAAAATGAGACTAAGGATCAGAGAAAGGTGAAGGAGTTACTTTCAGAGGAATTTCATAGCACTGAGAGAGGCAATAGCAGGATATGATGGAGCTCTAAGAGACTGTTTTAGACCAGAAAGGTCATGTTTTAGCTGCCAGGAATTTGTTTTCGGTTACTCTGATCTGTATAATGTACTGTCCCATTTCCTGGAGAGACACCAAAGGATCCCAGATTATCAGCAGCTACCTGACCTGCCGTGCTGGAGAGATGAGAGATCCTTAACAATTTTGTAAGATGGATGAGACAAAATGTTTTTCAAGTAGTGCTTGTATGATCTTCAGTGACATTTATTCATATCACAGGTCTGCTTTCTTTTTCAACTGTACTGAATCCAGTAAAGGTGAAAAAAAAGGGAATCAGTCCAAATAAACACAGTCTTTCTGTGTACCAAACAGAAAGATCCAGAATGGCTGTGTAGTGGTATGGATGCTCTAATCCAAATTATTTGGATTACTGTACATCTGATGTATGTGTCCATGAGTCTTGTACCTTGTCTGCACAATCAATGATGACGGAATATTATCCTATCCTGGTAATACATTCACAGGCACAGAGTGAGGATATATGTCTGATCAGTTGTACAAGTACAGGTCCAGGAAATGCTTCTCTTCAAACCTCATTGTTATTTCAACAATACTTTAAATTTTGATAGTCCTGGGAATATAATAAAATTAATTTCCTTGCAAACCTCAATGACCAATTCATCAAAAATTGATTTTCCCCTCTCTGCTTGATAGGCAACTGACTCCTAGCTGCCCAGATAGCAAAACTCTCTTGGATAACAAATCACAGCAAACACTATATGGAATTTCTCAGGTGGGTAAGTTGAAGCTCTGGGACAGAGAGCTCTAATCTAATGTCTTAATGAATGTGCTTTTTTCTGATAAATGATTCTGTACTTGCTGCCTATATCTCCAGTGCAACTGGCTCCTTCTAAAGTGAACTTGCTTTCTTGGCTCAAGAAGGTAATATGCAATGGGATGCGATTTGTCAGCTTATACTCAGGCTGCAACTCCTTCATTCTTGTCCAGTAGTTCTGTTCACAATCTTCTTCAGCATGATGCTCCAAAGGGCCATGGCAGACCTCAGTGATGAAAACGGTGTCTACATCTGATACTGTACCGATGGGAGCCTGTTCAACCTGAGGCGACTGAAGGCCCACACTAAGACCTTAAATCATCTTGTCCGGGAGCTG
>JAWWES010000001.1:86979623-87037204 GCA_035583135.1 Lophotriccus pileatus
TACTCTGGCCTCCAATCGGGAGGCCTGGAGACACACAATCTATAACGCTGCTGCCTCTTTTGAGAACACACGCAGGATCAGTCTTGAGGAGAAAAGACAGCACAGAAAGAATTGTGTCTTGTCGCGACGACTCCTGAGGAGTCTTTCTGCTGTGCCTTTTGCAACCAGACTTGTCTGTCTCGCATTGGCCTTTTTAGCCACCAGCGCGCTTGCAGTAAGAGTAGGTAGAGCCCTTCCCAAATCTTCATTCACGAAGCCTAGCCATGATGATGATGATAATGATGAATTCATACTGTAGTGCCGGTGCTGCTGGAATAATTTTGGTTTTTCATTTTTTGTGACATCAGAACTGCTTCTGATTTTTCCACTAGTTTCTGAGGCAGCTTTGAAGTAGTGTAACAGAGTAAAAAACCATGTTCTTAAAAACGTCTATATTTTTATGTATCAAAGATCTTGATATCTTAGACAAATAGTTGCTCGCTATTGCTGTGCATGGTAAGTTTCAGGCAAAGAATTCCATGCTTCAAGCATATTTCCTTACACATCCAAAGAAAAGTTGTCCCAACCCACTCTACCAGTTGGATGATAAAGCTATGAATTCCTGCCTAGTTGTGTCAAATACAATCAGTTATCTGTTTTGCTTAACACTGATACAGAACAGTCCTAACAGATACGTAGGGGTGACATCAAGCTGCTAATATTAGTGGGGTTTCAGGGTAAGCCTTGAAGATCAGTTCTTTGAGTTTTATGCAATGGACAAAGAGGAATGAAAGACACGTAGCTGTGTATTTTCAGTGCAAGGCTTTCATCAGCCTGAAAGCTTATTAAAGGAATTTGTTCCTATGCTCTAATATCACAGATGGGTAATGCTGGAGAAATGGCAGGCACAATGAGATTTCCACTGCAGCAAATGGGAGCAAGCGGAATCATACCAATAGCTTTCTTCCAGGCAAAGCAGAGGGCAAAACTGGCTGAAGAGACTAGATGTTTATGCAAATGACATACGGGGAGGAGCAGAGAATGAGTTGGTTTCCATTGACTTAATTTACCACAACTGAATGTATTCGCTGTCCCTGTCTTGAAGAAAATAGCTTGTGTAAACATCTACACTGGGGGCTACCTTACATTTAAATGTGTTAGCCTCACCACGTGGCTCTCACAGACATGAATGACTGCAGTGTGCACCGTGGAAATAAAAGGAATAAAATGGATGAGAGCGGATTAAGTTTTCAAAGCAGACAAGATCAGTCTTATCTCGATAGCCATTCGTTTCACATCTTTACTACTTTGTCACAGCAATACTATCAGAACAGAGAACTGTTAATTTCCCTGATATTCTTTCTCAGACTCAAAAATGAACTTAAAGAGGAAAAAAGACTTAAATAAGTTAGAGTAATTTCCTGAATGCTGGCAACCAGAGCAGGAAGGACTAGATAAATGCTGGTTCACAATAACTCTCAGGTACCACCACTGGTCTTGAACACACCAGCTATTAAAAAATAAATATGATCCCGCCTAAGTCAGCGCAATTCAGAGCCATGTCTGGTTTCTTAAGTGATATGCCTAACCCAAAAAGGCAGAGTTTCTAGTCTGGGCACAGTTGATTCTGAGTGTGACTTCTGTGTTTGACCCACATATTGATATTCTAAAGTGGCTCAATTTATCAGCCTGAGTCAGTAATGCCCTGAAGATCTTTGCACTATGGAATACCCTCAGGCTTCACAGAGTCACAGAATGGGTCAAGGTGGAAAGGACCCCATTGGATCATCTGGTCCAAGCTCTCTGCTCAAGCAGGATCATCCTAGAGCACATGGCACAGGATTTTGTATCCAGACAGTTCTGGAATATCTCCAGTGAGGGAGACTGCACAACCTCTCTGCACAGGCAGTCTGTTCTGGTGTGCAGAACTGTTCCAGCCTGTTCCAGGCTATTCCAAGCTATCCCAGTGTGCCTTTTCCAGGCTTCCAAGTGAACTTAGGTAAGCATTTTGAGCTAGGCAATATTCAAATCAAACCACACCTAACCAAACCAAAAAGCAATATATTAGATTTGACCTGGGAGAAATGATTCCAGTTGAAATCCTTGTATTTTGTGTCCAGATTGTAAAGTGAATCAGGAAGCCCAAATTTTCACTCAAATGAGTCTTGATTTCCTCTCATGGTTACATGGACACTTTTGTTTCAGCATAAGCATTTTCAAATGTGGCTGTGCTGCATTTGTCAGTAATAATGGTAGGTACAAAGCCTTATGTTATTTACAGTCTTCTGAAAACCCAAGTTCATCAGTATACACCAATACCATTAATCTGATAAACCTTCTGCTAGGGTTTTCTCTATCTAAATTATGCAGTGTCATTTAACTGAAGCAAATGACTCTGTGGCAGTCAAGACAATGGATTCAGTGCAATAACTCTCCATAATGAGAAATACTTGAACCTCAAAAATGTAGTAGGGAAAAATACATGAAAAACATTATGATTTTGGGGGGGAAAAATCTTTAGTTAATGGTTAATAGTTTATTCTTAGAACGCATCTTCAGAAATGTATTTTATTCTGGTAAGAACTCAAATGACATAGCACTGGGTTTGTCTGACAGTCTCCTGTATGTAACAGAAGCACAGAGCTACAGAATTAGATAATGTAAGTTAGGCTGCACACCAAACCTGTCCTGCAACAGTCCAAATGATGTTATTGACTCAGAGAAAGAGTCATTGATAAAGCAATTATTACCAGCAGCCAGATGTGTGATAGCTCATTTTTGGAAATGGACAGATGCCCCAGCATTAATGTGACAGAGATATCAAACGTAAGAAATCCTTTGAATAGAATCAAAATGATAGGCAGTCTCATATCAGAATCTAGTAGATTTAGTAGGTTACTGCAACAGAATAAACACATGACTAAGAGGCCTAATAACCACAAATGAATCTTTTAAAGGTGACAAATTTGCTATGTATGAATCAGGTTGTCCAGAAAGTTAGTGCATTCTAATGATGATTTTTTTTTTTTTTTAAGCTACCAGGACATAATGTACTCTAAAGTTAGGTGCATAATTTCAGGTACATTCCATTTATTTCCATTCATTGCACATCCTTATTAGAAAATTCTGTCATCTGAATATTACACTGCTATGCCAAATATGCAATTCTATAAATCAGCCAGGGAGAGAGGGTGCCAGCCCCTTCTGATAATAAATACAGTGGCAGGAATCTACTTTGTTTTGCAACATGTAAGGCTGATTAATCCAAATCTGTTTGCAAACTTCATTTCATACAGGATACCCCCATCCTTACAATCAGATTAACAAATCAAAGGTACATTCAGACTTGGAGACAGGTTGCCACTTAAGCATTTCAGATACTCAGGCATTTGTTTAAACTAAGCTTGGATTAACAAGGTCTGACTATTTAAATGGAGTTATGTTTAGGGGTTCTCTGTCTCCACTGATTTTGAATGCTGTGCTCATGGGGTAGTGCCGTCCAGTCTTAAGAGCTCAGTGAGCTTACAGAGCTTTACAGCCTCCCTGCAAGCTTCATGAGCTTAATTGAAGATAAGTATGTACAAACTCACCTTCCTAGAAAGACCTCTATTTATGTGAAGGGGGAAAAACCCCAAACAAATCTCTTTATGCAGGGACTAAGCTGCATCTTTCCTGTCATCATTTATACTTATTTTTTTATAGTGGAAGTTATTAGACTAAACCCCTTAATCATGTGGTATAGATGAAAGGGGAGTCATTCAACCCTGTCACTTTTTGTTGTCACTTGAGACTGTCGAGGAGGTGATAGAATCTGATCAATTTATTTGTTAGGAACAAGTCATGCCAACTGCTTTTGCCTTGGTGGAAAGTGGACCTATGAAGGTCTGGGCCAAAGTCCTTTTCTGGCTTTCTTTCAGAATCTGTGAAAATATAAGGGCAGAAATTCCCTAGCTAATATGCCCAACAGTGTTCCCTGAAATGTCTGACTCTGTCACTTAGAGAGACCAAACTCACAATGATTAAGTGAAGAAATGAGCAACATCTCAAGTGAGTGCCCTCACCATTGAGAAAAGGAGGACATTGGAGACCATATACTTTAAGCATTGGTGGCTTTGTCTTGTGTAAGGGTTACTGAAAAATGGTTTAATGATGCTGCTGCACTAAGTTTTTTTGTGTGTTGTGCTGGTTTTGGCTGGGGTAAAGTTAATTTTCTTCGCAGTGGCTAGTATGGGGCTGTGTTTTGGATTTGTGCTGAACACAGGGTTGATAATATAGAGATGCTTTTGTTATTGCTGAGCAGTGCTTACACAGGGCCAAAGACTTTTCTGTTCTTCATGCTGCAATGCTGTTGAAGAGAGTGGAGGTGCATGGAAAATTGGAAGGAGACATGTCCAGGACAGTTAACCCCAACTGACCAAAGGGATATTCCATACCATATGACATCACACTAAGTATATAAAGTGGGGGCTATATGGAGAAAATTAGGGATTTTGGACTGCCGGCATTTATCTTCCCAAGTAATTGTTGCATGTAATGGGGCCCTGCTCTCCTGGAGGTGGCTGAATACCTGGCTGCCCATGGGAAGCAGTGAATGAGTTCCTTGTTTCGGTTTGCTTGTGTGGGGGCTCTCACTTTCCCTATTAAACTGTCTTTATCTCAATCCTTGAGTTTTCTAGCTTTTACCCTTTTGATTCTCTCTCCCATTGGTGGGGGAGTGAGCAAGCAGCTGTGTGGTACATGCTGGATGTCTGAGGTTAAACCAAAACAGTTGTGCAGGAGTTAATGCTGGTTAGAGATGAGAAACAGACACATGGATATGAGGCAGGAACTGTGAAGAAGGTATAATGATATGGTATACTTCTGCTAGTGTTGGCTTATGTTCAGATCTGCAGTCATTCAGCAAGAAGTCCTTCACTCGCATTCAGCTGTATTGTCATAGGTAACTATAGTGCTTATACAATCTCTTCTAAGGAATAGAGACATTTAGCACTATAATTTGTTCAGCTATTTCAGCTCATGATAAAAACTTGATGTCCATTACACAGCAACAAAAATGCATTTTCAGAACTTCTTTTTCATTATTTATTACTTATTATTTACACCTTTAAAATAAGATTGCCTTTCTGCAGAAATGTCAAATTGTCCTAATGAAGGTAGGAAAGCTGTGGGAGAGGCTCAGCTGATGCAAGATGATGAGAGGAAGAATATGATCATGTGAAATGTGTGTGTGACAGGGGATTCTTCTCATATGTCCTCTCTCTAAACTATCTACCACTGGATAGAGACAATCAAATTGCCATGCATTGGTCAGAAATGAGCTATCCTGTGGCTGTACAACTAACTGGAATTTAGCACAGTCTAGCTACTGCTCCTTAGTCAGTCAATCATTTACATATTGACAGTTCAGGCGAATTTTTATTTGTTATAAGAATGTTTGTTATAGAAAATGAAGAGTTTCTTTAAAAAAATGTTTATGAATTGTTTCATTTACAACCTTATTAATGAAGTGGGGGAAAGGAGGAGAAAAGATCTCAGGAGTATTAGGAAACAATTTATACAGGAATAAAGAGAACTGGGTTTAGCCTGCTGTAATCTGGAAACTGTCTTTTCATTCTCCATACTGCCTTAGTTTAAATAAAGAAAATACTATATGATATCATATAAGAATGAGTGAATATTTGTTTATTATTTTCTTTTACTGAAGTGAAAGTAGCAGCTATGATAGGTTCAATTGAAATCCCATCTGCTTTTATTTGCTCCTCAAAAATCTTTAATGCTTATTTTATATTTGAAGGTACTTTAAAATTATGAAATTAGAGAAGACTTAGGGATATCTAAGCAAGAAAGTGTTAGTTCTAGGAAGGTTAGGTGGCCTATTACTGGTGGTTCATACTGGTCCCCTTCCAAAAATGTTTTATCTCTTTTGCTTATGATGAAATTGAGGACAGTCAGAAGGCCACGTCCTTCTATATCTTCCTTTCTACACTACTCCTGAATTCTTGCCACTTCTTTTTAGGGGAGAAAGAGCTACATAAAGGGTATGGTTTGCCTTTAGATAGTACATTTTGCAGTGTCATGCTTCATTTAAAAACTATTTACTGTCATCTGAAATTTAGATTTTTGCCTCCAGAAACAAACATTTTCCTATGTAATTATGATCAAACCACACAGAGTTAAGGAAGGAATAGATAATTTAATTTATTCAGTTTATTATTAAGGCTACTTTAGGTCCTTGACTACTACATGGATGCTTTCTGTAGCAACAGCGTTAGCGTTGTTTCTACTCTTCACTATTTGTCTTCAAAAGACCCACATACTAGGCTTACCTGCCCTTTGTTATTTGATTTAAGTGGATAATTTTTGCATGTCATGAAATTTGTTCTGTGACAAGGAGAGTTCCAAAGTCTGTGTCTCTTCACAGGATTTGTCTAAATCAGAAAACCATATTTCACTTAGGTTCATGGTTGGACCAGCCTCTCCCTGTTCTCCTTCTTTGTCCTTGCACAATGCATTCTCAGTCTTTTCCTCTCACTTACATTTATATAAACAATCTTAGTGAAGGAATCTACAAATGTAAGCGCTGACAATTTAGTCTGGTTAAAATTCAATGATTAATAAAGTTCAAAATAGTATACTGCTCTAGGCTCTTGTTAGCCATGCACAAGTGTAGCACAGGTCTCCTTGCCTCTCTTGGACTCTGTTAACACTTAAATGACAATTAAATCAAAACAGATGCAAACCAGAGCCAGTTGCAGTTGTTCTGATTAACATGAACAGTTGTTATACAAACAATTAGTAGGAAAGGACTACGATATCAGTTCTGTTGGCAGGAGAAGACACAGCCATGGCCAATCCAATCCAATTAAACCATGTCTCCTGTATAGATGAACAGCAGAAATGAAAATCAGGATATGTGAATATATTGCCTTCTTCAAGACACTGAGAATCTGTTCCTGGGAGGTGTGGAGGGCACTATGAGGAAGAAGGGAGATGTGGTGAGACAAAAAAACACAGAATGAGTGGGTGCTGTGAAAGTAAGTTATCTTGGAGAATTAACATGGCTCTCCCATCATTTATGTAGTAATATCTGTAATGTCTGTCCTAGAAGAAATTTTGAAATTTCAGAATTGTTTTCCAGTCAGAATAAGAACAAAGAATTGAAATTTATGAGACTTTTAAGAAATTAATTTTTCAACACTCCCTCACTTCTGTTCCAAAAGATATGAATATAAATTTACAGAAGCACTTCAGTACTAGCCTTACAATTTTTTTGCATAATGTCTCAAGTCTTGAAATTAAGTTACATGACCTTGATGAAATTCAAAAATTTCCATAATTTTGCATGGAAGATTTCAACAAAATTCAATATATTCTACTGTTGACTTGAGTAATTTTCCATTGGATTTTTTTTTTATAAGGCCATAACGGTGCTATAATGCAATGTTTCCTTATTTTTCAATTGCCCAAATTCGTAAAGTTCACTGAGTTTTCGGTTTACCCAAATAAATAAAATAGCTGCAAGACGCAAAGAAACAAATTTCTAATGAACTGTAAGCCTGCTAGACAATTGGCTGGATCCTAAATCATATATGTTTCTTGTTATCAAAACACAATATCTCTTGATTATCTATAGTATCATTTATAGAGTGATGAAGTGATAGTACTTGTTTCTGAAAAACCTGTCTTGCTCTAATTAAGTATTACATTTGTAGGGCTCTCTCACACACTTTATTGACTCAAGCTTTTTAAGTCATAGCATTCTGACATGAAAAATAGTATACATATATATGAAAAACAATCAACACATTAAAAAGCTCAGAGGCAATGCAAGAATTCTCTCCCCTTTTGGCTTATAATTAAAAGCATCCAGAACAGAGCTTAATCCAAAAACACTGGACTGATATGTGCTTTGCATTTTTTTCAGATAAACCTCCTGAAATAGATTAGCAAGTACAAAATGCAGAAATACGTTTTACAAAATCAAAGTAAAAAAAAAATAACAACCAACAAAACCCAGGACAGACCAAGAGCATGCACATTAGGTATGTTCTTCATCTTAGGAAGGGTAACTTTAGGTTCATGTACTAGGTGAAAGTTCTCAAAGCTCAGACTGTTATTTTCTCACAGGGCACTGTTTACTGCCAGATTCAACATGCAGACTGCATTTCTGCTGGATTTGATAAAAATACAATTAAAATGTTGTACAAGGGGGTACGCCAAATTGGCCTGCATCCTAGAACCCACTCCAAGCAAAACCTTGAGGAATATATTGTACAAGAAATGGTTTGTCCCCGGAGATTACCTCCCACTTCCTTTAACCTGATATTTTGCTCATCCTATTATGAGATCCCTCAGAGGGGTGAAACACTAGATTGCCTCATTAAGACTCATCATTTACAAGATGTTGACAAACGCTGGCATTTATCCTGTTGTCATAACAAATGTGAGAAAATGACCACTTGGCAATAAGTGATTCTATGCAATTGCAGGTTGTAGAATACAAGAATGTAAGAGAGGGGGGAGTCTGTTGATAATGTACCAGTATCACTATGTAGCATCTCTGAACAGTTTCTGCAGGCATTATAACAAATCCAGGCTGAAATAAATAATAATGGGCAGCTTCTTTTTATAAAGTTTTCCGCATGTGCAACCCAAAAATTAATTAAGAAAAATTGAAGAATAGTTTTAAATGCAACACAATAATGAGACAGTTATTAATAATCTTACTGAATATCTCAGAATGGGTACCCAACATCCATATTGTCCTTGTTGGCAGCCTGAAAATTTGTTGAACTCAGTTTGCCTACAGCTTTCATCTGCCCTGAGGCTGATGACAGCATGGCCTTTCTTGACAAGGGTCATCTTGCCCCCTCTGTGTTAATGGCATGAGGTCATCACAAGAGAAGAACCCACAACAGAGATTGCTGAGGCAAGTTTGCATGTGGAAGAAGTGGTCTCGTGAGTCTGGGTAATCCACCTGTTTTGAGAAGCAGTTTTCTTTCTTTTGGGAACACCAGCAGTGTGGTCACAAGGTAGTCCTGTAGGCAAAAGTATACTGTGGAGACAGAGCCCTCATCCATAGAAGCAGACCAAGATAAGCACAAAGACATAAATGTCTGAAAATTAATATAGTCCTAATTCTTAAAGCTCCATTTTTGAGCTCCCTCTTCAGTTGGTGTACCTTGAACCCTGCAAGGACTTTAGTCTTTTCGGATGTCTCAGGTTCTGCTTCTGCATATGCATCTCAATTTTGACCATTTCAATAAAGTTTATATCTCTATCAATTGTAAGTTTTGCTTTCTTGCAGCTGAATCAAAACAGAAGTAACAGGCTTAATTAGAATGGCTTTATTAACAGACCCGAGCTGCCTTCCTTGTGAGATGAAACCAGGGACATTGCTAACTGTCAGAATCAAAAGAGACAATAACTTGGTTTCCAAGGGTAGTGAGTTGAAGGTGGTTGGTAGTTCAGTCCTACTTGACTAATACATTGCCTGAAACACTGCCCTTGTGGTGGTTGGGAGCTCTAAAAGGGCCAATAAAATTGCTTTGTCACCACAATTTACTGTCACTGATTTCATAGTACCTAAATTCTAACTGGGTAATTCAAAGAGGAGAGTGTAATTCATCGATTCCTGATTTTGCCATTAATCATTTTTGCTCACTTCATGTTTCTGATTATTTGACTTGATTTGTGTGTTATGTGTGTCTTATTTGAAGCACAGAGAGAGTTTAGGCATTGCCTGTTGGAAGATGATGCCCTTTGAATCAGATCTTCAGTTAAGTACTGATCCTCCCCTCCCCTCTCCAAGGTCTTAACATGGAGTACTTCAGCTTGCTTCCAAATAAACCCAGGATAGAGACAAAAAAGAAAAATTACAGCTCTGAAGGAAGCCTTACATTCTCTGTAGCACACTTTTCTTCTGAAGTAAATTCTTTTCAACAGTAAATATATATTCCTAGCAATGCCAAATTTCTGCTGGATATACGGGACTTTGGCCTTTGAGGTAAGGAGTCTGCTCTTTTACCTTCTCCTCAGCTACAGTTTCTCCTTGTTTCATAGACTGAACTATACTCCTGAATCATTTAGGTGTTTACTTTGAACATTTGTTGCTACTCAGATCTGGAGACACCTTATATATGATATGGTGTTTTCCCAATCACAGTGCATGGGTTTCTCATGGTATCTCCTTGCTTTGTACTCCTCTATTTTGTTTATAGCATTTTTAATTGAGTCCTGGACTCCCAATCTTCACTCACTAGACGCAGAGCACATACACAATTGTAAAGTAACAATTAAGTCACAGCCAGGTACTGGTGTTTTCCTCCCTGCTGACTTTACCTCTGCTGAATACAGTTCATTAACATTTCCATAGTTTTGGTTACCCCGTATTGGAATTTGCTTACTTGCTAGCTTACTGCCTGTTCTAAACACCACTGCTCCATTGTTTTTATCACATATACAGTGCTAACTCCATGTGCCTGCCTAACAGCAATGGGGTCTGAATGCCCCAACCCAGCATTCCCTAATGGACTCAGATATTTACTTGTGCTCCAAAAGACTTTTCCTTGCCTTGAGCAAAACTAAATGCACTCAAAAAGTAACATGCAGAAATACATGCAGTATTTACCAATTTCTTCACTGTAGAGCCCAAGTGGAAAATGATCAGCATCACTATTCCAATTAGTATAATTATCACAGTCTCACAATTACAAGACCAGTTGGAAAGCTTGTACTTGTAGAGTGTTGTGTCCAAATATGTAGCGATTGTGAACAGACTGTTGTCATGGGCGTGTTTTAGTCCACCTTGTTAAGGTTGCCTTCCCAATCAGTAGTGTTAGGAATTCAATGTACATTTATATCTCCAATGCACTAGTTTATTATTTCATAGACAGTGACTTTTTAATGGTGCAAGGTTGGACTGTTGAGAGCTACCAAAGGTGGGTTCCGCAACTGAAGTGTTATAATGCATAAGTAAACATCATGAACTATACAGCTAGATTTCTGCAAAGATCTCTGTCAGTAGCTCTGCATAGTCCTCTGCAGACTCATGAAGATGTACAAGTTCATAGGGTGAGATTATTCATATTTCTACATGAAGTAGCATCTCAAGACATAGGAACACCTAGGGAAGCTGATCACTATGAAACATACTAAAATGTTCCACTCTTCTAAAAGAAACAAAGTTTCACAGAGTAAAGACTGAGGAGGATTTGATTGTATTTTTTTTCCTTCGGGAAATTAAGAAACTTAAACTTTCCACTGATTTTGTAAAACCAAAAAATCATCAGTCTCTAAAAGAGTGAGCTTTCTCTGATCATGTTTTTATCTATAGCTGTGTGAAGCTCCAAACTAGTTTCTATTTATATCAGTAGAAGAGCTCCCATTGAGCATAGAGGGAGCAGATGCCTGTCCTTTGTGACCTACCAACTCACCTGAAGCAGATGTTCATAACCGTACAGTGCTACATGCCCAGTTTGTGCCTCATTGCTAATTCACCACAGTGAATCACCCTACATCAAGTAACAGTCACATACGCCTTGATTTCCTTTTTGAACTTATATGCTTATCTAGCAAACAGCTATAAATAAAGGATAGTGAACAAAAACAAATTTTATAGAACCCAGCATGGACAATGGGAATAAAGAAAATCAGTTTGCTGACTTAAAGAGAAGTTAATCAACCATCTTGAGGTGTATGAAAACTTTTGTGAATGTGGTGTAAAAACTGAGCAAGATCTTTTTCCTTGAGTTTACCAATTTGTTAAATAATGCACTTGTATTTCTTTTTCACCCTGATTTTTTAATATTCTTTCATTCAGAATGAAAACCAGTTCTAATGCCTATGGCACAAACTGGTTCTGGATTTCTTCCTGAAAAAGTGCCTTCATGATACAATATTCTTGTATACTGAATCTTGTGCAATTTTCCCTGTGAGCATATTCATAATAATAACAATACATGCTGCTACTGTAATAATAAATATGAATTAGAACAGTGGTTAAATCTGGTTGGGTATAATTATGGGTTGCCTCAGTGAACTAAATTTCAGTGGGGTTTGGTTCTATGGTTTAGGGTAGTCTCCACTAAATATAGGAAAATCCAGTTAATTAATTAGCCCTTAGTGTTAAATGAGTTTTTTAAGCCTGAGAGACAAGGGGAATGTGGGATTTGTGGGGACTTGACAGTGAACGTTTAATGATGTTAAACCTAAAGTGACTGTTAATATAGGCTACAGTACCTGAGAATCAGAAATACCATCAGAGAGAGAAATGCAAATAAAGCACAGAGGTTTAACAGGAAATGAAGAATATTAATTTGCTCTGAATGTTCAGATTGTCTTTGTATGATTTAAATTTTTTTATGGTTATACTGCCAGGATTCCTCATTCTCTGACAATACAGACGACACTTACTAAGTGTGGCAGGAAATATTATGCAAAAATGTGAGTTGACTTTTTCCAAGCACTTATGTTGTTATTTTCCTGGATAATTTGCTACAAAAATTTGCCTGAAAAATCTGCTTACAAAGAGTTGGCCTTGGACAGGGGAGGCTTTATACCATTGTCTTCACATAGGTACATTTTGGGGCAATCTGAGAGAGGATCAGTCCCAGGCTGTGTCAGAAGCCATCCTAAGGTGTCTCTGCCTGGTGACACCGTGTGCCTGGCTGCTCTTTTCTGCTGAGTGCATTTTTAGCCTCTTAGGGGCTCATCCTGTTCTCCTCATGTGGACATCTCTCTATGCAATCTTTTAATTCTGACACCTTTCCTTTCCTACCCTCACAGCCAGCAAATGGATACAATGATACTGGTGTACTTTGTCAGGGCTCTGAGGACACCACCAGCCCTTCCTGATCCTACTTACCTCCTCTGGGTTCCCCCCACCCTGCCCAGACCAAGGACCCAAAGTTACACCACAAGGCAGTCAGTGACACTGAAGCAGGGCCAGTCTCCATCTCCCCGCAGCTCAGCCCTGCCCATGGTCCCTGAGCCAGGTCCCACAGCCTGGCCCAGCCTTGGCCTGGCCCCTCCTCACAGCTCTGCCTGCACATCCTGGCAATATCTGAGCCAAGGTTCCCTGAGTCTGATCCTGACCCCAGCTATGCATTGATCTTTTGGCCTCACTATGGAACCTCCCTTGGCATCCAGTTTTCCAACCCACAGGGAGCAGCTGACCCTCACTTCCCCCAGAAATAGCTCATTCCCACCCCCAGTGAATATAACCATGTTCCCTTTATTTTATTTACATCTTCCTATTTGTACACACTGTGCCACCACAGTACTATCAGGAGTAATTGATGACCAAATATTGGCATACATACAGAATGAAATTCCACTTTTGCTTTCTGCATCTACAAAATAGCCGTGTCCATCTTGGTTAGTCACAGAATCATAGAATCATAGAGTGGCCTGGGTTAGAAAGGACCTTAAAGATCATCTGGTTCCAACCCTCCTGTGTCACTCTAGGTTTCCTTCATCTTCAGTGGCAATAGGTAACAATACTGTATTTATCTGGCCTGTATCATCAGTTTACATTGGTACACAAAGTGCAGTGCTGTGTAGCTGGTATGAGGGTGAGCAGGAAGCATGTAGAGGGGCTGAGCTCTTCTACACTGCTTCCCTGTTCCCTCATTCCATCAAGGCTGCACTACATATGGGGCTTGGAAAGCAGCACATATGTTCTCAAAGTAGGAAGCTGTGAGTAGCTCCCTGACAGCTACTTCTCCCTATACTGAGTTTCGTTCTTTGTGATTTTTTGTTTCCATTCTCCACTTGAACCTTATGCTAATTTTATGCATCATGGGTAGTAGGGTTTTTTGTTTTGTTTTATCAGTTTGGTGGAGGAACAGTGATCAGGGACCTCTTGAGTTGACAGTCTGTCAGACTGTAAATCAAGGCGGATCTCTCCCTTAGCAGCCATAAAGATTAAACAGACTAATGAATCAATGTTTTAGACCATCCACTCTGGGGAGCTTTCACTTAAGTCCCAGCACTGTTGGTCAGGTCAGAAAATGCTCTTTTCTGTCAAATGGTAGGTTTCCCTGTGTGGTAGTGTGCCTTCATCCTCCTTTGTGTGAGCTGTAAAAACCTGACAGAGGCAGATGTCAATCCATACTGTTGTGACACTTCCTCATTCAACTCTAAAACTTCGCAAGAGCATTTCACCATCCAGTAACTGGCAAGAGGATACATTTGTTAATTTTGCAGAAATCAGTTTTGAAGTTCGTATTTTTATTTTCCCTATTATTAAGCAACATTTTCTGTTGAATAATTAGCTATTTATTACCATCCTCTTCCCCCAAAACACCCAACTCTTTGGTTTTTATGTTTGCTTTCTTAAGGGCACTTTACCTCCGTCTTTGTTCAGTCTCTTAACATAAATAACACCACATCTGTAATTTTATTCTTAGATGTCATTTTTTTAAAAGCTGAAATCTTTATGGAAGTACTGAATTCTGTTAAATTTGGCAACAGTTCTGTGATACTGAAATGGCCATAAATTACAGCATATGCACTTTGAAGCAGATGTTCTGTTAAAGTTCACATATTCTGTCCATCTCTCTGACAACTGCAGCACTGATATTCAAAAGAACCCTCATGCCATTAAAAAAAATATAAATGAATGCAGAGAATAATATATTCTTGTTAATTTGTACTACACTGAAGACACATACCCTAAAAAAATAATACAATTTTAAAAAGTTGGTTTATGGAAATAATTTGTTAGAATGTTTTTAGCAGAAAAAATACTTTTCTGATATTTTTTGAGAACCAAAATGTTGTGAGCAAGTAATATTCAAAACAGTAAATGCAACCATTCAGCACCTCCTCACTGAAAATTTTTGTTCCTTGAGCCAGTAAATGAGGAACCTTGCCATCTTTGTTTTGATACTATTTAAAAACACAGACCTGCAACTCAAGAGATCCAGTGATTAAACAGAAAAATAAATGACTGTATTAAAAATGTCACTGCCCAGATGGTCCCATATAGAGGTTCTGATCTGAGTACTCACTAATTAATTAGAAGGTGACTGGAATCTGAATTTGTCTTCTAATTTTATATCTGACCCTTATCTACATGAGGGACATGAATACATTTCATTTTTGAACACAACCCATAACAACCATTTAAGCAGGTGCTTAACTATAAACTAATGTTTGGCTCCTATTAACACAAGTAGGAATGATTTCCCGAATGTGGACCATGGAAGAATTTCAAAGCTAGGTCCTAATTTTGCCAGAAAAAGGAAACTGATCGTGATTTATATGTTTGAAGCTATTTTTTCTATAAAGATATTTAGTTTTCAGGCATTTTATGTCCATGGAAGCTGACAAATACTTCAAGACACACTCAAATCCTTTCATTAAAGCATAAGAGTTAAAGCATAAGAGTTTTGTGCAAGGTAAACCAGTTTACTGTGGTTCTTCTACCATGTTACAAAATTACTGCGTTTTTTGGTTGAGAGAAAATTGTAGTCTGCAGAACTTATTATTTTGTTCCACTTGCATGTAGGTGTAAAACCAAAGAAAGACAAAATGTTGCTAAACTAAACCTGCAATAGTGAGACTCGAGTGAAGTTTATTCCATAAGAAAATCTAAGTATTTTGCTTAAACATCAGCTGATACATGGAATGAACATCAACCAAGGGAAAGGCAAAAAAGATTAGAACTGGTGCATGTCTTTCATGAAAAGCAGCATCACATTGCCTGTAGTGGGTAAACAATCTAGGCTCAGGGAATTTTTTTATTTATTACCGCTTCATGCAAACTTCCGATCAGTGATTTCATTTTTGAGAAAAGAACACATCAAAAATGAGCAAACTCTTAAGTCAACACCTACAAAAAAGTAAAGGAATTTCTCCTTTCCCTGGGCTCATGTTAAGCCAGATTTTTCCTCCTTTCTTTTCTGATCTGTCTCCTGTATTTTTGATGTGAATTACACTCATACCATCCCAGTTCCTTAGATGAGGAAACATGTGGCCCGGAAGACTTTGGATTGTGTGCTGAATGGTTTCTGTCTGCTTCTTTTCACTTCTTAATGGTTTTCCTCTGTCCCAGTGTGGGTCAGTCATGGCTGCAACCCCTCAATGGTATCCTCACTCTGAAGGGTGTTCTTACTCTGAGTCACCCAGTACCAAAATCCTTCAAGGGTGTCCCTGCTCACAGCTGCAGACCCTCAGGAATGTCTTTTCCCTGCTGTGGGTTGCCCATGATTTCAGTCCCCAGAAGTTACCCCCTTCATCATGGAGTGCTTTCTTCCAAGAGTGTATCTCCAGCCAAGTCCTCATCAGCCTCTACCTCTGCACGTGTCCAGTCACATGTCCTCAAGGACATCTCCCCGTGTCTTTCATGCCCATCACGGCTGCAGTGTTTTAATAAACATGTCAGAGCTGGGGTGTGGGGTGCTCCCTTGAAGGGCTGCAGTTTTGACACACTCACATCATTTTCAGAGCTGATTGAACCTGTCTGTGACTATCATAGTTTGGTTTGTGGCTTCTTCCCACACAGGGCACCCTGCAGCTCCCTGCTACCCATACTCTGACAGTTATGCCCAAGGCAATGGACCTTTCATCAGAGTCCTTCTTCTCTGGGAGAAGGCTTTCTCTCAGAGATGGGAGAAGACTGGAAGAGCTCGGGACCGCATTATGTCATGGGACCTACAGGGAAGGGCTTAAACTAAGCAGAAAGGAAGCAATTCTGATGTCATAAATTATCTTAAATTCGTGAGCACCTTTCAGTCAGGGGAGCCTGTCTGCAAGAGGGGTTTACACATATTATTAAAACCCTTTTATATTTAAGATCAGTTTTAACAGTGGCATGCAGCAGATACAAAGCAGAGGTTTAAAAGAAAAATACACAAAACAAGAACAGCTCAAAGATAACAAGTGTCATCCTGAAACAAAATATCAAAATACTTAATAATACTTTAAAATACTCCAGAGATTCTTTTTTCTTTTTTTTTACTAATACTCACTTTTGTTACACAGTTCCTTTACATTCATCTACCTGAGCAGTAGCCATCAGTGGGGCTATCCCCAAGCTTACAGAGATAGCATACAGCAGCTTGGCCTGAGAATGTAAAGGGGAGCACAGAAGAAACTCAAAAGCTTCAAGACAATGACAATAGTTTTTGTATTTCCAATGTCTAACAACATAGCATTCCAATCTTTGTACTGTCTTCCTAATGAATGAACTTTCCTCTTCTTTGTTTTATTCCATATTTTTCTAAACTTCCATATTGTTCTAAACTTGCAAACTTTGTCACTTATGTCCACATGTATGCACTACTATAAATTTTTATGTTTCAGGACATAAAAACACATGAAAGCTGCCACTGTGTATGCTAATTAAGTTAGTACTGAGAGACTGAAAAAGGAAGTATATAATGAAAGAGAAGAAAGGCAGCCCTAGCACAGCAAACTGTACAGAATCAGCTTGTCATGATGATTACTGACTTCCTGTCCTTTTCTGGCTTCTCTTTCTCACAGCCTTGGTGGCCATTCTGTCCCTTTAATCAGTCCTGATAACAAGTTGAACATTTTAAATGCCTTGTAGTACACCTGAAAGTCCAGCTGTGGTGTTTCTGTGGTCTTGCAGGAGGCTAGCTTTGAAAGGTGCTTGCAAAAGAGCAAGACAAAAATGTCTTTTGGGTTCCCTGTCATGATCCTTAACTCTTGTCATATTCATGGTAAGAGCACAAGGAACTAGACTGGAACGTTATTTCCTTTATTAAACCAACAAGAACTTCAGCAACCAGCTTTGGGAGAGCCAATATTGTAGCTCCACTGCTTACATGTGGCTGGCTTTTCTTATTGTGGTAGATGGGATGATCCCATTTACTTATCTGGCAACCCACCTCAGCTGGTTGTGAGTGCAACTGCTTTAGCTCTTTAAGCCATGAAAGGGCTGCTTACTTGTTTCAATGTAGTTGGGGAAGAATGAGTAAACAGCAGCTAGGGAAAAAAAAAAGCAAAAAAAAAGAAGTAAAATAGAAAATGGAACACTTGTAATAGACTTTCAGACATTAATGAAAAAGTACATGTGCTTAATACTCTTTTTGTCACCAGTGGGCATGGGCAGGTTTCATGGAGTGATGGGAGTGCATTTAGCAGCCCTAATGGTGGGTATGACTGCTTCTATATACACCATTGCCACAGCTCTGCCTAGCTGGGCCGTTGGTCCTTGCTCCAGTTCTAGACTGTGGAAAAGACTTCTCTTTCTAATTCTTTATTAACAGGCAAAGCAGCTGGGAGAATATTCCTCTCGAGTTTAATGCACATTAAAACAACAAAGCAGTTCCACTGGTGTCAAATGACCATAGAGCCAAATACTGCAAATTTGGTGGTCATCAGAAAGTAGATAATGAGATTCTTATAAAATTCTTATTCTTAATAAATCTTATGGGAATGCTGTAATTTTACTGGAGCCATGATTTCACCCTATACTCTAAAATGAAATCCCAATCAAATTATTCTAGGAAAGTTAACTGGTGATTACTGCATTCATTGATGTCTCTATTAATCTTCTTTTAATAAGATAGGAATCAAATAATTAAATATTACACATTTGTGTTTTAGTGAAATACAAAGGAAAGGTAAAGGCAAGAGCTGAAAAGTAAAGATATTTTCAAGTTTAAAGAACCATGTGATCTGTATATCACTGCATGAATAAAAAAGATAAGGGGACATATCAAAGATCTGTAATTGGATTAGAAAATGATATAATCGTATGGTGTCTTTATTCTTTAGATTAAGCCATTGTCTATCTAAAAGAAAATAAAAAAAAGAACTGGAATGAAAAAGGGAATAAAAATTACAAAAAAAATCTATCTTTTCTTTTTCTTAAAAGAAGACAAAACAAACCAAGAAATATTGAGAGTGGAGGACAGGCCAACCTGATACTGGCAAAAGCCACTTACATCTCTCTCTCCAGCTATGTTTTGTGTTCACTGTTTATAAAATTTTAATTAAGTAGTGACAACCTTTGATTACTTAACTGCAGCCTCACTTGCAGCAGCAAAACTCCATCAGATGGGATTACTACCCATTACATTCTCTGACTTTTTTCCAAACCCTGGAGAATAAGAATTACCAAAGATGAATTGTCATTGCATATGTAATAATCATGGGCATCTGTGAGAGCATCCTATAAGTAAATCACCTAAAGAGCTGGAGTCTCCAGGTGTATTATCTTTTTGCTACTTCATATACCTGAAACACAGCACTAGGTAACATAAGGAGCATGTGATAGGGGAGAGTCCAGGTCTAGAGCTGAATCTCAGATTATGACCTTGCCTTCAGCAGACCACCCTAGAGGATGCTTACATCTGTATTCTCCCCATCAACAGCACAGGTCTGCAGTGCCTCTCTCCTGACAAACCTGCTTGGGAGTGATCAGAAGGAGCTGAAGAGAGTTCATGTGAGATCAGAGAATGGAAGAGAGATTGTGGTGTTCATGATGGCTGTGATGTCAGACTGCAGAGGTCTGGGGACTACGTGTGCTGAAGCTGGGTGTAAACTGAAGTTGCATGTGCAAGGGGAGCTTCTTACAAAGTTGGATGAAAGTAGTTGGGAGCTGAGGTACTGAAGAGGTTTTGTAATCTTGGTTTGGAGAACTGTATGGATTATGGCTAGAGGATATGGCACCTTGCCATGTAATTTTGGAAGATGGCTCCTAAAAGCAAAACTTTTGCTCTTTGTCTAAGATCTGTAAGTGCATAATACAGGTAAGAGAGATAAATGTAAGCAGCAGTGTTTCTGCCAAAGCACATTCTTTGGAGAGCATATCCTCCTGCAGTGAAATCAGACCCTCCTGGAAAGGCTGGAAATCATTCTGCACTGCTAACCAAATACATAAATAAGTTGAAAACCATAAGAACAAAACATCACTGTTTCCATGTGTCTCTTGGCTACATACTGTTAGTGGTTGTGCTGCTGAAACTTCTGAAGTCTCTTAACTGTGAGATATGAATGTGACCACATTTCTTGTTGATCTTAACACAATCCGTGAAACCACTCAAAAAGAGACTCTTGAAAGAATGCCTAAGAAACTTGTTACTAGTTTCACTCAGTAAGTTCCTCACTGCCCCTGTGGGAAAAGACAGGAACTCGGCAGTAAGGCAAATAAAGTAAAAGAACTAGAAGTGTCCTCCACATGCAAACAAAGACAGGAAAACACACTGGCAAGTTTCTATCCTATTAGAGGCATAACGGTAATCCTTTCAGTAAAGTGATGTTAGCTACCTGTATTGGGTTTGTGTGGCCAGATTTGGGTAGTGGGAGGGCTACAGAGGTGGCTTCTGTAGAAGGTGCCAGAAGCTTCTCCCATCTCCAGTAGAGCCAATGCCAGCCAGCTCCAGGACAGACCCACCACTGGTCAAGACTGAGCCAATCAGGAATGGCAGTAATGCCTCTGTAATTACATATTTAAGAAGAGGGAAAAAAAGTTATTAGGCAGATGAAGTTGCAGCCAGAGAAAAGCAGAGTGAGAACCTGCGACAGCTTTGCAGACACCAAGGTCAGTGCAAAGGAAGGCAGAGGAGGTTTTCCAGGTGCCGGAGCTGAGGTTCCCCTGCAGCCTGTGGTGCAGACCATGGTGCAGCAGCTGTGCCCCTGCAGCCCATGGAGGTCCATGAGGGAGCAGAGATCCACCTGCAGCCCATTGAGGAGACCCATGATGGAGCAGGTGGATGCCTGAAGGAGGCTGTGACCCACTGGGAGGCTGAGATGGAACAGGGTCCTGCTGGGGACTGCTGACCAATGGGGAGAGGAGCCCACAGTGGAGCAGGTATTTCTGGTAGGATTTGTGGCCCTGTGGGGGACCCGTGCTGGAGCAGCCTGTGCCTGAAGGATTCCACCCCACGGAAAAGTGGCCCATGTTGCAGCAGTTTGTAAAGAACTGTTTCCTATGGAATGTACTCACATTGGAGAAGTTCACGAAGGACTGTTTCACATGGGAGGGACCCCATGGGGAGCAGGGGAAGGACTCCACTCCCTGAGCAGTGGCAGGAACAATCTGTGATGAACTGACCATAACCCCCAGTCCCTATCTCCCTGCACTGCAGGGGGGGAGGTAGAACTTGGGAAGGAGGGAGGGGTGGAGGGAAGATGTTTTTAAGATTTATTTTACTGCTTATTATCTTGCTCTGATTCTGTTAGTAATAAATTTAATTAATATCCCCACTTTGAGCCTGTTTTGCCTGTGACAGTAATCAATGAGTTATCTCTCCTGGTCCTTATCTCATCTCATGAACCCTTTGTTATATTTTCTCTCCTCTTTCCAGTTGCAGAGGGGAGTGATAGAACAGCTTTGGTGTGTACCGGCACTCCAGGCACTATCATTGCACTACCAAAGAGGGACAGGAGCTCTCCAGAAACTCAGAGACTGTCATGGAGTATGCTCATAATAAGAGAAATAAGCCGACTTGTGCATTTACTTGGATATGACATCACTGACAGCCAATTAGAAAGTTCTACTTGTGTCATTTCATAATGAAGAAAAGACTATTCAGCACTCACTGCATCAAAGAACATATGTCACAGAGATTTGCACAGAAATGGGTTGATTAATTTTTAATGAATTATACCAGGAGAAGTTTCCTTGTATAAATTGCTGTGAGAATACCAGTGATAACCCATGCTTGGATAAAGAGTTGCTGTATGTGTCGATTCTACAACTACAGAGACAATGAGAAAAATTGAACTAAAAGTGGTGCTACTCACCCTAATCTATCCAGTTCATAACAGCAGTAAAGGCAGTGCAGAGTGCACAGTAGTGCATGTTTTAAAGACCTTTTTATTCACTGGAAGTGTGTCCCATAACTAGCAGAATGCTTTCCCACTGTCTTGGTTTTCAATTTGAGAGTGGATGTCAGTCTTGAAAACAGGCCTTTGCTGAATATTTCCTGGTCTCAGCACAGCTTTTACGTTCTGTAATCCCCCCCACAAGCTTTCAGACTTTGTGACTGAATAGTCTTTTCTGTCACTGACTGATCATGGGATCAATCCACAGCTAAACAGAGCATCTTTCTGAACCAAAAATGTGCTGTAAAAATGACATTGTTTGTATTTCAAGATGTGTAAAGAAAAAAGGCATTTAAATAATGACACTAAGGAAAATATCAGCTTTACCTGACCAGTGCAAAAGGCAAGTAATTGACCCACTGTGGAATAAGACATGGAGCTCATGTGCTAATGTCCATGTGTTTATGCACAAATAGTCCTTAGACTTACAGCAGGCCTTTCACATTAGCCATGGATATATTTGTCTGTGCAGGAAGTCTGGCTGCCGGTAGCATTGCCAAGAGCAGTACAAATGAAGAACATTTTTCTAAAGTTATCACAAATACGCCTCTCTGTAAAGTGGGCAAATCCAGAGTTTGATGGGTACATTTCTAGCATACACAATTCCTTTCAAGAGTTTGAGACCACGCAGATTTCAACACAAAACAAAGATATTATGAATTATGAATTAACTTTTGCTTCATCTGATTTGAAAGAAGACACACAGTACTGAATTCATAGTTTAAACTTAAAATAGTAAAGATGAACATTTTTATTTATTCCATACAAACTTTGGTTGGGTAATACTAAATCTATATATGACCTTGGTTTCTACAAAATCAAAGAAATCAGGCGGCCTCCTTAGTTCTTGATATACAAAGCCTATCTCATGTTCTAGTCTGGTAACAGTGGTTTAAAATTGGGATCTAGACTGTTGTAATGCAAAAAAAATTGTGAACAACAATTCTTCACAGAATCATAGAGTATGCTGAGTTGGAAGGAAAGGACCCACAAGGATCACTGAGTCCAGCTCTTAGCCCTGCACAGGATCATCCCCAAGAGTCCCACCATATGCCTGAGAGTATCACTGAAATGCTTCTTGAACTCTGTCAGGCTTGATACTGTGACCACTTCCCTGGGGAGCCTGTTCCAGTGCCCAACCACTCTTTGGGTGAAGAACCTTTTTCTAATATTTAGCCTAAACCTTCCTTGAGACAAATTCTTGTCTGCTTTTTATATTGAAATTACCTAGGTAAAAACAGGGTGCTTATAAGTTCCATATCTGGCATCCTATATTAAATATATTTCTGAAATAGAGTGAACTGATTTTAAAACAGTTTTGTGCATTTAATATCTAGAGCAAGTGCCTGAAAAACATTTTATCTTTTAATTCCTTGTCTATATGTTCAGGATTCATTACATTACTTTGAGGCAACCAGGTGAATTTCCTCTGAATTTTGTTTGTGCTGATCGAGAACACCAAGGAATAGTGAATTTCTATTTTAATTGATCTGACTCGAATGACCTGCCATTCTTTTTTGTATATGAACATATCTCTGTATGGAGATTTTGGTTAAATTTTGTGCTCAGAATAATTTAGGATTAAAGGAAGAATTGTGGGTTCAAATACAGGAAGAGTTTTCTCCTAATGTATTTTATTCCTATATCTAGCACTGCCATAAATTAGAGAGTCACCTTAGAGTGACAACTGTAGAAAACAGAAGAAAAAAATCTCATTAAAATAAATGCATAGTAGGCTATAGAGTAAATTAAAAGCCAACAGGATCTCAATGCATTACAATTGGCATTCCCGATTTAGCAGTTTCTGCTACTACAAGTGAAAAATATCTGCAGTGAGAATTTTGCCTTTTTTATTTTACTACTATTCCTTACATACAGTTTGCTATAGTTTTAAAATAGACAAGCAAAGAAAGAAAGATTTATTTGACCTACCTGTAAGCCTTGAAATATGTATTTAGCACAGCTGTTCTTTTGTGTTTAAACTCATCACAAAAATGCGGCTTTAATGTAACCCACCATTGATCTGCAGTAAGTGGAAACAAAATCTCTCCTTAATTAGTATCATCCAATCACTTTTTTACATTTCTACAGAACACACACTGTGAACTGTTTAATGGACTATTATTTAGAAGAGTGGCAAAGAGCTTGCAAAAAAAAAAAAGGCATATAGTGAAAATAAAAACTAGCAGTGTCAATGAAAAATGTGTTGCAAAATAATGGAAAAAAAGATGTTTCATTAAGATGGGCTTCACTGGCATTTTACTGTATAGATGAACACTGCTCCAATTACTGCCAACAATGGGGAAAGAGATAGAGAGATATAGATTCATTACTTTCAACACCCTTAACTGTCTACCACTGAATTCGCTTATCTGTTCCTTTTTCTACAGGACCTGCATGGAGGGGGGAAGGAATAAACAAAGAACTGAGTAGAGTGAATGTGTCACAAATTACCACAAACACACTGTGACTCAATGCACTTTTCATTTCTCTCCTCATTAACTGTGTCTTGCTCAAAATGAGAGACTGGGTCTAAACATAATCAAGTCCCACAGATAACAATTGACTTGACTGCTGGGGCAGTCATCACCTTCTAGCTACTGGGAAATAAATTTAGAAATAAAATGAGTTAAAATAAAATTCACTCTGCTCTCTTTTCTGTGCTCAGATAATTTGAAGGCCATCAAGGCCTGCAGAAACAATCCATCTCTCTGTGAAAAGGAAAGCAGCCTGTGCCACTACCAATAAGGCATGTCTTTAGTGTTATCAAGAGTAAGTATAATTACACAGTGGAAAGGCCATCAAAGTGTCTTGGGCGCTGGTATTTTTTTCCTGAGGTCTTCATCAATAGTGCTGTCGGAATAAAAAGAATAAGTGGGGGGAAAAAGGAAAAAAATAATATCCTCCAGATTGGTGTGACTGACCTGCAATCTAGTAGAGCACATTATAATTTGAGAGCAGTAGGACGATTCAATAAAAATTTTGCTGTCTTCCACTTTAAATCAAGAAGGATTAATTTCAAGAATCTTTGTGGGTGCTCTTGTGGTCTTGGTTTTGTCAGTGCTGAAATTTCTCTTCTAAGAGGCTAAAGGACTTCCTGTTGAAGGGTATTTATACGTGCCAAGGCTCTTTCCTTACCTCTAATAGTAATGCATACTGATAGGCAGATTTCTTGCTGGTAAAGAGGAGGTAGGGCTGTTTGTTTCTGTTGAACGATGTCCCCGTCTTGCACTTTTTATTTGGATAAAACATCAGTGAAGTTAATTGGTTTGTTATATTTCTATCAGGAGGAGCCACACCCTGATGTACACATTTTAATGAAATTACATTCAGTAAAATACATGCACAATATGTTTGACACAGGACAGGAATTCAGAGGTTTATGCCTGAGTCCTGGCCTGTTGTTCCTTACTCTGATCAGTAAATGTTGTTCTGCAAGTAATACCCCTGATCTCTAGGGAGGACTATGCATGAGCAAGTCACAGGAAGATACGGATACATGTGTGGAGCTAATGCAAGTGGCTTTCTAGCTGATTCACTGATAGTGAAAATACTTTTAAAAACAGAGAATCACCCCAAACCCTGCTATTAATTTGCTCCTGGCAGTCTTCTGTTTAATAAAAACAACATGTTATTGACTGTGGTATAAGTCCTGAGAATAATCACCAAGTCTGATAATTAGAACCAATCATCTAAACATCATGTCCCCAGAAATCATGTTGTTCTTGGAATTTTGCTTTTCTGCGGCTACTAGATCTGGAAATCACAATGTTCAAAATGGTGATGGCTGTTTGCTCTAGGGCAAATTAGATAATTAAAAACCTTTAACTAGGCAGAGGGCATTTAAGTCTGCCTCGGTGGTTTGTTTCTGCTGTTCACAACACAAATACATTTTCCAAACCTCAATTTTTATTAGATTTATTTCAAGAAACAAGAATAATTGGGTTGTGCTGCTTTGACAAAAGTCTGGTTCTTAAATAATAATTATAGATCTCCTGGAGTCCAAAAGAACTGAAGTAGAGCAGATGCAGCAATGTGGCCAAAAATAACAAAATGAGACCAGTGAGGGTAAAGAAATATGACTAAGAGAATGAAAGTATGAAATCTCCCTGATATATTTCCTTAGAGCTTCAAGTTTTTATTGGCTAACTGGCAAAGTCATTTCTTTTTCTAAGTTTTAGTTGGACAACAGTGTTGCCTGGAATTTGGGGTGAAAGGGTGTGAGGTCTTTTTCCAAAAAGCTCTGTGACTGAAGTCCCATTTATGACAGTGAACCCTGAAGATCAAAGGGTCTGGCCTGCTTAGATCTAGATGAATTCAGAGTCAACAGGACAGACTGTACCTCAAGTTCTACTCCTGAGGAAATTGGGATGCACAATACTGGGAAACCTCTGCCTTCATTTAGCTGTTCCATTGTACTGGCTGAAAGGACACAGTAACTGTAACACACTTATGGTGTGTCAGCCATATTTCCTCTAGAATATGTCTTTGTTGCTCTCACAGAAGTAGTTGAGATACAGTGTCAGGGTAGTGCGTAGACACTAAGTTAGTGATAAAAGAGGTTACTTCAGACAGTGGATGAATGGGAGTTGCATCTACACAGATCCCAGGAAGGCTAAATTAGTCTGTGTAGTTGCTCTTGTGACTGAGGTGTATATCCCAGTACAGTCTAAACTTGACTGGTTTCCAGCACATAAAACAAGCAAGGAGGATTAAAGACTTATTTTTTGTTGCATTGACCCTTCCGGAAAGTAGATTTGTATTTTCTGACCAATTTTTTTTCTAGTGTGTTGGAAGACCATTTATGCCACAGAATTTTTGTTTTAGCAAGTAACTGAGTCATAAATTCAGTTAATATTGGATCAAACTTGTTCATTCACAACAGAAAGAAACTCAGTAAAAATAAGTTGAATCTTTTTTATGTGTAATCGTAACCTCTTCTCTTAGCAATAAATTTCATCCCCCAAGTGATGAATTCTCTATGTTCTTGAATCAGAAGTTTCTGATTCTCTGCTGGATTAGTGGGCACTAAGAGAATCCTCCCATTTAGTGCTCTATTTTAAGTCTAGTGAGCAGCAAAAAGCAGTGAAAAGCAGTTGCAAATAACACTTGGCTTCCTGCCACTATCGCAGATAAGCACTGTGCAGAGGCACCTCTTCTTTACCTGAGATGAAGATGAGGCATAGCAGATATCCATATGGCTGGAGCTTGTCCCTTCCAACTATTCCTCTGGAACATGTCTGAAAAATGCCCTTTCCCCTTTTATTGCTGGCTGGTGTGGCTGTAACCGGTCTTAAAACATGGTAGAGCCATGTTCAGAAGGTGGGTTCCACTAGCTTTTCCACTTCCTAGTCACTATGTCATTATCATGAGTGATAAAGTAGACTAAATAGAGAAAAGCAGTTTTAAACTGAGTAATTAATATTCTCCATTTGTTTGAAATACCCCTGTGAAGGTATTTAAAATACACGTAGATGTAACGCTTAGGAATATGGTCATATTTGGTAGTGGTGGGCTTGGCAGTGTTTGGTCAATGGTTTCTCTCAATGACCTTGAAGGTCCTTTCCAACCTAAATGATTCTAGGATTCTGTGTAACCAATACTTTCTCCGGTATTCATGTTTTCAAAGTTGTACTGACATTTGGAATATACTGATACTTCAGTTATGTCTGAGATTGTTCGTTTACCCAAAGGCCTGTTCTGGGCAGGCAAACAGCAGGAGGGACATTTATGATCTACATACATCATTATGTTACCAAGAAGCCAGAAATCACTGAATATGGCTTCCCAACAAAGTTGGATAAAGACGTGGGTATGTCTTCAAGCTTGGGATTCATAAATATTAAATGGTCTCTATAATTTGCAGTTTTTCCATGGGAGTATTATTTGGCATAGCTTTATGCTGTGCCAAATTTGTGGGGGTTTAGGTTATTGCTTTTTAGAAAAATCTGGCTTTGGCACACACATCCAACTACACAAGTTGAAAAGAGAAATATTTACATTGTGAAATTAAACTTGTTCACATCTTCAATGATGATTTATTAAAGAAAAATATATGGCAAGCCACTGAATGGGTGGCATGTACCCTGGCTTTAGCACTCCCTGTATGAAACAACCACAAAACTCATTTGAAAACAAATAGTACTATAAAGAATTAAAGAAAGAAAATGAAGCATTTGCATATATAAAATACCTCATACAACACATCTTCATTCTGAAAGACTACAGAGAGCTAAATGTTTCTCCAAATAGCTTTTCAAGGACATTATTTTTTATGGCCAGGATGTTTCTGTTTCTGTAGGCACCTCGAATATGCTATTGGATTACTTCCTTGAGTGGCTGTTAGGTTAACTACAATACTTTCAGTGTTGCGGTGCTCAGTGGACAACAAAAGCTCTGCACACAAAAGTTATAGGTGTTTTGTGTTCAGGGTGGAGAAAGCAAAGCAGTATAAAGGAATGGACAATAAATTTGCTGATTTTATTTGTATGTTTTGTTATGGTGTCCACTTGCATACAGAATTTATTATTAAAGATCACATTACTTATGTTAGATAGTTTATGGTCATTTTATGGTCAGATTCCTACATAGATGTAGGCATCTGAAGTGTATATATATTTGTATGCTTCTGTTAGTTAAAATAAACTTTTTGTGTGGCCAGTGGAGACTGTGTAGTTTTAAGGTGCAATTCATCTGACCTTCTTTGAGGATTTCGTGGAGCACAACCTAAAATGGACATTTATTTTTTCTAAGAAGAGCCTAGTGTGAATAGCTCACATGTAGATACGTAAATAAAGAAGGATCCTAGTCCCTCTGTCTGCTACAATACACAAAGCAGGCAAGCTGTGAATGTAGATACAAAGGGAAAAAGGCATAAAACAAAACACTGGACATTAGTAATAAAAACAGAATTGCAGAAAAACTTGAATGTTAGGAAAGCTTCTGATTGCTGAAAACGTATAGCATGTGTAAGTCTCCAGGCATGGGGTGTTCTCTAAAGCAAATGTCCCTCAGCATCTCTGAACTGTGAAATAATTACCACCCTGGCTACAGCACTCCCAGTTTTCTATACAAAATCTGAAGGAGGAGGACAATTTTGAGGGGCCAACTCTGGTTGTTGCTAGAAGAGACACTAGGGCAGAAAACACTGACAAAATAGATTAGCATCCAGGCTGCCAGCAACTAATAGTATACAGTGTTACTAGTAGGGTGGAAAGGAAGAAAAGTATAAAAACCTAATAATTTATCTGGAATAAAACTATCTTAACAGTGTGTGGCAGCTACTTTATTAGTTTAAAAAGCTAAACTGTGAACAACTTGCTTTCATAAATAACATTGATAGAAAATGATAGGAAGGGGAGTTGTGAAAGGAAGAAAGTTGAGTGCAGAGTACAGTGCAATAGTCTTTCAAGGTCAATGTAATTCTTCTTTCTAAACATGTTTGTTGCACAAAGCAGAATAGGAATATCAAAGGTTTGTATTCCATCTGTTTGCTTAAAACCAGGTCTGTGCTTCTGTATGAACAGGCAAAGCTCTGATGAGCTAGAAGTACTTTGGTTCACGATGCACCCTATAACAATGCCATAGTATGCTGATTTCCTTATGATAATTGTTAAGGGGTTTATAAGTTTTAATAGTCATCACACGGTCACAAGCTGATTTTATGAAACTTTCTTCATTAGCCTCAGCAAAGCACTGCAGCACAAGTAAGGATTTCTAATTGAGTGTAGTAATAGGCTGAAAAGGTAGTTATCACACAAAGCAAATAGAAAAGCAATGTAAAGAATTTTATTTTGTTTAGAATTGAAATCTGGCAGTAGTTTTATCCCGAGTTTTAAAGAAACATATAGTAAGCGTTTAAATCATTACTGAGATTAAAAATTAGCTGTGGCATTATTTATGAAATATAAGTGACCTTTGTAAACCTTCTTCTAGGCTCAGGTAGTCTAGAATTGATTGAGTTTACTCCAAGCATTTATGGACAGAGCTGAATAAGGGCAGTAGGTGCCTTTGAATAGGACTTATCAGTGCCTAATTTGAAAACTGATTCTGACAACACTGTCTCATCTGGTAACTAACTCTTGAGTTTCACAAATAAGGTTCACTTTCAGCCTCAGAAATCTAGATTAATTTATCTAAATGCTAGTGTCTAGGAGTGTGCTACTGTCTAAGACTCTTTTACAGTATAAGCTGAGGCTTCAGCTCAGGTCCAACCATGGACGTCTAATGATGTTTAGGTATCCTAGAGTACCCAAGGTGTCTGCACAGGCTTGGCAGGTGTTACATAGGAGCTGAGGTCTATTGGACCAATCGGAATTGGTCAGAGAGGCTATCAGGGCATCTCAAATGCATATGTCTATGCAAATAAACTGAGATGCTAGTCAGCAAGGCTTGGTTCACTCAGTGTAAAGGAAACATCTCATTTGGCAAACCAAAGATCTCTCTAGGCTCACCTGACCATGTTGACTAGGTTTTCAATGAATATAATGGGAATTCAGTGTTCTATCTCACATGAAGACGGATACTTTTAGACACCTAAATGTAGGCATGTGGATGAGGAAAAGAACCAGACCTTTAACATCTATACAATCAGACTTCTTAACCTTCATGTTTCCCAAGTAATATTTTTAAGGTTCTTATAAGCAGCTTAGTAAAAATTTATCAGGGCAGAAAAGCCTGAAACCTGTGTCCCAAAACCTTATCAAGCTGAGTTATTTTTTCAGCATCGTCTGATGAACTAATTCTCAAGGGCCCACTCAGAATGTCTGTGGAATAGGACCTGGTATGCAGTGACAACTGGCTTTATTCAAAGAAAAGTTTCTTTCCCTCTGCATGGTATACAAGAATGGTCACAACATTAATCCAAGATATGCAAGGACTGGGATCAATTTTTTGTTTGGTCCTGGGGACCTAATGCCTTTGGTGGGGGCAATGAGCTTTCATGTGCATCTGGGACTCTACTTACAGCAGAGAAAAAACTCATGTAAAAAACAGTTTTACTTTATCTCATCACAAATATCAGATTTGAGGCTTAACCTCTGATTTATAATAGGGAATGCTCTGGGATTTTGGTACCCAAAGCCTTCAAGCTAGCATCCCTGCAAGAGTGTGCACTCATGTCATCTTCACTCAGAAAGAAGGGTTTACCAGGGCTTGCACAGGAATGTGTCCAGCTTTGATACAGAGCTTGGACCTGGTAAAGGTTTTGACCTGGCCTGAGGGAATTACAAATTCCTGGGTCCTATAGCATGAATGCATCGAATGCAGGTCCAAAACTCTCAAAATTACAAGTGTTTTCACTAACTTGTGAAGTCAGCAGATATTAATGACCCACTATTTTGTCAAGAACATCTTCAGGCTTTCTTTCTTTAGATTATATGATTCAGTTACCTGCCAAAAGCAATCAGAATAATGTGGCTCCAGTGACTAATGCTAAATGTGATATTAACAGCAACACTTATAACTATTACAGGAGCTTTATATTCAGAGTATGAATTAACAAGAATAACTGGTGAACCCTTTGCAACATTTTTTGCCTTACTTCCTTTTTAATAACATAACTCAGAAAATGAAAAACAATGTCAGATTTCCCTAAAGAGTAGACATATACACATTGATAATCTACAAAGGCCTAATTAATTTGGTATCTCTAGGGTATGTCATTTTTTACAGCTCTAAAATTATGATGAGTTACCTTGTTAAAGTCTTTTGAATCTGACTACAGGTGTTCTAGGAGTGCTCCAGTAAGTGAGTTTTTCAAATCCCATTCCCATTTCTGGTGGAATTTCTATCATTTGTGGGGCTATGTTTTGCCAACAAAAAATGAGAAAAGAGAAGACTCTGTTCACATTCATCTGTGGGAATTCAGCAATTAAATCAATTTGATTAACCAAAGACCCATTCTGCTGTGTATTTACATACTGTAATTACGAATTGGCAACTAGCGGGAAAAGTGGGAGAGTGGGATAGCATGTTTTTATATCAGTTGTTCCAATACAACGCCTGGAATACTTCTAAATAAGCAGCCAGATCTGTTTACTGTCTCAGGACTCCAAATGGGTCAGATGAACCATTGTATTTAATGGGACTTGGGCTGTTAGTTCACATTCTTCTATATGTAGCAAATATTTAAAAGCCAGTACTACAACTCCAGGGAATTATTCTGTCCCGTCTTTTTTAGTCTATATTTAGTTCTTCTCTTCCACCAGTATAACAGTCCCTTTGCTTCAGACTTGCCAAACATTCGGGTTTGATAAAATCAGTTTGATTTCCAAAGCATTTGGTTGAACTCAGCTTAGTCTACTGAAAATTGATCAATGCCTTGTTGAAGGTGGCTGTGAGGAGGCAAACAGACAGGTTAAATCAATGAGGAAGCTCAGCTGTCAGGCTCTGACTGGGTTGCCTCATATGTGCTTCTTCTAGTCCAAGCTGAGGAAGGAGAATTTAAGGGCACCAAGGGAACGTAACTACGTAGACTGACCAGTCCTGTGGCATCTCAGGCACCTGCAAGTGTCAGACGCCAAGATCTTCACATTTGGTTTACAAATGTACTGAGCATTTTAATTTCCACCCAGCTACTTAGTCACTGATCCAGTGTAACTGCTGAGAGAGAATGAAAACCTGGAACCGACTAAGTACTACCATGCACATCCATGTAAATGATCAATGGCACTAAATCATACCAACACATGAGTCTTGATTAACACATAGCCCATGGTGATTGAAATGCCTCTGTCTGTGCCATAGAAGACAGTCTCTTTTTGCAACTCTGAATTGCAATAAAAATGAACTCCAGTTTGAACTGATAGTACTAGATAGTACTGATAGTACTGATAGTACTGATGTTAATGTAGACTTTTTATATCACCCAAATAAAAAAGTAACACTTCCCAGGGATTTTTGCATATAGTCCATGTTAACAATTGTTTAAAAATATCCAATATCTTTACCTAAATGTATATATTATTTAATTATTCTACTATTTCTTTACCCTGGGAATAAGGATATGTGTCTTAAGATAAAAATCACAGTATCTATTTTGATTTTAAAAGGCTGCAGAGAAACCATCACATCTGTTTCAGTAGGTAATTTTCATTTACTCTTAAAAATTAGAGATTATTTTCAGTTTGTATTTATGTAGCTTTAGTTTCTCCTTATAATGCCTTTATCTACTAATTAAAGACTCCATTACAAGAAATAATGCAGGTAATTTTAGACTGTTGTCATGCAATTTCTTAACCTTTTTATGCAAAGGAAACAGATTTACCATAAGGTAGGTTTTCCAGGCCTCAGATAATTTATCTTTTCAATCTTTGTCACTTTAAAAACAACAGCATTGTTTGTGAAATGGAGGTGAAAGGTCTGGACATAAACCCTTCTCAGAATCTCCAGTTCCCACTGATGATTCATTTGGAAGTCCTCACTCCAAGTGTGGAGTAGGCACCTTGTTTCTGAAAGACTGGGCTTGTGCCAGACTTTGCTAAGTTACGGTTTATGTCATTCAAATGCTGCTGCCCGGCATGATAATGTAAGTGATCGCTTACATTATCATACTCTTATCATGTAACATGCCATTTTTGTGTCTTCTGTTCAGTTTACAAGCAATAATTCCAATTATTAAATAATGGATTCTCTGAAATTTCCTGTTTCCTATTACTTTAATATGATATTATTTCCTGATAGTTTGTCTTGTGCTAAAAAGTTACTCTTTACCTTGGTTTCCAAAGTAATCTTATGTGCACTTGTGAATATTGCAGAAACAGACTATAGACTTAACGTCTTGTCTTTTTTCCTCTATTTTTCTTTCATTGACATTTTTTTTGTGCCCTGTGAGTTCACAAGGGAATGCTTATGATGGTACATAGATATTACTTGCTGTCTTTCTATAATGTAGGCATAACTTTACACACAGAACTACACAAAACCCTTGACAGAAAAGCTGTTATTTTCCAGTACGGAGAAGTAGGAAGAAAAATCGTTACACAAAGTCTTACAGAAAGGTGTCTTTCTGAAGTCTGATCTTTCAGGATCTATTTCTGAGACATTGTAAGGTCATTCATTTTAGGAACTGAAAAGAAAAGACATCTGCCAAGGATTCAGTGAGAACAATATTTGCCTGGTTTAAAGGGGGAAAGATTGCTAGAAAGTGTATCTATACCACTAGGCAGTCTTACCTAAAATAAATGATGATCCCAGGCTTGTTGATGCTATGCTTGCTAACTCATCAGACTTGTGTTCATGTTCAGTATGTTAGGAAATGCTAAATCTGTTTGCACGTTTATAATCAGGTGGTGTGTTCTGTTTGATTGAGAGGTAGTTGAAGAATCTTCCACTTCTCTGTCTTGTGTCATCTCACATGAACATTTCCTTCCCGTCTGAGTGCATTCTCTAGCAAGTGAACTCTGCCAGGTCATCTTTGACCAGATAGGAAGCTCTCCCCCTGCCATAAAATGGGAGAGAGCTAGGAAAGCTATTCTGTAAGTTGCCATCCATAAATTCTATATCACAATACAGACCTTGTCATTAGCTCCATTCATTCCAGTTCTCCGCTCCTTCTTTTTAGATGTAAAGCTCAGGCTATTGATAAGAGCCTATAAAACCTGCTATACTACACCATGTCACACACTTCCACAGCAGAGTCTATTGATTTGGATGCAAGATATTTCTGGGCTTTAGTAATCACATAATCACAGGATGGCTGAGGTTGAAAGGCACTTCTGGAGATCATCTGGTCCAATTCCTCTGCTAAAGCAGGGCTATCTAGAGCTGGTTGTCCAGGACACTGTCTACTGGATCTGGGGTAAATTCTAGGAGGGAGAATTCACAAACTCCCTGGGTATGTCTGCAGAGACATTCCCTGAGGATATACGCAGAATTGCCTGTCTCTGGGCTGACTTCTTTGTATGCCCACGAGAGGGCTGAGGACAGCCTTGTCTTTGAAGATAGCGAGTCTGTGGAAACAGATATTTTTCCCTCTAAGTTTTTTCTTGGTCCTGTACCAAAAAAAGAGCCCTGTTACAAGCCATTTTCTAAAAGGCCCTAGATACTTTCAGAGTGATAAAATCTCAGTAATTTGCCCACTCTATATTTCAGTGAAAGGGTAGACTAATTTTCCTGTGGTCATGCTCTTTTCTAGGTCACTACTCATCCCTAAGTCTAGGACAGTGGCAGTAAATTAATTGTAAACATTTCTGATATTCCAACCTGTTTTTAGCATGCACTAGTGCCTTTTTATTGGAACAGAGTCACAAAAAATGTACTGTATAGACTCTAGTAAAATAAGTCAAGATCATAATTGGAAACTATATAGACACTCAGAACAAAAGGAATTCAGATAGGAGTAAAAAGCCCTAATCTACTTATCTTCAGAAAAAGGCAGGCAAGGACTGGTAAATTCAGAGAGTAAGACATGTGGCTAACTCTCTGATTTGTGTTTTGCAAACTTTTTCCATGGATAGTATATATATTTTATATATATATATATATATATGTATATATATATATATGTTTGAAAACAATCAGTTTGTGGATCTAGACACACTACATCTGTGTTTTTCCTGCATATTGTAGTATCATGTGAACTCCTCGAATGAACTCAACTACTAGACTGAAGTGAGTATAAAGACGCAAAAATGAACCATGTGTAATTGGAGTAAAAATATACAGAAATGATTGAAAAAACCCCAAACAAACAGAAAAGCAGTATTCACGCCTACAAGATCCTTCTTCAATTTTTCTGTTGTATCCAGTAATTTAAACCAAGCATATTGAACACTTAATTTTGAATAAATGAGCTATGTGACTAAAATGCCTTTTTTATCAGAAGATTATCTAGGTCACTACAGTAAAAAAGTGCATCAGCAAGAAGGAGTATTTGCTGTGTTGATAGTCCTGTGAGCATCTTCAATGAGTGTCTGACTGGAGAATGAGAAACTGTTCTCTTGCCAGTTTTCAGTAACCATATGTTGTGTGTCTCCTGAATACTGACTGCAGAGAGGTGTTTTGGATCTTCTAGACACCAGTGAAAGAAAATATTTCTAGTTTCAAAAGAAAAAAAAAAAAAGAAGAAGAGAGTAGACCTTTATGATTATGTTTAATTTCTCTATTACCAGCAAAACATGTTGGATGATGAATCTAGTGTCTTCTTGTATCCTTGACCAAAAACAATCTTTTGTTTTTTAATAAGCATCTTTTTCTTCTATAATTATCAAATAAGAATTTTATTACTGTTATGTCACTTCTGTGTGTCTTGGATGTCTTAAATAGGTATTTTGTCCTATATCCCCATCATATGTATGTGGTTTTTATGTGAGTTCATGTGTTTACGTTGATGTATCTGCTCCAGCTAGTCTTGAGATTTAGTGAATAGTCAGTAAAGGCAAACCCCAAATTTTTTTAGTTCCTTTGATCACAGTGGTTGAAAACATATATTTTAACATCACACTTTATTATTGATTTACACTGAACAAAAAAATAAGTTTCAAGTTCGTCCAGTCTTGGGAAGTAAAACAACTGATAAAAGGCTGCAACAGATACTCTTTATATTAAAATTGTTGACTCCTGAGGTGTTAGTCTCATAGAATTTGATTAGGCATTAGAACAAATCTCACATTAAAATGTAGGGGTTAGAATTTTCTGTGTATGAAGCTCATTTTGTCATATTGGTGGTATCCTCAAATGGCAATAATCAAGTGATATGATATAACTAAAACCCTAGCTGTAGCTTGTGAATCAGGAGATATAAAGCTAACCTCAAATTGTTCAAAGTGAGAACAAGCTAGCATCTGTTGTAATCCTTCATTGAAAACTGCTACCTCTCACTGGAAAAAATGACATATGTTTATGTTCAGGTCCCATTAGCTTTCACTTTTAAGTGCAATTATTAAAGAAATAATTCTTTGAAGGGAACGGTGTATTTCAACACATTTGTAGTTGTGAGTATCCTGTGGGTGAGGTATGTGAATAGATGGATGCCTACACACACTGAAAATTTATGTATAAAAATGTGCTTTTAGATACTCTTCTTTTTAATTACCTTGTTTTTGAAACAAACCAGAATATTTTTTTTTCTGTTCTTCTAGGAGAACTAGCAAAATATTAAGGGATCTATAACATAATCCAGGAGAAAAAGAGTAGAGAGGTCTCAACTTTCTATTAAGTTGTACAGTAGTCTCCTCTGAGGACTTGGATGTCTGTTTTGGATTTTAAATGCTAAAGTTCTCATACTGTCATTCTAGTTACATAGTTCTAGAAAATACAGTTAAATATACAAAGGTAAGAAGCATAGTCATAACTTGCATTTTTAGAATATTAGAGATCTCTTAACAGATGCTGTTTAAGAAAGTTTAGCAGAGTGAGAGCTAGCTTAAGGGCTTCAAGGAGCTATAGCAGTAAAAAAAAAATGTAGAAAAGAGCGTTCTACTATTTATCTCAGAGAAATACAAGTTAAAAGCTAATTTGTGAATATAAACTCTTTTTTGAGATTACCAGGACAATCTATTTATTGTTCATTGAAATATGTTCAGTGTTCATGAGCAAGGAGTACATGATAATTTAGGCACTACAACTGGAATGGAAATCTTAATTGTAATCATGCAAAGCAAACATTTGGCTCTATTTCTTCAGGTTATGAATCTCCTAACCCTACTGCCAAACAGCAGCATAGTGAAAGTTATACTGAAGAGAGAGAATGATACTTCTAAAGATGAAACCTCTGCTTTGGGCTCTGGAGGTCCAACATCACTGTTGTCAAAGCATCAAGTGTTGACACTGGCAGTAGCACTGCATCCACATGGCTGGTGAACGAACTTGCAAGGCTAAAAGTTATGTTAGGTGGAATTTCCACACTGGGGATTAGAAGCCACATGTATGATTTAGTTGCAAAGTTTTTCACATCACTTTCATAAAGCAGAGGGAAGGGACAGTGATGCAACTCACCATAGCAAAATTCCTCCAATCTGAGACTTCCTATATAGTCCAAAGTGAAGGTTTTTTCCTATTGCTTCACTCTGTGTCCTCTGTTTGGAGGAATACTGTGATTTTGGTAAGATAAAAGGGCAAAACTTAACTTTCTACTGCCCTTTTGTACTCCCTTGCAGGATGCCATGAACATAAGATGGTAGCCAGTTGGCAGAGTCTTAAACGGTCTTGAAATAACAGGCGAGAGAAAAACAAACGTGCCTGCAACAGTGTGACAAATATAGGCTCTGTTGCTGAGCTAGTTAAAAAAAGAGGAGAACCCAAGTCAAAATGGACCCCAGAGGAATGAAAAGACAAAACCTGACTCTAGCCTTGTGAAGCTGAGCTTCCTAAAATGCCTCTGTAGCCAAAAGTGTCCTCTAAGATGTGGTTCAGAGCAGGTATTTGAGTAGCTATAAATCTCTCTTTAAAGGAGATGGGGTGCTCAAGGAGGAACTTAGGAAAGTGAAAGATTGTGTTAACTTGCTAAAAGTGAAGTGTTTGTGAGCACTTTCATTCGATGTGCCTTTTAGGTGTGGAATTCCTACTCTTTATGCTGCATGACAGTTAGTTTTAATTTGGGCTTCAATATGGAGCAGACAAAATGGTTTCCAGGTAGCAACACAGGAGGCTGGGCTACAGGCTAGAGAACATCAGCATTTTGCCTTTATGCAAAAACCAGATTTGAGCTGTGACTAAACTGCCTTGCCCCACCATGCCACCCCCTCTGGCCCATCCACTGTCTCTAACCCTACCAGACACACTTTTCTTGTGTATCTCAATAGGCCTGGTAGCCACAGATATCTTTCATAACTTCATATCCTACTCTGTGTGACCCACTCTTGGCACCAGAGTACAAAAAGCATTGTCAAAAGGCTTGAAACAGTCCGCTCCCTAGCATTCATGCAGCTTATATGAGCTATGGCTCCAGTACAGAAAACTATGGCCTTAGGCTTGGAAGAAGGTAGGGGTCCAAGCAACATTTCTGTACCTGTGGCTTTGTCCTTGGCAAGATCTCTCAGCCTCATGCCAAAATGACCAAACGTGCATTAGAAGAAAACTAGTTATCTGAATCCATGTTTGTATGTAAGGCAGCCAGCATCCCCGGCATGTATAAACTTTATTTGGAGCTGTGTGGGAACACCACCTGCTCACACTGCTCCAAGAAATTCCACTTAGAACATTCAGAAGCAGCTGGGATGTGAATATTTGATTCATCTTATCAGAAGCTGAAATTAGGATTGAAAACATAGATCATGCATTCTACTAACATTCCAAGAAAATATTTATTTCTTAATATTTGTTGTACAGTAAGATACCACAAACTACTTATCATTTCCAGCTTGTTTATGCAATGGGTTGATATGGTTTAAATGAAATTTTATAAATGACTTTTAGGTGGCAAATTTACCATGATTCAAGCCTGTTAACCTGCAGCTGAAGTACAAAGCCCTGCTGGAATCAATTGTTTACATTTTGACCATGAGTCGTACAGCACATAGTGCTGTACAGCACAGTGGACGTGGGAAGCAATTGCCTGGGCTGTATAGTTGAATTATTCTTCTACTCCAGTAAGTTTAGAAAGCATAACAATTCAAAGAGAATTCCACCTGCTCCAGGAGGGAATAGAGTGAGGACTCCGCAAATCATAGCAGTGAGTCCCCTGAATACACTGTTCAGTGACCCAAGTAGCAGCACATTTTTCTTTATACAGAGATAAGTGAAGGAAGATTCAACACACAGCAACTTTTTCTCAGCTGCAAAGAGCTAGAATGCCTGAGGCTTCTTTTGATGTCTCTCAGTTCTTGAAAAATTGTGCTCTTGTGCTGTTCTAAATCCTTTTACCTTTTTCTAGTTGTGCTATATACCACACAGTATTGCTTATTTTCTAGTCATAAATTAAGGGACTGACTGTAACAATTATTTTTGGAAACATTTTACTGAAATGGCCAATCAGGAAGTGGTGGATTCTCATTCCAGCCCTTTTATAATGGATAGGTACTTAGTGAAATTTACTTTATTTTTACTTTGATGTTCTCCAAAAAAAATATTGCTTCTCTTACAACTACTAGCTGTATTTAGATGTACAGCCAGTTTTGGACCAAAAAGTCTTGTTAGTTTTTCCTGAAGTGGCAATAGCAAGAAGAAAATCCAGATCACAAAACCCACAAAAGCACATAAGCCTCTTCTTTAATAGTTATCTGAGAAGACCAAGGCGCTGGTATGAAACCAGATTCTCTCCAGAAATATTAATTTACTAATTCCTGTGTGGATAGGTATCATTCATTTGAGTACCCCATTAGAGTAAGTGCCTCAAAACTGTTATTTCTCCTCACTGGTTGAAAAACGGAGAATAAGAGATGTGAAATTAATTTAAGGTTTCTTACCAGTCTTGCTTCATGTGCCCATGTATAAAAATTTCTGCTCAGATCCCCCAGGCCAAAGCTAGTATGGCAATGTTTAGAGAGGAAGATGGACTTATCTCTGAGGAAGCAGGCGACTTTTAGCCAAAATCAAATTTTTATGAGTAATCTGTTCTGCAGAAAAGGCAATGTTGACAATATCAAATCATTTGTTTACCTTACTATTAGTTCAGACATTCTGCTTCTTGCGTAAGTGTTTTCTGTTTTACATGCTCAGATCACTTTTCTACTATGCAGTCAACCTGCTCTAGGCACCTTACGTAGTTCCCTTGATGCAGTACTTCACTACCATTTACTCTGCAATGTACTTTGTGCTTCCTGGTTCCTTTGAGGCAGTGTCATGGCTCACATTTTATTTGTGGGACATTGAGATACTGGAAAATACCAATTCCTGAGAAAAGTCAGTGGTGTAGCAGGGATTGGTTCTTGCTGCATGTGCTCTAATCTTCTAAGTGTTTATGAAAGGGTGGAGGGAAACCAAAGACTGCCCATGTTTTTGCATAGAACAGAAAGAGCCTTTGGTGATTATATCTCTTCCCATTTTGATTACATCCCTTGTTATTTTTCCAGGGCATTCCCAGAGGGAAGATGGTGGGATGCACTAGGTAACTTAAATAATAAACTAGAGGCCTGGACACTTGGAGAAGTTCATGCCTACCTTCTGAAAATTCCCTTGTGCCAGCGTAGCTCTTGTTCCCCGTTTGTGTGTGGCAGTGACTAATACATAGGTTGACCTTCAGTAGTAAAATTAAAAACGTGGTCACAGGCTCAGAGCACTTGCAGTGTTTAAGAACTCTTTGGCATTGGATACTTCTGAAAACCTTTGAATGTCTTAGAAACCCAACAACAACAACAACGAAAAACACAGTAACTCCCCTCCTTGATAATTATCAGTAAATTGTGACTGTTATTAGAACAGCATAAATCCATCAAGAGCTCGAAGTTGCCAGATCTCCTCCAGCCTGAATTTGAATATGAGCTCCAGGCCTCCTGTATGGAAAGACTGCATGTGTAGTGTATGAGCATGCACTTCTTGATCTCTGTTAATCAAGAGAAAATGGATAATGTAACAGCAGAGTTTTGAGAAAGAATGCAAATTGCTGTGCATTGCAATGAAATGTTTCCCCTTAGGATTAGAGTACCAAGTAAGACTTCTCAGCATGAACTGGAGCTGATATATGAAGCTTTTGCTTGCATAAAGGCAGACAGGTTAGAGCTCAGCTGGGCCAATCGTAGGGCCTGGTTCTTCAGCACTTAATCAGGAAAAGCACCTGCAGAAGTCAGAGAGGTTTGCCCCTTAATGAGTATTACCTGACTAAATCTCCCTCTGCAGGGCTGACAGTGTAATCCTGCTGCAGTAAAATGATACATAGGGGTCTCCTAATAAAAGTCTTAATTTGCTTTGACCACTGCTAGCATTTTAGGTCCACAATGGCCTTGGAAGTTATCAGTTGTGCTTTGTTGGCCAGCACATTATGTTCAGAGATAATTCCTCTTCCGAGCTCTCTGCTGAAATTCACTGCTTCCTGCTGCATTCAGCCTTTCTTCCACCTCTGTCACTCCTGTGGGCATGAGAGGGTCTGGAACTGCCTGTCTCTTCCTTTTTTTCTTCCCACGGAAATGGTAGTAAACAAGAAGTTGTTATATTTATTTACCAATAAAGATTAAATCATGCTACAAATTAAAGACAAATATATATTACAAAAATAGACTAAGGTATCAGACATTTGATAAAAGGTACTACATTGCAAAAAGAGTTACCATGTCCCAGCTCAACCACAGTAGCTTCATAGGCTCTCCCAGACTTCAGCAAAGGTGAGAAAATGTATTATGGAGTGGCCCTGGGTGAAAAAGTGTTACCTTAAGTTTTATTATTTCCTATTCTCCTTATGTTTCAAAGATGATGTTACCATGGTTCAGCTGACAGTTGGTTAAAAACCAGTACTTGACCACAAGTCTGATGCATATAGATGGTACAGTGTGAGGAACACTGCTGCTACCACCTCGTACGACTTGCAAGTGGGAATATATTAGCTCAGATCTCTCAAATCTTGTTTCTTCTGCTTTAATTTTTTGTTTTGCTAAGCCATCACTGAGATCTTATTGGTAGAGAAAAAAAAGGAGCAGAAAGATAGAGGATCTGTTAAAGTAAAGGCTGCATTTTTAATAGCTATAACAACAGAAATAGGGGAAGTAATAACTAAGTAGTTTATCCCTTCACGAATCTGTCAGGACATGCTCTACAGCTGCCAAAACAATGGCCATACTGCAGGGTGGGGCTTAATATTGTTAAGTCTGAAATACAGATGCAACAAACAATTATAAATATTAGTACATAATCCTACCTATCTAGGCCTCCTGGAAAATCTGCTTTTATCAGATTTCCACCACCAACACCAGCTGATAATGTGGAGAAACTCTTTTTCAGCCCACTAAGAATGAACTAGCCAGAAAGCAATGCAAATAGAGGACTCCTGCAGGAAGAAACAAACTCGATGCCAATAAGCAAACTGAGATGAAGAATGTGTGGAGAAAAGAAAACAGCACTGACTGATCAGTGAAGACTAGTAAGACCTCCAAGAATTGCCTGAGCTCCACCCCGATGTGAAGCTGCTCATGTTGAAGAAGAAATATTTCTCCATTCCTTCCGGTGACTGCCATGTGCCAGGTCATCCAGCCTGCATACTCTTTGGGGCACAGGATACCTACTCATCTCAAGTAAGTGACAACGGATTTTATAGTGACACTAGAACTTCTTTGGACAACTATTTTTATACATGAGTACTTTAAACATGGCAAATAAAGCTAACCACAAACATCAATTAAATAGCCAATGCACTTGGCATACTTTAATTCCTTTGCTATAAAGTGGGTGGCACAGTGATCTTTCTAGTGTTTTTCACATAGATTTCAAAGCAGACACAGAGTTGGAACTTTAATTCATGAGTGTAATGATTCAGAAAGAAATACGTATATCTGTGTTGACTTTAAAATAAGTATTTAGAAAAGCGGACTTCTCTTGTTTGTGGGGAAGGAAGAGCTGTTGTCAGGGCTGCAAATTTAGGGATCATTCCTCACATCTATTGCTCTGCTGTGAAATTTATTGCTCTGCTCTTGCTTTGCGAGTGCAGACTGTATTAGCGAATAAATATACTAAGACTAACTTCATTAATTTCTATACCTCTTTTTCCTGTCCCCCTTGCTATCAAAATTCCTACCCCAACTTGCTGAACTTCACCTGCAGGTTCCCAAATACTGAAAATGCAGAGGAACAGCTGAAAAAAGGGATTTAACAAAAAAAAAAAGCCTAAAATACCCCTAACCAAACTAAATAAAAAGTAATTTTATATATAAAAATTGTAATGGTAATTATAATGTTATTAACATTATTATAATGTTAATTTAATTAGATCTTTCTAGAGGATACCGTATTGCCTGCAGGGGTCACTGTGACTTCCTCAGCCTCTAACTGTATTCCAAAAAAAATCCAAAAGCAACACAAAATTATCTAAATATAAGAAAACAGTTTTTGTTTTGTTTTGTTTTGTTTGTTTTTTTTTTTAAACCTACAAAATTACTATCCCACTATCAGAGCTTATTATCAGGGCTTTGACAAATGAAAGTAATATTTTTTCTTTGATGTAGGGGCCAACTACATGATTTACCAGTAGACCTTAAATTTGGCCCTCTCCAGTTGCCCCCTGCTTTGCCTGTGGATTTCAACAAAGAGGTGTTCAATGTATTTTAATCTTGGAGAGAAGTATCTGAGTAATCCAGATGATGCCCGAAACCCCTGTTATCCCCCCACTCTGGTGTTTGTGCAAACAGTGCCTGTCAGTCCCTTGCAGACTGATTGCATATGTTACCGTCCTGTATGCTGGCCCTTCTTCCACTACTTTTGTGCAGTAACAGTACAATAACTTTCCTGTACAGTGACTCTCTGTATCCATAAAAAGAAGGGGTTGGATTTTTCTCAGAAGATCGCATCCCAAAGCCTTTGCTCAGTCTTTCCACTTGCAAAATCTCATTCAAATCAGTGGATATTTGCATGAGAAAGCAATCACTTAAAATTAGACCTGAGCGACATAGGGCTTGGTGAGGGAAAGGGGGAGGTAGTGGTGGGGGGTAATAGGTGCTTTCATAGATTGGCAGCATAACATTTGATGTGGTTTGCTGTGATTTGTTCAATCAGATTATTTAAGTTTTTAGATTATTTGGCTGTTGAAATGAGTTGAACTCTTTTGTTATATACGTTTTCTAATGTCTCAGGACTCTGTTTGCAAGATCAATATTTTTTGTTAATAAAATCAAGAAAAGCACAATCAGGCATGATAAATCATTCAGCCAGAAAACAAACAGATACAATTCTATTGCCCAACCCAGGTCAACACAATTCTCTGATATGAAAGGTGCTGGACATTTGGCTTGACAATGATCCAGCTGCTGACAGTGTACCAAAGAGGACAATCAAAAATGGAGGGGTGCGAGGGGGCAGAAAGGGCGAGAGAGGTTGAAAGAAAAAAAAAAGCCTAAAGTTTAGGTTAAACACTCCCTGTTACCACATAAATCTCTTTTTGTTGTTCAAAGGAGCAAGTATCCAGTATTTACCACTGACATTTAACAAGAGGTAATAACTTGATGCTGCCCTCATCACATTCTGCAAGTGACAAGGGATGACAGTGAAGACAATGTATGTAGGGACCAAAGAAGTCTGTGCTGTAGCCCTTTTTCTGGTTGAAGACCATGGATTTTACTTCTTATACACATAAAGCTTCCTGTTTGTACTTTATGCTGATGGAGTGAATTTCATCCTACATAATTTTGCCTACCCTAGCTCAAGTCAGTTAGGAAGCCTTTATGTAGATTTTGCACTTAATTAACATAACCTCATCAGACTTGGTATTTTCTGGAATTTACACGAACTGGATGTCTTAAGAAACCCCGACTGCAAACGAAGATGTAAAGATTGCTTTGTTGAGAAAGGGGAAGAAAAATATTGTATACAGCAACACAGCAAAGAAAAACTTGGATTAGGAGATGGATTTAGTGGGCTAAGAAGTCACAGAACTTTGACAAAGCACAACTTTACTAATACAAATAAGAACCCTGAGCTGCATTTGAATTCACATCACACCACACCTGGTAAGAATTAGTCTAGCACAGCATCATCAATCATAGTGTGGTTGTCAGTTTTGACATCCTTTAAGTCTACGTTGTATGCTTAATGACTACATTACAGAAAATGTAAACAGACACCAAACATACAGGTATGCCCTATATTTTTTTAAAAGTTGCTGTATATTTAAAAATAAAAATAAAAAAGCACCAACAGTGCTTTATATAAAGAGTGAACAAGCAAACTGTAAAACAAGCTGTTATAAAATAATCAGGAAAAATATTCTTAAAACAAAGATAAAAAAAAATAAAAAAGCTTGAAATTTTTAGGAACTTTGATTAATCCAATTCAGGAAAACAACAATTAATATTTAAAGGAAACAAAGACTCCCTTATATTTTGCTATTGTATATTTTTTCTGTCTCGAATATCATCCTGTGGAGATTAACTATTATATTTACTATACATCCTGTGAATTTTTCAGTTTGATATTGTGACCATGATTTACTAATAAGGACTCTGGAGTCACTTGTGAGTCCATTACAAGCCCTGTATTAATAATTCATAAGGGAAAAAACATGCTGAAGAAGTGCTTGGGATCATGACCTGAGTGAAATGCCTGAGTTCAAACTAAAAATTTCCCAAATTCAGTTTTTATTATTAGCAGATTTCTAGAACTACAACACTTACAAGAAAGCCTTCAGTTCTGCAGCTCAGAAGGTTGTTCAGGTATTATGAATATAAGTCTCCTTGCCTCATTTGCTTGTGTGATTTGTGATTAAAACTTCTACAGACTTCAGTGAGTGAAGGATCAGGTGCCTTAAGAATTCATTCACGGGGAAGCTTAATTTGAGATTTTAGTGAGTGTTTATTTTCTGGCTCAACAGCAGCATATTTTGGAAGTGGGAAAAATGTATGCAAAGAAGGGTCAAAATCCAGATGTAAGAATGAATAGCAAGAATACATTCAAAGGGTAAAGGAGGAGTGAGAACTGTAAATACATCTCTGATTTAGTCTGTGAAAGTTAATGCTATGTCTTTAAGTACATTGTACGTTTTCGTGGTATGTATGAAACTGTCTCTTTAGAGAAATGTAAAATGTTTTAAAATAAAAAGACCTCACTGTTTCTTTATAAATCAGTTTTGTTAAGTTTCTAAAGTAAAAAGAACTGCCAGAAAACAATGTTTTATTTTAATTCATTTGAATAATCTTCCTCATTTCTGTGATCTATCACTCACAGATAAGAAGCACCTTGAGAATTTTATTATTTCTACAAAATAGATCTTATTCAATTAGCAACTGTCACTGAAAAAAAACAGACAATGAACCTCCAGAGTTGATTAAAATGGAAAGAAACATTGAAATGCATGATATTGAAAGCTGTTATATTTTTTGAAAATGAGCATTCTTACAGAAATTACTTTTGAAGTTTTTTACTGAGTGTGAATCAAAGGCCGAAAGTTGGTTTAATTTTAGTCATCGAGAGCTAAATTTGGTTTGGGAACTGCCTCAGATATCTATAGTTTTGATTTAGCTATTTGTTTTAGGAATAATAATGTTTCAAAGCTTCGAGGGAATTCGAAAGTCTTTTTGGAATTTTGATTTATTCCTTTAGGATCCCCCATTCATTTCTAGAACAAGGAAAAATAAGAAAAAGAGAAACACTCTTTACACATATCCCAACTTTATTAAAACATATTAGCCCAGAGAAAGGAACTTCACAATTCCCTTTATCTCAATTTGTGAATGAGAAATTTATTAGGACAACATAACTTCTATAAAATAATAAAATTAAAATGCTTTTACATTTTTGATTATTACAAGTCTGGATTATTATTTAAAAGTTGAGATGTTTTCATCAATATGCGTGGGTGGCACAACAACAAAGTTTTAAATATCAATTACTATTTTTGTAAAGCAATTCTCAAAAGTCTTTGGTCTAATCCTATAGTCCTTATTCAAGCAAAACAACTTAAATGTTGTGGGAGTTTTACCTTGCTCAGTACTTCAGTCTCCTTAGAGATCAATAAATAATTAAAAATTTTATCATACCAGCCACTGTGTTTTAAAATTGACTTCTTTTAAATTAATCTTGGCTTTACTTGGAGAATTGGTGGAGTTTTCTCCCCTGCCTTTGTGCCTGCACCCCCTCAGAAAAACCTGTGCAGGCAGCATCCTGCGATGCTACATCCAGCCCTAGTCTGGTTCTGAAACACTCCCATTTTTGGATTGCTTTTCCTTTAACAACCTGATTACACTGCACGATTTACTTCCACAGTTCCAGCACTCCTCATTACTAATTCCAATAGCAAAAACTTGCCAGAACCCCTGAGAAGCAAACCTTCAAATCTAGAATTAAATAACAGAATATATTACACATTGGACATTTTCAGGGAAACTTTACTTGAGGGAAAATAAATACAAACATCTTGTTCTGTGATCTGTAAGTAAACTACTTTAACCGCTGTGTTGCTCCTAGAAAGGCTTCTGACAATTATGTCTTTTAAGCCAAAGTTTTAACTGTGTTTCTGAGGCAGGCATATATACTTCATACAGTATTAATAAAGGGTTTCCTGAATTAATGAAAATGTACTGTGTTCACATATAATGAATAAGCACCTAATTAAAAGCACAGTAAAGCCAGGAGCACAGATATTGGGTTTTTTTATATATTAATATCCATTGTATTACTTTAGCCTTTAATGTGAGCCTCTTCAGCTGACTGATGCCCAAAGGGGAGCTAACAAATCGCTCAGCTGGTGGCTGACACTGGTCCTGAAGAAAGCTAGTAAGGAACACTTTGCAGTCTTTCAGAGCCTCTGCACCAGCTGTCACCCAGCTATGGGTGCTGAAAAGCTCCTGTCACTTCATCCAAAGGGATTTACTTGGTCAGAAGGAAAATTTAAATACAAAGCATGCAGCTAAGAAGCTAGTGAAAAGGATTATGAGTGCACAAGAGCACATGTGTATAAGACACTAATACATCTTTAGGAAATTTCAGATCCCGAAAGCTAGGATTACTGCCAGAGGCAGGGTGGCATACGTATGCTGGGACCTTTACCATTAGAGTTATTATCTCCCAACTATTCAACTTTATAGGTCTTTCATCATGTGTGTGTGTGTGTGGCAGGGGTGGGAGGGGAGTGTCAGTAGTTGTGAGGAAGAGGAGGAGGGTTGTTTGAAAAAATGCTCGCCTAGGTGAGCGAGAAAAGACATTACTGATCTATTATTCTGTAGAATTCACCTGCATTTAAAGCATGTATAGCTTTCAGTTATCATCTAGTGCTAAATTTGTGTGCCTGTATGCATGCACACCATTTTCCAAATGGACCCAAATGTCCAGCTTAATTGTTTAATCCTGACTAAAACAAACAAAGCACAGTGTCTTACGCTCACCATCAGAGCTGCTGAGTGGAGGAGTAGAACACGCAGGAGAGGTGCATGACAGCAGCAACCTGCCCAGACAAGGGAAGGTTTCTGACTGTGATCTGGCCATCTTTGCAAATTGGCACTCAAGAAAATGGCACATTAGACCTGCTAGCTGATCTCGAAGTGGCTTGATAGTCGGAGAATGCTGTGCTACAGAGAGTTGGAAACACTGTACCAGAAACAGTTGAGAGAGTTGAATCTCAACTCCAGCCTTCTCTTCTCATTCATTCTTTTTTCTTTTTTTTTTAATTTTCTCGTATAAATGTCAGTTTAAAAACACCGAAGGGAAAAGGAAAGGAAAAGAAAATGTGAAACAGAAGAGTAATGTCTATAAAAACTTACATTTTTAGCCAGCTTAACGCTGCAGTCAAACTCGACTCGGAGCAGCACCCATGCTGGCTGGCCTGTGGCGAGGTACTGTTATTCTATGTTAATAAAGCCCTTGGCCTGGCCTGCTGGATGCAGGAAAGTTGATGATAATGCCAAGTTGTTTAGAGGAGGAACGGAAAGCGAGACCACAGTACGAGATGCTGGCTACCACTGCCGAGCCCCAGGGGAGGGTCATGCTGGTTGTGACTGCTGTTAGCTTGGGCGCGCAGCCCTGGCTTGGCCCCCGGCGCAGGCGGGCAGTGTGACAAAACCAGGGGGAGAGGAAGGCAGAGGGGTGAGTGGGAGGAGGGGATGCAGGCAGGAGGGCTGGGATGTGGGGTTCACCTGCAGTTCCTCCGCAAAATGGGGATGAGTGGGAAGGGTGACAATGAAACGTAGAAGGTTCATTGGAAAAAATAATATTTTGGGGGATATTCTTCACATAGAGTCTTTAGGAACGTTACCATTATGTGCCTTACAAAGCATGATGTTTAACAAAATGTGCTACACAGTGAGAACCAGCTGCCTTTAGAGGTCACTAGAACATCGCTGCAGTATTTACAAATTTTCCATGAAGGATTAGAAGTTAGTCTAAAGCCCTATATACACTATATACAGTTCCAGTGGATGCTGTATACTATTATCTAAATTTCTTCACATAGACTATCATGTATCTGCCCCAGCAAAGCTGATTAGTGAAGCAGCTTGACTCTGACATATCCTTTATGCCAGCCACAAGCTGCCTTGCACAGCCACCTTATTCACTGTGGAGACAGGCCTGAAGCAAGATTGTAACACAACAAATGCAAATGAGATGAGCCTTACACCACTTAAACTGAGATGGCTATAATATGTAACAGCTTAATGTGCCCACAGAAGTGATTGATGTCCCCTCCATATCTCTGAAGAGCTTCAGTTTTGATGTACCCTGTTTTTAACTAATATTTCTTTTTACTCCTCTTCCTGGCAGTGTCTTTCTCTTTATCTTCAATGTAGGGAAAGAAGGAAGGAAACAAAATGCCAAACAACTTATTAAAGCTGGTTGTCTCTCCCAAGATCCTGACTTATGAAAACAAAAATTGGAGGATCCCTTAATCAGCTCTAAGCAGTTTATTTAAATTAGTCCAGCAGAAGCTTGGCCCTTTTAAAATCAGTTAATGCTGATATTAAGCAACATTACTTCCTATGGAAAGAAACAATGTTTGTAACCTGACAAACTGCTTGTCTTGGGGCATCACAATCTGAGGGTCTCATTGAGCTATTGCCATTAATCCAAACAGATCACAGCCCCACAGTTACTCTGCCTGAGTAGCACCCAGGAATTTAAGGACAATTTCAGACAAATCTAGCATCCTGTATTAACCTAACCAAATGCTACACTAACCTAACCGGCTATACATTTCTAATCAGTATTCATTCCCTGTCCTTAAAATAAACAGAAAACAGATTTCTCCTTTTCCCCTAAAATCAATCTTTCACTGTATCTGTCAGTTGCTTTCTCCCAATTAGTATTCTAAATTCATTTATTTTTGTCATAATTTTTTTTTTTTTGCATACCTTGGCACGAGTTTTTCATTCAATACTTGTGAGTAATGTGACAGACTTAACATTGTGTTGCTTAGCAGTAATAATAATAATAAAAAAGTAACTTTGTTAATGAATTGAGATGAATCAAAAATACCTTATTAATTATTGCTTGCCTAGTAGGCTAAGATTTGGCGCTTCACCTCACTGGCCCAGAGAACATTTCTTGCCTTTGGCCATGTCGGAGGGGCTCATTAAAACATCTCTTGGGAACAGATAGAAATTGTTAGTGAAAAGCAATGGTCAGTGCCTCAGCTAGAGCCCAGCAGGGAAGGGAATCCCTCATCACTGAGAGCTAACAAGGCTGTATGTATTACACCTGTAATCAAACTGCTTGGAAAATGCCAGGAGACCACTGGGCTCTCTTTGTGATTGGTGAAGTTATCTGAAAATGCTGAATCCAATCCATAATTGATGTGCACACATACAATTACAAGCCTCCAGATATCAGTTAAAATGTTGCAGTTGCAGGCCTTAAGGAGTGGTAAACCTTAACATGCATGGCATAAAATAAGGTGTTTGACATAATAGGAGTGAACCTGTTTTGCTTCCATGCACTGCCAGTTAAATTTTAATTGAATTTGCTACATTTGTTAACAGATGTAATTATAGAAAACCTTACCGAAAAACAATGGTATATGGATGGGCTTGGATATCTTTTAGACATTTCGTGAATTAATTTGTATGTTTAAATAAAGATCTACATCACTGTTTTGCCTAAGGTAAATAAAATTTACTGTGACATGTAGTGTGACCTTGAGATATTGAAGTCTGAGAATTTTACGTGTCCTAAGCTTCAGGTTAGGAGAGTGAAAAACTTGAAGACTTGTATTTGTATCTGGCCTCCCTACAATCTCCTAGAAAATTCAGAATTATAAACTGTTTTCAGTTGGCTTCCAAGAAGGTTGCCCTCTAGTAGATGAGAAGCTGAAATATGAGACGAAAGATGGCTTAAATGAGTGAGCAGATAAATTTACAAGTCAGTGGCATAATATTCTCCAAAACACTATATATACTTACTACACTTCATCCAGTCAACCTCAGGATTAGTGTTTTCTTTAATTTTTATATTTGTTTGCTTCTTGGATATCGTATGAGAAAGAAACCTGCTTCTCATGTAATGTGTAAGCAGATAAACTTCCAGAGAAGCTGAAGATTTCAACCACTGCTTTCTTGTTCGTGAGGAGAGGTCGTCAGGACAGCAGGGAGGCTGTAGAACAGGAAAAAGCAAGGGGAGAAGAGAGGATGCAGAATCATCCAACTATCCACCATACATTTTTTTGGAGTGCACCCATGAGATGGGAAATTATTGTTGCTGCTCAAGAGAGATTTGCTCTTCTGTGAAGTACTTTGAGGTAAAAAAATGATAGATAGATCTGGCGGGTAGGTAGGGAGATAGATAGATAGATACATAGACAGAGAGCTGGATGTGACCTCTGGGTCAATAGCATTGAAAAGGGACTACAGCATGAAGAACCTGATCTACTTCATTCTAGCTGGTGTTTACGCTGTATCTGACTCTAGGGTGTTCTTCTAAATAGTTTTGAGGATAAGCTCAAATATATCATCCATTAATGAACAGGAATCATGGAATGCCTCATTCTGGTGCATCTGTTAATGTTTGGACTACTGTCTCTTAGCCATGCTGGGAGAGGCTTTCCACTCCCCAGCCTTAACTGCTGCAAGACGTGCTGCTGTAAGTTAGGTGGTCAAGATACCTCTAAAGACACTGGAAAGACATAGCTATGCAAATTATCCCACGTGTCAGAGTGGAAGATCTGTGCTTCAGAGGCAGAGGGAGACCAGTAGAGACTGGAGAAAACAAAGGCTTAGGAGACATGAATCCTGCCTAAAGTGGCTTGGCTTTTTTCTTTTTTCTTTTTTTTTTTTTTTGTTTTTTTTGTTTTTGTTTTGTTTTGTTTTGGTTTGTTTGTTTGTTTGTTTAGTTTTGGTTTTTTTCAAGTTTTCATCTGTAATCTTACTAAAGTACTGTTTTTCTGTCTGGAGTTTTGTTTCAGCAAGGCTTCATTTCACATTGTCTTTTAATTGTACCATTTTACGTACTGCAATGAACTGGGAGGTGAGAGAAGAAAAATGACTGATCAGATACAGTCTTGAAGGGTTGAATTGAGAGGTGCAGGCAGAGTTCAAACACCTATTGATGTTTATTTGAAGGCACATTTAGTTTTCTATTTTATTTTTACATATGAGATTGAAAAAGTGAAAATATACTAAACAACAGACCCTGGAAATTTCTGAAATAGAAAAACCCCACTTTTTCTTATTATTCCTAAACAGTAAGGCAGGTAGGTGAGATATGATTTTCAAACTGATGTCTCTCTGAAATTTTATCCTGCCACCCAGATTAACAGCATAAAGACCTCTTTGTTGAGAGGATTGCATGTTTGATTAGAAGCATCATTTCAGTGGTAGAAGTCCTTTCTACTGGGTGCTGCAGAAATAGATAACAAAAAAGACAGTCACCACACTCTAGTGGTTTAAAGTACTTCACCAAGTTTGTGACAAGACAGCTGTGGTTTTATTTGTAGACCTGTCCTGGTACTACAAGAATATAGGTACCGGGCCAAATTCATCCAGAAATCACTGGCTATGTTCAGATCCCATGAGATGAGAATTTGATCCATTGACTGTGGTGGTGTAAATGGCAGATGCAGAGGAAGTGCATAAAAGCAGATTTCCTCCACCTTTGCCCTGTCTGCATTTGAGGGCTGACAGTGGCTCATCTGTATAATTCAGAACACCTCAAGGCTGCTCTAAGCTCCACTGGCTTGTAATACCCTCCAAGGTGGCTTTGCGCCAACAAGGGATTTCCAGCACATATGCTGTGTCCATGGGCCCTGCAGTGGGGTGTGGAGCAGAATGAGATCCTTGGCTGTGCTGTGCTTGGGGCTCCCCTGGCTCCAACGTAATCCCCCAGCCTTCATTAAAGCAGTTTTCCAGGATCTTTGCACTGCTGCACTCAGAACTGTGCTCTGCTTATAAAGTTGCATCCTTGCCATTACGTGTTAAAAAGATGAAGGGATGTTAATTTGTCACACAGTCTGTACTGCCAGCTCATGCAAAGGTTTCTGCCGTGCCTGTTTTTGGCCTTGACTTTTGCAAGAGACTTCTGTCCATCTTCTGATGGTCAAATTTTGCCTGAAGATGACCTTACCTTTTGTGATACTGCCAAATATGTGTATGTATGCAATGCTTGCAATCATTTAGAAAAACCTGCAGCTACCAAACCTTTTAATCAAATGTGGGATCAGTAATGTCAGTAATCAGTGACTACTAGTATGTCAGTGCACAAGTAATAAACAAAAAGTAGCAGTAAGTAATATGTGGTAGGAAGAAAAATGACGGATATCACTTATTATATTGAACTCAGTGATTGTGTATCCCTGTACATGCAATGCATATGCATGTGCATGTGCAGGGATATATGTAGCTCTCGTATGTTCAGGTGTAACAATCCTTATATACATAATGACATGTATACATGGTACAGTTTCCGATCAAAACAAATAGAGCCCCAAAGTGACCATTTAAACTGCAAGCAAATGGTGCTTCCAGCCTGTGGTCCCTGCTCTGAATACAAGCAGGTGAGGAATGGTGCTAAATGCTTTTGATGTTGCCATCTCCCATTTGCCACCCAACTTTTTTCTCCTCCAAAACCTCTTAACAAACTTCAAAGGCCTCCTTGCTTCTTGCCTTAATCCGGTGCACTGAGACCTCTAGTTCAAAGAACTTTCTTTAAACCCTCTTCTTAAACTGCAACCAAAACTTTTTCTTTCCTTTCCACAAAGTAGCAATTACAGCTCTGTTGCGTGGCAATTGGGCTTGGGCCGATCAGCTCCTGCTATTAATTAATCTCACAAAGGGGGCTCATTTCCTGGCATTCAAATTGACAAGAGAGCAGAGAACAGAAAGCCCTTTCAAAGCAGTTCCAGTTAACTGAGGGAAGAGGTATCAGAAGAAAGAGCCCCACAGTATTTGAGGTAGAGGGCACATTTGATACTACCTATGCTTGCTACTGATTAAGTGATTTTGTTAAGGAGACTTCTTTACTAATCTTTTACCTGCAAAAAGCTCAAGAGCATGTAAATGCAGCACAATTATTGCTAAATTGTGGCAGAGAGGCATCACAGGCCAGGCTTTTGGTTTCACTCCCAGTGCATCTTCTCCAGCATTCTACTTAAAACAGAAAGTGTTCACTTTACTAACACAGAAAAGCTCTTGGAAGAAGGGGGAGGGGGATAGAAGGAAGGGGGAGAGATGAAGAGGCAAGAAAGAAGAATAGCAGACAAGAGATTAAAGCTTTTTATTCAGTATCTCTTTCGTATTCAAATTGTGCTAAGGGCTCTGTGAAAGTTAGAAGCAAGCTTGTTCAGGAGGGCTTCTAAAGTGTGTACATGGATTTCATGGGAATAGAAAAGAAGCCACGGACTGGGTAATGAAAGAAAGATAAGATGTCCTATATAAAACAACTCAAGAGTGGTTCAATTACTTCAGCAAACCATCAAGCAAGCTTTGAAGATTTGAGGAAACACTGTTAAAATGTTACAAAAAAACTCATGTTGCAGGTTTTGTACCACTACATATTTGTATACTGTGTGAATTACTTAAACTATATTCCCTCTGTGAACATTGTTTACCTCTTTGGGGTTTTTGTTATTATTTTTCTGGAAGAGCTATGTTTGTCTGAAAGAGTTATGGAAAATGAAATGTTCCTGTTTGATCTTTATATCTCTGTGAAAGGGAGTGTGCCAGAAAAAATGGCATCATTGTTTACAAAAATAAACCTGGGAATTAAAGGTCTGTGGCTGACAGTTTCACATATTTCTCTTTGCCGTTAAAATAGCCCTCTTGACATAGGCTAAATGGTATAAGAAATAATCAACTCCTTTCACCCTGGGAAAGGTCTGAACTGAGAAATGTAGCAGCTATAAAAATAAAAGTCTGCAGTTTAGAAAATACCTATTTTTAATTGCAGCTATCTCTTTCTCTTTCTGTCTTCTTTCCCTCCGCAGTTCTCTGTGTCTGCGACTTGACAAGTAACATCAAACATGGCCCAAGAACAAAGCTAACCAACCATGGCCTGCAGCATCCTTCAACCAAAAGTCACCTTTAGTCAAGCTTTGCCATCTAATTTGCAATGTTTCTGCTTGTACACTTCAAGCAGAAGTCCTAGAACTCTTGTGGTATAAAGCTTTCCTAGTTTCTGCCTGGTAAGATTACGATGAGAATGTTGGAATGATTTCACTCCTGTAGCAATCGTGAGCCACCACCAGCCAGGTTCTCCGTCTTCAGAAACGCAGAGCTGAGCCCACTACTTTCTTCCCTGAGTTTATTTCATGTTTTTGAATATGTCTTTAATAATATATCTGTAAAACTCCAAATTCAAAGTGCAACTCAATCCCCTTCTGTGTGAAGTGTCCTGAAACAGTGCTAAATTATCTTTAGAGATTAATGTTTCAGTGGTTTTTTTATTTAGTTGGGTCAAATAGATGGCAATGCTGTATAGCATCAAGTGAAAAAAAACCCAGTGACTTATTTTATTGAATCAAAGTAAAAAAAGAGTTTACAGGTCCTTTTCTCACAAGAGATAAAAGGAATGTCATCGGCAAAACTCACTGACTCATGGAGACAATGAAAACAAGAGACGAATAAAACCTAGAAAATAAAGAATATCTGCATTTTCCTGTTCCATGATCAAGGGAAGTCTTATAAACTAAGTTGCAATGAAGATTTTTTTTCTCAGTGGACTGTCAAAGATCCCATGGTTCTCTAAAGACTCAGAGCTTTAACTGGAGACTTCAGAGGGTCATTAAAATATAGCACTGCTCACTTTATTCAGTATTTAACAGTACTTTTGCCTTCACAGATACTCATAGAAAGGGTATATAAATTATGTTTTGCCCTCTAGTGATCTAAACTCTTAATGCCACATGATAAAACCACCTACAGTAAGAAATTCCATTCTGCCACTGAGTCTCTGAACGTTTGCTGTGACAGGAATGCAGTGGTGTTAGTGCCCTGCTGGATCATGGGCTTTTCCTCTGAAGGTTGTCTGCAGAAAGGGACTGTGAATTGACACGCTGGGTAATCCAATAAACCAATGTGGAAAACCCTTTGATACCCAAAGGCAAGCACTAGTCATACCTGGAACATCATTAAAAAGAAAGTTTTTTTGTTTGTTTGTTCTTGTTTTTTCTTGCTTTTTTTTTTTTCTTTTGGTTTGGATTTTTTTTTTTTTTTTAAGAGTTAACACAGAAATCAAAATCACATCCAAGCCTTTTTCAAAATTTTTGAATGAACCATATGATTTAATAAGTTTTTAGTCAAAAAGGCACCTAACACCAAAAAGAGGCATCACACTTTAGACATGCCAGAAAGAAACACACATTCTGAATGAATGATAGCTCAGGAGTTAGAACTCATGAATTTAGCACCATCTACTCTTTTCCACTCCTAAAGCAAGTCCTGTCAGCCACAGAAAGAGGCCAGTGAAAACATTAAAGGAAAGGACAATTTCAATGTTGTAAATTAATTTTCTTTGTTCTTTAATTTTTGTGATGGTCATTAAAATATACTGGTAAGATACAGATGCAAGTAGGACTATTCTGCTACTTTCTTCATTAAATGATCCCTATTCCCAGTGAAGTTTTCTTTTTTTTTCCTTCTCTTATATATCACTGCATTTTCCTCTATGCTTTATTCTCCAATATCTTAGGTCCCAGTGAAATTATATCAGTTCATCCTTAATAGGATATCTCTATATATCTTTCAAATAGTGGCAATATCTAACATACATCTCAAATTCTTAGATTTCATATAAAATAAAATGGCCAGTCTTCGCGAACGAAGAGCCGGGGAAGGTCCTTACCCGCATATGCAGATAAGGCCTTCGAGCCTGCG
>JAWWES010000001.1:87037304-87054236 GCA_035583135.1 Lophotriccus pileatus
GATGGATTGCCTTAAGGGCTAACGAGCTCCATCTGCCCGGGGAGGTCCCTGACCGGGAATCGAACCTGGGTCTCAACAGTAACAGCGCTGCGCCTTAACCACTAGACCACCGGGGGCTCCCTAGATTTCATATTCATGTATTTTATATACATTGGTAGATATGAATCTCTTCATGGTGTGTTTGGAATTCTGCTCCATATATTAGCTTTTTCAATTGAGCAACATCTTGAGTGTACTTTCAACCTTGCAGCAAGTAAAGATATAGCAGATAACTACAACAAAATTTTAGGCAAACTAAGTCTTTACATATGGCTACATGCCTCTTATTTTGAATATCTTAGTAGTATCTGTCAGTACCTCTGTCAGTTTCACTGAAGCAGTGAAAGATAGTCTTCAATTACATTTAGAAAGGAATTGAGTCTTCCCCTGGCTTCTACTGTCTTTGTGCTCTCTTCTTCACATCCTACTCCTTCTCTCTCTGTTCTTTCCCTTTACCTGATTAACTTAGATTGCACACTTGTTGAAGCATCACTCCTGTTAGTTTATGAACTGTGCTTAGCAAACATAGGTAAACTCCAATCAACTTGGATTTCTATGTATATAGGTGGCATGTAACTCCAGAATTTACCTGCCTGCCTCTAAAGAGTTTAAGTATGCAAGTGTTCAGAAATCAAAGTTCTTCAGAAACCCTCACCAGGAATGTGGCTTTCCTGGAGTTCCAGTAAAGTTAATAACAAGTTTTTCATTACCATTGATGTGAATTAGATTAGATATCAAATACAAAGGTTTGGGGTTTTTTTATGAAATACAAAAGCCTATGGAAAGAACTCCTTGGGTTCTCTTGTTTTAGACATACAAAAAGCAAAACAGCTCTCAGATTGTCTGAAATGCTTCCTGCTTTCTGGAAATAAAACCAATTTCATAGGAAGTAAATAAAAAGCCTCTAAGTAACTGACCAACAAAGCAAAGGTCCTTCTTTCTTCCTAAAATGAGCAGTTCTTTATCAGCTTAATAAAATTGTCTGGGGCAATTTTACCGGTTCTGAACTTGATATAAAGACAAATACCATTCTTGAGAGACTATAAAGCATACCTTTAGATCAATAGAGCATAGGAAATCCTTCAGAGATACAGTCTTGTTTATGGTCAGAGAAGCCTTTTTGGGGGTGGAAAAGGAGAGTTTCACAGTATTCAGGCTCATTAGAGTAAGTATCAGCCTAGAGGAGCCCTAATTTCTTTGAGACTGCAAAAGAGATTCAATTGAAACCTAAGCCCTTTTTCAATTGTGGTACTGGAATAATAGATTCTATGGCAAGTATCTTGGAGACGGTGGAAACGGCTGCTCGTTTTTTTATGCAGAGTTCACTGATTAACATCTGCCTGATTGAACCCTTATAAACTTGGAATGGACTGAAATTTTATTGAGTAGGCTTGCTGAAAGGTCCCTGAAATACATGTGTACGATGCCTGTGGGCATAAAGATGGGCAAATGAGTGGGATTTCATCAGACATCCTGCTACCTGAGGAGTATACACAGGACTGACAATAAAAGCTAGTCAGAGTCAAGGTATCAGGTGCTTGGTGTCCCTCAGATCATTTGCTATCCCTTAGACTTGGATAGCAAAAGAGACTTCAGAGATTACAGTAGCAGTAAACAGGTGGTAGTTATCACTGAAGCTTTTCTGAGCTTTTACACAGGACAAATATAATTTTGAACTTGGAATGTCTGTATAAGTCCTTTTTGTGACAGGTAGGAGGAGGCAAATGGATATATGTGTTAAAGATTTTAGAAAAATACATTTTAAAAGTGTTCCAGTAATTCAACCATAGGTAAACCTAACTTATTACATTTAATGGTGTCACTATTTGCTGTGTTCTGCTTTGCAGCCCTTTGAGAACAAGCTCACTAGTAGCACAGTATGGGATTCCAATGTTATTCAAAATGAGTGGTGTCTTACTGATTTCCAGAGGATGATCATAAATGAAGGGAGCAACCACTTAGAGTGGATAAAGAGTTAGGCTCTGCTCCCCTCCCCTGCAGAGGTCCTCATGGTCCATCATGTGAGCTGCTCAGTAAAGCCAAAAGCAGGCAGTACCAGGCTTTACTCAGCAGGCTACTGTGTGCTCACCAGGATGCTCAACAGGGTAGGTGGGTGTGTTTTAATACTTAGCTGATCCAAATTCTTCAGTTTTGACTAAATAAAATTCTTCAGGTTAAGATCAGATGAACCACTCAAGATTTATTTAAAGAAGATAAAGTATGCCCAAAGAGGTTATCTGGCTCAGGAGAGGTATCTGGAGAGTGGGAAAGAACAGTGATGTTCAGAGTACAGAAAACAAGACAATGTAGCTGGCTGAAGCAGAGTGGGGATGGGAAGGGAATGTGAGGTAATTAAAAGCATCTGAGAAATGAGTTTCTGACCTGGCTTGGTTTCCTGTTGTCACTCATTATGTAAATACTGCATCACCATCACAACTGGACTAGAAGTATGGACTATAATCACTGAATACTGTGACTATTATAAGTGTGTGGCAATTAGAGAAGCACCTATGCAGGATATAAATGTGCTGGCATACAGAGAAAATTTTGATGTTCAATAACCCTTAAAATTTCTCTATTTTCATGGTAATGGAGACATCTAGGTTATTGGCATATAGTGCAGTATACAGCACAAGCAGAGGTACAACCTCTGTCCTTCTGTTTACTCATGTAGCAAGATTTAACACTTTGCTTAACATCACACAATGACTTTTGTCTCTTTACTACTATTTGAATAGCTTGTATATCTCATTTATTAAAATCATAGCAGCACATGAATAGATGTTGAGCATAGTAAAAAAAAAGAAAAAAAATTGGGAAGGTGGTAGTGACTTTCTTTCAAGGTATAACAAATATATCCCTTTAAGCTCTGACTCCAGAATTAGAGCTATAGGACTTTTTGTATAGTATATCTAACTGATCTTAAAAAAAAAGAAGTTCAAGACAAATCTGAAACAATCCTCACATGTGATATCTGGGAGTGATTCTTCACAGAGCTGGATTATAGATACTGGTTTTCTAAGAAAATAAGAAAAAAGATAAAACACCTAGAGAAGAGGCACCTATGTTACATTTATTTACAAAGCCACGGAGAAAAATGCACTGAAAACCATACAACTTTGAAGTTCCCTAGGCAAAAATGTTTTATTGCACTTAGTGTAGGCAACTGCTGCTGACAGCTAAGACTACAGTGTGGAAATGTTCAATGTTTATAAGGGCATATTTATTGACCAACTACTAGAAAGGTAGTAAATGAATCAAAGGAAGAACCTACAAGACCTTTAAAATACGAAAAGGAAATGCTCTGACCCAGAGATTAAATAATTTACACAACATAATTGTTGTTGTGATGTTTTGTTTTGTTCACTGTGCCTCTACATCCCTGGGATTTCCTGCCAGGATTTTGTCTGGCTGTAAGGCGCCAGCCACAGGCTATGATTTGGGTCTTTCCCTTGCACACCTTGGCTTTACTCATCTCCCTGACCAAAACAAGGCAACAAGCTGAGTAGAAGTGATGACACAATTTAACTACCTAACTCTGTCAAGGAAGGAGCGTAAGGAATATGGGAGAAGCTGCTGATATCTGTCACTTTTAATCAACTACAGTGTTGTTTAAAAATATAAAGTATTAAGAATTCACTATGGAAAAGCAAATTGCCTACATAGCTGTTTAACTCTAGGTTACTCTAGTCTGGAGAATCTTTATGAGTTCAATGATACAGCGCTAGAGCAGGTTTGACTTAGATTAGTGAGGATGGCAAAGTTTCAGCACACAACAAACACTCAGGTTGTAGGTGAATGTAGTTATCTTCATTTGGAAAAATCTGCTATGGAAAAATCTGTATAAGCTTCATGATTTGATTTTCCAGTCTCACAGGTATTGTGAATGTTCAAGAGATTAAAGAGGAAAACTTGCAGTTTGTACCCGAGTGTTTTTCTAGTATTGATGAGGAGCCTTCAACAATGCTGAAATTTTTGTATTTAAAGAATTAAGTCAGTAAAATAAATTATCACTAAAGGTAATGGCATGCAACAGTGCAAGAAACAACAAAAACAGCCTAGAAAAAAACAAGCTTTCCCAGTGGTGTTGTAGAAGACTGCACAACAGACACTAGCATAAAATAATGAAAGGAGTGCACATTTAAAACTAACTAGATATAATACTTGAAATAATAATAAAAAAATATTTCTAGTTCAGCAATCTATATGTGGTCTCTGAGGTCTCATGCTGTGTACACACTAGTCACAAATAATTAGTGTGAACTATAGTAAACAGACACTGAGATGAAATTGTCTTTGAGAGAATTGGTGGCAGGTGTATTTTTCTTTGTATCTGTATTATGCATTAGAAAATTCTGATAGCCTGTCAACAATCTGAAAATATTTGAAACAAGTAGTGGTTAAGAAATTAAAAGTGAACAACTAATCTCTTAAAAAGGTAAATATTTAATACATCTAATACTTGGTATGCCATTCTATTTCAATGCTAGTTTATCTAAGAGTTCTATATAACCATTCAACTATTTATTATGTTTAGAATGGTGAAAAGAAATATAGTAGTCTGCAATATACACATTTCTAATGGACAACAAGATATCCTCCTCAGCAAGGGGTTACAACATAACATAAATCAACTTCAATCTCATAAAAGCAATAATGTACATGTATTTTATTGCCATAGGCAAATTTATTAATATTAAAATGTTACAGTCTCATAATACCCCTACTGACTCACCTTAAAGTATTAATGTGATAGGAACACTGTTAATAACTACATATCATACAGTAGGCATTTTCTAAAAAAGTGTGACTTTGAACCCCAGGTATTTTGCAATGAAGAATTTTTAGCTGTTATTCAATATTCATTCCCAAGTCATAGACGAAACTAAAGCAAATAGGTAATGATTACACACATAACTTCATGCCCCATGATGACCAAATATTTCTACCATTTTTTCTCCAGAAACACATTCTTCAGCAAACCAGAAAATCCTTATGACACGTGTGCTATGCTTGCAAATGGTTATTTCAAACTCTTGAATACTTTTGAAAGTTCTGAAAAAATATTTTTTGTCATATATTCTTATTAGTATGTTATTTTAAGTGTATGTTTCAATTAAAAATTTTATCAATATTTCAAGTATTGAGTGTTCATTATTGCTGATCAAGTCTATTTTCACAGAAGTATCAGATACTATTGCAAATTTAGCAAAAGCTATCTAAGTTTTCAGGGTTTCTCAACTACAGAATAAATAGTCTGTAATTTGGCAGTTTTCTTTTACTTTCCCTCTTTTTTCACTCCTGCTTTTTTATTTTGCTGTTAGCAATTCTAGCTGGTTGAATTACATTTAATTCTATGAAACTTCTATTGGATCCTCTTTAGAACACTCCAGATGTTCTTCACCTTTATGTAACATGCACTTTTCCAGCTGTTCATTATTGGTGTTCATGACTTCATTTTGACAAGAACACATAAAGTAAAGGGCACTTCAGGGCGTTGTTTGGGATATTTTGATACCACTTGTTTATCTAATACATCACTGGGGGTAAGATTCATCTTACCTTACTTTAGACATCTATAAACCCATCTAATCATACTATGGTCTTCTGGAGACTGATAGGTGCATTTAGATCATTAATCTTTGACAAAATACCACTTTGGGAGGAGATGAACCATGTCCCAAAAATTCCTATCCTATCCTATCCTATCCTATCCTATCCTATCCTATCCTATCCTATCCTATCCTATCCTATCCTATCCTATCCACTCACTGATTATAAAGGCTAAGGTGATTAACTCAGATACGGATGTCGGATTTGAAAACATCTACATTTCATCTTTGTGTCTTGTGGAGATATAAGAAATTCTTAAGCTCCCGTGTAGATATTTTGGGATTAGCATGTCTGGAGTGTGAAGTAGTGCTGATATAAGGAAGAAAAACAGCAGAAAAACCTGAACTGTCACACTGCTCAGCATTTTTGGGGGCATGTATTTGGCTAAAGTAATTTCAAGTGTTTTCTGAAATGCTGACATTTGTTCTTACGGATGTGAAGACCGTCTGTTACATTTGCACGTGGCAGTGCAAATGGACTGCTGCTTGACTGGGATATGCCAGTTGGAGAGTAAGAGAGGAGTAAGCAAACAGAGATACAAGAACCCAGCTCTTCCTGGCAAGGCCAAGGTCCTGAAGATAACAGGCCACCTTGTGAATATGGACACAAAGGTCCAAAGAGTCCATTGTTCATTGGTCTCCTGAACAACCAGCCTTAAGTCACAGGATATCAACCTTCACAGTCTTCTTGGAAGCCCATCTACTCTGCAAACATGTCTTTCCAGATGACTTCCTGGAATGATATCATTCTGCACCTCTGGTCACATCTTAAGACCGATGCTGCCACCATCTCCCCCTTTGCTGTAGAAGAGATCTGTCTATTGGAATGAAAGGGATGGCGAGGCAACTTCTGAGTGAAAATAAAATGCAAATATGTGATACTGTGAGCATTATCTAGTAAGTATACAAATAAGCAGCACCATCTGTGATAGTTTTTTCAAATGTGATTTTCAGGATCTGTTTAATTTTTTGTTTTCAGTGAAGCAAAAAAACTGAAAGTTGTAGGGAAATCTGGCCTGAAATATTTGCCATTGGTATATACATTTCTTCTTTATAAACAACATTCACTTATATTTCATTTGAGCGCTTTCCTCTTCCCATTCCCTTTGTCAAAGAAGATCAGTTGATTGAAGGGAAGGGATGCTTAACATGAGAACAAATTGGCATGGTATTTTGCAGATCAATATTTATTTTTCCTATTCAATGCATATTTTATTGTTAATTGGATGTTAGCCTATTCCTGTTTGGATATATGCAAATATCTCTGAACTTTTTACAGAGAAATAATAATAAAAACTAATTTTTAAAAAGGCATTTCAATATATGTAGAAAAACAAATCTAGTTTAGACTTTGGACAGATGGTCTGATTTGGTGCAGCTGAAAAATAGCACAATTAAAACCTAAATATTGTATGTTTCCACACTGCCTGAGTCAGAGGTCAAACGTAGGCATTTATTTTTAATTTTGCCACAAGATCTTGTCTAGTGCACCATATAGAGCAAAACTAAGCAAGATTAATGCATATTCCCGACTAAGTATGATTGGAACTTTCTGCTGGCATTTATACATAGGTTTAAATTCATTAAAATATAACTATCTAATATTTGTTTTATATGACTGAATTAATTACATTTGTAAATGTTAACACTCAGTGACAGGTCTACACAAATCACCTCATTAAAATACAAGTACACTGTGTGCCTGAACTCTTAATTTTAACTTGTTTTTAGCTAACATCAACATAACTGCTGATGTGAAAAACATTAATCTATTCAGGAGTTTGCTTACCATTTCCTGCATATTCCTTGTTATCAATAAAGGAATTATTAAAGAAACAAAGAAACTGACAAAACAAACTGGCTGGACTTTGAATGACAGTTATCAACAGTAGAAGAATGTGAAGATATACTTTGGTAAATTATTTCCTTGTCCCAGTTGAGAAAGGAATGAATACAGCATGCAGAAACATAAATGCTTTCAAGTTTGCAAAAGTTATCAGGGAAAAAAAAATTAACATAGTTCTGTTCACTCTTTTATGCTCTTTAAACCAAATAAATATAAATTCAAGTGGGATTTAGTTAGTATAACATTTTGGTGGTAGCACTTTTTATAAGATACCTTCTTTTTGTGCTTGCAGGCGGTTCCCAGTTTTTCACTTTACTGCCTTCCTAAGCTGTGTTTCTGTTGCACAGTCTGGCATGTATAAACTACTCCAATTTGTTTGTTTGTTTTTCCCCTCCTTTTTCCATCAAAGTCATTAAAAATTCCCACCTCTCCTTAAATCTTACTGGCGTTTCTATCTTTATCACTTTCTGATTATCATAGAAGATTTTCAGATTAGAAACTGTGTTTTCTCCAAGTCTTTAGTCTAGAAAAAAAAATATCCATTTGATTCTAACAGTACCTTCTGTGTCTCCCGAAGCAGGTTTGGTAAAATCATCAATATCTGTCTTCTGCATGTGAGTGTTATTTACCAGGTAGGCAGATGATCACATGCTCTGACTAAACACATACGTCACAGAAGAAAAGCTGGGTATTTAGCTTAGCAAACGGAGAATGGTAAGACTCAGATTCAAAATTGTTAGCCAAGCTCTCTTTCTTAAAGAAACTGCCTGGGGAATTCTAATGCCTGAGAGGTACATGCAAACAGATTTTCAATTGCTAATGCCTGCTCCAAAGGCAACCACTTTTTGATTGCTTGACACTCAAAATACCTAGTTTGAAACTTTGAAAATGCTTTGAGTTGCTTTGGGGCTTCAGACTTTATGGTACTGTTATTTCTAACCTTATACTTGGGTTTTACAAGCCAGATACTTTGCATCATGTCCTCTGCCAATACTAAACAAATACATTGTAAATCACATTTGTGAAGTGTGATGTAGAAAAAGTAGTTATAGTTCATTATTACTCTCTTACAGCTCTGCTTTAAAGCTAAATAGGTCAGTGTAGACTACCCTAGACAATGTGCTAATTTAGATTCTACCTACATATCTACCGAACTACTTAAAATTTGCAGTATGCTTGCTTGTTTTATTTATAAAATTTTCCTGTCAAAAGAAATCTCTTTGATCAGCTGAAAAATGGAATAAAAGATTCAAAAAAAAATGATTTGTGGACACAAAATTTTCAAAGAATCACTGTGTCATTAATTTACATAAAATTTCAGATTCATTTAAAAAAAATGACAAATCAATGCTGAAAACCCGTTTGGTTAAACTATTCAAAAACCTACTGAGATAGATGCAGAGATCAAAACTGGTGTACTGCAATTTAAAAAATTCCAGACATATTCTTGATAGGGTAAAGATGCAAAGTTGTGTTGATATACCATTTATATGAAATTGTAATACCTGGCATTTTTATTTACATAATTCTTACACACTCAAATAAGTCTTTGTTTAGGTACACTTTTCTTTTGTTTCTGAAGCCAAAATGGTGAACTGATATTTTTCAATGGTCCATGGAAAGCAGAAAAAAACTTTGATCCATGTGATTCTGCAAAACTATATGGCATGCATGACTTTCATGAAAATTTATGAGTGCTCAGTTTTGAAAGTCCATTTGAAAGTCTATTCCACACCAATAATGGAAACTCCAGAAATATTCAGTAGGTTCCTATTGTTTACAATCTCTTCTGAATATTTTCAAGTGTTATATAGGAACCTGAACACTAAGTCTAATCAAAAATATTTGAGGGGCAAATATAAAACCCAAAACCAAAACATATACCAAGCCCCAAGACAAGCTCATCAAATCTATATCTACAGGGAGAAAATCACCCACACCCTTTGTCTATTGTAGTGTGGGCAGCATATCCCTACTTTCTACACAACTTGATAACCTAAAAAGAAAAAGAATTCATTTGACTTTTCTGTACTGGCATGTGTTAGTTAATGTACAGTATTGCTTTCAGAACAGACTCTTTATATTATCTTATTGGGTTTCCCGGATTACAGCCAAAGGGATATATATGAGAAAAATAACTTTTCATGCAGTATTGTGGCATTTTCAGTTAATATTAAGTTAAGAAGTTAAAAAGACATACACAAATTTAAAGATATTTTTCTATTTATGCAGAATTATTTTGATCCATTTTGAAGCTCAAATACTTTCTAGTTTATCTCAGTCAGTTAATTCATGCCTATTATGCTAATTTCCCTTCTGAGCACTTATTTACATTTGGACCACCAGGGCACATAAACCAGATTTGTGATTGTTTTCCTTTAAGAGATAGTTTCTTACAGCTTTACTGCACATGTTTTCATACTGAATTGACTGGGAAAAAAAAATCAAAGAAATCTGAAGAGCTTGGTATGTTCATAAAAAGTGAAGAGTTGTTGACTGATATACTGAAAAATAATCTGCATTTTTGGGGCATGCTTTGTAATCAACCCTGTGGAGTAGAGCAATGGCTTCAAGTGATGACATGTAAGATGTCTCATTAAGTTCATGAGATTATCTAATATTAAGGATAACTTTTTTTCTTTCTAAAGCACTGTTGACATGTTAAAGAATTAATTTCCTCAGTACCTTGTAAGAATACTCTGTATTTCACTTCCCATTTTCCTGAAACAAAAGCTGAGTCATCAGTGCTGAAAAGATTGATTTTTTGATTTTCAGTGTGACAGAGCCATCCAGAAGTGTTCATCTATTCTCAGACACTTCTAAAAAAATTGTGAAAACTTTACACCATTGTCTGGTAACAGTAAAAGAAGGTGATCACTGTGTGAAATGAACATGTAGACAGCTGATTCCAAGACAAGTTTTTTATTTGCTCTCTCTGTTCTTTAAATGTGGTATCTTCATGCTGGTGGTAATGTACATGGCCTTCTGGTCATACTTTCTGACTGACAGCAGACCTAACACATCTCACGACTTTCAGTATGGATCTGGTGGATGAAACACAAGATCAGAGAAAGCAGATATTGTGCCTTTCCAAGAATGTTCTCCCAACTTCCAAAAATTTGCAGCTCAAGGACTCCCACTCATGAGTGTTTCTCTTCAATTGCTAATACTGTTTTTAGTTTAAATTATGTTTTGTCTTTCACCTGAAAGGTTCCCACTATACCATGCTAGATTAAAAACCCTGTTTAGATTGTCTACTTTTTTCAAGGAAGTGTTTAGGGGAAATATAGATCCAAATCTCAATGAAGTGTTTAAAAAGCATCTATTTTCCAGAATTGTGCATTGTTTCAGGCCTTTATACACTGACTGCACATTTTGGACTTCAGTGTTCCCTGGATACTTAAACTTGAACGCCAGATTGTGACCAGATATGTCCCTGTTTGGAAGCAAGGTTTTGCTTTCATTATGTATGCTCCACTGTATTTCAAAGCTGAGCTGAAGTATTTCCTGTGTTTCCTCACCTGAACATGCTGAGAACAGAGAAGCCCCAAGAAATGGATGGCAACATCATTCTGAAGTTCCACATCTGGACATCTAACAGTGATGCAGAAGACCTCATCTGGAACGATTTTTTGTTTTCAGTTGTGCCTACATGTTTATGGATTTTGAGCTCAAGCTAGGGGATCAAGAACCCTAAAGCTGTGCACAGATCTCGTCTCTTTTACAGATCTTGAAATGCTCCATCTAGGTATCCTGTGATCTGTGATGGTAGTGCTGGGTTTATGCAGCAAGGTTTTGTTAAGAGCAGGGCTAATGCGGTGGAGTCTGTGAGAAGGTGCCAGGACCTTCCCCCATGTCAGACAAAGCCAGTTTCATACATCTACGAGACGGACCTGCCACTGGCCAAAGCTGGGCCTATCAATGACATTGATATCACCTCTACGGTAACCTATTTAAGAAAGGGTAAAAACTGCTGCACAGCCACTGTGAGTGAGGACTGAGACAATGTAAGAGAAACAACAAAACACACCAACGTCAGTGAAGGAGAGGAAGGAGTCCTCCATGCACTGTAGCAGAGATTCCCTTGCAGTCTGTGGAGCAGATATCCTGCAGACAACGGAGGACCCCATGCCAGAGCAGACAGATGTGACCTGAAGGAAGCTGCAGACTGTGGAGAGAAGGCCATGCAGAGGCAGTTTTTGTGAAAGGACCTGTAACCTCAAGAGCAACCCACATTGCAGCAGTCTGTTCATGAAGGACTGCACCCTGGAGGAAGGACTCATGCTGTAGCAGTTCTTGAAGACCTGCAGCCCCCAGGAAAGACCCATGTTGGAGAAGTCTGTGAAGGACTGTCTCCCATGGGAGACCTGTTTCCCATGCTGGAGCAAGAGAAGAGATTGAGGAAGAAAAAGCAGACACAAAGCATTATGAATTGATCATAACCCACTTTCTTTGTCCTTCTGCACTGCTCAGTGTCAGGAGGAGGTAAAAGAGTTGTGAGTGAAGTTGAGCCTGGGAAGAAGGGAGGGGTGTAGGATTTTAAGCTTGTTCTTATTTCTCATTGTTCTACTCTGTTATTAATTTCCCATAAATTAAAGCAATTTCCCCAAGTTAAGTCCATTTTTGCCATGACAGTAATTGGCAAGAAAACTCCCTGTCCTTATCTTGACCTACGTTCTTCTTGTAGCATTTACTCCTCCTGTTCTGTTGAGGAAGGAAGTGATAGAGTGGCTTGATGAGTACCTGGTTGTTAGTCAAGGTCAACCCACCATGAGCCTCTTCCCCTGATTCGTTGTCTCCATGTTTAATCACAGACATTTTCTAGATGATGCTATTGAAGCAGGGGAAAAAAGAATCTCAGAATAAGGTTCTGGTCTTTGTGTTAGAAGCATTAATTTATTCCACAGAGTAATAGAGACAGCAATAGGATGAAAGCAGAAGCGGTCCAGTAATCACCTCTCTGCTTGTGCTGAAGAACAACCAAGAGAGGCTCCTTTTCACTTGTGTTCCATCTAGGCCAGCAGTCTGTGCTTCAGGGTTTGCCACATTTGCCCTGGGTACCCCAGTATGTTTCCTGTATCCAGCTCTGATTTGCAGTCTATCATAAATGAAAGCTCAATAACTGAGTGAATCCAGCTAAGTTCTGTAAATACTCTGAATATCACAGCAGGCTTTATGCAGCAGGTGCATGGATGAAATAAACCCTACAAAAACTATTTAAAGATGCTCTACAGAACATTATCATACTGCAGAAGTAATCCCACACTGACAGTAGAAATTATTACATGTCCTAAATGTTCTACTCCTTTGATGCCAATTCTTTTGGGGAGTTATTAGGAAGATGTTCTTATCTAGAATAGGTACAGCCTGAAATCTTATTGCAACCATAAATTAATTTTCTACAGGGCTGCAATCTTTACTGAGAAAAGTAACTGAAATCAGTGTCTCTTCTTGTAAGTCATGATCAAGCCATACTCTTACTCTGTGAAGAGGCAATCTGTCAGAAAAAATATGTGAATAAAATATATGAACTTTATTTTCCCAACATTCTTCACATTCTTTAAATGTTCATACCTAAAATAAACCATGGCACCACTTTCAGTTTACTACTTCAAAGAACAGCCCTAATTGCAATGACAAAACACCAGATCAGAAAGCATAAGATTTGTTAAGGAAAAAACATAAATTCCCTTTTTATTGCCACTTTTGATAGCAAATCTAACAGAAGTCCTGGAGAAATTCATAAAGCACCTAAATTTTATGTGTGCTCCAATAGCTTTTCGCTTCCCCAGGGAGAAAAAGCCCTCAGCTAGAGATAGTTGTGGGTCTTGAGACTTATTGTTACTCCAAATAAAAATCCCCCCCCTTTTTTTTTTTTTTTCATATGAGACCAGAAATCAAGTTTCAGTCATTTTTATATGTGAAATTTTGAATTATATAAGTGCACAAACCAGAGTCCAAGAGAATTTTATAAACTCTTACTTTAATAAGTTGCATATATTGCTTTATACTTTTAAACCAGTGTAGAATGGCAGTCTGTCAAATAGGTACTCTTTCTTTTTCACCTCATCATTGCTTTCTCTCCTGAGTATTGTGGTTACTGTTGCCTTCAGAACCATAAATGCTATTTGCTGGTGACTCAAAATTAATTGTAAATCGATAAGTGTATATTTAATAATAAGCTAGCTTAATCACCTCACGTGTTTATTTTTACCTGCAGAGCACAAAATGCCTGTGACAGGTTTATCTGTTCGTAGTAGTTTTGGTGGAAATTTGAATATAGAGAGTGTCCAAAGGAAAGACATGTAGGTATTGAAGGGTCTAGAAGGAAAACCATAGGAGGAGTGGCTGAGGTTACTTGGCTTGTTTAGCCTGGAGGAAACTGAGTGGCGACCCCATGACTATCTGCATCTTCCTTGTGAGGGGAGGAAGAGGGGCAGGCACCGATCTCTTCTCTGTGGTGACCAGTGACAGAACCCAAGGGAACAGCCTGAAATTGTGTCAGGGGAGGTTCAGGTTGGATATCAGAAAAAGGTTCTTTACCAAGAAGGTGGTTGGGCACTGGAACAGCCTCCCCAGGTAAGTGGCCACAGCACCAAGCCTGACAGAGTTGAAGACTGCTATTTCAGTTAGGGACTCTTTCTGAGGCTGTCACCTGTGTAGACAAGTGTTTATTTTGACATGATGTTTTTGTGATCTTGTCTGCTGTGTAGTTGGAAAGTGGGAAAATAAAATAAAATAAATTTTAAAAAGTTTCAGTTTAGTTTACTCAACTACTAAAAAAAGAAAAAAAGAGCCTTGAAGGTTTGTCAGGGTTGTCCCTGTGTTGTCACTAACCTTGCTTCTATACTTTGAGATATGGAATAATATAGATGAATTTTTAACTTAAGGTGTTGTAAACAAGCAATAAACACTTTAAATGAAGGGAGTAAAGATGGTACACAAATTCTTCTCTTTTCAAATGTGGAAAGTATTGCTGCCCATGCTAGACTTACCAGACAGTGGTTCTAAGTCACTTGGTAAATCTGCAGCCTAAATATGCATGCAGCTGGGGCACCCTTGCTGTGACCCTGTCAAATCTTATTATTTATTAATCTGAACATTTAAAATGTAGCTACAGGTGCACATCTTGGGCTTTGGGTCTCCCTTCTGCAAATAAAGACATAAATAAATAAAGGAACTTACAAAACTCTTTAGAAGCTTCTACATTTCTATGTATTTTTTCATTTTCAGGTCACTGAAAAATGTAATGAACAACAATTAGCTTTAGCAGTTCTGGAGCAAGAGGAGGAAGGACAGTCTGACATCAGCTGCAGAAATACACAGTTGGAGATAGATGATAAAAATATCTCTCCAAATAATAAAATCAACTATCAAGACAAATTTTAGATTTTACTGACTTATTTTCTTCAGAAAACAGCCTCTTACAGGAAAAGTTTTTGCAAACTTCTTTTCAACCCTTGCTACCAAGGATTTCATACACTACACCATTCAAAGCCAGACACTCACCTAATAACAAACTAAAGATACTGAATAGATTCACTTGTAGGCTGAGCTTGCTTTTTGCCACTTTGACAGAAAATCTGTTTTGGTGAAGCAAACCTCTTCCAGTAGAATTTTAAATAAGATCTTCTAGAACTAGAGAGCACAGCTCACTCTAAAAACTGAGGTATGATCCGTAAACACTATTTGCTCCAAACCAAGCAGAAGATGTGTGTGTGGTAGGAGTCTGTGGTGGGTGAGAATTGTTTCCTTGGTGAGGAAACAGCTGCCAAACAGATGAGTATCTGAACAGATAGAATGTTTTTAGAAGGTGACTGGATTTAGAAATTCTAATCTGCACACAAACAACTCAGATGAAACACAGGTGAGTTGGTTGGCTGAAAGCCATTGTTATTACTTGGCCATACTACAGCTGTTATGATATGTAAAACAATCTTGGCAGCTCAAGATTAGTTTCTAATGGAAAATGTTACATTACAGGAACTACTAGTAATGTTGCTCTGTTGACACCATGCTACTTCTTGGCAGTCACTTCAGAGAGGTGAAAGATGGAAGAGGGAAGGCAAATTCAGCATGTTGGCTTAATTTTTTTTTAACTAATTTTAATCAAAAGCTGCTTTATCTTCCTGTTCAATGCCAAGGAAAGCTGACATGGGCATCCGGAAAATTCTAGTGACCTCATCTAATTCATAAGCTCAGCTCTGAACTGACCATTGACTGCAATTTTTATACTGTCCTCATAACCATCCTTTGATATATACTCTATGCCTACCAAGTTAATGAGTAATCTCACTTTTATTCCCATCTAATCTCCGCTGCAACCATTTCTTGTTAACACGCAAAATGATTAGTTTTCAGTGATACCTCATATACAAAGATTGTAATGACACATATTTTAACTCATAACTTTATTCTGTGATTTCAAAATCATTGCTTTGCTTTCTATTCTTTCATAGCTCTTGTATTATTTGTACTATTATTGTGAAAGACTGACAAGTTTCTGCTGAACATAATTATTAGTTAATGTTCATACACTATGTAAGTGAAAACATTTAGTCCTACAGATTCTTATACAAATAAAGTGTTTTTGTCACTGCAGTAAGCACCAAATCTTTAAGTTTAAAAATGGTACCTTTATCACATATGTGCGATTCAATTAGAGACCCATTCTGATAAGAAGGAGACTGCTGATGGCAAAGGTTAAATAGCTAAAGTAGTCCCCGAAATCAAAGAAAGAAAATCCCAAACCCTTCAACTTCGAAGGAATTTGAAAACATAGCACACAGTACCTCATGATGCTCAAGCAGATTGGATGCATTTGAGAAGGATACTAAGAAAAGCATGTTTCTCTGTTGACTAATGTTCTGCACTATCCTTATTCAGAGCTGTACCCTGAAAAGCTATTGGAAAACTATTCCTTTTAATCATGGGACATCAAAATTATCTGATAGAAATAGTTTAATTCAATTTTTATATTAGCTACATGGGCTTTGAAACAGATTCAGAACTACAAACATCTTGCTTTATATGTTATTTTTATTGATGTTAAAGGTAGGGTAAAATATTTTATTTGTGACCATAATTACATTATTGTCAACATATATTTGCTTAGTACCTTGTATCACTCTTAGTAAAAGGCAATGAGGAAAAGAGTTCCTCCATATGACAACCACACTTCTGGCCATTTTATTTTCTTTCCTCATTTTCCTTTTCCCAGCTTCCCTACTTCTTCTTTAGACTTATATGTCTCCTTTTTACTCCTTTGGCATTTCCCCCAAAATTTTCATCTTTTCCTACTTCCTAATCACTTATAATAATAATGGCCAGTCTTCGCGAACGAAGAGCCGGGAAGGTACTTACCCGCATATGCAGATAAGGCCTTCGAGCCTGCGCAGTGGATTTTTTAGGTGACACACAGTGTGCGCGGAACTG
>JAWWES010000001.1:87054336-87104315 GCA_035583135.1 Lophotriccus pileatus
GGGGAGGTCCCTGACCAGGACTCGAACCTGGGTCTCAACGGTAACAGCGCTGCGTCTTAACCACTAGACCACCGGGGGCTCCCTCCTAATCACTTACCTAACCATTAAAGCCTTGCTTATATTTTCAATGTAAACATAATGGGCAGGGTTCATCTTGTCTAATTTCATGTAAGATGGTGAAAAGAAGACTGTAGGAGTTTCCCTTTCTACTCAGCAGGCTCCCATTATAATCAATGGACAGAATCAGGCACTTTTAGGAAACGACAGGTACAGCTCAGTTGCCTGAACATTGCTGCCTGTTGCCAGACTGATAGAAATACTGAGACCTGCATCCTTCTGTAGACACAACATAGGGCATGAAAAGCTATGCTCAGGCATATGAATTAGCCCAATTAAGTCCATCCTACAGTAAATATCCAAAAGAAGTCACATTGTGCTCCCGGTATCCCCTAGAAGATGCACATGAGTTAGTTGCCTAGGATACTTTTACAGTCCATTGAAATCTAAGTCAATCCATTCACAACACTTGGGGAGCTTGCCAGCTTACCTTCAAGTAGGCATGTATGCTTAGTCAGCCAAATCACTCTAGAAATTCTTCTGGATGAATTAACTAGACTGCGGCTAACTACAATCCAACTTCAATCTGCCGTATTTAAGCATCTGAAATTGCTCATCTGCAATACAGAGGATTTGTCCAGCATTACACTTAACTGAATACCACCCTTGACTTTAGGTGATTTCAGCAAGGTGAGATAAATCACACTCTACTTCATTGTGACCAGCAATGGAGTTCAAGGAGATGCATAAAAGGTGGGGATATTCGCATTGATTCAATCTTCTCCAGACCAGGAGGACAACACTGTATCAATAATATTTGATTGAATAAAGGAATTTTTCTTTGCAATAATCAGGGTTCAAAATCATAGAACCATAGAAAGGCTTGGTTAGAAGGGGTCTTAAAGATTGTCTAGTTCCAACTCCATTCCACAATAAGCAGGGATGTTGTACTGTTTCTTTTGAAATTACAATAGATTTGACAGTATTGTGAATCAGCCTGTGTATTATACATAAGGACTTTGAAGGTCTAGGTATGACTAATAAGAGGGAGCCTTGTCTACAACTAGCATAGTTCTCCCATTTTATGATTGTCTAGGTAAGTCTGAAGAAAGTGTTGAATCAGTGAAATTTAGAGATAGATAGAATTTCAAGAGGTTATCTGGTTCACCTTAAAGCAAATCAAGTTTTTCTTGAACGTGCCTAATTTATGTTTGTCTATCTTGGCTTAAAAATCTCAAAAGCATGGGATTGATGAAATTTTTTGAACAGCCTTCTCTGGGAGTTTGTCATAACAGACTTTTTCCTAATATCTAGACTGTTTTGGTTGATTTTTATTTTTAATTAAGCCTTTTTTCTCTACTTTTTTTTTACGGTAAGGAATGAGTACTGTCTTTATAACCATCTTTTACATGGTACAGTACGGCTGTCATGTTCTGCCTCATCTTCTTTTTTTTTTTTAATTTTCTAGACTAAACTAATTCTCTCAAGCGTTCCTCACAGGTCATGTCTTCTAAACCCTATCTCATTTTTCATGCTCTCCTCTGGGTTTCTCCCATTTATCTTCAGGTGTGATGTTCAAAAGTGGACACAGAATTTCAGACTCACTAAGGTAGGCTGGACAGAATAGCATTCTGTATCATGAGTGTGACAACCCTGCTAAACCCCCACAAAATGAGAATATTTAGGGTAAGAAAATTTTGTTATCAATTTACATTTAATTTTCAACTCACCATGAGCACCACATTTCAGTTCTACTTCTTCATGGGCAGTCATTCCTCACTTTATAAGTACACATAAAATTTTAGATTAAGAAAAAAAAAAGTGTTTCCAAATCTCCAGACTTCAACTGATTTCAGAAATGAGTGGGCAGACATCCCCACAGGGTGCAAAATTTACAAGTTTTCATTAAAAAAAAATTTCACTTTTCAGTAAAAAGAAGAAAGGACTAGAGATCAAAAGACAAATTCTACTTACTACAACCTATTTTTCATGATGTAAATTTTTCCAGCATGCTAAACTATTTTCAGACTTATAATTAGTTCTGGAGATAAGACATGGGAGAGAATGAGATCATTTGACCACCTTAGGGACAACATGTTTAAAGAATCACTGTGGAGTACCCACTAAGAGATTAAAAATGGTGTCTTTCACTTCATACTATTTCTCATTTTTTAGATATGGAACAAAATAGCAGAATACCATTCTAGAGATTGTCTGGACAGGCAACTAGAGGATAAGAGGATTGGCTGATAACAGGTAATGAGCTGAAAATAAAAAAGTAGGGGAAAAGTGCAACAATAGGAGGTACCAATGGGTAAGACAATACTCTAGATCGCCCAATTTCATATAAAAACTTACTGACGTCTGAATATGGAGTGACATTTCCAGACTAGCACCCTTTTTTTTTTTTTTTTTCAGAATACTGCGTGTCTAACTATTAAAGAAACCTATTAAGGTTCAGTAGATATCCTGTGTGCACCACCGTCAGTGATTTTTTTTGATTGACTTGAGGGGACATAAGATTTTACTTTCTGATCCACAGCCTTGAGGCAGCACAAGATTTTTTCCATTACAGGAACTTTACTAGAATTAAAATGGTCAGTGCCTTTCAGTCATGGTGGCACTTTCCTAAACCCTGTGATACCTTCTCCCTTCCTACTCTTTCTCTACTCTCTCTTCTCCCACTCAGCATCCTTCCTCCTTCCAACAGAAGAAAACAAGGACAAGATCAGATAGCTTTTGAAAACAAAAGAAAGATTGCTGAAAGAAGGGGGTGGGGAGGACTGAAGTATTTTCCTTTGTTAATACTACACCCTTAAAATGCAGCATCTAGTCAATAAGTGGATGTCTGGGGCTTTGCTTTTGAAACCCTTACCCTCTGAGACATCTAGATCAACTTAAATCAACAAGACTGCTTTGAAACAGCAGAATTCTTTGGTCTCAGGATGAAGGAATGAAGGGACTTCTAAGACGGAGTGATTTTGTACTGGCAATTTACAACCATATTGTGGCCCATTTTTCCAGTAGTTGAGTATTATGAATTTCTCCCAAGCTGTGGATTTAGCTTGCTTACTTTAAATGCAAAAGACAAATATGCAATGCGGGAACAAGACCTTCCCACGCTTGACTGGTGCAGAATTGGTATGGGAAGGGGAAGAGCGGTGGGAAGAGCAACACAGATCTCTTGTCTCTCAGAGCTACTCCTCTGTGTTTTTAACCAGAAGGACCAATCTCATGCCAGTACTCCAAAGTGCTTCCGCTGCCAGAATTAGCAGGTAGGCTGCCTCTTCTCCTGAATAGTCTGCAACACTGGCAGCTATTAAAAGAAATATGGAAATTAGCAGTTAAAGTCAATGAAGTTGATAGCTCCTACTTACTAAGTTGGTGCCTCAGTGATCAGCTCTAACGAGGAAAAGCTATGCTCAACTCCTTATCAACAGCTTCAGACTTGGCAGAGTTGGATTTGGAAGTGAAATCAAAAATCTTGAGAAAAGTGAGACATAGTTTAGTGTGACTTTACTTGTACTTTAACCTGAATAGGGCTGAAAATAAGTTGATGATTCAGTCATATTGTGGTCTTCATACTTCTTTTCCAAAGACACTTTTTCAGTATAAAACACTGACAGGCTAGAGCCTAATACCAATCTGCATTTAAAAATTGTTTCCTTGTATGTGTGTTTGTGCATGAGGGTTCACATGAATTTATTGTCATTCCATCATTCACAGTGACAGGCATTGTAACTTGCTGTCATGCCATGGCACCTTACAATGATGTGAACTTTAATTTTTTATCAAGATAGTAAGTTACAGTCAGTTAAAGATAAATGCCTTAGCTTAGTCTGAAATGGAATAAAGGCTGGGATGCCTGCAGTGCTAACAGATTAGCAGGGTTTATAACAGCCTTTTGGGATAATTCTCCATTGTCACTGATACAGTTCCACTGGTAGAAGTGCTCTTGTCCCTCCTGTTACTTTATCTAAAGCTAAGTGATATTAAGGCAAGAATCATGATAAAAATGTCCATTATAAGTAGGAATTCTACCCAGATTAATGTAGATGCTTCACATTTATATATTTAGGTCTGCTCTAGTCATACATGTCTGTCTTTCATAATGTCTTTTTGGATTACTATTGAAGAATAATGGATTATAATTACAATGATGCATAATAATATCAGTGTAAAATGCATTGAGTGCATTGCACACTGGGAGTGCTTATTTTTCTCTGTTCAGTACAGAAGGGAGCCTACGTTGAACCGATTCAGCTTAAATGTCTAACTTTTGGAAAGCTAAGTAAATGAGAGCATTTTCACATGTTTTAATTGAAGAATCCTCATTTCTTCTCTACTTTTTTTCTTCGTGCCTCAAGGCTTTAGATTTGTAGTACTTTACATTTAAGGGTTACTAAACAGGTGATTAAGGGTGGAAAACAGATCATTAGGCACCAGAGACACTCTAAAGAAAAACATTTTTGTAAACAAGATATTTATTCACTCAATTTTTATCACAATTTAACTTCTTTTTTTACCTGTTTAAAAACATTTTGGTTTCTCTAATTCCATTGTTCTTAACCTTACATTAGAAATACTAGGGCCTTTAGCTATTTCTTTACCAATGATCCTCATAAAAAATGCTAAAAAAATCAGATTCCTTACTGAAATGCAATCTCAGCATTACTTAGGACAACAGTACCAGCAGTAAATGCAAGCATGTGAAGCAGGAGAGAAAAAAAAAAAAAAAAAAAGAGAAAAAAGAAAAAAACCAAACCAGCTGAAAACCCAACTCCCTATGCTATAAACCAACCTCAGATTCAATATGATTCATCAAATTTAATATTGCCATGATCAGTATTCATGGAAAATAAATGATGCCAAATATGCTTTAAGAAAAAAGAAATCTGTTTAAATGGTATTAATGGTAAGGCATACTACAGCAAGGTGAACAACACTGATAATATTAAATTAACCCAAGAGGCTCCCTAATCAGGATCCCTATGCAGAAATCTGCTTGCCAACTGTCGTTCTTTTTCCCATTGGTTTAGTTAAGGGTTGAAGTTCTTCTTGAAGTTTCTTTTTTAATCATTAGATCCCGACCTTACAGTTTTCTCTGACTACTTTCCTTCAGGCTGTCTTTGCTCCTGTCAATTTAGGATTTCCAGGGAATTATTCTTCTTTGAAATGCATATTCCAGGCTTGAAATACTGGCATATGTACACTGTAGAGTAATTGTGGAGGCCAAATGTTTAATTACACATGACAGCTGGAGCTGTAGGAGTCCGAGGCATGCTTGAAAACAACTTATGCCCTATGCAGTCTTAACGAAAAGGAACAAAATAATATATATTTAGGTTTTGTGCCACATGGTAGCCGCTGTTCTCTCTCTTTTCACAACTGAGGGTGGTTTGCAAGAAGTTCAGCTGCTTTCACTTCTGTGTACCATCTCTCTGAATATATACTTTTTTTCTCCTTCATGCAGTCTAGGTACAAACTTTTAGACCATGCGATCCTGCAAGAAATGTTTGGAATTGTTTCAATTTTTCTTGGGTGAGAGAAAAAAGCTTTTCATGAGCCTCTCTAATACAGTGTTCACAAAACCACATTACTAGAAACGCCAGAATCGATTATAATTTTAATTATAAAAGATATAAGCAAAATTCATATTTTACCCTAATATATGATATTTACTCAGAAATTAAGCAAAGGCTTCAGAAAATGTTTATTTCAACCAGCACAAATATTTGTCCACATTTATAGACAGATAGATTTGCAGACATATGAAAACACATATTTAATTCTACCGACAGAAATATTCTGTTCTTAGTAAAACAAAAGAGAAAAGTTATTTCCTATTATTTCCTATTATCTGTTGTTAATGTTCAGCTCTCTATTTGACATAAATAGATACAGTTCCAGTGACAAAGCCCTGTGTTGGTTTAAAGCAGCTGGGGGGTCTGACCCAATATTTGACACAGCTTTTTTTATATATATACACATTTTAAATTATTATTACATTGAATAATTATTATACTTACCATGCAAAAGAGGATAAATTTGATCTTAAAATTTTGGCAAAGAAGATTTTCTTTGTGCATTGTGTTACCTAAGCACATCTTCATTAAATTAAACCATATTATGAAAGGGATTTATTTGTTTTTACTTTTTCTACTGTATCCTTCCTTTATACAGGATCAAGGTAAGACAGTTTAGTGGTATTGCTGTTAGTGTTTGACAGGAAAATAGCAAGCATCGTTTAGCCCCTGAATGTTCATTTCCATGGTGAGAAAAATGTATCACCAGTGCCCAATTGGAAAAGATATTTCACTCCTTGCAAGCAGGAGTTAATGAATAACTGTAGCACTTAGACGTACAAAAAGCAAACAAAGAACATTATGATATTTTCCTGATGTCTTTTATGTAAGGAGAGTAATGAGATTGAATTGACAAATTAACTTTAAAGGAGTATTGCTTGGTGGTGTTTGGAATGAACTGCTTTGTACGGTAGTTAAGAATGAGCAATGTTGTAACTGAGGAAGTTAAAATGAAACTCCCACCAGCAAATAATTTGAGCACTTGACTTCATTGCCATGAACAGCAAGGTAACCAAACCTCTCTTAAAAATGTGAAGCAGAATTTAGTTTTTAAACTACTTTGTATTTCTTGAACAAAGAAGGCTTTCTTTGAGATGAGCCTCCTTGCTAAAAATGTGAATGACTAAGCATCACATAAATTTTTTTTTTTTTGGTATTATTTTTTTTCCCTGCAGTTCTTGTGACCTTATTCTGAGAATATGAAGCTAAGCAATTCTGTCAAATTGTGTTAAAATTATTTCAGGTTTTCATGGTCTCTGATTACCTCTCTGTTTAGAAAATAAGTTGGGAGATTTGACTCTGAAATCCCCAAGTTAATAAGGAGAAAATTAGAAATACAACAAACAAACATTGTCATCTACTACTTGAAAGCCCCAAAATGAGACATGTAAAAGTTGGACTGTCTAAAAGTCAGTTGTGAGAGGGAGACAGGGAAATGCACCACAGTAAGCCAGTAAAATCATATTGCAAAAATGGCTTCTCCCAAGACTCTGCTGATGGAGGCACAGTCATCCATCAGTCAGTAGTATATATTTAGTAGGCAAAGCCATGGTCAGTCTCACGTCTAACTGTGATGACTGATCTCTTAAAGCTCTATACGCGAAACTCTGAAGGCAAGTGACTTTATTCCTTGTCCCCCTTTGAAGCCCTTCTATATGCAAACCCTCCATTTTTTATGCTGCAGAAACACCCGTTCTGCTAAGACTACCCTTGTGCTACTTGCTACAGTATGGCTATTTTATTTTACATATTTAGAAGACTGAGCTACTTGTTGGAGATATGTCTCATGTAGCTGAAAGTGTTTGATTCCAATCAAGATCAAACAACTTTGTGGCGCAACGTTGTGGCGTTTTCAGCCTGACATATTAACAGAGTAAACTCACATAATACAGAATTGACGGCATCAGATCAGAGTATTTCTTAAGGAAATTTGAGTTTGAAGCTAATTAGTTATAATAAAAAGTAATAGCTTTTAGCTAGCATTTTGTGCTTTTTAAGTTTTCACTTAATAAAGAATAACATCAAGACAGAAGGTTGTACAGTACAGAGAAAAACATCTGAGTCTGAAAACAAGGGAGATGGGAAGTACTACTTTTAATGGTTGATAGAAGGGAAAAATGCTTACAATGTTAGTGTTGGGGAAGAAAGGGAAAGGTTGTTGCATGTAATAGATGAAGACATTTGCATCAGTTGGGCTGATTTTCAATAGATATTTTATTTCACTGCAGTCTTTCAGACTTTGTGAATAGCACTTATCCCTTTAGAATATTGTTTTTCCACCTTTTTAGATAATCTGAATGTTAAGTTTCTTATTTTAAGAATCAAGAGGTGCTTACTGATGTAAAAAAAGCTCCTTGGGAAATACACGACAACATAAAGACACCGTGAAATGGTTTACTTTTAATGGGTAACTTTATCTGGAGTTTGGGAGTGAGCAGCTCTAGACTGGCTTTTAATTCAAACCAGGCATAAGAGTGCATGTGTTGACCTATGGGCTTTGCCAGACCCAAATAAGAACAGAGGAAGTGATGACTGGAAAGTGAGTCCAAACACCTGTACAGGTCACTGTTGGTCCATCATGCTTAACTAATTTTCCCCTGCCCTCTGACCTAGTTTTCCACAGTGCCATTGAGATTTACATCTTTCATCCTGCAAGCCCTACAGCTGCCTGCAATTAATGAAACCAGCCTTAACTTTCTTATCTGGTAAACTGAAGGAACAATTGTTTTATTATTGTATTGACAAATTATCCTATTAACGAGTGGCTACTGTGAAAATCAATTAAAATCTCTGCTGAAATACTTGAATATCACTGGAGAAGATACAAGGGGGAATTAACTACTGAGTCAATTAACTGTAATTCTATACAGTTCATAAATCAGGTGTGACCAGCACAAAATCTGTGATTTGTTTGATAATTAGAACACAAAATTGTTGGATAAAATATAGTGTGACATGATATGGATTTCATTTTTTATTTTATTTGGGCTATGCCTATGTGAGTTACTTGTAACATGTTTGAGACATTTCACTAGTTTCTCCTCTCTCTTTCTTGTAGATATTTTCATTCATTTTGGATGGAAATGCCACCCTCCCATCCTTTAGACTCCATATGAAAGCAGGAGCAGTTTCTTGCATAGCCAGGATGGTCTACCTGAGTGTATACTAAACAGAGATCAGCTCCTTGAAAACATGAACTGGGCTTAACCCAACCTGTTTATAGAGGTGTAAAGTTTGTTTTAAGAGGAGAGCTGGAAGATCAGACGAATTTCTGAAATAAGGTCATATGGCCATACGTTACTTGTCTTAAAGAGTAGAAAAATCTGACCTGAAGGCTGGTTGGATTGTTTATAGTAGGGGCTAGCATTATACTAGAAAGAGTTAGTTAATATATTTTGCAGAGGGCAAACAAGCTTCGTTTGATGCCAGCAAGGACTTGCTGTTATACCTAGGGAAAAAGATCCAACTCCTTTTATTATAAGAAGTAGTAATACCCTTTCAAAGCACTTTCAGTTAATAATCATTTGTACAATGTCTTGGGATTTAGTTCTGCCCTCTTGACACCTCTCACAAAGTATGGTTTTAGAAAAAGTAAGTAAAATTATATGTACTGTATAAAATATACTTTATACTTCAAATGATCTTAAACTATACCTTAAACAGTGCTTTAGGGAAACATAATCAGAAAAAGCATAGGGAATGAGACTTCTAAGGTAAAACTATACTTTCCTCAAGTACATGATACTTAATAAAGTCAGACTTCTAAAAGCTTTAAGTGAAACCTTTGGAAAGAAAGGTTTTGCTCTGTCATTGAGCTGCTGCACTTGGAGGTACTGCAGGAAGACATATATTTGGGTTATTTGGGGGGAGGCAAGAATGGGAGAGAGGGAAGAAAATCTCTTCAGGCAAATTTTGACAGCTGAGTTGTTTTTAGAGCTTGTCTCTTTTGGAGGGTAGTGCGGGTGGTAGAAGCTGGCGTTTGCTACTCTATATGGTATGAAAGAGAGAGACACATACATTTATATTTGTATGCATGTATACATATGCACACACACGTACACACATTTTTCTATACATATAAATACACATACAAAGGTCTAAGGAAACATACTGAATATATTTTGTCCTGTTCTCGTATCTCAATTAAACAACAAAGACTGTTTCCTTAGGAAAAAAGGAACAAAGCATTCCTGGCACTGGAATATCAGAAAATGAAAATGTTGAGAGACTGAAAACAGAAAGAGGAAATTAGAGCTATCGTGCACCAGTGAATCATTATAAGTCTCTCAGCTGCTCTTTGGCAATGGTTGCTGCAGGAACATGTCTCATTCACCACCAACAGCTTATGGGGACTAACACTACAAAGTCAGTGCATAAAAGCAAGGGAGATGGGTGGGTGGAAAAATCTGCTTACTGCCAATGCTCACTGTACAAATGACAAACTTCACCTAGAAATGAAAATAGTCCTTAATGTCACAGGGCCATGGAGTCTGGATAATTGCAAAGGATTTTATACTCATATGTTTAATAAAATATTATTCACAAGATATTTTATTGTGAACTGGTTTTAGATCTTTTTTGTACTACAGCTGTTCTTATCATCACTTTGTAAATGTAGTAACAACCAGAAACTCCTTTTAAAACCAAGCACCAGTGTGCTGGGTTGTTTCAGGATGAACATAAGTCCTTTCTTGAAGGTCTTGGAAAATTCCACAGAGCAGATAGCATTTCTTTGAGGTTAAAGAGTATATGTGTAATTCATACAAAAGCCAAAGTCTTTCCTTTTTATCAAATGTTCTTCCTAAGAAAACTGTTATTTGAAAACTCATATATAAAATCTGTGCTAAATTGTAGTGATCTTTTCAGGCAAATGTAATCTGCAGTGGCATGGAAAATTGGCACAGTAATGTGTCCTGAAAATGAGGGAATGAAAGAAACTTCCTAAGCTAATACAGAGTGAGAAACATTTGAGCCTAGAGAACAACGTGGACAGAAAGTCAGCTGACATAAATCATGGTAGCTGCAGACAGTTGCAATAATCCTCAGCATAAGGTCCTTCAGTTTGATCTCAGGAGCTTAGCAAAATCTCCTGATCAAACTAGTGCAGTGCAGCTATTACTAGATATACATATTTCACTGTGATGGTGAGCCATACAGATTTACAAAAGGAGCTGTTGTTCTTTTATAAAGGATAGAGATATATTGTCTTGTTGCAGAGGATTTTGTATGTTTTCAGAAAGCTGGTCTGAATATATAGACATTGCTTCTGGAGTTGATTAAGTGCTTGCCTCTTGGCACAGTCTTTTTTTTTTTAATGTACTTTTTAAGAATTTGTGAGAAAGTGGGAGTTCTTTTTCACAGGGTGGAGTGGAAGCTGTATACATGTTTTGTTTTGTTTTGTTTTGTTTTTTTTGCCAGAGTATGGTTATCATTGACTGGTAATAACCATAATGAACAGTTGAAATTGAGAGAGCAGTTTTGTTTACTATCAATCCATCTGAAGTCATTTGGATATGCACAAACCTTCCAGTAAAGATTTACTAGATGGTCACACTCAAAGAGTTGCACTAAATGGCTTGATATCCAAGTGGAGACCAGTGATGAATGATGTTCCTCAGGGAACCAGCGCTGTTTACTTTTGTCAGCCACATGGAGAGCTGGATCGAGTGTACCCTCAGGAAATTTGCTGATAGTATCAAGCTGTGTGGTGTGGTTGACACACTGATGGGAAAGGATGCCATCCAGATGGACAGGATTGAGGAGTGGGCCTCTATGAATCTCATGAAGTTCAACAAGGCCAAGAGCAGGGTCCTGCAGCTGGGGTGGGGCAATCCCAAAACCAAATACAGGCTGGGTGGACAATGGATTGAGAGCAGTCCTGAGGAGAAACTTGGGGGTGATAGTTGATGAGAAGCTTGACATGACTTGGCAATGCAAGCTTGCAGCCCAAAAAGCCACATGTGTCCTGGGGTGTGTCAAAAGATTGTGACCAGCATGTTGAGAAAAGTGATTCTGTCTCTCTACACTGGTCTCCTGATACCCCACCTGAAGTACAGCTTCCAGCTCTGGGGCCTCCAATATAAGAAGGATGTGGGCCAGCTGGGGTGAGTCCAGAAGAGGGTAACCAACATGATCAGAGGGCTGGAACATCTCTTCTATGAAGACAGGAGGAGAGAGCTGGGATTGTTTAATCTGGAGAAGAGAAGGTTCTTTGAAGTCCTTACAGCAGCCTTTCAGTGCCTAAAGGGGACCTGCAAAAAAGCTGAAGAAGAACATTTTACAATGGAATGTAGTGATAGGACATGGGGGAATGACATTAAACTGAAAGAGTATGGATTTGGATTAGTTATAAGGAAGAAAGTCTTCACTGTAAGGGTAGTGAGACATGGGAACAGGCTGCACAGAGAAGTTGTGGATGCCCCAGCCCTGGAAGCTTTCAAGGCCAGGTTATATGGGGCTTTGAGCAGGCTGGTTTAGTGGAAGGTGTTCCCTGCCTGTGACAGGGTGATTGGAATGACATGCCCTTTAAGGTCCCTTCCAAGCCAAACCATACTATGATTCTATGATTCTGTGTTTAGCTCTCTGATTGGAACTGACTGGTTAAGAATTTTTGATAATACCTTTTGAGGATGCCGAACAATTCCTTTTTTTCTGTCCCCATGCTTACTCTAAATGTGTTCCTCCACAGCTCTCCTTGTGCAGTCTGAGTGTACTTTATCATATGGATTCTAGAGGACGCTTTATTCTTCATTATGATGCCTTTAGGTTTTCACTGTTGAAGCCTGATCTAACCTTTTGCTTTTGAACTGTAAGGAAAAGAATCTTCTTTCATCCCATTAACTTAACAGTAGAGTGGTGTTGTCATTGTTTAGTACACAGGAAATAACAAGAGGTCTGTAACAGAGCAGAGCAAGCGGTAATAATTAAAAATAACTTACAAATACACTTGCAAATGCACGAAATGATTCTGCTTTGTCTACTGTTTCATACTAGATATTTCGCATTAGTATCCAGGCAACAGGAAGTTCATTCAAGAAAAATTTTACAAATCTCAAAATTCCTCCACCATGCTCATAAGCAGATGGACTAGAAGTACATAGTTGTTTTCCACAAGCTATTCAGTGCTTATCATTAACCTTTCTCTGTTTCCAAGAGGTCTATCCCCCAATCAGAGATCAGAAACAATACTTGGAAACCTAGTGTGTTCCCAGTCACACAATTGCATGCAGAGGATGACTTGTGAACCCCTCCTAGATGCTGGTTGAGGATGCAATCCACGCTGGGATGGTAGATACAGAAAGACTTGTGTACTAGCATTGCACTGTAAAATACTGGTACTGCAAAATAAATTTATACCTTAAATTAAATTAAATTAAATTAATTAAATTTATTTAATTTTTTTCAGGCTTCCTCAATTTAGGTGTATTATTTATTAGTTTTTTCTTCCTATGCATGAAAAATCACCCTATGCCTGTGACTATATTGGCCTCTAGCTGTACTGCATGTCAGATGACTTTGTCCAATGCACAGATCCAATTACAATTTGTGGTTGAGGTCATTGGGGAGAAAAAAACCTTAACAGTCTTGAGGTGACATGTGCAGATATAATTTCATTTTTGCCACGAGACAGTAACAAGGAACAGCACAAATGGTTGTCTGCTTCCACTGTGTCCCTTTGCCATGTGGAAATGATCAAACTGTTGGTTAAAGCTATTTGAGTGGTGTTGTCTCCAGAGATATACATACATGATACAAAATCTTTAGGCCTTGTGTTTTAATTCCATCTTCGTATATAGTCTTGTTTTCCTAGGTATTTCTTCTTTTATTTTTTCCTACTGAATCTCTTTATAATCAATTTTATAATATTTTTATATCATGTGATTTTTCTGTGTTGGCTGAATTTTTACTGCATCAATCATTTTATATCCCTAATTGTGAATTACATATGGCATTATACAATGCATATTTAGTTATCCTATAGGCATCATCAGTGCCATAAGTGAAATTTACATTTCACAGCTGACATTGCCATTCCCTTCATACAACCAATCTGATAAAATATCAAAAGAACAATTATATACTCTCTCCACAGAAAGAAATTCTGTACATTTCCAAAACCTTGGATAACAATGAGTTCAGGGATGCACAAGCAATAAAATTCAACAACTTTTCATAATGTTTCCCTCTGTAACTTTACCAAATTAAGGCTATAACAAAAATGGGCAAACTTTTGAGTTCCTTTGAGTATGCATGATGGTATAACTAAGTGTGCTGTCCCTTTGATGGGAGCTCATCTCAGCCCAGGTCTCACTGATTTCTGTATTTGGACTATTTCAGATAATGTTATCTGGCATCCATACTACTTTGGCATGCCGAAGAGTATCTATCTTATTGTCGTGAAAAGATGAGATTTCCTTGACCCTTAGTGTGGGGAGTTTTCCTCAACTTTTGTCTGTCAGTGCCCCAGGAAAGCCAAGACCCCTGTGCCTGACCAGTCCCCTTGTGCAGCCCCTTCGCAGAACAGTCCTGCTGGATAGGGGGATGGTCCAACTGACTTACTCAGGGAAATAGGCCAACACCATCAGGCACCCCTCAGCGGGTCTGCACATTTTATTAGAGTGTGTTACCCACTTCCAGCAGCTGCTAGAGCATGAGAAGGACTTACACTAACAGGTTCCAGAATAACACTCTTTATTAATGTAAAAATGAGATGTGTTAAGGTTTGAGGGTTGCTGGTGACAGTATCTGACTGCAAAAAACATATTCAAAACAATATACAGACAAGCTCTATCCCCAGTAAAAGTATTCAGCATACACAGAGTATGGTTCTTACCCAGTAGGTGTCCCTATGGGGGAGAAGACAGGTTCAGCCCATTGACTGATCCCAGTAGTTACAGTGATGCCTTCCATAACTTTTTGCCCATTCTCAACTTACTTTTATAATATTTCTTTATGTTAAGGTGTAGCTTGAGTGACTTTAGTAATAAATACCTTTTGTTATTGATTGCCGTAAAATTCTCTGGCTTTGCTTTTAAAGATACAGTCAAAAAAATTATAGAGTGCATGCCCAGTGTGGGGTGGGGGGGGGGGGGCATGCCTTGGAAGTGGGTAACTTTGGGGTGGAGGTGCCCATTATCATTACAATTACGTTATTATGAGCTACGTTCATCCAAGGAGAGCAATTTTGTTGGCCCACCAGCAAGACAACTTCTTCCATCTCCCTTGGTTGACAGGTGCTACGTGATTCATCCGCTGCAAAGTATTATGGAGTTCCCCTTCCTGCAAGGATTTCTACAGAGCTTGGCCAAGGTGTCTCCACTCTGCTCCATCCTCCATTGCAACCCCCTTAGCAAGTGCTTACTATTGTATGGGGAATCATTATGGAGCTGCCAGTCTCATTCCATCCAAGGAGGAGCAGCTGCATTTTACCCTTTAATTTCTGTACTGTTATAACTTCTGTTGGGATGTGAATAGAGCTTTTCAGTTTCCTCTAATTTTACCCCCAGCCATCTTTTCACACTTCAGTCAATCAGTCTGTCGTACTTTGCATTTATATGACACCTCTGTCCTAAAAATGCAACCTACTTTACAAACTTTACTTTAGTTAGGCATCTAGCATCCCAAGAAAGCAGGGAAATTTTGTAGAGAGGAGAAAACTGAGACAGAGAAATTATGAGTGGAAGTCATCTTGCCTAACTTTGGATTACTAAAATATAGACACATAAGTTTGGAAAATCACCTTAGGCTCTCTTTAAAGTTATAGGAAAGAATACGTCCAGAATCTTTTATACAATGGTGTTAAGATGAGACTAAGTATCCTCTGATGCCTTTTATTTGTAACCATGAACGAAGTCTAGTCTTGTACTTCAAAATCTAACTTTTTTTTTTACAAGGTAATCCACCCAGTTGATCAAGGGAAGCCAGTTGATATAATCTTTTTGGATTTCAGAAAAGCTTTCAATACTGTGTCTCACAGGATCCTTCTGGACAAAATATCCAGCACACAGCTGGATAAACACATCATGTGCTGGGTGAGCAATTGGTTCATGGATGGAGCACAGAGGGTAACAGTGAATGGGGTGACATCAGACTGGTGACCTGTCACTGGTGGGGTTCCACATGGCTTCATCTTGAGCTCTTCAACATCTTCATAAATGACTTGGATGCAGGACTGGAAGGGATACTAAGCAAGTTTGCAGATGACATAAAACTGGGAGGAGCTGTTGAATCCCTCAAGGGCAGAGAGGCCCTGCAGAGAGACCTGGACAAATTAGAGGACTGGGCAATCACCAACCATATGAAGTATAACGAGGGAAAGTGCCGGATTCTGTACCTGGGATGGGGCAACCCTGGATGTACATACAGACTAGGGAATGAGATGCTGGAGATCAGCATTGTGGAAAGGGACCTGAAGATCCTGGTAGATGGCAGGTTGACTATGAGTAGTGCCCTGGCAGCCAGGAGGGCCAACCATGTCCTGGGGAGCATCAGGCAAAGCATCACCAGCTGGTCAAGGGAGGGGATTGTCCTGCTCTGCTCTGCACTGGTGAGGCCTCACCTTGAATACAGTGGCACTTTTGGGCACCACAATATAAGAAAGACATAAAGCTATTAGAGAGTGTCCAAAGGAGGGAAACAAAGATGTTCCCTTGAGGGGAAGCCATATGAAGAGTGGCTGAGGTCACTTGGTTTGTTCAGCCTGGAGGAGACTGAGGGGATGCCTCACTTCAGTCTACAACCTCCCCATGAGAGGAAGAGGAGGGACAGGAACTGATCTCCTTTCTGTGTTGACCAATGACAGGACCAGAGGGAGTGGCCTGAAGTTGTGTCAGGGGAGGTTTAGGTTGGACACTAGAAAAAGTTTCTTCACCCAGAGGGTGGCTGGATACTGGAACAGGCTCCCCAGGGAAGTGGTCACAGCATGAAGCCTGACAGAGTTCAAGGAGTGTTTGGATGATAATCTCAGGCACATGGTGTGATTCTTTGGAATGGTCCTGTGCAGGGCCAGGGATTGAACGCAATGTTTCTCGTGAGTCCCTTCCAACTTAGCATATTCTGTGATTCTGTGATTCTGTGATTCTATGATGCCTATCCAAAATCACTCACCTATTATCAGTTTAGAGTACAAGATGTGCACTCTCCAAATGAAACTACATTCTGCAAAGATAATGCTTGAGATCTGATTCTAGCAAAGGTGGGAAGACAGATTTAGGAGGAATATTTACATGGTTAAAACCATGGCCTTTCTACTCTAACATGAAAAATCCAAAAGACTGTATGTTTTATTTTCTAATAAACATACAAATGCCTATTTAGGGCTCTGATTATTCTCAGGAAAAAAAAAAATTAAAATTGGTGAAAGTCTTTTGAGTCTTAGTTTTTATGTATTTTTGTCTCTTTCAGTTTCCTATCCTTACCTTTCTTTCATAGACACAAAATCAAAAATGAAAATAAGAATAAAAAAGAATAGAAAGATCCTAAGAAAAAATAAGTCATAAAAGAAAGAAAGTCTTTCTAAAAGTGACTTTTTAATTAAAATTCATATAATGTTCTTCACTGTTTTGTTTTCTCCCCTTTTTCTTACTCTCTTATTCATGCTTTGTTTTCCTTGGAGAAATTTACCCTAACTAGATCTTGCCTTCAGAATTGTTTCCAAATTTTCCATTCATTAGTGACTTGTTATGATGTCCCTGGAAGGAAGTCCACAACCCTTTTTCCTCCCTTTTCTATATCCTAACATGGGACGGAAAGAAAGGTTTGTTCAATCTACTCTCATTTCTGACAGTGTGATCATCCTCTAAATCGAGCTTCTAGGGACACCCAAGAAGGAAAATGACCCATTTTCTGGGAAAACTGTGAAGGCTTATAACTAATAGTTAAATTTCATAATGATGCTGGGCTCTTCCATTGCTTTTGCCTAAGTATTTACCAGAGCTACCAGAGCAAGCAAGTCAGGACTGCCTTCAGAGCTCCTAAGAGTATAAAAAAAAAAAGAGATTAAAATTAAGGTAAATGCCAAATGTGAAACAGGAGAGTCTGATAAAGCATGTGGAGAAGTGAGGAGAAACTTCAAAAATTTTTTATGAAAAGCAGAAAGAATTTTCATACACTTCAGCTCTTGCCTGAAGAACGTGACAGTATTCGATGTAGGGAATAGGTGTGTTGTAGCTTTTAATCATAACAGAATCAATTTATTTTATATAATATAATGTAAATAAATATAAAATTTATGTTTTTAAAAAGAATCAGAAAAATTAGAGATACAAGGTACCTTACTGTGCATTTTGAAATCTTCAACAGCTTTCAGTGGGAAGGGAGAACACAGTCACCTTCTGCCTCCAGCCCCTGGTTTGCATTAATTTTTGTCACTGTCAGAGAGGCAATATGAGGGATGGTCTAGACATGGCAGAACACTGTCTTATTTCAGACATGCTTGCTTTTCAGTCTAACCAAATGGCTTCCAGCCATCTCCTTACAGATTCCAGCATGGAAGTGGCATTGATACTGTATATAAAGTTCTTTAATCGTTTAACAGCAAAGGCTAATCTGGGCAGCAAGTGCCCTCTCAATCACTATGTTCCTTGAGCAGAAGATTATTTTCTCTGGTAACATTTTCTTAATGCTCTTGGAGCACTTTTCCAAAGTACCTTGATACCAAAGAAGTAAAATTACCCCATGGAAAACCAGATTTTTTTTCCAAATATGAACTTAAAGAAATACTTTTTTTTTTCCTTTTTTGTTTTAAGACAGTTCAGTGATATTATTTAGCTTTTTAAAAGTGGAAAGCCTGTGTTTGTCTTTCTCAAATAAAGAAGGTGCAGGAGAAATAATGGCTGAATGTGCATTGTAACTGCATACAATATAATGCCACACACTGTAGTCATTAATTAAAAGAAAATGCTTTTTATTATTATTTTAAATAGTTCTTATTCATGAAAAGTTTATAATACATGAAACAAATAATTATGACTAACACATTGTCTAATAAAGATGAAAAGGATGAAAATGCCTATGAATTTTTAATCTGAAAATAAAGAACATTAACAATCTTTAATTATATCATCAAATATTTAAAATTACCTTCCCTACTAAATTCTATTTGTATGTACTATATTTATTTTTTAGATATCTGTAACATTTTTATGAGTAGGTACATAAAATATCATCAACTGTTACAAGAGACATCTTGACTTAATGTATTCAAGATCTTGATCAAGATTTCCATTTTATTTATTTTAAGATAAATCAACAACCTTTGCACACTATACAAAAATTTATATCTTGCTCAATGTAGTTGGATACATAATTAATACTATTACTACTACAAAAATTAAATTGTGCTTGTCAGGCAAAAACCTTATATAGGTCCAGATTTTCAAATCCCTTTTATGCAAAATGCTTGCATAGTTTCTATGTTCCTAATTAATGGAATATGCTTCTGATTTTAATGTTTATTTTCCATACAATGATTCTCCTCCATTTACCACTGCCACATCTACTGCTAAAAAGGCAGAAACCAGAATACCCCTATTGGCCTTCAAATCTATTCCATCATCTCATTCCTAGATCAAGTACATATTCAGTTTCAGGTCTGCAGTGGATTTTGATATCCTACAGGCAGAGCATTCACAAAAGGACTAAACATTTGGGTGTTTTGGTTTAGGGTCGTCTTAAATAGATTTAAAATATTCCAAAATGGATTCTTCAATCTTTTCTGAAAACAGGTTCCCTTAGGGTCATAAAAAAAAAATGAGGTGTGCAACTGGTACAAATTTTGGTCACTTTGTAATTTAAATACGGAATTTCTAGTTTGGATTAGAGAGGTCATTACCAGACTAGGAGAATTTCTTTAATCTCTGTACCATGATTTCCTGGGAACATGAAAAATTGAACCACTTCCTAATTTCTTATCTACGTATAATACTGAGTCCTCTTTATGTTCTTTTGTGTCAAAAAAAAAAAAAAAAATTAAAAATTCTAGCATCGGACAGATGACAATGACTTGACTTTCCAAACTACTGCATCTGTAAACATCTCATGATCTTCTACAGTGGACTCCCTTATTTGTTGAAGATGTCAGAATAGAGACCACACTAGACAGCCAAGGATGAAATCACCTTTTACTACCACTGAATAATACAATGTTGTGGTTATATTGTTCTCATCTCCCAACAGGCAAATGTTACTATCTATTTAATGTTATTTTTTCATTAAAATGAAAATGTAACTTTGCAAGTATGGTAAAGCTATTCTGGGTGCAGTGACTTCTTTGCTCTATTTATATATTTCAAATGTATTTAATTTAAAATAACTTCATCTTTCTAACTATATTTAAGCTAAAAATAGAGAAGATGGAAATTTTCTGAAATTGGGCTGGCACCAGGGTTTAGTGTGATAACAGCTTATCTCTGAGAACTGGGTCGGAACATAGTTTAAATTATACAAGTTTGATTGCTTTTTAGGCAGCTGCTTTGTTGATCTTGCTCTTGCGACACGTAGGAGTCTCGGGCACAAATCAGGATCTGAAGGAAGAGGGACTAAATCAACAAAGAAAAGGCAGTTTCTACCCCACACCAGCTGTTTAAAAAACACTTCAAGGTTGCATAATCTGTTGCAGTTCAGCTCAGCTGTGTATATGCCCCAGCACAACTTCCAAGTGGGTTAATGGGGGCAGGCTCCCTTCTGTATCAGGTACCTTGTCTGACAGACTTGCATGAGAAATAGGAGCTCTGTCTAATCAACACTGTGTCTGGTTTTAGGCACTGCTATTACTCTCTGACTTTCATGAGCATTCCTGATAATTTATTAATTAAAAAATGGAAAACATACAATTTGTGAAATTCAGAAAAAAGAAGTATATTAAAACATTGCTCTAGGCATGTTTGGCTGCAAAAAAATCTGATTTGTTGACACCCTATATTACATACCAACCCAATATGCCTCAGCCCGATATTTTGCCATCTTCCAGTATAATTAATTTCCAGTGATGTGTGTGCATCCAAACAAGAAGCAGAAAAGGATCAGAAGTAATGAACTTGTCTGAGCGTATTCAGAGAGTATACATGAAAAACCATAAGCAGTAACCTTATGCTTCCCTGCTACCCAAAGTTCATCAAGATTAGTAACTTTGGCAGAGCTTAATTAACAGCTAGGGAAAATGTAACCTGGGGTGAGGGGAAGGCAAACTGATTAACAGAAACTTTTTGTTTCTTAATTATGCTTTGAATTATTCTCTTTTAGATCTTTCTCACCTACTGATGGGCAAACTGCATGTAGTTTAGCATTCACACTGAGTTCAAATAAGTCTCAGGCATTCATTCAGAAGCTTATTCAAAAACTGCCTTAACATTCCTACTCAGGCAAGATTGCAAACTTTGTAAAAAAAAATTTCATGTCCTGTCATTTTTTGGTTGGACAATTTAAGTACAGCTTTTTTCACCTCTTTTCATAAACCTTCTTCTATCTGGGTTAGATTCCAACAGGAAAGATGAAAAAAAAAAGATAAAACCAACCAAACAAAAAGCCATTTGAGAAGTACAAATGAGGGTGGTTGGATTGAAATTGGGGTAAATACTCACTAAAGATTTGAGGTGACTTAGCTTACTCAAACTATTTGAGGCTGTTATTCACAGATGACCTTCTGGCTTTCTGAGTGGGTGGCTGCACGTGGCAAAATGCAACCACATGCTTGGAGATGGCAGGTGTTTAATTTTGCATTTATGAACCATGGTTGAAAGCTGAAGCCTGGCAGGGTGACTTGCCTGTGGTCAATAAATGGAGAGGATAATAATGCCCTCTCACAACAGGGCCAAGATCTAAAACAGCAGCTCACAGCAGCTTTGTTCAGGAACCATTAATTTGCTGGAGCATCCCCAAATGACACTGGGCAAGTGACACCACCTGCAAAAGTGACAACTACTGCTCCTCTCCCTGGCATCACAGGTCTAATGAGATACTTGGAGAAGGATCTGTAAAGAGGGTGTGCTCTCCCTCTTCTGCCTCAAATTGCATCAGAAGAGATTTAGATTGGATATTAGGAATAATTTCTTCATTGAAGAGGTTGGTAGGCACTGGACTAGGCTTCCCAGTGGAGTGGAGTCACTGTTCCTAGAGCTATTCATAAGACCTGTAGATGTGGTGCTTAGGGACGTGGTTTAGTGGGACTTGGCAATTCTGGCTTAACGGCTGGACTTAATGATCTTATATTTTATGAATCTATGATTTTATGATTCCATTCTGCTTAGTTGTGTAACTTGTAGCTTTGCAACACATCCTAGTTATACCTGTGCGCACTTCAACAGAGAATTATCTCCAATTATGTAAGAAAAAAGGGATACATTTGGGACTTCCCCTCTCTCCCCCTCACCTGTATCTCTTAAAACTGGATATCTGTCAAAAAACTAATAGATTCTTGTCCCTGTCCTTCCAGCTATGATGCACTGTGAACTTGCTCCTGCAAAATGCAAACTTTGCTGTGGAGGAGGGGCATGACACATGTTTTAGCATCTTTCCTAAAGTCAATCCCAGCTGTCTTCTCTAAGTAGAACCAAAAGACAACAGAGAACAAAAAGAGCTTCAGGCTGAAACTGATTCACATGCAGCAGGTTTGAATAACTAATAGCTACAGGAAAAAGCCCCAAAACACAACAAAACAGTCAAAATAATAATAATAATTAAAAAAAAATGCCAGGCTGTTCCTTGGCTGGTTTTGGAAAGAAGAAACCCTATATTCACTGTTTAAATATGTGAGATTAGCATTTGCTCCTTTCAACAATGAAAAGAGATGTTGAAGAGGTTCTGTGACAGCAGTATATCTGGTTACATCTGGTTTATGTAGGCTACGTACATAAGAAGTACTTACTTCTTATACCCTGCAATTTGACAATCATTTATTGGTTAGAAAATATTCTGATACTATGGCTATGGTTTTGTTTTCATTAGGTGATTATTTTGAAAGGGGAATAGCTCAGGTTTTCTAAAAAGTTTGTTTGTTTTCTTGTTTGTTTGTTTGGTTTTGGTTGTTTTGGTTGTTTTTTTTTTAAATCAGGATTATATTTTGTTGGAGAAAAAAAAAACTTTAAATATATTCAACTATTCAACTAAGATAACCAAATAGGTTTTCCATCCAGGTAACCAAACTACCATCTGGGAGCTGTAGCTTCCTAGGAGAGCGATGAAAGCTGTCTTTGCTATATCAACTTAATTAAATGTCGGCAATGCTTTCACAAGAGCAAGACCAGGATGGCAGCAGAGGCAGGCAGAGAATTCTGGATTAAAACCAGTCTCCACAGTTAATTAATGGGATCTGCCAAAAGCACTGAGCCCTTAGCCTCTTGTTGCAATGGAGCAGTAGCTTCTGTGAATGAGGGACTAAGCAAAATAAGGGACTAGCTAAACCAATATTTAAGATGTGTGGAAAGTGTATTAATTATATTTAAGAAAACCCCACTGCAGTTCAGAACACTGCCTACTGCTGTTGTAAGTCTCTGAATAGAATGATCAAGGTCTCAGTTATTAACTTGCCTCTGCTGGGACACTTTTAACCCAAGAAGACACATTTTGAGGATGACTTGTAAATTCCCTGGTGAGCCTGCAGGTGGAGATGGAACGGAGAGAGTCTCTATTAGAATTGCTAGAACTTTCCTTTATTATGCATATACCTCTCAGCCTAGAGGAATAAGAAGCAGTTCAAACAAGCTCTTCTCTGACTACTTTATTTCAGCACGTTTGTGACCTAGATAAGATCATTATCTAACAGCTTGGAGTGAAGTTGAAGTTATATAGTTGTTTTTTATAAGAAAAAATAGTTATAATTTAATGTAAACTATGTTTGTGGAATAACTGTGATATATTTCTCAGTCTGTGAGCCGCAAGGCATAAAAGCCACTTTCAAGCGAATTATGCAACAGGTCAGATAAAATGGCTATTTTAAATTGCACTGCTTGTGGAGTAGCACAGTTATAGAAGGAAGTTTATAGTCCCGGGAAGTGCTTATTTTGAGAGTAGAGTAATTAAGCAGCTTGCTTAGGATAGTCATGCATTCTTTGTCATATTAAGTTTTTAAATCAGGATTGAATATTTTTTTCTTGAAGACAGGTTTTTAGGTCAAATAAAAGTTTTGCCCTTGGTTCCAGTCTCTGGTAAGAATGGTGAAAAAATCATGCAGGCCCTTTTGTAGTCTAAAAGCAAAAAATATCATCCTATCTGCATACTGAAAGTAACCTTGAATATGTAGATCTCAACTTTTTATCAATAAAACAATGCTATTTTTCACTCTGCAAAACACCTTCCTCTTGTCAGGAAGAGAAGAGCAGCAGACGAAAGGTATAATCCAGAACTATCATCTTCCATGTTCATGTCCTGCAAATGTTGGAATCTCGTAGTCTGACTTCACGGTGTATTTGTGATTTTGTGTGGCATGGAAGTGAAGGGAGATCTCCCCAAACCCTAAACACACTAAACTCAGAATGATGCCTTAAGTATAGTTGTTTCCCTTCTCCTTATTTTAATTTTCAAAACTAATGTACTCTTAGTTTTAGTGGACATTTCCGTGGTTTAGGTTAGTACCCTGCTCCATATGTACCACAATTGCAAGCTCTCCTGCTCAGATCTGGTGCTGAAGTACTAAGGTTCCATATTTTTGAGTCTTTTATTTGGATTTCCCTTCCAGGAGTGGAGGGCTGCAAGTACTTAGTGCCCCCTGCTGTCTTTTGGTCTCTATATTGATTTTCTTTGTGACCTTAGGGGCTGCTTTGACCTTTTGTCTTTTCATATGGGAATTTCTCTGCAGAAAGGGTTGTATTGGGGATGTGATGAAGAGGCAAGGCCAGTCACTTATTTTCTGTGTAAAGCTTCCTTTTTGGTGACTGGCAGGTGTATCTTGACTCTTTTGACTTGGATATACGCACATCAGAAGTTATGGTGAATGTCCATGGAAAGAAACCTAGATTACTACTGGTTATTAACTGCTCCTCTAAAATGACTGAGTCAGAGGAATCGCTTTTGACTTTTATGGTCATGAAAGACAATATTATCTGGCATCTCTCATTTCAGTTACAGTTAAAGAAGTAGCAGTGGTCTAAAATACTGGACATGAGGCCCAAATGCTGGCCAATATAGGTTTTTTACCTACTTAGACTGATTAGAGAGCAGCTCTGTGGAACATCTATTTAAAAGAGAAGTTTGCATGAATATATAAGCAAATGCTGCATTGTGTCAAGCCTCACCCACCTCTCAGACACTGTCAAATAGTTTGGAGGGGACGGGGGTCTTTTTCTTCAGAGAAACAATGCACTTGTCTTTCCATATAAATCACCTGCAGAGAAATTAAGAAAAAGGATGCAAATAAAAAAGGTTCCTCTAAAACAATAGAGCAGTGTAATCCCTATATTAGGCATCAGACTGGCTAATTGCTGCCGGAGTATTTCCCAGTGATATATATATTTTGAGCAACCACCAGAAATATGAGGACTTAATAAGTAGCAAGAAGGGAATTTATACAAAAAACAGACATAACAAGGCAAAGTTAATTCATCACAACTTTCACATAAGCCTTTGTTGGGCAGTTGGCCAGGCCCATCACATTATCTGTTTGACTCAGTGAGTCACTCCAGCTAATAGAATTTTGCCCCGTGTTTGTTGTTACCATGGCAATGCAATATTATCAGGCATGTCATGTTCACAGATCAGTAGCAGCGGCGCTGCTGCAGACACACAACAGCTTTCAGCCTTTGACCATAAACAGGAATTCACTCCACAGTCAGTCTGTCAAAAAGGAAGTCGGCTGTGGTGAAGAAGCACTAGTGCCAGTACTACTAGCCTTTTCCTTTTTCCTTTGTGAGCACATTGCCATTATCATTAAAATAACCTTGAGTCGTCATGAATTCATTCATTCACAAACATTGTCAAAGAAGGTGCAATAGTTCAAGAGAATCCAGAGGGTCAAAGAGAGGACTAGTTTTAAATCTGTGCCTATTGAACCTGGAAATGACATAGTCTGTTAGATATAATCTTATTCTTACCATAGCAAATCAAGCTGTGTTGACTGGCACCAATGTCCAAGTCAATTCAGCACCATGAAAGGTTACTAGGAGTAAAGAGGTCATATCCTTTGTGGTATTGCTTTGAGAAATAAACTTAGGCATGTGTGGGAATATTTTACAAAGAATAGCTTTTTCACCAAAAGTGAAAAACAAATCCTGTCAGGAATCTATAGAGACTGCAGGTATTTTCTGACATAACCATATTTAGTGTTTAAACCAAAGATATAATTACTAAGCTTTTTCAATATTTTAAATGTTTAATTGAGTCATAAATGTTCTGCTGGATATTTAATTGCTTTCCAAAAAAAAAAAAAAAAGGTTAAATATCTTTTTGAAACTGCAAGTTAAAACTGAGAATGCACTCCATCTTGGGGGTTTATAAGGATTTTAATTTTCTTTCCAACAGACACATATCAAATAATAATACAGAATACATTGGAAAGTGTACATGGATGCTCTGAATTTGATTTGTTTGATAGATTATGCAAGATTTACCCCAATGTAACCTCTTTGACATCAGCTGAGTTGTTCTGATCTACCCTGCTTTGAAAGGAGGATTAAGATTCTTGGATTTAAAGTATGGGAGAGAATTTTTGAAAGAACATACTGTTTTTTAATGCCTCTGTTGAATGGAAAGACCTGCTTAAACATTTGTTGTCACATATGTCCCAAAATGTTGTTGACAAGCTATACTGGCATTGAGAGACCCTACACAAAGTTTAGAAATGCATTTTAAAATTATTCCGAACAGTAAGGAAATGATTATGCTTTTCCTTCTGTGGGCTGTAGACTGGTGTAAGTCCACATGTGATTTTAAAGCAGTTGCTGCTGAAATGCTGGGAGAAATTGCTCCATTCTGGTAAATTCTGTTCCCTTTATTGCAGCACTGATTCTTATGTTACACAGCTGAGTCCACCAAAGTCCTCCCATTTACACTGGTGTAAACAAAAACAGTGTTTGGTGCCTGATATTTAAAACTGAACTTTGGAACGAGACTTAAGCTATGCTCAATGAATACAGAGAACAAGTCCTGAGATGTAAAGCTTTTGCCCACAACCCCTTTTCTGCTGAACAGAATGTTTACTCTCAACTTGTGTTACCACTGAAGATACATTTCATCCAGTGTAGCAGAATGGATTTTATATTCTGTGCATCAGTATGAATCTCCCTGTGCTACCATCATGGCACAGATCTTGCAGCCCGGATTTCCTTGCAGTCATAAAATAGGCTGTGTCTTCCATGTTGCCCAGAGTAATACTAAAATCGAATTTAATTGTGCAGTTAAACCGTGAGAAATACCGTGAGAAATACCAGTGCTAGAGTTTATTAATGGCCATGCAATTAAAGTAGCCTTCCTCTTGTGCTTGAGACCTGAAACAGTTTCTCATAATCAGGAAGGAGTTATGGTAGAATTGAAACTTTGCTCTCAACTCCTGAAATGAAGGAGCAGGCACAGCTTGAAGAAGTCCAAAAGATTTGAAGTAATATGAGCTTTTAACTGAAATCCATTTGCTTTAATAGCATTACTTCATTCCAGTGAAGTAAAGATTAGAATGAAGTGCAGGGGGGAGACAGCCTCCCCTTGTTTTGGGGAGGAATGAACAGGAAGACTCTTGAAATCATGAAATGGGACATGAGCACTGAACTGACCTCTGTGCATTTGCATAGGTGTTTTTCAGTCAGCCTGAAGCATGCCTGTATATGACAGAAGGAAAGGAAGGGAGGAAAAACATACATCTATATCTATATTTTGCCTGCTCATAAAAGTCACAGTGTTAGACTTATGTTGGTTAAAGGCTATTTCAGTGAAACTGATGCAGCTCCTCTGCCTGGCCATCGTTTGATCAGGTCCAGAACAACAATTATCAGTCTGGCTTGAAAGGGCTCTGAACATCTCATGCAGATTCCACATTGAGTGGAATAGAGTTTTAAACAGTGAAACATCATTCAATTCAGTAACATAATTAAACAGGTGCAATTTTAGTGTGTGGAGAAGGAATGAAATGCACAGAGTCTGCTGTAGTAGAAATCATGGAATAAACCAGTTATTGTTTGGATCATTACATCTTAGAGTAATGGCTGTTCTGTTTACCCCAAGGGTCAGCAGATTTCTGCCATTCAGTGGCAATCTGCAAATGCATTATAGGTAATCATGTCAAACTGGCAAAGGAAAATAAGTCATTGACATTTTAAAAATGTGTTTTTAAGGCATAACTTTTTTAAAGACTGTGTGATCTACGGTTGAATAAAAAATTCCACTCTGGTAGCTACTTTTCTTCTATCACAGTGAAATAGGCATTTTCCTGGAACTTGACTCTACTGTAAACACCTTCAATTTTATTTCTTACATTTGCATGCCACTTTGTATTATTAGTCCCTTATTTTGTAACACAAGCAAAGAAAAAGAAATTTTTTTTACTTTGACTCCAACAGAAAACAGTCTTTCTGTAAAAGTGTAAAAGTTTAATTCCACATATGAGGGTGCATCCATTTAATGAAGGAAATTCTTGCTATACCTTGTGAATAAGTATTTAGTGAAAAATATATGTGATATTATATGGGTACTAGAATCTGCAATAGCATCACCTGGGTAGTGTGACATATTATAAACACAGTCATAACTATGTGCTTTCATTGCTAGGCAGATCTGGTAGAAGCACTTAGGTATATACAGGCACTGAAAAATGAAATTTCAAAGTCATCTGCAGTGGTTCATAAGTTTGTCACAATTACGACAAAGGATGTTGACTCCCAGGAAAGGAAAAACGCAGCAAGTACTGAGAACTTTTTAGTAGACCTACTTATACACAGTGCTTCCTATCCAACAAACACCTCTCCTTCCCTTTGGTCTTATCTTGAAAGAGAAGTTTCTCGGAATTCCCTAAAAAATAAGCATTTAATTTTGGCTGCAGCAAATGAACTTTTCCAAATATCTTGTGTTAGCAAAGAGAAATTAACTGAAAAGCTGGCTTCATAGAAAATGATCATTTTGGGTTTGCAGCTAATATCAATATTAATTTTTTTATAATTTATTGGAAACTTTTCAATATGAAGAGATTTCTAGGACTGAAAAGGAAACAAAATATTGGAGACAATATATTCTTGGCTTTTCCATAAGACTAATGCTTTATATATTTGAGTACTGGCAGTAAGGTGATCTCTTAATTAGCAACCTAAATTTAAGAAGGTAAAAAGTTCTCAAGACACTTTTAAGCAAATCCAGAAAAACTCAGATCCAATTATCTTAAAAGAGAAAACAATGTGTGAAGAATATCTGGCTAAGTACAAAAGTTCACCTCTTAGTCTTACTTAAGTTAAATAATGAAACATTTATCTGATTAACTGTTACTTGGAATCATTTTCCCTGCATGTCTTGTGTCAGAGGTCATTAAGAAAGTGTCTGAAGGGTGTAAGTGGTGGAATCCTAGCTTAAATTCCTGCTTCCTTACTATAAGTCTGATTGTGCTGAGACATTCAGATGTTTAGCATCTGGTATGACAGAAAATGATTAGTTGTGATCTAGACTGCAAGGATCTTGACTGAAGTCAAACTGATTATCATACCAAGTGAAATCATACTCTTATTGAAAACTGTGGCAAAGTTCCCACTGACTCCAATGATTCCACAGTTTTCATCTATGCATTTTAACCTTGAGAACTATGATAATGCCACCTCTACCTCTAATCTTGTATGCAGAGTTCCTTGCTTTTGTAGGTTTGGAGTTCTTATGTTAAGAATAAACACAGCAAACCACCACCACCAAGAAATGACTAAGGGCAAACAATAAGGAAAATAAACCATTCAAAAGGCTTAGAAGAAAAGGATTTGAGAGAAAGAACAAAGGATCCAAAATCTTTGGAGAAAAGATACACTACAACACAATAAAGAAAATGGAAAAGAGAGATGGTATAAATGCAGTATAGAGAAGATTGCACCCTGGAAGAAGAAAGCGACTGTAAATGAGCCTTGAAAGCAGGCAGGGATGGAGGAATAGGAGGTAGCTGAGCATTCAGTTTTCATGCTGTGTGTAGGCTGAACATTTAAAAATTATACCACTTTAGCAGGTAAAGCCATTGCACAATGATAGTAAAGTTTATGTTCAATTGTTCTCAGCTGCTGTTTAACATTCACAGTGGCACATGTAAACAAATCATTGCACTTTTAATGAAAATCACTGTGATGTTGATCTGTGATTTGTTTCAAATGTTCTTGTTAGTTCCTCAATCAATGTACAAGGCAACACTTTCAAGTGCATTAAAAAGATGCTATTTACCACTGTTATGATAATGATGGCTCCATAATGCCTAACAAATATTTATCCAGTTTGCCTAAACTGGTCATCACAGCGACATTTCTAAAAATGTTTGTAGCAATTTTAATAATAAGGCCTTATAGTGTATGACAGCTCCTTCAGATGTTTCTCTAAGCCTAAACTGGGGTCAAACTACAGCTCAAGTTGAGCTAAGGTATGGGTTTTTTATGGTTACTATTCTGTATTGCCATTGAACAGGTTAGCCTCATTCTATATCAGAATTTTCCAAGACAGAGTTGATTGTATAGGAATAATGAACTTCAAGGTTCACAGGACATGCAGTACTCAATTTTGACAGCAGCACAAGAAAGTTCATACTTAGTCCTCTCTGTTTAGTGACACTGAATTGAAAATAAGAGAGATTTTCAGTATCATGAGGCACTAGAAGTGGAAAGGAAGAGACATATGGACAACCTCTTCATAAATCAAAATATCTTCGTCTCCACAAAGAACCATTATCTGACCCCACACATTTTGTGTTCAATTTATTTTCACTTGAGAAGTATGTTGGGGAAGTGCATGAGGTTTAAAAGAATGATCCGTTTTTAACATAATTTCTGTTTTCCTCAATTGTTCTGTTTTTGTAGTATCCTTCTTTCCAATGTCTGTAGAAAACAGTCTATTAGAAAAAGAAACAAAACTGTATTTACAATGTTATCAAGCATTATATCAGTTAAGTCAACACAATTATGGTTATGACATGGTGAACTGCCAGAGAGAAGCAGACTACTTATTTACTACTAAATTTGTTGATTCAGTGAATGATAAAGTCGTTCATTAATTGTTCAGCATAATATTTGTTATGTACTCTGGAATATGTCTGAACAGGGGGAAGACAGGAAAGAAATACCAAAGCTGAACATAACTGCTTCTCCAAAATGTTTTAATCTTAAAGAGTATTTTCACTGGAAAGTAGGTGTGTGTGAAAGTTGTGTTCTTTACATGATTTGCCTACATAGAAATAATTCTTCATAAGTTTTTCAGAGGTTAAGTGTTCTTCTATGTATTTTATTATTTTTTCTATGCCTTACCTTTTGAAACCTCTGTGGTTCATTTACTAATAATAATTCTAATTTTCTCAACACCATAATCATCTTAATTGAAAAGATCCACTGTAAGAATTCATAGATGCAGGAACCAAGATGACCAAAAGTCACGGCTGAAGTGTGAAGAATAGATTTATTCCATCATTTCTGGGGACACACATAAATTGCTACGTCAAAACCTAAGAGGGCCAAAAAGCACCAGCCCAGTCTGGGCTTTGCCTTACATATTGAAAGCCTGACTCACCCACAGAAGGACCACTAGGCTGTTTTTACAGTTCTAAACTTTCGCTCCCTTCCCCCCATGCCTGTGGGAAAGAATGCTTTTAAGTCTCTAGCAACATTCTGTTATCTTCCTTCAGAGAATTCCATTTCTCTCAGCAGATGGAAAACAACCCAAAGGATACACAAGGTGTGAAGATTCCCACACTGAAGCAATGTTCTTAGCAATATCCAGCTGCAAGGTTGGTCTTTGAGTGAAAACTGTTCTAAAAACAACTTATTGTCCTCGCCAATCTTCTGTTTTCAACCCCTTCCTCCCCACATCCATAGATCTTTTCCAAAGTTAACTATTTCTTCTTTCTATTCCCTGAGACAAAAGGATTCAAGTATGGATTAAGGAGATATATAGACAGTAGATGTTCTGTCCTTGGTTGTGATTTCATGTGGGTTGTGCCAGGATAGTGACATGAGCTGAGCCAACACTCTCCTATAACATACGCTTCGCCTTTGTATCTCTAGGCTCTTTCCAAGACCACATTCTCAGCCCAAGAGCAATAGTAGGGCTGCAGGATAAGGTAGGTGGACATACTGTTGTAATGTTTCACTGATACCTCTTGGTATTCAGAGACAGCAGTTTACCATGCTCTATCTAATCTGAGTCACAGTTTTCAGGCAAAAGCATTACCCTCAAGTAGAGCCTGAATCCCCAGCAGGTTAGTTTAGGCTGGTACTCTGGCCAAGAAATCAGAGACCATGTATTCCTTTTCTAGTCCTGAAAGCTGGATGGTTCCCTCACCAGAGAGACATTTAGAACAATACTTACACACCAAGAGGGTTTTGTCGTTTTTTAAACCTTCATAAATTCTCTGACCTTTATTTTGTAAAATATCCCTGAATGTAGTTTACTGTACATTGATTTTAATAAGTATTCTCTACAGAACAATATGTATAATGTTGGAAATGGTATAATACAATTTTCCTCCACTGAAATGCTACAGAAAATTGTGCATTTTATACTGATATGTGCCACATCAATAATACAGTTTTTATATTTTATTTGTAGCTATTGATCTCAACAACATAATGAAAAATTGATTGCAATGAAGTGCACTACTTCTTAAGTGTAAATTTCAATGTCAAATTATTTTTATCTATGCTTCCCAATTATAGATGAAGCTTATACATTTATATACGTTTGCTTTTACAAAACTCTGGTTCAGTAAATTAGATATGACAAGAATCTACTGGGTCAATAGAAACCTTGCTGCTCTCACTAAAAAATGATTCCAAAATTAAATACACTAGTTCCCTTTCTTCATTATGGAAAGAATTAAAGTTTCTGTATGTGGTATCACCTTCCTGGGTAATTTAACAATTTGAAATAGGGTCCTAAATCTTAAGGGGATATGGACACACAAAGTGTTTTATTGTGTGGGAAACCACTGAAATTCATGCACTCACTCTGGAACCTACATGGCAAAGTAAAAAAGAAGCAGTATATTCTTTTGTTATCTCTTGAGACCTTATTATTTTTTTGGGGAAAATATTTGTGTTTGGGAAAACCTTATGTTATTACAACTGACAAAAAAATGCAAATGGCTTCCATACTAGGTGAAGGGGAGACAATGGTTTCTACTTTCTGTATTGGAAAGACAGAGTTCTGTAGAATTCTGTAAATTTCTGCACCTCCTTAGTACCCTTTTGGGAAATCAGACTGTTCTTCTGCTGGGTCACAAGCAGAGGTTATCTCCAGAGAAAGATCATTTTGCTTTCTGCAGACTGGGGCACTTAATGCAGAATTGCTTCTGCTTGTAGAACTGCTTGGAAAAAGAGCAAAAATATTGCCAATTTAATTAGACACACTGCATATTTCATAATCAGTGGAGTTAGGCGTTCAGCTAAGCCAGTCTACCTGGTTTCTTCACTCAATGAATAGACAGGGGAACCTCTGAGATGACTAGTTCAGACTAAAGCCTGTATTTTAGGGCCTATGGTTGGAGATGATGAACCTCACTATAAGGGTTGCAAATGTTGGCTTGCAATGATGGCACAGCACTGTCCAACCACTATCACGTACTTAATAATTTCAGTTATCTCACTGTCATGAAAGTAGATTTTGGGAACATTTGTAGGACTACAGGTGCAAAAAGGAGATGAGTGGTTTTGAATGTTTGGGTTTTTTTTAATACCATCGAATAGCGTGCCAGTTCTTCAGTTTCTCAGTACAGAAACAAAAGTGTCTTCCCAAGGTGGCTGCAGATGAAATGCTGATTCGAAGAGAGGAAATACGTCTAAGCAAGATAATTTATAGCAGTCTGCCTCTTTTAGCATTGTCAATAAAAGGAACTTGCCCAACACCTGGAGATCATCTCAGTCATGATCTAGTGTTCAGGGTATTTTTTTTCTGTCCTTACAAAATATTATCCTGTCTCTGCTTCCATATCTGTTTCTCTTAAGGGGGATATTATCATTTGCCTATTTAAGAACAGGGGACTTGGTTACATTTGTTGTGACCAGTTGCTGAAAAGGGAGGAGTAGAAAGCCATTTCACACACTGTGGTAAAAAGAAAATGCATTTTCTCATGTATTTTGTACCTCATACTTCTCCAGACAAAATGTTTGACAGTTAAAACATCAACAATACTGCTTCCTATAAAGAATATCTCATTTTCATAAAGGTTGCATTCATGCTGAAGTCTATTCTATAATGGTAGTATTTATAAGGTCTCTTCCTCCTGGTCAGCTGCCTATGTTCATGACATTTTTGACATTTGATCCTATCTATCTTTCAAATTTGGTTGATAACTTTCATAGGTTCAGAATTGATTGGAAATCAAGTTGAAAATATGACTTGAGCATGGTGACTATTGTTTGCAAGAAAGACTGAGTAAATATCTCATCTGAGATGATGAGAGCTGTTTTCCCCCTTCACTGTACAGGTCAGATTTTGTTACAAGCTGACACTGATGAGTGACTGTGCTCTCCCATGCCAGACAGGTAGTCACTTTGACCCTGTCTTTAAGTGGGCATTTGGTCCACAAAATGAGGATATCCTGACAAAGAAAATATCAAGCAGAGTTTCAGTGAAGTCTGACTTTTATTGTTTCTATGCATCCATTTGAGGATGGAGTTTTACAACTTTGCAAATTCCCTTCAAGACATCCTGAAGCAAACGTCCTGTGAATTTGCATATTTCATGACAGATTTTTAAATACATCCCACATAGGAACTTAAAACCTATGCAAATCTTTAAAGAAAAGAAGATGATACTCTTACCCATTAGGTAATTATTGTTATTATAGCTACTGACTAACAATCAATGAAGGCTTCAGTGTGAGCTGGATTACAGGAAGGATGCAGCAGCATACCCATGTAGAAAGAGAACTTTTTCCTGCCACTTAGAGTCCTGTTCTTCATTTAATTCCAGGACACAAATAGGCTCTGTGCACCTAAAATACTTCTTCATGGGAAGTTAGTCTGAGCTGTATTGCCACTCACATATATATCAGCCAATGGTGAAAACTTGAAATAAATCACAATAATCATATAGTGAAAGCTAAGATTATTTCCACACAACTCTTTGAAACCTAAGTGTGTCATACTGAGACCAGGCTGAACAGTGCTTCCATCACCTAATTAACTTACTGAAGTTTCAAAGCAAAGAGCATGTCAACACAGCTGTACGAGGGATGAACATGAATGAATAGTTGGAAGAACTACAAAATACTAAAACCAAATAAACTGAGGTGGAAGCCGGAGAGTTCCAGAAAGAGGCCAAGGAAAAGCTACTTAACTTGACTGGGGAGATGTCATTTGCAATACTGCTCTACTGACAGATGGAGACCCAGAATTTATCTAAAGTAAAATAAAAGCAAACCATCAAACACTGAAATAACTGTGGAGATAACAGATGTGGTAAAATCATGTTTGTAGAAAGGTAATTATTTAAATGGATGTTCCTCAATTAAGGAAGGTTAAAAACAGCAATTGTATTTAATGCTTTATTATTTATTATTTAATACAGTTTACTTGCAGGCTGAGCCTCTTGAGAGAACTAGCATTTGTGTCCTGCATTGCTTGGCCAATTGAGAACATCAACAAAAGCTCAGCTACAAGGCTGACAACTGTAGCATCAAGGTCTTCTTAGAAGGCTGTTGCCCATGTGAAGGACAAAGAAATAAGGAAAGAAATATCCAAACCCTAGCAAATTTGTGGTGAATACTGTGAAACACCTATCAAAGGAAAGAAGTGTTAATGTATGCTTTTGAAAGAAGGTCTCATTTTCACTCCTTTAGCCTTTTTTGAAGGCAACACCCATTGGATAACATGATAGAAGACATCATCCTGTCTCCTCAAACTTTCATGTGTCAAAAGTTAGTGTGACATATAATGAGCTGCTAGAAGGGGTGTAAACCTGTTGGTTTACACATTATCATCCTACTTGGAGTTTGACTTCAGGTCTCGAAGAACACAGGAAAAATATACAGCCAGATATCTTACCCACATAAAAATATATTGGGAATACCTTATCAGGTTCCAAAGAATTCAATTCCCTCTTCCCTGATCCTTAATGACAAAAAAGATGTAACCTAATTCCTACTAGGCAAGCCACAGCTTTGTTTGTGTTTTTATTCCATGGAAAACCGGAAATAGGACTGAGAAGTCTATAGCAATTTTTTTTTTAGCCTTCAGGAAATAACTGAAACAGGTTGACCAGAGAGGTTGTGGAGTCTCCTTCCCTGGAGATACTCAAAAGCTGTCTGGACATGACCCTACAAATGTGCTCCAGAGGACACTGCCCGAACAGGGAGGTTGGGCTAGATGGTCTTCAAACTTACCCATTCTGTAATTCTGTGTGATTCTGTGTAATCAGAGTACTCTCAGTATCCAGTGGAGAAAGAAAGCGAAGGGATAACTTTTCTGGCAACTGTGATTTGATTTCAGTTTTTGAATTGAACATCTCAATTAGTTGCTCTTTCATCCTCTCCACGAATCCTTTTCAGTCACTAAGATGCATATTTACAACCATAAATGAAAAAATCAGTTAGAGGAGGTGCACCAGTTAGCAGCTGAGTGACAACTAGACCAACATTTTGCACATTAAGCCACACTTTACATAGCTCATGTATTGGTTTATTGCAACATTTTACACAGACAGCAACAGGCCCTGGATGAAATGGTTTGAGAGAAGTCACATTTCCTTCTCATTTAGTGATAGAAGCAGTTCATCTGTTCATGAAGTTATACAGCTCAAGCCAAGACTGTGAGATAAGAAAACCAAGAAAATTATATTTTGCTGACTGAAGGAACTTAATGATTCTTTATGCAGCTAGGGTTGTTACAGCACACTTTTGTCTACAGAAGGTGTCAGCAACCTGCATGGCAAAATGACAGAAAGTTTTAAAATTTACTTGGTTCACTGCAATTGCCCTGAAGGAAGTCTAAGAGTTACACCAACAGCACCAGGGATTGTCTGTGTAAAATTCACCTACACAACTTCAGTACTGTAAAAATGAAACATCTGCTCTGGCTACTTATACTGGACATCTCCAGTCAGTGGAGAGAGACAAATGTCTTGAAGAATCATCTTCATACAGTATGGACTGCCCTCAGGAGGTGTGATCCGACTGGTCACAAAAGGCTTCTTGATATCTACTTAAGACCAGATTCCTTACTACGTGTATGCTTTAAGAAGTTTCACTCAGGCTATAATGAAGAGTTCTAATAGCATATTTATATAATATGCATGGCCAAATGGAAATAAAATGTTATTTTTCACTGGTCTTACCTTTAACATTCACTGATGTGATCTATACATCATGAATAGTGTTCTACTCTCTTCTCATCTGTTTCAACGATTCCATTGTCTGTTGCAATTAGTTTGGCATTGTTTTTTCCCACTGATGTAGTAAATCGTTTGGCAATTATTTTGCTGGTTGCCCTTCCACATCAATGTAAGAGCAGTATTAGGGAAATGTAGTGAGTTTCTGGTTTTAGGTTGGACATATAGAACTTGGTGAAAAATATCTTACTCTGGTACCTCCTTTAGGAGAGGGGGTTAGACTGTGTTGTTTTGCAGGACTATGTGTATCTGCAGAAGGAAGCATTAAATGATTTTATAGTTGTATATCTGATCTAATTTTACTTAATTTAACTTAAGGAAATAGGAAGTCACATAACGGCCTTCTATCCTTATCCTTAATTTGTCAGACAGGACTAAAAAGAGTCCTCTAGCTTCACAGCATGCTATAAAAACTGATTTATATTTTAAAGAATTTTAGCTGAATTTTCTACTTTTACTTCCAGAATTTCAGTTCTCTCTTCACTTGTCATTAAGTGTCTTGCTGTGATATATTTTGATGTAGTAAATGTCACTTAAATAAAAGACAATGAGCATTTTATTAAGGTGACTGGAAAATGTGGCCTAGTACTTACTGGGACAACAACTGGGAATCTCTGAAACCTCTTGCAACTCAGAACTACTTTTTCCCCCTTTGGGAATTCTCTTTAGAATTATAAGTTCAAGTTCCATCAAAGTAGTATTTATTTGTATAAAATTGCACACCAGATGTCTGCAACCACGAAGCCTATAAAGTATTTTGTTGCCAATGTGACCCTGATGGTTTCAACAATTATAAACTGAAGCAAGTCCGTTTACATAAGACTTTAGTGTTAAACTATATGCAAACAAAACTATGTGGACTCAGAGTCTCTAAGACAGACACATCCAGTTTCACAAATATTCCAGCAAATGAAATCTTAGAACTTGTAATCTACTAAGTATAGCACAAAGAACATGAAAATCACGATGCAGTAGTACTTAGCACTTATATATAGCACTTTACATCTTCAAAGTACTGTGCTAACAATATCTAATTAATCCTCCTCAACTAATTAATCCTTTCCAGATCAGGAAGCTGAGACACATTAATTACAATTATTATTTATGTACTTATATAGCACCATAGGTGTGCATGCCACTTTATAGACTTACAGACCAGTCCCTCACCATTATAAGCAACTAAAATTTGTGTTTAATAGTAATAGGAGAAACTCATGGCATGCAATATTTGGAGTGGAAAACTTGACAACTGTACACCAGATTCTGCCATCAGATTCATCCATAAGGAAACATAGTAAAAGACAGCTCGATATAAGGAGCTATATTGTTAATTTTCTTGTGCTTTTAAAAAATCATTTTTAACAAAAAAATCCCCACCTGTTGTGTATGAATTGTTTTTCAAGAAGGGTCAGAACGTGTCTAAGCCTCTCAATGCATGACTTATCAATAGCATCAATTTTTATGAATAGTATCTATGATGGTAGATTCTTATGTTGTGTGTCTTACCTATTATGAAGAATGGAGAAGATGCTGAAACAAGGAATGGCTCCATTTTGTGGACAAAATATTTAAATGTTTGCAATTCCTTTCTAAAAGATAGTCTCAATTGCTTCAGATTTTGGGTTATTTTACTGGGGAACTAGTACTATTCATAGTGCATAATTTCTTAGTGCAGCATAAAACAGAGTTTATAAGAGAGATTATTGATCATTACGTTAAAAATTACTTAATCTGTAGCACGAGTGCTTAAGTAGAAGCAAGATTAAAATTAATGATTCCCTGGTTCCCAGCCCGTTGCACATTCCCTTAGATGAAGGAATATTATGGGGAAAATAGAGAATATTTTAATGATGATCAGAGTATGACCTATATACCAATTCAGTTTCTATCCTACGCATACAGTCCTTTCTACCAGCAGGACATCATGCAAAGAAGTTCAAGGGCTTGGCCAGAAATAAGCTCTAGTAGACAAACCTTATTCAGGAAAAATAATTGTTAGCAACTTGCAGACTGGTTTAAATATGAGCAGATTGCTCCTTGTAGAGCAATAGGTTGCTATAATAAACATAGGACAAAATCCCTTCAATGTATTATGGATGGTCTAAAAATGTCTTCAGAAACAGTCAGAAAAAAGCATGTAAGGGAAAATATTTTTTAGTCTGAATATGTGCTCTCATATCACATCCTATGATTTTTGCTGCATTTTAATCTCCGACTGCAAGTCTGTATTTGATGTAGTTCTATGAAATTCTTCACATCAAGTGGATAGAATTTCCTGGGCTGAGGGGGTTAGAAAGTATATGGCTCAGTCCTCAGCGAATAACTTGTAGCAAAAGAATTGGAAAAACTTTGGATTTTTATGCTTGTGTATTACATATTCACTATTCTAAATTATTCACCACAGTTCTTCTGACAACAATTCAGAAGCCATTCATTTTAAATATAGGAAAATGGTATTCAGGATTTGAGCCAGTTAGCTGTGACTAGTTGTGCTGCTTCTACATTACAGCTCTTGACCAAAAGTGAAGAACACATTTGGTTGGGGTTTTTTCTTCCTAGCTGAAACTGTAAGGCTTATTTAGGTAGGGAGAATGTAATTTCCTGAACTGGCATATGTCCAATATATGTGGTTTGACCTCCTTCTAATGGAGATTTGTTTATTTAAAGTAGCAGGGCACAATCAAAGACCAAGTGTATTTTCAGAGGAAGAGGTGAGAAACTGAAAACAGGGAGCACCAATAAAGAATTCTAGTCAGGAATAAAACACCTAAAAGTGTATTGAAACAGTGTTCTGCAGTGCTTCAATTAATCCCAGGCTGTTTTAACTCATGCAACTGGTACTTACAAGACAAATAATATGAGCTGACGCCAAGCAGTCTCGTGTTTTCATTAGGATAAACCTTTATTATAGAGTGCTTCAGATATATTGAGTGACAGTGAACTTTCTGCTCTCAGGGTGTTGTGGTGCACCACTTAGTCTTCCAGTGGGCTCAGGCACCTAGGCTTAAGCCTTGCTTTAGGTGTATGCAGAACCTCCACCACCAAGTGAGGTATAAATAAGCAGCAGAATGTCTGCCAAGCAAGTGAGGTATAAATGAGCAGCAGTTTATTGAGGCTGGGAGTAAGTGTATATGTGTCACTGGCTAGTTAAATGGGAATGCCTTAAGTATTAGAGCGTGATTGGCAACTTTGGGCTGGACCGAAGGTGTCCTCTTCTCTAGGCTTCTAAGGCACCCAACTTGGGGAAAAAAACCAGCACCTGTGTTTTTCCACCTACTGCTTTAAACCACAATGTTTCAGCAGGCTGAGATGAAATCTATTTTCATCTGGCTTTTCATGGACCTAATTCAAAGTTCAGCAAGATTTTTACTTCTGTGAACTTTCCGAATGACTGGGAAAGTCAAGGCTAAGGAATTCACAAATACTCCTTCCCCACTCCTCTGTCCCCAGGAGCTGAATATACAAGAGGCTTTCACAATTATCAGGAATAAAAGTCCTTATTATTTCCTTCAGTCAACAATGTACATGTATTACTGTTATTGCACACCATTAGCGACAGTATTCCAGTTTAAGAATTCTCACCATTCCTAGTCATAGATCACATTAGTCTAGCTGTGCACTAATTATTGTTTTGTTTTTTAAGCTTTCTGAAAGCAACCAGCTACAGCAGGATGAATTTCACTGCGAATACATGAACAAACAGAAAGACAGACAGAAAAGTAAATGCTGAATATAGATCAGTGCAGGAACTGAGAGATAACTTTACTTTAGTCAGTGACTATCCAGGTATCTATCAAGAATTTGGAACACTGTATCTAATGACAGCCGAAAGTGGAAGAATTGTATGGAGCATTACTGGAATTTGTAGGAGGTCTGGAAGACAAAAGACTGTGCAAAACTGGATATTGCACTGAGATTAGGCTAGTGGCTGCAGGACAGGTGCAGAAGACTGGAAGATGGAGAAAAATGACCAATTTAGAACTGTAAGGAAAAGAAAAGCCATTACTGATTTGTGAAATTAAAGGTGACATGGGGAACCATCAGAGAAGGAAGAAGTCCCTGGCCATATGTTTAGGGTGATGTAAGATTGATAGAATGAAAAGAAAAAGGTACATGAAGACAGGTCAACTTTAACTTGTTCTTGCAAGCAGTGCAGTGTTATGTTTCAAGGCAAAACATCTAAAGGCGGACCTCTCTTGCCACAAGTCAATTGTCTGAATAAAGGCAACTCATTCACTCCAGAGGAGTTATATCAATAAAAAAGGAGAAATGAGGAAAGAAAAGGAGTTTCTGAGAGTTGGATGTTTTTCTGAGAACCTGCTCCTTTTTTCAGCTGTCAGTCATGAGCTGTATATGAGAATTTTAAAAATATATGGGCCAGACGACCCTCTGATGATGTCAAGTGGAAGCAAGAATTTAGGTTGCTGCTTTTTGTCTCCTTTCCTCCCTTCTCTCTTCCTCTCCATTCCTCCCTTTCTCCCACTTCCTCCCTCTTCCCTTCCCATCTTCCTCATTTCCTTTCTTTTCCTTTCACTAGAAGCTCACATGGAGTTTTTGAACAGCATGGCAGCATATCATCAAAAGCAGCAAGCTGACTGTGCTCAGGTCATTCTCCCAGCTTGCTCAATGAAACCAGCTAGTTCCTGTGCACTGCTTGCTGACAGTAGCTGATTCTTTGTTGATAAAGAAGGGTCAACATATATAATCAGATTTGTGCTATTCCTTCCCATGATCAAAAGGAGGAGGTTCCCTCTTCCTTCATTTGAAATCTTTACTGAAGTACACAGTCAGCAAACCTCCCTACTAAGTGCTTCTGCAATTGTTATAGGTTTGCAGATTTTTTCTTTCCTCACTCACCTCTGCCAACTTAATAAAAACTGAAGCTGTGGGTTCCTATCAAAGCTCATGAAGGAATGAAGCTAAAAGGAAGATTCTTTCTCTGCATAATTCCAATATTGATGAATTAAGGCCTAAAATGCGTTTTTGTATTTCAAAAAGCATTCAGAGTCCATGCTTAAAATCGAGATTAGCTCCATCAAGAAGCAGTAAATTCAGCAATAAGATTTAATCTCTGTGACACTCAAAAGACAAGATTCAATTATATTCTGTGATCTTAATTGAATTACAACTCACCCCCCCAAAAGTAATGACATTATTTTATATTTTCCCCAAGCCCAGCTTCCTCGGACTGAAAAGAATTAAATAAGCCATGGTTTGAGAAAAATATGTTTGTTTTCACTGCCTAATAATTTGCAGCTTTGAGGAGAAGCTAATATCCTTTAAGTAAAAGACTAATATCTGTCTCTGGAAGAGCTTTTTTTGACCCATCTGGTTTGTCAGAAAAGTCTCCTACCTCTGATATTTATACAATATCATGCAAATGTCAAAATCTGAATGTCATCTTCAAAGACCCTTTTATGTCAGGCAACCCCTTTATAGGGAAAAAATAAACAATTTTATGTATGCATGCTTGATGCCAGTCCAATTAATAAAAGCCTTTTTTGCTATGCTTGGCTACAAGCAAGTTTCTCTTTTGAAAATGAACAGAGGGAGAATGAGATAAAAGGTCTGTATTGTTTCCTTGCAAATTTTACAGTTTCATTTTTAATTTGTGTTTGGATGTGAGGATCTTGGTGCAGATGGTGTGATAGTCCACAGTATGTTCTGAGAACCTGAAATGATAACAAAGATATGCAAATTGAGAGGGTGCTTTGGATGAAAGCCAGGATATCCAATTTCACAATAGCTGAAAACAAATTGATGTGCCCAGCAAACTACACAGAGTAGCACTAGGAAATGTAACAGTGCCAAAACAAATTATATTAATGACCTGAGCATTTTGTTGAATTCTATTGGCTAGCTTAATGTTGGTTACATTTGTCTGCGTTGGCACTTCATTTACTGCACAAAACAACATTTGTAAATGAAAAAAAAAAAAAAACCAAAAAAGAAACACTTAATGAAAAATCAATCTTGGTAATTACAGAATAAAGTTGTATAGGAATTATTTTTGCATCTGAGAAATGTCCACCATATTTCATGTGGAAAAAACTGAAAAACTAGATAATCTTGAAATTCAGAAATAAGATTTGGAATTATTTCTATGAGGAAACACAAATCTCATCCTTTTTAATGTTTCAATCTAAATCAGCATTACATTTAGTATTAACAAAACAAATTATAGCATTTCTATTATTTGGTAGAGAAACATAAAGAAGTTGCTTTCAAAGAAAATATACTGGTGTAAAGCCACTGCCTGAAGTACTTCTGAAACAGTAACGTTATTCACATTTTTGCCAGTATTAAAATGAGAACCTGAGCCCTTGGCTGTCACTTCTGTCTTCCCCTCCTCCTTCCTTTAAATGAAAGATTCCTGTCTCCAAGTGAATCACGTTAAACAGACTTTAAAAAATTGTTCCTATCCTAAACTATGCTTAAATAGATGAGAAAAAAAAAGTCTGTCATGAATATTTGTAGATTGACTGTCCCTTAACAGTTCATATATTTTTATGTGAATATCTTCCTTCTATTTAGAATACAAAGTCAAAGACACTTTCAGTTTTCATAAAATCATATATTCACCATGCCGTGAATTGAAAACACCTTTCACATATTTCAGTACTCTGTACTGAATAATATATTTGAATTACCCAGATCCATAATCTGAATATTTTTAAAGCCTGATTTTGGATTTGATTCTGAACAGATGAAAATTTTTTTATTTACAAATGCCATAACTAAATTAGGCCTAATAGTGGAAAAAATAAACTGAGTTTTGATCTGCTTCCCCTGCAGTCAATAGTCTGCCTCCCCAGTTGGCACAAGAATCCTAGGGTTTCAATGGAGAGATACCAATCCAAGACATTCAGACACCAGTGAACTATGTATTTTGTTTTTATTTCCAGAAACACCACTAATCCTTGGTTCACCTAAAAAAAATCTAAGGGCATTTTATAAAATGCTAAATCAAAATAAAAATAATGGCAGATGCACACCCCATCTCCCTCACTTTGTGTACTACTGTAACTTAAAGGTGTTATGAATTGGTATCATATATTAAAATGAGAAGCTGTTACTTATTGCTTGCAACTTTAATCTCTTACAAGAATGAAAACAAATACTGGCAGGGAATTTACTGAATGTTGAATATGAAGACAATGTGCCTCAACTCTTCAGTGTCACGTACTGTAGATACACTTATATTTGTCCTAGTGCCACAAAACTGTTCTTGGGAAAAGCTCTTCCACCCATGTTTTGCACTTTTGTTGACTTTAGCCTTCCTTGTGCAGAATCTGTAAGTAACAAGTAGTTAGTTCAAGACAATGTCAATATCTTAATTACCCTAGTTAGTGCAATTTCACAGATAAGGATAAAATAGACCTGCACAAAAACAATCCATAAACAAACAAAAATACCGAACTTTCCACCCATCAAAAAATAAAACAAAACAAACAAACAAACAAAACCCCCAAATGCATTGAAACCCCTTCGGTACAAGCACTTTTTTTCTCATATTCTGTTTCTTCTTCAAAGATCTCAAAACTTGAATCCAGAAGGGTCCTTTACAGATGAATTTGCCCTGGTTGACAGAGAGTAATGTTTCAGTAAGTCCTGCAACCCACTCCCACACTTGGCCTAAGATGTGGGAGATTTGTCATGGGAAAAAATAGATGTGGAGTTATGGTCATTCAAAGTGGAATAAGGTGGATTGGGTAAAAAGAACTGAGAAAAAGGGAGAAGGGCAAGTAATCTCCTCCTTGGTCCTGAGGGACTTATACAGAAAATATAGCCCAGGGGTATAGCTCCTAGAACAACACTTCTGGGGAGCCTGTGGTTGAAGCTGATAGTCAAAGGTTTGCTGCCTCTTTTTACAAGAATAAACAGCACGTGTAAAAGGCCTCATGGTCTCCCCCTCAGAAAGAAAAAACTCCATCCCTGTGACAGGGTAGCAATCAGATACATCTCAAAAAAAATGTGTGTGAATGACCCACATCCATTCCTTAAGCCTTCTCCTCTGCTTGTGATAACAGGAGGAGGTGATCTGGTTCTGTGGTTTTTACCTCGTCCAGCATTCCGAATGATTCACTGAGTGAACATGGAAGGTTTTAAAAGGTAGGATAAAGGTTTCTTTACTTGGTGGCATGCCCTGCATAAAAATGTCAAAGTTTCCTCTCAGCAGATTGGACAGGGGAGGTGATAGCGCAGGTCCCCCTGGGAAGTCCCTATAGGTTCACCTGACTGATATGGGAAGATGGAAGACAAATCAGGTGTTTTTTTTTAAAAAACACCTCAAGAAAAATGCACACACTCTGTTTAGCACTAATTGCATTTTTAAGGCCCATGTCTCCATTTATTTTGCTTTTTCCTTTATCACAAGAGTCTGTGTTCTCCTGAGTGTATCTGTGAAAAGGAAGTGGAATAAAGGGAATGGAGTTTATAAGCTTTAATATTGTTCACCGCTTCTTATGAGAATTGTGGGTTTTAGTTAAGAAAGCCACGAAGTGTAACTTTGTTTACAAAGCTACTCTTTGCTTACAAAAGTGCTAGGGTTACGTGACAGTGGCAACACTGCCATGAGTCCTGTGTCCTGCTTTAGGACCAGCTTGGCAAAGTGGGGCTGCACCGGAGGTGTAGGCGCTGTCTAGGGGCCAAGTCTAAAAGACCTCCCTGTGCAGCAGATTACACCTAAGTGCTACTGCGACCTGCCTCTATTGCAGAAGGTGCACATTAAAGGGCAGGTCCCACCACAGCTGGTGGAGAAATGTCTGCTCCCCACTACAGTCATGAAATCAGGTCAGAGAGTGACAGCCCCAGCTGAGACAGTCCCTGCTCTGCAGTGGCAGGCTGGAAAACCCAGACTTTCAGTGGAAAACTGGGAGCAGCTCCTTCTTGCATGAAATGTGTAATGTCTCTTTTTAGCTGCACGCTCTCAAGCCTGAGGTGCTTGTTCCAAACACTCATCTCCCACTGACTTCATTCCTCTGCGTTACTCCCACACTCTGCTCAGTAGGTGTGCAGTGCTGTGCCATTTATATGTTGCACACAATGTGTCTGAGAGAATAAGTTTAGCTTTTCTGATTAGGCATCGTGCTATTTTAAAAACCCTTTTTCCATAGCAAGTTGAAGGTGTAAGTGTGAACTTGACACACATGTGTCAAAGGAAATAATAATAATAATAAAATCCTCACAAAGCAATTAATAGGTTTTATTAACTGATGTATCCATGTAACTGCAAAGTATAGGTTTTAGATGAGCCTGGAAAATGACCCTTGGTAAAAACCTTGCTAAAAGGAATACCTTGGAGCTGTCCATCAGTTGCACAGACGCACACAAATCCTGAGCAGCGAGGCAATGTACTCTCCGTCTTCATGCATAATACATACAAAATAGGTGAAGTGGTATGTAAAGTGAATTTTAATTGGTTATAATTGTCATTTCATTTAGTAAAGTATTGTCTGGAGACCAGGATATCAATTAGCACTCTATGGACTCTGTTACTTATGAAAATATGCATATATAGAGATGATATGCTCTAGCAGCAGATATACTTTAATTAAGAAAGTGGTACAGTAAATTAAAGACCTTTAAAGTATTAATTAATTGGTGTATAGATCAGTTCTGAGTTTCAACTTGCTAAAGTTAGAATCACCGTACCTGATTTAAATGAGATGAGAAATAAATGTGCATTCTGTGTTGTTGCTAGCTTTTTAAAGGTGCTCATTGCCAGAACCATGTTAGCTTAAAGATGAAATAAATGTATCTCTTCTCTATACAGCACTTAAGTTTTATCTTAAGTTTGAGCTGTTTAAGGTTATAATTTTTTCATACTAAAATATCAACCAGAAGTGTTTTGTCAGGAGTCTTTATCCTGTTCTTTGTGTATATGTCCTTCATATCCCTTGTTATTAATAAACATCTTGGTATTATTAGCTATAGAGAAGTGACTGATGTATTCCACATTATTATTAAGTTGTTTGTAACCCAGGAGGTATGTTGGTTTGTTTTTTTTACCACCTTCTTCTCCCTTTCCATGGGGGATGAAGAGGGACCTGTCCCTTTTTAACCACTTGCTCTGAATGACTTTTATACCCAGTATAAGTGAGAAAAGAGGATGAATGTCACCTCTCTTCTCTTTCTCCTCCTGTCGATGCATACTCCTTCTTTTGATTGACAGCTACTAATAACCTTCCTGCCCTAAGTGCCATGGAGACACTTTATTAGGACAAACAGCCAAGGAAATCTAGGAATGAAGCCAAGCCTGCAGTGAGTTATTATCGGGCTTGTATTTATCTCAGCTTTGTAATTTTTTTCATGTGATATGCAAATCCTGAAATAGATCTTCCTCTGTTGAAGGACAGGTCCCTCTGTTAATTGATCCACTGAGATTCAGCCTAACCTCTTTTAGCTATCAGCCAGGGAAACAGGCTACATAAAAGAGACTCAGTGCTGTATACAGTTCACATAAATTCACTGTGCATTCTACAAGGAAAACTTCCTCACAGAAAATGCATTTTTAGTTCCTGAACATATTTTACATATCAGTGTTATCTGCATAACAGATCAAACTGATTTGTTTATTTGTTTATTAGATATGTATGAGGGTACACTCCTATAATCAAATGTGATTTTAGATGGAGCTTACTTTTTTCTGGAATGATACATCACAAACATGTATTGTAAAAACACGTTAAATGAAATTCAGACATAATGAAAATGCATTTGTTCAAAACCACCATTAAAAAAAAAAAGCTACATTACAGAAACATTTTATTACTGAGCAATTTGACTGTTTGGGAATTAGCAACACAGGTGCATCTCCCACATGCCTTGAGATTCTGCAAACATTTCTTTTTTCTTTGTGGAGATTTGCAGCAAACACGTAACATTGATTCAAATAGATTTTTAATAGCATATTAATAACAGCAGCAGGATGGATTTACTTCTACTTTGTCATTCTATAGATATAGGTCCATTTAATAAGCAATTTATTTGACAGAGAGCAGAATTGGTAACAAATGAAAATGTTTATGGAAACACTAATAACAATAGTAATAGCAATCATAGTAATATCAAAGAGTCCAGAACGAAAAGGGATCAGGATTAAAAATGGTATTATTTTTAGATTTCCATAGCATATCTCAGCCATAAGAATCCTGAAGATCTTCACCAACCCCTCATATAGTGACAGCAGTACAAGTACAGCTATCATTGAGACAGGGAAGATATCCCCAAGAAGGGGCAAATTTGGAGCTGGGTTCAAACTCTGCTGAGTGAACTGGCATCAATAATGCTCACAGAGTGTGGACCAGCTTTGATTCTGACACCTCATCTGAACCACCACAACGTGAAATACGGGGCAAATCTATTACCGAAACCTTCCCAGTTTTTCAACCTGAGAGACAGAGCGATGTGCAGTAATGAGGTGTGAGGCATGAAAGCCTGTGCTCTAAACCCAGTTCTGCCCGCCAAATTATGTCATGGCCTTGAGCAAGTCATTTCACCTCTACTACTTTAAAATGAGGATGATAAACCTTACAAGGCTCAGTCTATGATTCTAACTCAGTACGTGTTTGCAAAATGTTTTCAATATGTGAAATACTTATGCAGGTATGAATAATTTTTGTGAGTACAACCATAGTACCTGGAGTGAGAAGCTCCTGAAGGGGTAGGCTTATTAGTGTTGGCAAGGATACAAGGAATTTGCATTTCAACTTAGAACTCAGACCTTTCCTAACACTGAAAATTATAATTTCCACAGCCAAATTTCATGTCTTGCTCCTATGTCTCCAGTGAGGAAATGAGAGAAACTAGACAGGAATACTTTCACATGTTAAGGAACTGAGATCTAGAATCCATGTGCAACAACAGCACTTTTGGACATGTTTGATTCCTGCTAACTTTAGTCACATTATGATCCATGCTTACAGGTGATGTGTTTAGGGGTGACAACGGTGGAGAACACCAAAATTGAGTTCTAAATTACTGGGCTATTTTGTAGTTTCAGAAGTATCTTTGAATTTTAATGCGTTGTTGAAAGTCTAGCTTTTCTGAATGGGGTGATTTAGAGATGGATTTTACAGGTTGAGCTAACTTCTGCTCAACTCCTTTATTCTTTCCATCTGTCCTCGAAGAATTTTCCATCAATTATTGTGTAAAAGTCAATTTACCAAAGCTTTGGTTTGCAAAGCTCAGTTGCTTGTAAATCATATATCTGCCTTGTCTTGGCAGCTCTAGATAAAATGTCTGTGTTAAGTAATATATATGAAACATTAAATATGGCACTACAGCTTGAACAGTGTTAAATAATAATGGATTTTGCAGATGATTACCAAACTGATATTGCAGAAGTTTATTCCTTTGTATTTTCTGACTGAGGTCATTGTGAGTAATGAAAATGTGAAATAAAATTATCACTCAGTCCTCTTCAGATTTCTTCCTCTTTTTCTTCTCTGCCAATTTCACTCTTTCATTTCCTCTTTGGTCATTTGCAGAGTGTTGTGTTAAGTTTGAAGGAAATGTCTAACAAACGACATTACTTCAGGGGCTAGGGCTCTGCAGAGGAGTGAAGTCATCAACATGGGATTTTACAAGGTTTTAGAGAAAGGGTGGAGGGGGTATTTCAGTGAAAGTGTTCACGTGGCATTAATCACTAGGTAGTAGGATTTAGAAGATTTTTTTTTAAAAAAAAAAAAAGGAGTTTTGCTAGTAGATTTTAAATCTACTGGTTTTTTACGTAAAAATTACCTGTAGAGAATAGAGAGCACATCGCTTCTCTGAAGAACTGTATTTTGAAAACAAGCTGTCGTGGGTTTGTCCAGGTGACAATTTTTCCCACACCCCCCAACCAAATTGGTTCAAGCTGTGAGAGAAGGTTTA
>JAWWES010000001.1:87104415-87118217 GCA_035583135.1 Lophotriccus pileatus
GTTTTGTCCCGGAAATCAACCTGGACAAACCATCTCACAGTTCCCCAGGGAGGGGGACCCTGCTAACCCACGACACAAGCTTTTCTTTATGTGACTTCTGTTTTGAGTAAAACTTATCCAGATGAAATAAGCTATGTTTTTGTACCTAAAACCAGAAATTTCACAGAATTTTTTGGAAGCAATTCTTTTTTAAGCATGAAATGACAGTAAAAGGCAACATTTCACATTCTGAGGAATTTTTAATTTAACTGGGTTTTTTTGGTACAGATATATCAGGACAAGTAAATAAGATTTCAGCTAAAAAAAGATATACAAGTAGAAAGTTAGGGTCTTAGTAGACGGAGACATCATAGTGTATGTACTACAACAGCACTAAAAGGCTAATGTAGGAATGCATATTTTGATATGTTAGATGCCACAAAACCAAGAAATTAATTAATAGAGTTTCCCAGGTTGATTCTCTGGGAAAGGTGATTTGTAAATGCAATTGTTGCATGAGAGAGTAGGGCTTATTCCTGTAGTTTTCTTTTTAGTATTTTATTTGTTGCAAACTAGCTCTCATAATCTGTGATAGTTTTAAATGACAGACAATGATTTTCTCTCTCTCCCTCCTTTTCTCTCTGTTATGTATATAAAATGACCTTCTGTATATACACACATACATATATATGTATATGTATGTATTTATATATAAACACACTTATATTTGTGCAGACTGTATTTACTAGCTTATTGTCAATATCAAATTCAATCTTTAATAACACAGTGGGGTGTTTTTGAAAGCAGTTGGAAAGGCTCTCCTTACTTCTCTGGTATCACAATTAAGACAGTGTTAAATGCTTTGGGAACAGCTTCTTAAGTAGTGAATAAATGAAAGAATATTATGACAAAACAGTGTTGTCTTTGGAAACCTACTAATAGATAAGATGTGCTAATTTTGATTAATCAGGTTAGTTAGAGGCTATAAGTACATAACAACTTCTAGGAGAGATTAACATCTGAAAAATCACTTTTTCTGGAAATGATAAACCTCACTAATTTTACATTTGTTTTAGTTGACAGGTAGAGAGCTGGGCAGGGATGCATCCTAACACCATCTGAGCTGGCCTGTGAGGGTAGTTTTATTAGTAGTGGCTTCAAACCTAAAGCAATGCCAGGGTAAAAGGTAGCACAATTTAATCCAACCAAAGCAAAACATGGTGTATTTTTTCACTGACACTGGCTTTTATTTTATATCTACTCACAATAGTCTGAGAAAAAAGAAACAGCAGGGAAAAAAATAAAAAGGCTCTTTTAAAACCCAGGACATTACAATAAGACTAGTAAGCTTCCCTTAGTGGACAAAGTGAAAGCGAAATGTTCTAATCCTTAAAGTGGGAGGAAGCAAAGGTTTCTCAAAGTCAGGGCAATACAGCAGGTGACAGAGAGCACATAGCCTACAGGCACGTCTATAGGCCATTCCCAGTTTCCTCACACATGCTGTTAAAAGGATGTATTATCCTGAGGCAAAGTTACAGTGAAAGAGTTAAAAACCACTTTAGAACATCAGATGTCATGTCACAGTGCTTCAGAAACACTGCTGAAGTGTTGCAATTCCTATAAAGCTTTTTCTTCATTTCGTTTATTTTACCTAAGAAATCACGCGTAAGCCTGATCCAGAACCTGACTCAATCCTCAGCACTTCTCCCTGTTGTTTTTTTTTAAATATTATTTTCTTTTAGCCCTTTTGTCAACAAGCTATATACTAAGCCAAATAAATTTAGTATCCAAAACTGAAAAACATCAAAAATATGAAAATGGCCTCCCAGATTAGGAGTAACTTTGACCAGTTATCCAGTGGTTGAAGATTGGCATAAGTCCATGAGCTGTTAGCACTACAGTGACTTACATTATCAAAAATGCTGTCAAAAGATATTTGAGGGATAAAGGAAGAAAAACTAAATATAAAAAATAAGCACATAAGCTGAAATGAAAATGACCAGCCTTTTCACAAAATCTACAATATATAAAAAGACACACAGACTCTGGATTTGAAACAAAAAGGAAATTACAAATATTAATCTAACAGTTGAGCAGCTATAACTGACGACAGTGCTAAAATAGGAAAGTGAACAGAAAATCATGTTTATGTCAGGATAGTATGACCCAAGACCTTTCTCTGCCCTTTGAGAGCATCTCTGTATAAGCAGCTAGTCAGGAGTCTAGCTGAAAGAGCTGTGAGAAAACAGGCTAGTGTTATAGACTATCTCTCACAAATAGGCAGGAACAAGTTTTGGATTTAAAATACAATAGAACCTGTCAGAGGGGGAACCAAAAAAAAACCATTTAGTCTCTGTTTGCACATGCATTTTAAAATCTCACGCAAGCTGGCAAGAAAAAAAGCAATGTTCTAGCTGTCTGAGCCTGTGAGCAGTTGCTCTTGCAAGAATAAGGCAAAGCTGAGTTCTGTCATTATTAGCCTTCCAAGAACAGACCAAACCAGGTTGCTAGTCCAGGAGGACAGGCTACAGAAGAATGGCTACCTGTTGTTGCTTAGGCCTGACCCCTGAACAGCTGGTATACTTCATCACAGTCTACAACTTCCTTGTAAGGGGAAGAAGAGGGACACACACTGATCTGTTCTCTGTGGTGATAGGACCAGATGTGTCAGGGGAGGTTTAGATTGGGTACTAGAAAAGGGTTCTTCCTCCACGGGGTGGTTGGGCACTGGAACAGGCTCCCCAGGGAAGTGGTCACAGCACCAAGCCTGACAGAGTCCAAGAAATGTCTGAACTCTCAGGCACATAGTGTAACTCTTGGGGATGGTCCTGTGCAGGGCTAAAGGCTAGACTCTATTATCCCTGTGGTCCCTTCCAAGGCAGCATATTCTGTGATGCTTTCCAGACTGACTGACTGATTCCCGACCCTAGTGATTTGTACGGATGCAGTGCAGAGCTCATGGTTATGTACAGAATGCACTGTCACACCCAGTCAGCCAAATCGCAGTGGGCATGCCAGGCTCTTTGCCCAAAAGAATTTATCTCTTTGTTACTTTGTGGCTTTTGCCAGACAGAGCTTTCAGTCTGGAAAGGAGCATGGAGGAACATCCGCCCAGGGCCATATATCTTTTGGTATCATAGAATCATTTAGGGTAGAAAGGCCTTTAAGACCACTGAGCCCAACAGTAAACCTAACAATGAATGGAAGTTGCATTCATCAGAGGTCAGTTAATGTTTCTGTTTAGACCTTTCGGACAGGTCCTCTAGTTGCTTATATACAGACAGATAATGAGAATAAGGCTCTTTGAAAATGACCCCACATACAAGCCTGACCATCTGAAGGCGGTCTAACTTGGACAAATAGTATCTTTGCTGACATCGCTAACACAGTTAATGTCAACTCTAAAAGCCCTATTTATTAATGCGAACATCTGGCCCATTATGCAGATGTTAACTGGAGTGAAACCATCATGCACATTCTGTACAAACAGCCTACTGTGTCACAGAGTAACAGAATTTGATTTTTAGCAGCCTGAATGTTTTCAGGTGGACAGCAGACCCTTTCCTTAGAACTTTTTCCCAAATATTAACAATCCCTTGTACAGTTCCCAAGAGTATCTCTTCCGCATAATATGTAACTTGCTTAGTTTAAGTTTTTTTTACTCCACACATCAACCTTTAATTGTTTTTCATCTGCTGCTACATCCATCTTGTTCATCTCGGTAGACATAAACAGCAGAACCTGAAATGCAAGCATGTTTCTACAGGAAAGTAGGAATCCCTTTGGCTTATCTGACACGTTCCATGTTGGTTCATCCTAGCTATCATATACTGAAACTGTCAGAAATCACAGTAAGGTCCAAATATATACAGCTTCTCCTATGCTGGACCCCCTATCAAGCCATGATTACTGCCATGAATTGGATGAGTTATAAAAGAGAGGAAGGATTGTTGGGTTTTGTTACAAATAACATATCTGTCAGTGAAGTGAAAGGCATGCCACGTCCAAAAAGGTAATGTCTGACATGCTTTTCACTTCACTAGGAGGGACAGAGGAACAAATAAACTGCATTTCAGGTGTCTCATCTTCCACTCACAATTTATCTAAGCAATTTCCTCGCTATTGGTTTCCATGAGGTGCTCCAATCAACAAGGAAATTGTATTTTAGTGTATTTATAAAATGTAATGTGTTGTCTCATGTGCAGTTCTCACCTTTCAAAAAATACAAGTGAGTAAAAGCTAATATAAACAAATGCACCTCTTGTTGGTAATGGAGTTTACAATGACTCCCACCCTAAAGCTGAGCACTGCAGATCTGCATGTGGAACCTGGAGATTTTGGAAGACTGAAGCGTGGCTGCACATTTCAGACACTCCTGGCACCATAAAAAATATCTCAGTCTCGTGGTAAGAAACCTGCATCATCTCAAGGGCTGTTACACCTGTGGACAGTTTATTCACAAACCCACTCACCATCTTCTCCTGTTTTGCCCCTCTGTTTTTATCTCCACCCTCCTTATTACAGTTTGCATGCCTTTTTTTTTTTTTTACTTCTACTTTTATTCTATGAAAATCAATTTATTTATCTTCATCATCAGTGTGTTACTAACTTTCCTCAAAATATTCTGTACAACTGTGTCCATAGTTGAATAATCTAGATTTCACTTGAGAGGACCTGAGACGGATGGTTTGTTTTTAAACTCTTTCTGAAATACAAATGCTACTGTGGATAGAGAGCTATGCTTTGGAAGCTGCAAGAACCCAGTTCTGATCCCTGGTTTGTGTGCTCTTTTTGGTAACTATCTTGCTGATTGTAGCAGCATATTAATTCTGAAAGTGATACACTGCTGTCAAGCCAAAGGAAATTATAAAATGAGATGGAAATATAGCAGCTCAATGATACCTCCATAATAAATGTTTCACAGTGGATTCCATTATAAATGTCATATTCAGTCTTATGGCTTTGAACAGGAGCAAATTTCATGATTACTACCAGAGTACAAGGAGGCAAGTTGCTGGCAAATATTCAGGCCATTTATCATAACATACTCAAGGTATGTAGGATAACAAAACTATACCAGAACACTGGGCTGCTAATGACTAGAAAGGATTTTAAAAACGAGCAAAGAAACAAACTGATCTAAAAAACCCCACAAAAACCATTTTTTTAAAGTATCATTCTACAGGTAGCTTTTCCTAGATAATTACTTTGATCATGCACCAACAGAGGCATATTTATTTTTTGTGGAGAAATTAATTTAACTGAACACTATAGAAGTTCAACCTGGGATCTCTTTAAGCACGTTAAAAAGGACTAGGAACACAAAATGTGCAATTCATTTAATTCTGAGGTAGACATTGCAATAAGTCAGATGTCTCACCACAGTCACCTGTAGTCTGGGTAGCCAGATCAATTCAATGGGGATTTGTTCCCCAAATGAGTAATACATGAGCCTACCTTCTGTGCTGGGACTGAGAACTGCCATGCCCATGGGGTCTTTTCTCGCCACAGTGCAATTCAGCCTACAATATAGGTCATAATCTCTACATTTTTCTCTCTTCATCACCCAACAATTTCTGTGCACCTGCACTTCAAATATCTAACGACCACTTATGGTCAAACATCCTCAGCGCAACAGGTATCAGGAGAACCTTGTACATGGCTGGGAACTTCCAACAGACAGCTAAAAAGAGAAAGGACCACATATGAGATCCAAGGAGTCTGTTACTTTGGGAGCATTCAGTACCAGAAAGTTTGAAGTTACTAGATCTGTCTTTCACCGCCTTTCTCACACCCACTGGCTAGGAAATAAATAGTAGTGTTGGCAAGAGTCCTGAAAACTGCTGGTTGACTATTGATGATTTAAGTGTCTTAAACATCAGTTTCTGAGTAATGAGTATCCAATTTCTGTATTTACACCTGGCAACTATTTGACAATGCCTGTATTCAACCAGAGCAAATTAAATCTCCCTGCTTTAGACAAATGCACCTTAGGCATTTCACATAGGATTCATATGTCCACCTGTAGCCATCTAGAGTGTACTCAGCCTCAGTGGGTAGCAACTTTATACTCCTCCATCTATAAGTGGAGGGAGAAAGAGAAGGAGATTTTTAGTGCTTGATTTGTTATCCTAGAAAACCACCTTCATATGGGATAAATTGCCTTCATGTCACTGACTGTAAAAGGGACTCGGATACTCAATTCAGCTGATGCCTGCAGCTGGCTACAAATCAGAGGCTGGTGTCAGAGAGGATGAATCCCACCCCAGAAATGCTGATGACCTCTCAAAATCCCTGGAAAGAAAAAGGATTCCCATAGAAAATTATATTGTTCTCTGCAGCTGTTGAAAATGAAGCATCATGCGCTGACCAAATTTATTTTTTTACCTTATTTTGCCCAAATCTGTTCATTTCCCTGAAAATATAACCTGCAGAAAGATTATTATTAACCTGTGTAACCCATGCTAGTAGTGGTCAAAAAAGTTAGTCTCAGTTAATCACCTCAAGTTTCAGAAAGATCCATTGGCCATTGCATTTCTTCATAATTTTCAGGTTTTATGCTTTGCTTATTTGTCCTATTTTCACATCTTATTTTTTCATCTACAGTCCTTTTGTCACTTGTGTTTTTTCCCTTCCATGCAACAGAGAATTTTCTCATTTACAAGCTGACATCTGTGGTTTTGAATAGCACCTTTTAATATAAATTATACAAATGAGATGTGCTTCAAGATTTTTCAGTGTACCTTACACAAATCTACCTTACGTAGATTATCAGTAATTTATGGCCCCTTGCCTTAAAAGGTCTCCTAAACAGCCAGTCACAATTTAAAAGCATATTATTCTGCCTTAAACACATCTATTCACTGTACCTTTCACAAGATATTGGCCATTTTCTTTCCCAGAATTAAGGACTATTAAAGCTTGTGCAACAAGAACTTTGTTCTTAATAACTCATCCTCTTACTTGCTTATGCAATGAAACATTATAAGGTGCAGCTAATTGCTTCAGAGGACTTATGACTTCACTAGCTGTACAAAGAGGAGCACAAAGACAAGTCAAGAGGAAAGAAAACATTTAGAATGTAATGAGAAGGTAAATCAACTTACATTTGCTGCAAACAGATTAATGGAAAATATCACTAATGTTCCCTTCTAGCTGTGAAGATGAGTTGCTTCTACCAGTCTTTAAAAAATTATAATACAGTATTTTGTGTGATCTTTTCTTTTGGGTTGAAAAGCCCAGACTTTGCATATCTATTTTCTGATCTTTAGACAAATGTCAGAAGTTGAACAAAAAGCCAGGGTAAAAAATGGACATAATGAGAATTCCTCCTAGAGCTGCTGCCAAATCACTAGAAACTTGGTTTGGAGGTGTGCAGACCCTCTGTTAATGTAGCTGGAGTTAGGCACATCACTGGTTTGCATCCTACTTTCCTAAGCTAATACAGAAGAAGCAGCACCAATGTTCTATGGGAGTATCCAGAATGTCCAATGAGGTGTGAAGAGATAGATTACACTCTGGAAATTATTTTTATCCAGTCAAAATTAGTCTTACTTTTGTCATCAGAACATTTCTGAGATCTCCTGGTTAACAAAAGCATAAGAAATCATAGTGCACATTGATATGTTCTGGAGTTAACACTCAGTGTGCTTATTAATTTCATCCCACTTACTCCCTTGTGTTTATGAGTTTTTCCATACTGGTCTTCAGCAGACTGCTTTGAGATCTGCAAAATGAAAGGAAGAAGAACTGCTAATTATTATTGTTACTGATGGAAAATTCAATAAGCTTTAGCAGTATTTGGATCAAAGCTTGAATTACTGAATACACTTTAAAGTGTTTTTCACTTTCAGTTTAAAAGTATATGCATGCATACATAAACAATACCACAAAGACAAAGGTATAAACTGAAGCCTGAGCAAAGCTAGCAACTTCTCTTTTTATGTATGTCTTAAATCCTTGCCTTTTTTTTTTTTTTTTTTGTTTAAATGAACCTTGTGTGGTAGGATAAGAAAGAATAATATATGATTAATTTCTATTCTGAAGCCTTGTTTGAAAGGTGCTTTATTTGCATTAGCATTCATAATTACTTAATGACAAATCAGATATGGTTCATTGCTAGTAAGTGTAGAAACATGTTGTCTGAAGGATGTAGTTTAATTAGTATACTCCTAAAAACATGTCCCTCATGACCATTGGATGTAATCATTATTTTATGTATTTAACTGTGAAATTTATGTTTACTCAGCAGGCTAGAAACCATCCTTTTTTTTTTTTTTTCCAAAGCTATTTAAAGCAATGCATTTAGACTTTGAAGAAACCCACAAAATTTCCCCAACAGCAGGTACTAAATAAACAACAAAAAAAATTAAACCAACTATTATTGCAATGAAGCTGATATAATTTTTTTAAAAAAAATATAACCAACATAATATTGCACCCATAAAACATAGTAGGAGGAATAAATATACAGGGAAGCTCATTTTAATTCCTCAGTTAATAACTTAGACAGAGGAGATGCACACTCTCCTAGATCAATGAGACAATTTGGGCATTCTTTTATTGTTGATTAGTGAATGTGAAAATGACCTCATTTCAAGGGCATTGAGCCATTTCTCCTTCTCTGCACTGGTATAACACAAGTGAGTACTGTGAACACTTTTTCTACCCAAGCTGCTATAGAAGCTGAAGATGCCCTTTCTTTGGTGACGCAGAGGACAGTGACAGCAATCAAAAATCATTAGGACTTTGCAAAGAGGTCTCTGAAAGTCACATAGGCTCTTTAACAGTAATCTCATTTTTCCTTAAATCTCACCCTGGAAAAGGTAGATCTTATTCACTGAGAATTTCCAGTGGGCTGCAGGAAACCAGTTACAGAGTCAGATGTTACTCAAGCTGCAATCAGCCTCACTTTCACCTGCAAAGAGGCTACAGTTAAAAGATGGGAATTTTTTCCTTCACTCTCCTGAAATGCATATTTCTAGAATGTTCATATTTTTAGGATGCATACTATAAGTATTTTAGCATATAACTATTCATATTTTTAGAAACTTACTACCTAATACACTTTCTGCTTTATTATTTCTACTCCTGATTCTTCATTGACTTCAGGCTAGGACTGGTGACTTACAGATAAGTGCCTTTTGCCCCTCTAAGTACCAAACCATTAGATTTTAAAGTATTTTACATTTATCAGGGTTTGCCTGTATTACTTGGCACAGGCATCCTAAGGGGGTTATGGGTGTCTGTGTGCTTTTGCTATCCCTCCTTCCCAGCTACTGCACTCAAAATTTCTGGCTGTGCAGTGCAGTGCCTCCAGTGATCTTCACCTTGTTATTATAACTTGCCTAGAGAACTTGTTATTATAACTTGCCTGGTTTCTAGGCAGAAGTAAGAGGTATGTGGTTTTGCCTGAATATCTCTCACAGTTGGTATAACTGTGTGTCCCTTAACAAGTTATGTGATATTAAAAAAAAGAAATGTGGCTCTTCTCTTTTGCAGATTGTCACTGGGTCAGTGGCTGCTCTTAGTATTAAGAGGCCCAGTCCTGTTTAACATCTTTATCAATGATTTAGATGAGGGGATTGAGTCCACCATTAGCAAATTTGCAGACGACACCAAACTGGGAGGAAGTGTCAAGGAATGGCCTGCCCAGAGAGGTAGTGTATTCACCATCCCTGGAGGTGTTTAAGATGAGGCTGGATGTGGCACTGAGTGCCGTGATCTAGTAATCACAGTGGGGTTGGATCAAAGGTTAGACTTGATGATCTCGGAGGTCTCTTCCAACCCAGTTAATTCCATGATTCTAGGATTCTATGACTTTATGATTCTATGATTCTATGATTCTATGAAAAGCAGCTCATGACATTACATTAAAAACAAGTAATAAATGTGCCCTTTTATCTTGGGTGGTAGTGAAGAGCACAGTAAGCTTTTGAAGCAATAGCGTTGTAAACACGACAGGATGTTTTAGTACTTACTCGATCCACGATGACATGGTTTTGTAGCATTTGCCAATGGATGCGGAATGCTTTTCTTCCCCACTCTTCATGTGTAGGTCCTGCACCCAACTGTGTTCTTCCAGAGGACATAGATGTTCTCCCACATTATACCAGTGATTGGGACTGAGCAAAACCATACGTGTTTTCAAATGCCAGCAAGCAACAAATATGATTAATGAAATGTAAATTAAAACTAAGGTATGGGTTCCTTCAAAATCACACCAACTGAAAAATATAAAACACAGTCATAAACCAAAATAAAAGGTAGTTTGTTTTTTTTTTCCTTGTGGCGTGCAAAAAATGTGTCCTTTTCCTTTGTCTTTTACAGTATATACCTCAAGTATCACATAGCAAAATAAGGCATCTTACGCAAATCTCCACAAAGAGAATTCTGTGGGGCACTGTCTGAAGGACACTTCATTTTCTGATGAAAACAGAACTTTAAATGCAAGAAAGTGCATTTCCCTAACTGAAAAACAGATTGAATAGTTGAAGCAGGGGTGTGTGGATGAAGACTGTAACTAGGAATGTACAAAGAGCCTGTTGAAGGGGTGGAGGGCAGGTGGTACGTATTGGCAGGATTGTTGGATGTGGGCTGTCAGAAATCTGTATGGAGAGTAGTCATGAAGGAGACAAGAAGTGTTGCTCATATCAGAAAAAACTTTTTGAGGGACAGGATGAATATAATGAATTTTGCCATAAACCTTTGCGCTTTTGTCTCAGTACTCAGGACATTTTCATATTCATTCATTCTTTTTTTTTTTTTTAGCTTACTAAAATAAACACAAAAATGGAAACTTTAACTAGTCCTCTCTTTTTTTTTTTTTTTTTTTTTTTTTTTTTTTTTTTTTTTAAGGAGAAAAATTAGAAGAAAAAATAGAAGTGTGCTGAAAGACACTTAACCTTGTGTCTTTCTTTATGTTCCTACATGCTTGGGTTTGTTACTTTTTTTTTAGCCCTGAAGTGGAGGAGTACAGATCATCCCACACAACAGGAAATGTACATTGAAATTTAAATGAGTCTATATGTCATATGAATTCAACAAGTCCAAATCCTTAATGACAAAGCATCAGCTGCCTTGCCACAGAAAATTTCCTTTTGTTAGAAGTGCAAGTTGGTGTTATTTAAAGAAAAAATAATTTTGTTTTCTAAATTCTCATATGTCACTAACAGTAAGACAAATATTTTAAAGACACAAAATCAAAATCAAATTAACACAATAACATAGCTTTATGCCAATCATGCATTCATAGCAAAGAACAATAAGACACATTTTTAACAAACAAAAATTCAGAACTCATTATTAATAGTGTCTTACCTGTTCTGAATGATATGATTTTATTGAAGAAAACAAACTGTTTAAGATCAAGAACTGTACTTACCACTATATTGAATATGAAATAGAAAACTTCTAAAATGATTATCAGACAATAAAGGCATTATGTAAGTTAAAAAGTTTTAATCAATATTGATGGATACCAAATACCCTGTCAAACTACCCAAAGCTGTCATATGACTCATAATGTTTGCAAAATAAACTGGTGTAATTATAGTCACTACATCTTTTATTTAGTGAAAACATGAAATCCTCCATAATTTATCAATAGGATAGTCTGCTTTGCTTCATCAGAGGTGACTTTTCTAAAGATAGTCTCCCTGAAACTGAAAATCACCCATACACTTTGCAGATTTTATCCTCTGTCAACATTGAAAGATAACTGACAGCAAGGACATCTCTTGTACAATGCAGATGTGGCTCTTCGTTGTCAGCAATGGTCCTACCACAGGCATTTAATGACATGAGCCTCGGGAACATGAAGGCATTGTAATTTTTTTCTATTATTGCTAAAAGAAATCATCTCACACCAATGCAAAATCAATGCAAAAGCGGAGAGTTAGGGTTGTCAGTTACATGGAAAGTCTGTCTAGTCCTGCCTTGGACAGTGGTGCGTAGTCAATACAACAGGGAAATCTCTCAAATGACACTTTTGCTTCTAAATTTCCCTACATGCAGCAACTTTTGTTATGGGCACCTCCTGACTGAGAGATTGTATTCGCAACCCATGTTTAATGGCTCCTCATGGTCTTTTCCACCATAAAATAAATTGTATTTCTTTCCCTGTGATGTTAATACCTATTACACAAGTAGCACAAGACACTACATATTCTTTGTTCTGGCTCCCTCGGGCAGTGCTCTGATCCGGGTGACAAGGTAGAGATTGGTCAAAGGTTAGACTTAATGATCTTGGAGGTCTTTTCCAATCTTAATGATTCTGTGATCACTGAATTTGCCCACTTATTGTTTCCTGTCCAGCAATAAATACAGCAAGGTAAAGAGATACAGCTTTTTGGGACCCAGTATCTTTTAGGGTTGTTCTTTCAGATCAGAGCTTTACATGGAAAATATGATGGGAAGGCCTTGTATAGTTGTACAGTTCCTGGCACAATGATGGGAAGTAGCCTGAACAACCTCTGGTCATGATTACACTTTGCAAGAACTCATATCCCTTACCAACTTTTTCTACCTCGTTCCACTGCAGATGCTATTTTCATTAACATAATTGCTTTATCTTTCTTGAAACTTTCTAAGCAGCCCTCAATCACTCTTCAATAATAACATACAGTGGTCAGTTCAACAGGCTAATTATATGATGCAATGCCATAAAAAGTATTTCATTTTATCACTTCTATATTTGTTGCCTTTTCCTTTCACTAAATGCCCTCTGCATCTTACTGTAGAACAGAATAGTGAAGACTACCCACTGCTTTTCTTTCTACCACTCATTATTATATATGTCATCTCCTATTCTTTTTGCTTCACACTGAATAATCTTTTCAATTTGTTTTCATATGAACACTCCCTATCCAGGCCTTTCTTCTTCTACTGCGTCGTTCTGAAATGTGACTGAAACCTGGTAGAGTATGCAGCATGAGGATGTAACCTCCATTTATAGAATAACATTATAATAATCCCTGTATTAGTCTCCATCCCCTTAATATAGCCTAACATCTGAGAACCTTATCAAAAAGTGAAATGTGAAGCAATTAAATCTACGATATGTTAATCTAAACCTGAAAGGCCTATAAGAAAGATATTCTTTATATACAAAAAATAAAACTCACTCTGAGTTAAGGGAAAAAACAAAAGATGATGCATGGGGAGTGATAAAGAGGATTTAATAACAAGAAATGGCTATAAGACCTTCATCACAAAATCCATGAGCTAAATTCTGCTCCCCATTACAACCTCAATGGATACTATGAACATTAGTAACCTGCAATTATGTTGTATAAAGGCTGCTAAGTCGCATTGTAATTAACATCCTTTAGGGTGACCACAGTAATTTTAAATGTTATCATTGAATATACAAATGAACGTGGAAGGTGTTGAATATTCTATAGCAAAGTTGAAGTGGATGTCAGTTTTATATATTTTTTTTCATATCACATTGTGATAAGAAGGCCCCCACAGAAGGATTTCTTGCTCACAGAAGTGCAGTGAACTGTAACTTGAATATTGTCCAATTTTTTTTCCAGTCTTGTCCAGATTTACTAAATATTACCAGCTATAGATTTTGAAATTAAAATAGCAATGTTAAATGCCATTATAATTACAGAAATAACCCCTGCTTACACCACTGAAGTGGGACATGGCTTTGCCTCTAATAAAACTAAGAAGCCTCAAGGCTGATGTAAAACTGCATCTTCTTGTAGTGCTGTCTCCTGAAAGCAGTTACCCGGAGACCCATCTGTCTCCGTTTGAGTGGGACACAAGTGTTTTGTTGAGACCAAACCACAGGGGAGACCCAAAACTCCTCCCCC
>JAWWES010000001.1:87118317-87213398 GCA_035583135.1 Lophotriccus pileatus
TCCTCCCCCCACGAGAGAGGGGGAAAAGAAACAAATTTTCCAACTTAGTTTTAAAGGCACAAAAACAAACCATGACACCATCACAGTGGATTTAGAGAAGAGAGACAATAGTCCACCTATACCACCTTTCATCTCTATGGGGATTCATGATTCTGGACAAATTCCTATTGACAGTGTGGAGACAAGAGGTTCCCTTTGCAGTTATGAAATATTTAAGACAAAACCCATGAAAGTACATTGTGAGAATAAGAAATACATTGCGGGTGAGTTACATCATTGAAGTTCCAAGTTTTCGCTAATGGTTTCAGTGGCTGAAAATAAGAAAGGCAAGTGCCAGAAGCTAAAAATTGCTGTAAATTAGGAATTTTAATACATGTATGAGGTTTAGCTGATCCTTTGTACTTTACCCAGTAATATTTAAAGTCCTCAGAAAGGCCCAGTTATCCATGAGTATCTGAATTTTGGTGCTGTTATGAAAAGTGTTTCAAGAGCCACTGATCATCGTTTGAACTTAAATAAGGCTTGTCACTTATGGGCTCTATAGTGTTACGAGAACACCAGTGACAGAAACATAACAAAATACCATAAAAGAAAAAGAAACTCATCTCTATTAGACTAATGCTGCCTAAAAGACAAAAATATTCACAATTTTTTACATTGTTACTTGGTGTTTTTGTTTCTCTTCTGTTAATTTGTACTTTTCTTGGTTTTCTCATGAGAACTTATGGCCGTGGATCTGTGTTTGGTCTTTTTGGGAGACCACTGTTGAGCTGTAGTGAGTAATCCCCTCATCAACTGGGTGCTCTGCGGTACTGAGGGCTTCTGCAGCTCCATAAATGGGTTGAATCTCAGCCCTTACACCTCAGTGAAGTTTGTAAAGGCAATTTGAATTTTGCTGTAAATATTCCTTGACTTCTTGTTAGCTCTTGTTTTCATCTTTTTATGTGTACATGGAAAAGAAAAAGAATTCTTTAATATAAAAACATAGGAGTTAACTACTTGACAGAGCAAAGCAGTCCTGCCAAACCAATGAAGAAATAAATATTTTATCTAATTGAAACACGACATTGAATTCTTCTGGTAGACAAAGTATAGTTTTCCAAGAGAGATTTTGGCCTTGGTACTGTCTAAAATTTCCAAACTTGTGAGAAATTCCATAGGACCTATAAATTCTTCTAGCTGTGATAAAGGTCTCTTTTCTACGGCTTTTCAAAATATGAGATCTATTTGGCCAGACTAAAGATTAAATTTATTTCCCAGGTGGAGATGAAATAAAACTTTTATCCAAGCAACTTTTATCCATGCACTCAGCTTAAACATGTGAGTAGATCATTTGAAGTAGGATGTTTCACACTCAACTGTAGTGAAAGATTGGAGTTCTGGACTCTAGATAACTTAGATAACTCTGCTTCTTCCTTTTTCAGGTAAAGAGAAATAAATCTTATACATGCCATATCATTTGGTGCCATCCAGAAAAAAGAAAAAAAGTACAGAATTCGTAGGTACAAATACAGAACAGTTTGTATTTTATTTGCTTGGAAATGATTCCTTCAGAGTCAAATGAAGGAATATGGCTTACATACAGCCTTTGAGTAAAACTGCTGACGTTTTGGATTGATAACTCTTTAAATTAATGATGCATTTAAATAAATACCTAAATTGCAATGGAATTCCATGTTACATCTACATTAATAATACCAAATGAATTAGTCATGATTAATGTTATAAAGAATATCAAATGAATTAATAATGATTGGCCCCTTATTACAAAATGGGCAACACTTTATAATAAGTGGCAAATCATTCTTACTTCCTTTGGTATTTCTTGCAGTAATTTTAATCATGATGAATTCTTTTGGTATTCAGACACATATAATATAAGATTCCATAGGAAGTCCATTGTAATTTAGCATAATCTTACTAAAATTATTCATTTTTAATCCTGCCAGGATATTTGGGGCCAGATTCAGGCTAACTTAGGCACCTTGGGCCTTATCCATCTGGCACAGTGTAGCTGTCATGGGATGTCCCTCAGAGTTGTGGATGCTGGTGCAAAAATGGGTAGGTGAGTAAATAAAAGTGGGTGCATGAGTGACTGAGCAGGCCTGTTCAAGATAAATACCTTTTACCAATCAAGCTGCTGATTAAAAATCACCTTGTTACAGTACCTTTAAGGGCATTTGGTTTTTAAAATATATTGTAAATTACTAACTAATACTAATAATTTATTCCAGTATTACGGTCATATCTAATAAGTGTTGACAATCTTGTAATATCAATTCTCATATTAGGGAACTCTGTTTCATGGCATCCCCCATGTTCCCATAAAAAATATTCTCACTACTATGGGTTGTTTTTTGAAAATGTCTAGTCTGTGGTCCTGATCCAATGGTGAGTAGGTAAAGCACAAGGCCAGCAAAACCAAGCTTGAGTAGACTTAAAGAGGGGGAATACTTCGAAAGTTTAAAGAATGTTTTATTTTTGGTAACAGTAGGGAAAAGAAGAAAGTGTGAGTAAAACTAGAGGTGACTGCATGCTGGACATGCCTTAAGCTTTCATGTGTGCACAAATACACCTAAAAACATTATGAGAGAAAAATTTTCTAGTAGAGATGTTTGTGTGGTTTTCAAAAATACAAATAAAGCTAGCAAATCATCAGATCAAGATATCCATGGAGCTGTTATGTAGGAGAAGTAAAGGATATTTGATGTTTGTTTTCTTGGCGGACGCTTTTGTTTGTCTTGAGGCTGCATACACAGGCAATGTCTAGTGCTGGGAATCTTTCACTGGCCTGCAAGTCCTACTATCACAGAATCACAGATTATGACGAGTTGGAAGGGACCCACAAGGATCCTCGAATCCAACCCCTGCACAGGACCACTCCCAAGCATCACACCATGTACCTGAGAGTATTATCCAAACACTTCCTGAACTCTGTCAGGCTTGGTGCTGTGACCACTTCCCTGGGGAGCCTGTTCCAGTGCCCAACCTCCCCCTGGGTGAAGAATCTTTTGCTAATATCCAACCTAAACCTTCCCTGACACAACTTTAGGCCATTCCCTTGGGTTCTGTCACTGGTCACCACGGAAAAGAGATCAGCACCTGCCCCTCTTCTTCCTCTCACGAGGAAGTTTTAGACAGCAATGAGGTCTCCTCTCAGTCTCCTTTTTGTGACCTCAGCCACTCCTCATACGGCTTCTGTTGTCTCGTGCGGTCCCAGTGGAAACTTCACACACTTACACCAATATGATGATCGTGGAAGCTTCAATTTTATTGAGCATTACACCGATTTTTATACTTTCAATCCTGTTGAATATTCATTTACTTAACATGCTTATTGGCTACATACATAAAACACACACCGTTCACATGATTACTACTGGTTAACTAATTTATCTTGTTTTTCTAAATTCTCTTCTTTCTCTATCTACTTATTCCCACACGCCTAAGCAGGCCCAACTTAGCCTCCCATCCTGCAGGTGTTGTTTTGCTAAATTCCTTTACTCTCATATCTACTTATTCTCACCCATCTCAGCCAGGCTTAACCTTGCCTCCCATCTGTAGATGTTGTTTTGCCTAAGCTGCACATATTCCATCCTTATCCCTTTCTCAAAACACTCAGTCCCTGAGACTTTCTCGTATTCTCACGAGTTGATCTACTCCAGCCTTAACCCAAAAGGTTTCTATTTCTCCTTACAGGCTTCCCCTTAAGGAACTTTCTCATATTCGTTGCCTTCCTTTGGACACTCTTCAATAGCTTTATGTCTTTCTTATATTGTGGTGCCCAAAACGGCACACAGTATTTAAGGTGAGGCCACACTGCATGTAGCAGTTGCTCAGGAAGGCAAACATTGTAAATAATAAATGCCCCCTTTTCTGCTCCTTTCCTTTCCTTCTCTTTTTTTATGTGACCTGATGTTATATGGTACGGAATATCCCTTTGGTTAATTTGCATCAGCTGGTCTCCTTGTGTCCCCTCCTGGGATCTTACCCACTCCCAGCCCCTTGATGATGGAGGGAACACTGAAGAGACAGTGCTGATGCTTTGCCAGCATTGCTCACCAGTAGCCAAACCACTGGTGTGTTTCAACACTTTTTCAGCAAAGTGCAAAGCACAGCATTGTGAGGGCTGCTATGGGAAAATGAACTCCAGCTCAGCCAGACCCAATACACCATCACGGTTTCTATCTTTCTCAATGGCATCTGAGAATGTGTTTCTTGAGCAGCTCTGCAACTTCTTGCTGCTGGACTGCTTTTCTACCATTTTGGCTTTGCACAGACATTGAAAATTGCATTAAGATCAGAATTCTTACTGGACTGATTTCAGACATCCTATATGACTTAGAAGGCCACGTTGCTGCCTTTGTTTTTCTTCCATTTACTCTGGTCAGCTGGATGAAACCACGAATAACTTTGATCCTTATTTTGCTACTCAAGGGCTTCATCCAAATATCTGCATTTTTTTCTGGGTGTAACAATGGAATTCATTAGAGACTAAAGCTGAACCTAAAGTAGATCCCTCAAATGTAACAGCAGATGAGATGGAGCCTTTAGAGATTTTCTTAACCAGCAAACCTATAATTTCCTTAGAGAAATTTTGATCTCTGAGATTTTCCCAAGGGACAAATTGCCTACAAACTCTGTCATAACATCATTGAGTTGAAGGTTTAATAGATTTTGCAGCTAAGTCAGTAGTTTGTTCTTAAAATCCTTAAGAAGCAAAAGGCAGGGAAGGGGAGGGAATGGAGGCAAGGTAAGGCAAAGTAAGGCAAGGGACTCCCAATAGAAACATTTTTTTTTTTTTTAATATATTGATACTATAATCCACTTTGCATTTGTTGTGGGAGTTTTTATTACTAAGATTCAAGAACTGACTCTTCGGAAAATTCTTTTTTCGTCCCCAAAAATTTGTGAGCAACTATGCGAGACATGCCTGACAACATGATACTACCAAATTCAGTCATTAGATTTAGATTTCATAGCGTGTATACCAGAAATAGATATAAATGCTCCCCAAATCTGTATTATCTCTATGAAGGTAATAAAATGCAAGTGATGCTTTATTGTTTAGGCTTTTGTTTTTTTATCCATGAGGCTAAAAATCAGAGGCAAGTACAGACCAGCAGCAAGGTATATGAGCTTTTATCCACATTTTATGCATACAATAATTATCACTTTATAGAAACTTATTAGTTTTTATACAAATGACATTTCCTAAAGACAGACTATTTTTAATCAGATACCTAAATAAAAATGTGTTCACCTGCCAGCATAAAAGGGCATGTAAAAAAGCATGTAAAGCACCATCTACAAACAGACTATTTAAAATAAGACAGCATTCAGATACATTCCAAAGGATAAGCATTTAACACCTGTAATGTATTTAATTTTGTGTTTTAGCTATTTTACTTGTTTTCTGTCAGTACCATGTAGCTTTTTTCTTTAATTGAATATTTCCATGCTATTTATAGAGACCACCACTAAATACTCATTTTACATATTTGCTTGGGGTGACCCAGTTTGGCAGGAAAAAAATCAATCAAACCAATTATTCAATGTCTGAAGTAAACTATTTCTATTTGAAAAAGAAATCTAGGAAACTATGAGATACAGACAGCCACAAAAGTTTGTGTGGCGTTTCTAAATCAGGTTAAACTCTCTCATTTTTCTAACTAAGTTATATCTAACTTTTCTTGATGCTGATGAAGTTTGACACTGATTACCATACATAATGATATCTGCTTGCCCAGTTCTTGTTGGAATTTTCTTTATAGCCAGTGACAAGATCCAAGTATTTGTGTAAAATGCATTTAACCTATTTAATATTTTTACTTTAAGATTAAAGAAATTACTCAGGCCATTACATAATCATTTTAAGGAACTCTTCTTTGTTTTTTCAGTCAAAACACAATAGCAAGATAAAATACAAACCCCATTAATTGCATGTTTATGTTATTCCATAATAGATATCATGGCTCTTTTCAGGAATTTTGAGAGGTTAATTTTTTAAACACTTTAGAAGAGAGCTCAATATTTTTCAGACCAAGAGGACTAGTCTGTTAATACTTAAGCTAGGATTGCATCTGTTTCTTTAAAATGTAGTCTAAGAAATTTTAAACTTTCTCAAGAAGACCACAATCTTCCAGGAAGTTTTAAAATAGAGATGTTTTTTCTGCAGTTGTGTAGTGCTTATTTTGAGGTATTTTTTTCTGCCTTCATTGTTACATTCAATATGAAAAGTTTTTGGTTTGGCTTGGTTTGTTGTTTTTCTTTTTTACAGAAAATTTCTTTCTTCCAGCTCGAATTTTTTACAATCTAACTGAAGGCTAAAATCTGATTTGTTTCTCTGCATAACTTAAGCAAAAATGTGTCCTGCTTCAATGGAATATAGGTGATCTGGCGGGGCAGCAGAATATTTTACCATGCAGATATCAGAAGGGAAATTCTTAAAGGGAATATACCCAGAAACTCTAAAAATGTTAATAAAAAGTTCTTCACTCTAAACCACTGGTGACATTTGAGGGCAAAACCTTTTGCATTTTGATCTGCCAAGGTCAGGAAATACAGACTCACTCCCACATATTTCTCCCATTTCTGGAAAGAGAGTCTAAGAAATTATAATGCTCTTATGTATATATCCTTTTTCATTCTTATTGCAGTTCTTATGAGAAAAAAGAATCTTTACTAATAATTCACTTTATCTGGGTCTTTGAAACCAACTAGTAATATCTCGTTATTGTTCTATAGTCTGAAAAATCTTTCCATCTGTATGCTTTTATATTTATTGTCCAGCTGTGATTGGGGCCATTCATTAAGAGAAGTATCTCTATTACTTTGACAAAAAGGTGATAAACTTGCCTTATTCTGGCCCAGCTATTTATTAATGACTCCCAGACACCATTTTCCAGTTCTATGCACTGCAGTATTTTAATTTGATGATACAAATTGGATAATACAAATGTCCTCGAACCATGCTTACAGCTCCCAGTGATAGCGATGCCCATGCCCACAATGCTTTGTTAGATTGTTCTTGATGACTGCTCCAGCCAGCATTCTTCATCTGGTGACACTTTTGCAGGCCTTGCAGAGCCTTTGGCCTGCTTCAGTCGAGCTGCATTTCTTGTTGGAGGGGATGCATTGTCACACATCCTCTAAAACCCTTCTGGTACCTTCCCTGCACATGGTTTGTCTGAGGAGATTCATCCCTGACTCCAACCTGGAGCCTGTGTGGGTGGCCCAGGTTGGTACAACCTGGTGGCATTCCAGAATATCTGTTCCAAACTTAGGCAACGTCATCTGCAGCAAACTGAGTTCAAACAAAGGGCAATGAGAAATTAGGAGCTACAGCATGCTTCAGTTAAAGGAATAAAAATCTGTCCCTAAGTGATCAGTGCAATGGTCTTTTCTGCAATGCTTGTGGAATCACGCCTGACTGTAATTACTCCACATCTCCATTGGTGCCAGCACCAGCTGGGTCTTTTCCATTGCCTTATGTATAAAGAACAAGGCTTTGGTTGTGGGTGTCAGTATGGGATTGGCATTTATTTTTGCCCTTTCTTTAAATTATTAAAGTTCTCTTGTTGACTACCACTAGCTTTTAGAAGCTCCAGGTCTCCTTATTCAAAGGTGTTTTTGTCTTATAGCTTGTTTGAATGATTCACAGAAGTAGAGTGACAACAAAATCTGAATTACAAATATAAGAACTGTTTTGAGTCCTTAATGAAGACTATTGAACTAGTAGAACATGATAGGAAAATAATATAAGGAAAGGTAAAAGATCTGGGGAGGCCAGTAAGTCTAGTTTCAAAGGTCATAAGTGTAACTGCTAAGACTTTACATACATTCTTCCAAAGATGCCATTCAGTCACGGAGCTTAAGATGGGAATTCATGCATATCTTGCCTAACTTTGTGTTAAAATTATTCTTTGCTGCACTTTTTCTTCTCCACTCTGAAATTTCCCAAATGCTTATTGTGGTGGGAATCTTGAATCTGTTAAAAATGTTGATGCTGCTTTTCTCCTCCAGACCTTTTTCTTTTTAAAATATTTGGTGCTATGTTAAGAATACAGATAGTATACAGACTTAGTTTTCCCTAGCTGGAAGAAACCTGTACCGACTTAGTTATTTTTTTCTCTTCAGTCATATTTTATATACATTTTTTTTAAGACAGACTGACACTTTGGGTCAAAGAACTCTGCCACTGAAATCAGACTTTTTGCCTTAGAAAAACCTTCACAATATTAAAACTTAACTGTTGCATTAAAAGATCGGGGGATTCAAAAAGAGACTCACCAGGCAATCACTCGGTATCATAACAATAATGAGTATAAATTGTAAAAAACAAAACACAAAATGAAAGAAAACTGAAGATTGTTAGATCTGAGGAAGATGCAAATTGTACTAATTTCTTTCTATGTGTCCCTTGAGGCTGGAATCATTTGCCCATGCCACTGTCATATCCTTACTGATGTCATATAAAATTAATAAGGTATTTTTGAAAATTAAAAAAAAACTTAAAACATTCCCTCAATAAGATTGTTCTTTTAAATTCTTGTTCACTGTGATAATGTCAAGGAAAAAACACAATATATGCTTTCTTTTCAATACAGGCTAATTCTTCTTTTCCTTTATTTTTTCCATTTCTTGAATGAAAGAGTTAAAAATGTTAGAGAATATGTTGATGAGAATCTTACTGCCCACAATGCCTCAAGATGTTAATGGCTTCTTACAAAAAAGGAACATAATAGGCCAATTAGGCTTGATAATAAAAACTGACACCTTTTGTAAAGCTTCCTTATATACTGTACCTATGTTCCTGTTCAAGATTTTACTCAGATTCCCATAAACTGTTCAATCTAGAAAGCTGGCAAGAAGTTTGAAAGTTCTTGCTTCTCATCTCATGACAACTATTATAAATAAAAGTACTGAATTTATGTCCCTGTGGGACGACATCAATCAATAATAGCTAGTTCTTGGAATGTACCATTACAGAATGTACAATGATAGTACAGGATAAAATAAAATAAAATTATTATTATTATTATTTTATGAATATGTAATCTGAGGTTTTCTATATTGGGTTTCTACTTCAGTTTCAGACAGCAAAATGTATCACCTAAATGTTTTCACATTAGGCCTAGATATATAAGCTCCAGTTAAACTCATTGGAAATATGTAGTTTGACTTAGCTATCCACACATAGACATCCAGTAACATTGAGTTTTCCTTGCACACCCTGTCTGTGAGTAGAAATAGGCTTTTTCCAATTTGACAAATAGCTCTAAAATTATGTTTATCTGGCATCTCTTTGAAGTCAGGTCCATTTTAAGGATATGTATGCTTTTTATGTGGATATTTTTCTAGTTTTGTTTCTATAAGAAAAACCTCACTATGAAGAGGAAGATATTTATTTGCTGAATGTTTTATCTACCTTAAGGTAAATAAAAAATTTTAGATTACATTTTCCATACTGCAGAATTAAAAAAAGGCACATGTAAAAGCATAAATAGAGTTCTTTATTGGAAGAGGTAGTCAGTCAATCTCTCTTGGTCAAATTTTGAAAGTTAAAACACTTAGATACATTTAAACACCTGTGAACTAGGCAGAGGCAATGATATCACACCTCTCCTTATTCTATGACAAAAATACTGTCTTTTGATAGCCTGCTGACGTCAGTGGAGATATCAGAATCATATGAGCTCTACTGCAAAAATCCCCAACCTCAAGACATTTATTTTCTGTCCCACTGGTGTACTTTCACATGAACTGTGTTGTACTTATATTTATTTACCTTTTTGGGCCACTGGAATTGAATATTGAATACCCAAGTCAGGTCTTTTTGTGCACCAGGAAGGTCGGACAACTTGATTACACCAGACATAATCAAAGACTATTCATTTTTTTTTTGTATCTGCTCACTATTTCTGCAAGAACTGAACTTTGCCAGAAAGAGCAGGATGGATGAACTAATCTTTGGAAAAGAGTAGTGCAGCACTGGGTATGTGCAGCATTTGACGAAAAAAATAATCTTTAGTACTTAAAAAAAAAAAAAAAAAAAAAAAGGAATCCAAAAGATTAAACTGTGTGTGGATATGTTTATTAACTACAAAATAAATGACTTTTTACCCTATGCAGAAACTAAGTGAGAAAGCTAGTGCAGAAGCAGGTCATCATGTGTGAAAAAAAGTTAAAGCTCATACCAAGCAAAGCTGAGCTTTCTTGTCGGTTTTCATTCAGCTGAACTCATCTATAAAAGAGCTATTAAAAACATCCATTAGCTGTTAATTTAGAATACTTCAGACAGTGATCCCTAAACCTTCATTGATATCTTTCCAACAACCTCCTAATCTCTGAAAATTGTTGGCAAGAGCTACACTGAATCAGCCAATCATCAATCCTGGTTTTCATTATTTGAGTTAACACAGATGCATGACCTACAAACACTTAGAAGAAATATCTTCCTTTCTCCTGAAAGCCATACTTACAAGCAGAATTTGATTTCATGAATGGAACTGCTTCTCTTATCTACATCATCTCGAATTAATGTCACAAAACCAGCACATAACTTTACAGCAGTAAAGCCAGAAATCACCTCTGTACACTTCAGTAAAGTCAGGAATTATTTCTAAGATGTTGCTAAAATCTTTACTTGGATATACTGTGGATATTGCTGCTCACAAAAGCAAGCAAAAAAACCCACCAAAAACCAAAATCAACACAAAAACCCCCTCTAACAAACTTAGTAAAATTTTGTTGTATCGTGACATTAATTACTATTTTTCCAGTTCAGAAAAATGCTGTTTCCTACATAGATATAGTTCAGTTATACAGTGTTTGCTATAAAAAGCTATGCTATGGTATGATTTAAAAAGCTGACAAAGGCATGACGTGATATTTTACTTTCTCTAAGGTAATAGAGGTAAAATACACTGCAGTGACAAATTAGCATCTACTCTGTTACTGATAATGTAAATAAGTTTGGGATGGAGGTTATTGGAGATAACCTGCTTAACTTACTTTTTGAATTTAGAAATATTTTAAGAGGGTCATTCCATTAACTGAAAGAGAGAGAAATCAACTACTAGCATACTTTGTGTTTTTTTTCAGCTATTTTCTCAGTTTTATGTGACTTTTGTAATATGCATTGATCACTATTGCTGAAAGAGGGGATTGGAAAATATTTTACCACCAATTAGAGGGACATTAGTGAGAGAGCAGTTTTAAGGAGTATAATTATTAATGGAGTGTCATTTAATTACATTCAGTTTCAAATATAAAATTGCCTCCTTTTTCTAAAGAATAATTCCATCTTTATACACCCTGGAAACTGAAATTTCTTGCAGCTTTTGCTTCTGGGGGCTAGACTCAGTAGCACTATTTCTAAATTGCTCTTAGTACAAACTATAGTGTGTTCTGAATGATGTCATTTGACCTGCTGTCATGCTTGTTTTTCTCAGGCTATTTTTCTGTACACTAGGTTACCAATCTGCAAATGAATTATCTGTACTTCTTCCACTTCATTCACTTCACAAATAATGTAGAGGTGGTTTTCTAAACTGGACTAATTTAGGAGAATTTGTTCATAGTCGTTCTGTAGACAGACCAACATTTCTCCACTGGTTGAGAAGGGAATAGAGACACTAGCTTTAAAATATGTTGTCCATTGACAAGGGCATAATATTTCAAATATTTGTGAGAGTCCACTTAAATTAGGCACAAACATTGACTTTGCTTAATCTGGGCCATACCTTTTATGTTAATAGCTAGTAATACATTAGCATTGCAATTTATGCATCAATCTGAGAATTTATTAGTTTAAAATGTTTCCTTAGACCTTAATACCTATTGTTTATTGAAAAGGACATGTTTTCCTTCATAAGTTCTAGCTATCTGCAATTACAGTTCTAACACAAAATCCTAGGTGATGGAGGATAATTTGCTAGGTGCCTCAAGAGTCCATCTTCCTTCATATGAAATAATTTTTTTTGGATACAACATTACTATGGGCATTGCTCGTTCTAGGGTGGTTGTCTTTGTGCCCAATACTGCTGCCTTTTGCTTCTGCAAACAGCCCCTGATAAAAGATATTACACTGTCGACTTGATTAGTTTGGAAAGATCTTAGAGTTTCTGAATTGGTGGAAAAAGTAGAGTTCTCTTGGTAATTCAATACACTAAACTTGGAAGAAAGCAAAATATTTAGAATAATATTTAAAAATATGTCAAAAACTATAAATGCAAAGACATAATTCTCATGAACGGATGAGGAATCTTTCTAAGAGATTTAACCATGACTCAGATTTTAAGATACAAGTTCAAAGAGGTGTTTTTTTTCGCTTTGAAAAAATCAGGTAAATGCTTGCTGAATTTCGTCCTTCACATTCTAGTATAGAAACACTGTATCTTGAAGCTGAGAGGCTTTTTAAAAAAAAAAAAATAAAAAAAATAGAATGCTTTTTTTAGCTCAGTGACTTTGGAAAGACAGAAACACAAATAGACATTTATATTTGAAAATAATTTTGGACTTCAATCAGCACGGACTTTTTTCATTGCATCACAAAACTAAGCACAGTTGTTGGTGTCCTCCAAGCTAAATTTGCAGAGCCAAGTATGAGAAATTCATGCAGAGCTATAAATATTAATCTGAATTACACACCAAGAATGTCTGCTAACACAGATTCAACAAACTAATGTGAATTTATTGCTTGTTTTTGTTGTCATCTCTACTAATGTAATTACTTATGTCCTTAGTAGGAAGATAAGTAGCAATTTAAAATAATCCACATAGTATCTCCCTATTTTTCACTACGAAGTGGGCATTAAAAATTGCTACCTCTTCAGTAAGATGAAATGGAATTCCATTGCTCTCTTATAATTTATTGATTTTTTATTTTTTTTCTCTTTGAAATAGCAGTTTCAAACATAAAGAACAGACCTATGCCATTAGGATTCAAACACACATGAATACATAGGAGCTGTGTTCAAGGTATTCCTTTCATGGCATTCACCACATTCCATAGCTTAATCATAGTCTTAAAATTGAAATACGTCTCAAAACAGAGATAGCTGCAGATTATTTTACTAAGCAGCCATCAAAGTACAACATGATTCCCTTTTTCTATTTACAAATACTCTTGGTCTGGTAGAGAATCTGCATCTTTCTTAAATGCTATGGACATTGTGTACTAAGTGAGTTGATTTTTTTTCCTTGAAATCTACACATGGAAAATGTTGCATGATAGCTCATTCTTAGACCCAGGTCTAGTGGGGAAGCCATACAGGGAGGGGCTGAGGTCACTTGGTTTGTTCAGCCTGGAGAAGGGGAGCTGGAGGTAAGACCTCATAGTGATCTACAGCTTCCTCATGAGGAGGAGCAAAGGTGCAGACACTGGTCTCTTCTCTGTGGTGACCAGTGACAGGACTCAAGGAAATGGCCTCAAGTTGTGTCAGGGCAGATTTAGGTGGGATATTAGGAAATGGTTCTTCAACCAGACGTTTGTTGGGCACTTGACCACACTCCCCAGGGAAGTGGTCACAGCACCAAGCCTCAGAGAGTTCAAGAAGAAATTAGACAATACTCTCAGCACACAGTGTGATTCTTGGGATGGTCCTGTACAGGGCCAGGAGTTGGACTAGATGATTGTTCTGGGTCCTTTTCTACGGTTCTATAATTTTTATTATTATGTTTTTAGCATAAATTGTAAGCCCTAAACTCATGAAGTCGAATAAACAGGACAGTAGTGATAGTACAATGAAAGAAAAACCTCACCAAAAGCGTAAGTGAACATTGCAATGACAATAAACAGTGGCTGTTAGGCAGCACCTGAGTGTCTGAGAGAAAAGGAGGAATTTCAAAAAAAGAAAGAAAAAGTCTTTGGCAAGCAATTGGTGAAATACAAGAGAGTTTGGTATTTCTTGTATACATATATATTACTTTGGATTTTCTTCTTACCCTCTTTTCTTAACCTGTCTTAGGTTTCATATATCCAAATGTGGGTGCATCAGGAAGATAGTAATGACACTGGACATCTTCAAAATATCATGATAGTTATGGACTTTAATATCAGGCAAAAAAATATGGAAATTACAAAATAGTGATGTGAAGGACCTAATTGTTTGAAATACAAATTTATTACTAGCATGTATTGTATGCTCCGTTGTGTGCCTGATTTGTGCATATGCTTACTGTGACAGTGGTGATAAAATTTTTTTCATGAACTCATTTTTTATTTTATTGCCTAGTAAGATTTGAAAACAGCTCATGATCTCCCACTGGATATGAAATCATGAAAAATGTATATAAATTTGACAAATTGTTACACTTATTTTTTTAAGCTCTAACATGTGCCTAATTGAAAAATCAGATCCAATGTGCATGTTTTCTATACCTCATATGTATAAAAATGCACATTAAAACAAAAAACACATCCATGTGTATTCAGCAAGACTTTTATTAAAAATTGACTCAATAATAGGAAAATGCTCTATGTAATGTTTTATTATTTACATCCACAACTAGAATGGAGGAAGCTCTAACTTAGGAAAGCAGATAGTTTTTTTTTCTTGTTTCTCATTTTTCCTTTACAATGTTATGCCAGGTGAAAACCATCTTCTACATAAATCTGTTTCTCCAGGATATATAGTACTCAGAAGATATAATATCCCTTAGGTCTCAGCTTCAGCTGGCACAATCTCAGTGAAGTCAAAAAAACTATACCAAATTTTGTATGTATGATCTGGCTCAACTACATGATGATAAAAAGCAAGAAATATTTTAAAATAATATACATCCATACACAAGTGCATGTAGAAATTGCAAAACTGTTGTTCCGGGTCTTATAAAAATGTCATTAAATGCTACAGACACCTTTCTCACACGTAAAAGATCACATTTTTAGGCCCTGACAGCCCCCACTTTCCCAAAATTGACAAAATACGGATACACTGTAGTTCATATGCTGCAGTCATCAGTATAATGTGACAGCGTGAACTGATGGATGCCATGGAATTTAACTTCTAATGATTCCTTTATCAATATTAGTATTTATTAGTATTTATTGCACTTCTGTGTTTGATCTCTAAGTGATAGAATACTATCCCCTTCTAAATTTTCCTGCTTCCTTGTTTCTTTCATTTTCTCTTCCGAATTGCCAGTTACTCCAGAATTGCCACAACTTATTATTGACATTAGCCTTTGATAATCCCTGATGTTTTTTATACTAAAAGTGTTCAGATCGTAACGGTCCTAAGTTTAATAAGGGATACCAAGGGGAAAACAGGCAAGTAGAGTCTACGTTAATTTTCTTGGACTGATAGATGTAAAAACCAGTTAATCTTCAATTGAAGGTAGGACCTGAATCTCTACATAGCATTATATTATTTTATGACCTATTCTGAAAGCAAATACCAGCTGAGTTCAGCAGCCACTCACATTCCCTTCTAACATGTAATAAAGTGATAAGAAAAATGAATGATATAATAATGGTGTGAACAATACCTGAGATGAAAGAAAACAGTAAAGCAGATCAAATAGAGAGACAGTCAGATGGACAGGAGAAAATCAACTTATTTATTAGAGAAAAAAAAATAAAGGAGAATGATATTCTTTTTGCCCTGTTGAGGTAAGCACTTAAACATATACAAAAATTTATCTATATGAAAGAGCACACTTGAGCTTGTGACTTCAATGGAGCCTAAACTTTGTTTCAGTACAGCACCATCCTGAACAGAAAGAAGCCTAAGGCTGTCAGTTTCTCCACAAAGCAGATCTGCCCATAAGCCAAATGACTTCTGGGCTGACCTCTGCCTCCAGAGCAAAGTTATACTGGTCTCTATATGTGTGTCTCACTCGATAGGCACTGAGTGAGACCTGGGCTGTGCTTCAGTCCTGGAGTCAAGAGGTCTCAGATGATGAAGGAAGGACTAAAGCATCTGTATTACCAGAGGTTGTGCGAAACCAGAGAGAAAGAATATCTCTGCATCAGGAACCTGCTAGCTATATGGTGGGGTCTGTTGTCAATATAGGGCTGTAAATTGCTAAAGGTGGTCACTACTGGAAGTGAAACACTGTTCATAAAAGAACTGTGAATTTAAGTGTCTATCTTAAGAAAGGCAAGGTTCAGCTGGTGTGGTTAAGCTCATCTGACAAACAAGTAGATAATGAACTGTAGAAGATACAGGTGATGTGGTGAAGGAGAGAAAAACAAAGGTAGGGCTCTCTGAAAAAAAAAAATCAGTGGCAGAAAGGATAGTAGTAGTCAGTTCAAATGAGTTGTGTTTGAGGAAGAGGGAGAACAGCAATTAGAAAAATCTGTTCCAGTATTATCCCCTTCATTGTTTAAAAGATTCAACTTTCAAAGAGGGCTTGGAGCTTCAAATTTCAAAAGATGATAGGAGACAAGAGAGGGTTGATGGAGTGCCTGGAGACTCCCTGCTGTCTGCATTGCACAGATTTGCATTGCCTTCTGTTAAGCTGTGGGAGAAGTGGGTGTTGTTCTTATCCTTCAGAGCTGGAAGGGAACCAGGTGGGAAGAAAGAAACAGTGAAGAAAAAATAATGCTTCAGAAATCCACAAGTGGAAAATCACTTGGGATTTGCTCTTTCTGATGTATTTCATGAAGGAATATAGCAGTTTTCTCTGAGGATGCTGTGAGTATGTCCAGAATGACATGGTTGCATGCTTCCAAAGTGAGACTCTTGAGGAGTACTCACACCACTGGCACTGGCCATGGCTGGGAATCAGGGAGCTTGGGACTACTCAAGTGTGCAGATGCTGAGGAGCAGCAAGTCAGTCCTCTCATGCAAAAAGGGAACCTAAGAAAAAACTGAAGCACCAGCTTAATACTATGGCAATGACAGGGGAATAATACTTGCAAGCAATGGAATTGTTGAGGGAAAAAGATATGAGCAAGAGGTGAAACCAAGTTGCAGGGATCAATAGACCCCAAACCCTGCAACTGCAAAGAAATAAGGTATACATGACAAAGTGGAGTTCCAAATGTATAACATAGTACAACTGATTTGTTAGTAAATCATTCCTACAGAAAGAATCCCAGTTGAACTCAGTTCCCAAGATTTTTTCCTCTGTAGCCCCCAAGTGATGGAAGACCTGGATTGATTAGGAATGTAAAGCTCCTCAAAAGCTTTTATTGTCACAGGTATACTAAGCCTTAAATGCCTCTAAAAATGTTAACAGAAGACAACAAAATGAAGAAAAAAAATCTGTTTTTCATCTGTTCTGCATGTTCTTTTAATTCATGACTAGGGTATAACAGATATGCAGCTTTGTGAACTTCTGTTCTTCAGATTATGTAATACAAGAATTTTAGTAAGTAGATCATTTACATCCTCCTTTTCTTCCTCCAATGACCATTCACTTTAGTCCATGAAAAGAAGTTGCACAGATTGTCTTCCAGAGTGTTAGAGCAGTATTTTTTGGTCTGTAATAGTTACATGAATTCTCTTATATTCTTCCCAATTGAGAGATATATTATTTTAAAAATACCTATTGCAAGTTTCAAAATTATTTTCAGGGGCTCTGTGAAGGTACTGAAGTCAGTTTAATAATTCAGTTTCCATTTGTTAATCAGGTCTGAAAAAAAACAATGTTATAAACCAGGCAGCAGCAGCTAACTATCCTAGCAATCTTTGCTGTCTGTTGCACAGAATGAAGATGCAATTAATAATGAGCCTGACTCCAAGAAAATAGATACTCACCTCAGTTGGGAGGGCAGAATCACACCTTCAGTGATCTAAGTATATGGACTCTAATGTAATAAAGACACTTGAGTAAGAAGATTGCTTCTGTTGGGATCACAGCTGTTTTTCTTGGAATAGTGTTTTTAAATTGTGGTCCACCAGAAAAGGCATCTTACAGACATTCCCAGGCTCTGCCCCAAGCCACACAAGATGAGGATGCATAGAAGGCATTAGTGGTTGTTATCTCAGGTGTTATGAAATTGACCTGTTTCTCTTCTGACATACAGGGAAGACTGCCCCCTGTCCCTCTTGTTTACTCACAGGCTCTTCCTCTAGCCTCTGGCTGTTTTTCCCCAAGATTTCCATCCTGACTACCTCCTTCTTTGAAATTCAGAACTGCAACTCAGAAACTTGAAAATTGGACCTTGAAGGGGAATAAAACTGACCTTTTCGTCCTTCCACACCCTCCACATGCCTGGCCGATGAGATTTGACTCATTTAAAAATTCATCAAAAGTGAAAGATTACCAGTTAAATAAACTTCCTTGCCTCCTTGTACAGCAGAATAGAATATGGCTTTACACAGATTTTAGAGGGTTTGAAAAAGTTTCATTTAGGACTCGCACTAGAAATAGCCACAGTCTTGAAAAAGACTAGAGGAGTGGATATGCAAAGAGAGAGAAAGCAGCTCCACAACCTGCTCCTGCAGCACTTCATCTGTCAGACTGATTTCATGGGGCAACAGGGCACTGGGAGGGCTGGAGCCTCCATTTCAGCCCTGGTAATGCTGCATCACATTGGGCATGCAAGGACTGCACACAAGTGGTATGACAGCCCTTCCATGATCCGCAATCTGACACACACCTAGGACTGATCATTTATGGAGAGACTGGATGGTATAACATCCAATACTCCTTTTGGAGAGCTCAAGCAGATATACAGCTTCTTTGAGATGTATTTTGGTCTAGCACAAGCACCGAAGTGCAGAGCTGATAACTCTTCTATTCTGTACAACACCACATGCAACTCTAAATCACAAAGGCAGACTCGAAACTAGCTCTTTCACATACTGCAAATGAGCAAAGTACAGAGTAAATTGCAACTACAGGAAGTAAGGATATTTTTGTATCATTCTGGAACATTTCATTGACAAATATAAAGGGAGACATATATGGCTCTCATAACCATGTGTTAATGATGAAGTACAACATCAAGAATTTTAATTTTTCTGAAATTACAGTTGTCAAAATAATTGCATTAGTTAATTTAAAATTCTTCATTGGAGAATGGCCCAGGCTATATCTCTGTTGCTCAAAATGTTTTGTGTAATCACAGTCCTTTTTTGATGAGCAATTTCTTTAATGTTATACTATATATATGTATTGCAAAACTGTGAGTGATCTTTGTTTTTATACTGTACTGTGTTTTGCATATAAAATACGTTATGCATATTCTCTCTCCCTGTCTCCAGCTTCTACCTTCAGAAAGCAGAGAATGGAGATCCAGTGTTCCCTAGTCTCTGTGATTTCTTTTTTATTTGTTCAAGCCTCCAAACTTCTTTGTTTCCCAAACTACCCACCTGTAAAATAACTGTAACAATCTCAATCATGCAGCTAGTTCAGATTCCTGGACTGAGGTCTAATACAACACATTAGGTAAAACAGCCCCAGCCTCCTCCCTTTGCTTTTTTTCGTTTTCTCTGTTGCACTGGCAGCATGGAGAATAAGGAGGAATTATTTCTTATATGGGAATAATTTGTCCTAGACTACTTAAATTAACTTTATGCAGAAAATGACCATGCTACATCATAGCCAGGCCCATAATGCCTTGACAGAAAAGGATGATGAAGTAGTCCCTTTTCTCTGATGACATCTTTCCCTTTCTCTGGATGATGATCTGCTGTGTCTGCCTTTCTGCTTTATTCTCGCAAAATGGTTCAGTCACTTTCAATGAGCTTCCTCAGAAAATACACTGACTTATTCTTTTCAAAATACACAGTTTATTGGTTTGTGTGTCCAAGGATTAGCTGAATGATGTTGGCAATGATTTTGCATTCCAGTAAGCTTAAGAATGGTGAAAAAAGGTACAGCAGGGGTAATGGTTAATTACATAATGGGATTTTGCTGTTCCTCTGTAGAAGAACAGAGCTGCAATTGGCACATGTTCAATATAAGAAGACATTTGAGGATGAGGCCATGGAGCTGACATAGCAAGATTCAGAAGAAAATTCAAGATTTAGAATATTTTTTCCACTGTAGTTGCTTTATCTGATTAATATAGCAGACCATTAGGGCTCTGTTTGAATCTGCATTGCTGAATAGGTAGAGCAGAGAGTATAACCTAAAATGAGAGGTGTAGGGAATGACAGAGAGACAGTTGCAGACACAAAGAGGAATAAAGTGCTGTCTGGGAAATCACATATAACCTGAAATTATGTGTAAGTAATGGACCTGATGATGTTGTGTTGCAACCTATGATACCATGTGGATTTCAGTGGAGCTGTGCTGACTTACATTCTCTAAGAATTTAATTCCCAGACTATCAAACTATTCACGCTGGAATGCCAGTATTAAACTAACCTTGGAGAGCTACAAAACATGCATTACCAAAACAATCTACAGAAACCTGGAAGTCAGAGTAGTACAGCAATTCTCAGCAACACACCATGGTGTACACAGTCTGTGATGGAAACAGTTAATCGATAAATAAAGCTACTAAATATTGTCTGTGCATTTAGACAGGGCATTGAAGGGTCTCTTATGGTGCAGAGGAAACAGGTACAGTTCCAGCCACCCCGATTCACCCTTGGACATTTCATGACTGTGTCTTATCACTCAGTTGAGCATAAATTCATAGATTTTACGGTTAAGGGAGCTTGAGATGGGCTGCTATATTTTCAGTGCTTAGTTCTGTCACTTCTTATTGGACCATCTGCTGTCACCTTAAAGAGACAAGTGTATATTATCAAGGCAAACATACAAATCATTCCTGCATTTGATATTAAAAAAAAGAGAAACCTTTAAAACTATTGATCCAAATGTGTCAATAATGTTACAGAGATAAGCCCTTGAAAAAGAAAATAGCATAAATATTGTCTGTGACGATTCAAACAGGATATTTTCACCATAAAAATGCTTGCTGCTTACAGAGTCTTACAATTTATTTCTTTCAATGAAAACGTAGCATTCAGTCTAGTTCCAGCAGAATAATTTTAAAAGGAAGGAAAAGAGGAAAAATGATAAATTTATCACAATTATTTTAGAATTGAGTGGTATTATCTAACACTATGATTAAAAGTCAGTGATTCAGGGACTGAATGCATCTGAAAACAGCTGAAGACACTGCAACATTCATCTCTGTGCACACAAAAGAGATTTATATACACAAATACCTGTGCACACTTGTAGGCTTAATACATGCCATAGTTTCAAATTCTAGGAAGAGAGATGCATATGACACACATTTTTAGGGGAAGGATCATTGAACATTGAAGCAAAACTAAATCTTATCACTGTTTATATACATATGTGCTACATAAAGATGTGACAATACTATGAAACTAGACAACAATTATTGTATATAAGACCTATGACAAGAATAAATCTGCTGACACACTTCTTTCTGTAGTTTCCATTATTAACACCTTGGTCTCTGACATATATATATATGTCACACACATATATGTGTATTTGCAATTGTTAAAGTTTTTTCTTCCCTTACTGGAAAATACCCTTAAATGTAGGATGGATACACCGAGTCTGTGTCTTTCAGAGATGCCCAGTGTAATGGACAGCTAATATAAGATATGAGATTGGCAGATAATACAACTAGTGGAAAAACAAATGTAAAGAGTATATATTTGAACATAGCATGATGTACTTTAGGGGATATATTTGAAATTAATTCCTTTTTATTGTCTAGATCAATACTGTTGTGATTTGAAAAGTCAGTATTGATTAAAATGAAAACACAAACAAAGTATACTAAAGTTTCTCAAATTAATTTTCCCACCTCCTAAACATTTACAAAATAATCCACAAAAGAGTTTGAGCATCTTGTTTCTTTTGAGGCAGTGTAATCATACATATTTTCATTCATATCTGATATTACAAAAGCTACAGAAAGATTCTATTGTTAGTATGTGCCATATTATTGGTATTAACACACTCTAAATATGTGGAAATCTCATTCCAGCGGGGTTTTCTGTTTAATTTGTTCCCCTGTGATAATTACAGTTTTTGTCTGAGATGAGAGTCTTTTTTGTTAAGCTCTAGTGCTTCTGTGCAGTCCAACTGTTATGCTGAGAAGTAAATGAAAAAGCCTGTGTTCAAAAGCAACGGAAATAGGCCTCAGTACGTTCATTTTCAGGTCTCAGCTCTGTGCAGAACAAAAAGACACAGTGTGATTTTGAAAGATGATGTCCTATCAATATGTCAGAAATTATGGGATTTTTCCATTGAAATATAGGAGTCATTCCAAAGCATTCATTTCCTTTTACTAGTTTATTTGGCTCTCTTACTTATTTTGTGTTTGTATTATGAACAGTTTAAGCAACAAATATATATATATATATACATACATATATATATATATATATATACATGCATGCACACAAGTTTATGTATATATAGGAATGTATGTGTGTATATATATATATATATATATATATATATGTATTGCTTTTTACCCTAGTTTCATTTTTTCCAAGAAAACCTAAAGTAGGGTGGCAGGTTTTAAGATTGCCAACATTAACCAATAGCCTATATGTTGATTTCCTACAGTATGACCAAGTTTAGTAAGTGAAAAATAATAGTGCAGAGCAACACTGACACTTAGATGATGTCTGTCATCTCATCTTGCCTCTAACACATAAACTAACATCAGACACACAAAAGATATGATCCTCTCATTTTATTCTTGCATACAGGTACCTGGATACACACACATAAAGAGTGATGGAACAGAGAAATATCCTTACAGACCCTGCAAGGAAGCTGTGAAGAACCACAGCACATTGCAAGAAAGGCTGAGAATTCAAAATGACCTTGACAGATTTGCAAAATGGTCTGGAAAAGAACAGGGGGAGGGAGGATGAAATTCAAGGACAAGTGCAAGGCACTATTTAAAAGAGAAATGATCAATAAATACAGGATGAGGGTATAGCTGGTCAGGCAGAAATTTTTCCAAGAAATTGGTAGCTACATGAGTCATGCTTACTGCGGGCTTGACATGGATTAAGAGCATCAAGTTCTCTAAGAAAAAGCAAAATTTATTCTGTGGTGTAAATGCAAGAGACAATATACATGATGTTTAAAAAAAAGCAATCCTTTTTGTTTACTCAACATTGCGAAGGCATTAATAAAAGTACCCAAATATGACACTTCAGAAGTGATATATGTATCTTTTTGACAAGAATGATCAGAGGCCTATGAAGACCTTCAAAAAAGACTGGATACATTTAGTTCATTAAAGATGATAAAGAAGGGAATTAATGGTATGATTTTCCAAGAAGAAGGGAAAAAGCTGTTACTCATATCCCTGCTCAATCTGAAAAGAAGACCTAGATTCAAAATCTGACAAGAAAGACTCTGCTTATACATCAGAAGAATTTTTAATAGCCAAGTTAGTTTGGTTCATGGAGAGACAGTTTGGTGGATACAGGAACACTGTGGTAGACACAATGTAACAATTTCAGAAAAAGTTAAAACAGGTCCTGACTCATGGAAGGAGATGGTCAACAAGAAGACTTAAACACCCCCTGGCCTCACTTTTCTGACATTTGCATAGAATACAGACTCTTTTCCAGTGTTTTATTCCACTACATTCACTTCAAATGTCCCACTAATCACTCGCCTTACTCCTTTTTTGTTTGTTTTTCCCCTCCTTTTTTTCATGATACTGCTTTTATTCCTCTCTCATGCTATTCTTCTCTGTACATTTATTTGCCCCACTCCGAGACATCCAATCATTCTGTGTCTCTTCAGTCACAGTGCATCTCTTTCCCTTCTTCTCTCTTAGATCCTTTCTGTCACATCTCCCCTTAATGCTCTCCTTACTTGCCCCCTCCTGTCTTTCAAGAGGGGGAAAAGCCTCTGGGTACACCCCCGGGCAGTTGTTCCTCTTCTGGAATTTCAGAGACAGAAGGCAAGGGGTCAGACCTGCTGCCTTTTCCTAGTTCTTGGGTTTCAAGGTGGGAAAGTGGAAGCAGCCACAGAGCAGCAGGATTTACTGCTGAGGGAAAGTCAAAGAGGAGCTCACTGAGCCCCAGTTGTTGCTGCTGACATCCTTTTTCTGCCTCAGCATGGCAGTGGCAGCTTAACTATGGATAATTTATTTACTGAAGAACCTACACTACACTTATTTTCACTCCTCCTGGAGTCTCATTCTCTTTACTACCACAGGACAAAGAACTTGGTTTCAACCTTCAGCCTCTCAGGGGGCAAGGGAACAGCATTTGCTTTTTAAGGCATTTTTGGGAGAAACCTTTTTAGGGGAGATAGAGGGGGAAGATTTTTGTTCTCCTCTCTAGTTTATCAATTCCTACTTGTCTTGGCTTAGTCTAGAGGGATTTTTTGTGCAGCTCCTGCAGTAGTCTCTTCCCCAGGACAAAGCACAGGCCCTGCTAGCTGGACTTCAGCAGAGCCCTATCTTATTTGTTTCTTCTCTTCCTGTTTCATAATTGATATTGCTTGTGCTGTAGTTTATACAGAAACCCACAGTTGCACTGCCACATCTATGCCAGGATCCTACTCCCAAAATCTTCCAAAGAACCTGGCAAACCATTTCCCACCACTGGCCCTAGCTCCAGTTATTCTGCAGATAGGCTGATGCAGCCCGGCAGGGTGGCAGGGCTAACCCCTCAGACCTGCCAGCTGCCAGCATAGCCTGACAGGCAAATAAACAAAGAAAAATCCCAAAGAAAATAAGAGCAATTGAACCAACCCACAGCAACAAAAAGAGTCCTGAAGGGATTTAAGAATTGTATTTGCCACCCAAAAAAAAGAAAAAAGAAAAAAGAAAAAAAGAAAAAAAAAGAAGACAGCAACCAAAGCTAGGGATAACAGATTCACCACATCAGTGGGCACCAGCCCATTTTAAACAGACTGTGGTTACCTTGGTTATGTAGTGGGTACCCTTTGTGAAAACCAAATAAACAAACAACACACACACTCCAGTAATGCAAGAGCTGCTCTCAGACTGCACATTGGCTCTGAGCCACATCTCCCGCAGTAAGGGGAGTGTGGAAATGCACAGCCTTGGCAGCAGCTTCCAGTGCCTCAGGCTCTCACAGTTTATTTTATTTATTTATAGGATTTTCTATGGCACTCATCACCCTCATATCCAAGCATCTTAGAGGTATTAGCCGACTTACCTTCAGAAGCCCTCTTTGAGATACAAATGTTGTTATCCCCATTTTATAGATAGAGAACTAATAGTTCACTAACTTGCTCAGGTTCAGAAGCAGAATCTGAGAGAATTAGGGACTGGACAACAGGTCCCTAACTTTAAACTCCTGAACTTTAAACCACAGAAATATCCCTCCAGGGGCAGTAAGTAGATCAATGAAATATAGAGAGCAGAACACTGTGGCTACATTTGACTCCTGATTTTTTTCCTGTAGTGCTGGGTCTAGCATGTGCTAAATACATAGAAAATAAGGAAAAAGGTAAAACTCTGTATTTGCACTTTAAGATCTGAATAAGGATATCAATACAGCACACCTTTTTCGTTAGTGCTTCTAATAAAAGAAATTGAGATATTTTAGACTTGCATGTAGCCAAAGTCTAACAGGCTTTTGGCATGACACTAATCCTAAATTAGTTGCTCTATGTTTATTTTTATTTTTTGCTTCTGTTTGTTGTTCATTTTTCTAATTTGAGGACAATCTGGTGCTGCTCTGAAGTAAGATTCTTTTTTCATTCAATTTTTCCCTAAGTCCTCTCACTTGGCAATTTCAACAATTAAACTGTCTTTCTTGCAGCTATTTCAGTGTACAAATCGGCCACTGCTATAAAGAGTTGTGCCTCCTGCTCTCCATCAGCAACACACTGTACAGAAAAGTAGAAGATACTTCTGCATGTTGAGAAACCGGGAGGATCCCATGTCACTGCAAATGAACCATGAATTTCCAGGGTTCAAAGGACAATGAGAATGACAGGATGAGTCATGTGACTTTTGGGTTGCACCCTGATAAATGGCAGGTCAAGGAGGGTTGTGTTTAATAGTATATTCCTCAATGAAATGTCACTTTTTCCTCAATGTGTCCTCTGTGTGAGCTAATTAAAATCATGTTTTACTGCAATGTCAGCACATGAAGTTGCTGACTTTCTTGTTGTCTTCTACATAGTACAAAATGAATGTTGTCATTTGATAAATTCAGGATCTTAAAGGTTCTGTCTGATGGGATCTAATGTATGCTGCTCTATATATGTTTAATGCCTTCAAACTGCTTCTCTTCCTTTGTTCAAATTACAACATTCATGACCTGTACATAATGTTCTCTCCTACCATCCTTAAGCCTCACCCTCCTCAAAAGTAAAAGAATTTTTAAAAACATCTAAAGCAAATATTGGCATTGCTTTGCTTCCAACCTGTTCTAACTTAGTTTTTAAGCCACGTATCCAGAAGCCACACTTGTATGCATCCCTTGAGAACTGGCTCTACAGGTGTAATTTTCTTATAGCTTACTTTTACTTTGATAACAGGGTATGTATTGTATGTTCATTTGAAAGTAAACTCTACCACCTTACACCACATCTGATAATAAGCAGTATGAAGAATATAGTATAGGAAGCATGGGATTAATTGCTCTAACCAATAGCTATTGCAGGATTGCACCACGATTCTTGTTTGTAAAGCTCTTGTAAGTTTATGGTACATCTCATCTCAGTAATAGAAACATGAATGAGACAAATAAACAACATGCTACTGCATGTATTTTTGATTTCACTATTTCTTTTTTTTTTTTTTTTTGGGGGGGGGTTGTGTCTGTGTGTGTGTAACAAAAAGCAGAGTCAGTATATCTATGTTTTACAGTGAATGATAAAGAGCAAAGTATCCAGGTCTGGTCTGAAGCTTTATCACCTTGTGCTGGGATCCACACAAACCGTATAAGTTAGTTTGGGACTGAGGCAGTTCTTCAGTGAGTAATCTCCACATATTAATTTACTGATAGGTGCTACAGCAATGAGTGGTGACATTTCAAGCAACTGCTCAGTCCAGGGTGTACTTTCACCCTCCTCCCCACTCCCATCCTCATCCAGCTCTCTTCTCTAATGCAAAGGGACAGTGCACTACTGACTTCTGGCTAAGATACAAAGCACAGATCTCAAAGATATTGTCTCAACTCCTAAGAACCTTATCCAAAGCCTGTTAATGATGAGAGCCTTCTCACTGACTTCAGAAGGCCTCAGATCCAGTCCTCCAGGGAAAAGATGTTAACTCACATGCACATCCTTAAACCACCCAGGAGAGAACTTCTTGAAATCAATATCTCTCTATCAATATTGGTACCTAAAACCATACAAAGACACTTTACTTGTGAGTCCTGCCAGCTGAGGGGGCAGGGGGGCGGTGGGGGGGGAGGGTAGGCAGGGGGAAAGGAGAAGAAAAAGAAATTAAAAAAAGATGCCCTTGGGATACACCATGAGACACTATTACCTAAAATAAGCAGCTGAATCTGAGCAATGACCACAACAGCTAGAAAACTATATCCTAACCTTTCTGCGCTTTTGTGCTCACTCCACTTGCTTTGCTTTACTGTACTCCCAGCACTGCACTGAATACACTAAATGACTCACATTACACACACTGCAACAAAGGCAGTTATACCCCAATCTTCATTAAGGTCTTAATGCAGCAAGGTACTTAAGCACATGCCTAACTTTAAGTACAAGGGAAGTCTAATTAACTTCAATGGGACTGCTCGCTTGCTTTAAGCTAGGCATGTGCTTAAGTACCTTGCTGAAACTGAGCCGAAGACTCCAGGTGCTACCATTTATACAAGTGTCATTAAACACAGAGCTAGTGTACTTAAATACACAAACTTCCTAACCCCTAAAACCAGATCATTAAATTACAGTACTTACTAGAAAACAGCAAAGGTGAGCATGTTGATGAAGCATCACACACAGTAATGAAGACAGTCAGCATTAAAGTGATCAAAAATACAATATCCTGTGCACATTTTCAGCACTCCACCTGCAGTTTGTACATGTATGCCGGTTCCTTCAGATTCCAGAGACTACTGACTTCTGAAAGGCCAACGTAACAGACCTTGATCCAAAAATAATACCACCTGTGACTTAGGTATGAAAGAACAAAGAACTGAAATTGGAAACGGCTAGTGCCTCAAGGGGAAAGCAAAGATTGTTTGGGTTCCTTAATAGTCCTTTTTCAGTACTTTCAAGTGTTTATGTTATTTTTCAGCTGTCTGAATTTCTTGTATTTTTAGTGCCTGTTTAATCACCATCAGATAGAAGTTAAGCCACTCGCTTGCTGTGTGACCGCAGGCAAGTTGCTTGACCTGCTTTTTACTCCTCTTATCTGGCTGTATAATCCAGTACAAATGGGAGCTCATTGAAAGCTAGAAGTGGTGTGTGTGCTTAGCAGAAGGACTGGGCTAGTATATTGGATAGTTCATCAAGTGCTTTGTCAGGGTCAGGAAAGTATTTACTGGGAAAGGACAACCTGTCTTAGGCCAGGCAGGCTTTAATTCTGCCCATTCCCTGTGACATTTTTTTGAGCTGTGTTTCTTCATCAGTGGCTGGACTCAATAAGCTTAAAGGTCTTTTCTAACCAAAATGATTCAATAATTTATTAATTCCATAATTAAGAGTCGCAGCACAAAGCCATGAACTGCAGATTTGGAGCTGCACAGGGACTTACTACATAGAGACCTAGGATCTCAAAAAATTAGGTCTTCTTTCTCCATTCTTAGTGCAGCTCACAGCTTGACTAAGGAACCAAAATAATTTCCCTGTGTGTATGTGGTTAAGAATCTAAAACTATGCACAGATTGTGGATTATTCCTGGATATTTCTGTTCAGTAAATACAATTGTTAAATAAAGTTTGCCTCATGCTCAGGACAACATGGAATGACTCCCTCAGGCTCAACACCAAAGATTTAACCCACAGGGAATAGTGCACCTGAATGAGATCAGGAAAATTTGGTCTTCAGGATGAGGGGAGAGAGGCAATAGACGAAGCTAATTGATGTGAATCTCATTTTACATATGACAGTTAAATACTATGGTGATGAGTATAGAACTGTTTTTTTCTCCTTTCAATTGATTATCTGGTTATTTTGCTGAGGTCAGTAGCAAATGTCTCTGACCTCATCGTTTGCTGAAGAAACTGTATTGTCACCAGCACTGGAGTGGAACATTGCTAACTGAATGGATTAAGAAAAGTGTTCATGAAAGGAATGCTGAAATGCACTCAGTCTTTGGTAACCAAGACCATTACTGTATAAAATGAGATACTGAAAAGAGCATTACACTGGACAATTGCTTCAAATAATCATTTGTTAAACAGCATTCTACTTACCTGTTATTCTACCTACTATTCAGTGTTGATTAGTTAGATACTCTGAAAAATAACAAGATACTTGAAATTAAGATTTATTTAAGGAAAAATGACATAGAAGGCATTTCTAGAGGATCTTTCACAATGGAGAAAGCTATGTATTTACAAAGTTATGCAATTACTCAAACAGTATTTGAGTATACTTTGAAAACTGTTAAAAGGGAAGAGGGGAAAAACTTGCTGGCTTAGTTCTTTTCAAAGGGAAAAGTGCTTTGCTTGATTTTATAAGCAACATGCTGTTCTGTTGTCAGCCTTTCTGCATTTGTTATATCATGGGTCTTGACAACATCATAGGCCAAAGTCCCTTGTGATTGAAGTAAAGTATTAAATTTTAGTATCCAGAACAAGGTGATATTTCAAAGGCCAGGCTGTTATTGAGCTTGCAGGTGATAAGTCTCAAATTCTGAAATTCTGCATTTTATAGAGAAGCACAACTGCTGACTTCAAAAATAAGTTTATAAGAAACTGCCAAGCACAAATGAACAAAGTTCCCAATGCTCTGGTCCTGATTAGAGCAAGAGGGTTCCAGGGCAGGGTTCAGATTACTTTTTTTGAGCTTCTCTGTGGCTTCTTCACTTTACAGAATAGGAAACACATGCTGGTAGTGGTGTTAGAGAGGTTTATATTAAACTCAGTCACAAACCTTACTTAAGAGTCAGAGAACTCCTGTAACGGAAGTCTTTTTTGCACCAGTAATAGAACCATAGCATCATGATTAAAATAATTGTATAATGCCATTGTAATACAGGTTAGAGAAGTAATAGGCAAGTGAGATCCCACCTGGAATACTGTGTCCAGCTCTGAGGCACACAACATAAGAAGGAGCTACTGCAGTGAGTCCAGAGGAGGGCCATGAAGATGATCAAGGGGCTGGAACACCTCTCCTGTGAAGCTAGGCTGAGAGAGTTGGGATTGTTCAGTCCGGAAAAGAATAGGTTCCAGGGAGAGCTTACAACCTTCCAGTAACTGAAGGGGTCTAGAAGAGAGCTGGGGAGGGACTTTGTACAGGGCATGTAGTGATAGGAGGAGGAGTAATGGCTTTAAATGAGCTAGCAGTGTGCTCAGGTGGCCAAGGAGGCCAGCAGGACCAGGGCAGTGATTTTTCCCTTGTACTCAGGGCTGGTGAGGCCACACCTGGAATGCTGTGTCCAGTTCTGGGCCCCTCAGTCCAGGAAGAATATTGAGGTGCTGTAGCAGGTCCAGAGAAGAGCAAGGAGGCTGGTGAAGGGAGTCGAGCACAAGCCCTGTGAGGAGAGGCTGAGGGAGCTGGGGTTGTTTAACCTGGAGAAGAGAAGGCTCAGGGGAGACCTCATCACTCTCTGCAACTACCTGAGAGGAGGTTGTAGCCAGATGGGGGTTGGTCTCTTCTCCCAGGCAACAAACAGTAAGACAAGAGGGCATGGTCTTAAGCAGTGTCAGGGGAGGTTTAGGTTGGATCTTAGGAAGAAATTCTTTACAGAGAGAGTAGTCAGGCATTGGAATGGGCTGCCTAGGGAGGTGGTGGATACTCTGTCCCTGGAGGTTTTTAAGAAGAGACTGGATGTTGCACTTAGTGCCACAGTCTAGTAACTGTGGTGGTAGCGGATCAAGGGTTGGACTTGATGATCTCAGAGGTCCTTTCCAATCTGGCTGTTTCAATGATTCTATGATTCTATGAAAGTGGAAGAGAACAGATTTAGTTTAGATATCAGGAAGAAATTCCTTACTGTGAGAGTGGCAAGGCACTGGAACAGGTTGCCCAGAGAAGCTGTATGTGCTCCCTCCCTGGAAGTAATAAAACCCATGTTGGATGGGACTTTGAGCACCCTGGTCAAGTGCAAGGTGTCTCTGCCCATGGCAGGGATCTTAGAGTAGATGATCATTAAGTCCCTTCCAACCCAAACCATATGATGAAGTTTGATCATTTCCCAAGGAATACCCTGCTTGAGTAGTAGATTGCAAGAGTGCAAACACCTCCTGGTATTACAGGTACAGAATTGTCAAATTTTCAGGCGGTAAACAGTGGATGCTAAACCATTCCTCTTAGGGATCATCAGGTTGCAGCTGTTGATCTTTTCTGCAGGTAATCACAAGACTAAGAAGTGTCATACCTATTACTTGGAAGAGATGTATGTCCTGTCTTAATAGTGAAATCTGCATTTTTTCCCTAACAGTTTCAAATGTATGGAACTGGCTAGTGCTGTAACAAGAAATAATGTGAGTTGCAAAAGGTGGATATGAAAGCTAGGTGTTTGGGTAAACAGACAACGCAACACACTGTCATGTACACTTCAGATATAGAATAAACAAAAATCCTCTTTTCCGCAAAAAGGATTTATGAAAAGAAAGAGAGCACCTAAAATCATCTTTCACACTTGGTCCCTACAAAGAGGAGTTGGTGGTGCAACCCTTGACTGATATCATAGTAAAATATCATAGTAAAAAGACCATTTCCTTTCCTGAACAAGATTCATGACATTTGGATCATTCTATTCTATGTCACCCACTATCACAAGGACAGCAATTGCTTTATGATTAACCATTTCATTCATTCCATCTTTCATCCAATGGCTGCCATAAAAAAATCAGTTTCTATAAGGAAGATGGAGGGGGTTACAAAGGGCAAGAGAAGGCAGAAGGACAAAACCAACTTGACCTTGAAAATTAAGGAGGTAAATAATTTAACAATAAATTTCTGTGGGGAATTTCTGCAGAACTGAGATGAAGTTGGAAAACCAGAGAGTAAGCCCAACCATTTTGTCTGCTCTTACTACAACTAATGAAACATTAAATATAATACATAACCATTGGTGATCACATTTCATTTGATAATCCATTAGGGCCTCAAATAGTTCTCTGCTTTTTCATATAAAACATAATACTTTAGGGGGAGGGAAGCAGGCAGGCAGAAGGAGAAGAGTATTTGTACTCACACTGTGTGCTGGCACAATAATGTTCTTCCTGCTGAACTAATGGCTCTTCATAGGGTTTAGGTCAAAGAGTTTAATGGAGCTTAGCTCTGGATATCTTAGTAACTTCTTAGATTCTAAAACTAAACTACTTTAGTCTTAAAATACAAATGATGATGGTCCTAATAAGGAGACACATTTCCAACCAGACTTGAGAGCAAAATATATGATGAGAATGCTAAAAGAGATGATATCTTTCTTCCAGCTAATGCTGTGAAAGATGTTTGTTCCTTACCGAGGTGAATTCACTGTTTTCTGCAGTTCTCCAAGACAGAGGAGAAGGAAAGGATGTTTATACTCAGAATGTCCGTTACATTTTATTTAGCCCCTGAGATTTAAATATATATATATTTTAAGAAATTCTGAACTCACATATCTGCATATATTCTGCTTTTTTTACTATGTGGCAACCTGTGGGAAGAATGCAAAGATCCCCTCACAGCATTATATTCCAAGATGCAGTGTAAAATACCTTGCTTCTATGTCAGCCACAAATGTCACTTTTAAAAGAGTAAGAGATCTCTATTAAATGGTTTACTTTTTTCAGACTTTCCACTGTTTCCTTTCTCTAGCTCTCCAAAAATTTCTTCTCATAACATAGAACTGACATTACAAACCAATCTATTTGACAGCCCAGATTTCTTTAGTAACATAAATCTTCTTTTTCTGCCTGATTTTACTGCACATTGGATGCAGTTATATATGTCCTACAATTGCACTTGAATCTGCCAACTATAGGTTCTCTATTAAAGCATATTTTGTTGTTTCCAAACAATATCATGAAGGAATATAATGAGATTTCTTTCAACAAAAGGACAGAAGTTCTTTCAGCTAAAGTTAGGGAGGAACAAATAAAACTTTTTGTTCTCTTTCATAAAATTGATTGCATTTTTTTTTTTTTTTTTCACCAGGTTGGAAATTTCTGTCCTGATAGATTTGTGTAGTTTCCTTGGTCAACACAGAAAAATAGACATGGAGGATAAGGAGAACAGCTGCCATAGCTTCAGAGAAGAGAAAGAAGTCTGTAACATGCCTTACCAATTGTGCACTGGAAGTTTCTGTTACAGCATCTGTGCAGGAGAGAAAAGCCAACAAAATTTTCTAGGCAGCTTTTGAAAATTCATGGTATAAAGGGGGAAAAGGTGGAGTCAGGTTTTCACACTACTGGACTTTCAATAGGCAGCTGCATCTTGATAAAGTACCCTAAAGAAAGGTTAAAGCCTTATCATGTTCCATTAGCGGTTATCACTTTGTATAAAGTGCAGTTGCAGTTTTGCCATCTGGTTTGATGGGCAGAAGTCAGCTCTCCAAAAGGTTGTGGTTGTAGCAACATCCAGCAAGGTGCAGAAGGGAGAGAAAGGAATATTACAATTCAGGCTGCTGGATACCTCTAAGGAAGCATTACAAATGAATGAGGTAGGTAAAGGCAGCCCACAACTGCTCTGCTCTAAGGAAAGGAGTGTCTATGCAGCCTCTTCCTAGCAAGATCCCTGTTTAAATAGGATGCACTAGTTTTGCAATTTCTATTGCTTCTCTGATTATAGTTTTCTTCTCTTTTCACCTAGCTATACTGCCTCATGTGTAGAAGGGCACTGCCTGAGAGGTAAACAAGGATTTCTGCTCTTTTACAATGCTGAGAATGGGCTGCAAAAAATGTGCTGGCCACAGATCAGGTACAGAAGGCACTGAAGACTTGTGCCACTGAAAGCAGAAAGAGAAGACACTGATAGCTGGAGCCCTTAACATCTAGCTAGTGTAGGCTAAAGTGTGAGCACTAGGCTTGTGCAGGTTTGAGGTAATTTTCCAGGATCTCTTGCACAGGAGTGAGAGATTTTCCACTTTACTGATATATACTCAGCTTCAGGGATATCTTGTGCCAGCTTTCATACCAATCACCTAAGATCCTGCCAGCCCTTTTCTTTTTCTTGAAACCACTCAAGCAGCAACATCAGACTTGGAGATTGTAACACCCTTGCGAATTTCCGTGGGTTGACAAAGACCCTGATTCCCTTTTCCTTTACAGGGGTCTAAATTGGGAATGTTGTCACTCAGCTGCAACTTGAACAAAACTGCCCCATTTGTCTCATATATCCAAGGAGAGAACTGGGTGCAAAGGGATGAACAGAGGAAAGCAGAAGAAGGAAAAGGGAGAAGCCCATCCTTTCAGCTTCTGCCTTGGCTCCTCTCTACAGCTGGTAACAGTTGATGTAAAATCTGCCTTTTCCAATAGGGAATTATCCACCAAATTGCATCTCAGGGTTCATTTGCTATACATAAAGCCCAGACTGAAGTTTCTGCTTTAAGCCGCAGAAACAGCCTTATGCTGTACTTTCTTACTCTGTGCTAACAAGGATAGAAGAACATATAACCTTTAGAGTGAAAAAAATCCCTCTCTCTCTTCTTTGAAATGCTATTATTTTGAAAGACCTCAAAAATGTGCTATGTACATTACAGACATATTAGACTGCTGTGACTCACATCTAAAATAATATTTATGCCTTTAGATTTTGTTTTACTTTGTTTTGTTTCAATTTGATCTACCAGTCTGGCATGATGTAAGCATACCTTGATCTTCCTAATTTAAATATTTGCTTTCAGTCTTCAGTGTCAGCTGCTCATTATGGGAATAATCTGAAGTGCAATTTTGGGTTGATGTGATGATATAGCCGAGTAGTTTTAGTGACACCATATAGGGAGGTTCTTCTCCTCCTGTAATGTTTTGGTTTTATGTCATTGTCAATTCTGCTAGCTTTCTGTAGTACTGCTCAATTAATAGAATTACTTCCTTAAAAATACTTAGATCTGCCATATAGTGTTTTAGTTTGGGGTTTACTGTGGTTTGGGTTGTTTTGTTTGTTTGGGGGCGGTTTTTCTTTTCCCTCTCCCCCCCACCAAGGACGAAAAAAACCCACTAAAAGAGGTAAAACCCCTCTTAACTATAAATAATTTTGTATTGAGGCATCATGGTTGAGATTTCTGAAGAAAGTAACATCTTGTTGCACTGGAAATTACCATAGCTCTTGTAAACAGGTGATAGAATTGCCTATTTCAGTGGTTATCAGTTTGTTCATGTGCGTTAATTCCTTCTTACAATGTACTAACCCTCTATGGCCTGACAAAATTGGTAAGAATGTTGCATTTTATTTTTTAGAATATATTTGAGGATGGGTTTTATATGTGTGTGTGTGTGTGTGTGTGTGTGTGTGTAAATCCAGCATATAGACGCAGCAGTGAGATTTCCTCTCCTGAAAGCTAGAAAAAATAAAGAAAATGGACACTAGTAAAAAATAGAGAAAAAAAATAAGAGGTAACAAGAATAGAAAAAAACCCCAAAACCAGAAAAACAAAACAAATCAAAAAAACCACCCCAAACCAAACAATAATAATAATAATAATAATAATAATAATAATAATAATAAAACAAAACAGACAACCAAAAATAAACCAAAAACCCAAAATATGATATAGAGATTGAATGCTGGCAAAAGTACTGAGCTAAATATTACATCTCAACCATGTAGATCATATACAAGAAAAGATCAGGAAAGTCCAGGTTAACTGAGTCTTGCTGAAGGAATCCATTAAAAAGTGAAAAGAATCAATTTAATTTATCACATTAAACAAATGAAAAAAAACAGTGCCAGATCTAATACAGATGTTTTGCAGTATAGTGGGAAAATGAAGACTTTTTCAAACAGCAAGGCTTGCAAGTCATAGTCTTGAAATGCTTATATCAGGTGGCAGTCTCTGTTAGAAAAGCAAGCTCTGTAATGATATTGATTGCTTCCAAGGCCATATTAGAGATGAAGACAAGTCCCAGGAGAGAGGTTGTTGTCACCTTGACCTTGGGTCAGAGCTAGACCACTGACCCCTGACACCCAGGACTTCTGCACTGCATTGTGATATCTTTCATGCCTACAGACAAAGTCAGCAGGGGACATGTGTCGATGTGGCCCTTGCCAAATCAGAATCGACTGGCCTGTAGGAAGCTGGAGAGCAGCGGGAAATGTGGGTTAAAGTATGTCAATAATGTTTCACAAGAACAATTTCTCCCAAGAATTGTAGCTGTTGGAATGTTTTGACATTTATTCGGTAGAGAAATGTAGCATGTTTTGTGAAGCACTTCAAGAGAGCTGCTGCTAACTGCCGTGGTGTATTGATCTTCCTGTTAAATTGCATGGGCACACTTGGGAGATCATTGAGATTCAGGCAACAGGACAGAAAGGATCGGCTGCACCCGATGGTCACTAATGGTAATTGGTTTCGATCCTTGCACTTGAAGAAGCCGTGATTTACTTGGTTCACAGATGAATTGTAGACACTAAATATTTTGAAAAGAAAATATACTGTGATTTCTTTTTCTCATGTCATTTACAAATTATTGCCTCCACTTCTGAATGTTTCATACAAAGTATATAAATTCACACAACTTAGTATATGCTAGACAAAATTTCAAGGAATTCTCCTTCTTGTCTGTGAAGCTCATATTAGTGCTGAGCAAATGAACTTTCTGATCCTAATATATATGCGTTAATTAAATAATTACAATAATATTTAACAGGATCTTAAAAATCCATCCACCATCTTAAAGCCTCCCTATCATCACAATACATCTTTTTTTACAATATAAAAATTCTTCTCATTTGGTTTTGTACCATCACAGTCTTAATATAAAGAATGTTAAAAAGAAATGTAGTGAAGGTAACTACAAAAGTAGAATGAAGTAGGCAGGTATGGCTAGTAATGTAATACTGGAGTAAATTATACTAGAATGAGGAATTTAATATGAAAATTGGATACTAATGTTGATATCAGAGTAAATTATTGCTACAATATCGGACCTGATATGGAAATTGGAGTATACTTCCAAAAATGAATACATTGATAATGCTGCCAAAATTCATGCCACAAATGATTTTCAAAGCATATTTTATAGGGCTTCTGAAGCTTTCTGCTTTGTACAAGATACTTTTCTAAGTATATATACATAATTACATGAAAGCAAATATATTCAGTAACTGATAGTTGCTTTAATACAAAGAAATTCATAGAGTAAGATTCTGGGAAGGAACTAGTGTTGTACTTCTTTTAATCTGTTTCAAGTACACGTGTCCTTTATGATACGTACTACATTCCTATGGTTTTTTAAAGGACAAAAGGCTTTTCAGTTTTTGTTCTGTGTTTTTTTCCCTTCAATTGAGAGGTCAGCAGTTTCTACAAACAGCTGAGTTTCATGCATAAACTTGCATAAAATATCCATAAAATCTATATAGGACTTTGTCAAATACAAAACAGCACAATATAAAGCAACAACATATATTGGTTTTTTGTTAACTGAGATCAAAATTATGCCTATCTGGATTCTTTTGGTTAAAATGACTGTAAGTAGATTGCAAATTCAATTACAGCTAAATCATGCGTTGTAGAATTTGTATCATCCAAAACTAAAATAGAGAAAACAGAGAAAAATGAGTGTCTGAATGCTACTGAAAGTTCAGTATAACAGCAATACGGCATTTTCAATAGCTATACAAGTCTCGAATTCCTGAAATATTTACAAACCTTAGATAATGACAACCTCAGGATAAAATCAAGAAAACAGACGGTATACAGGAGATAGCCTGAGGCAACCAGTGATGAGGTCAGATCTATACAGTATGTGTGCTTTACATGAAAAACGCTCTACTAAAATGTCTCTGTGTACTGTGTAGAGCTTTGGGATACAGCAGGTATTCACTAGGGGAAGGTAAGGATTATTTACTAGGATCAGTAACATGGAATTCAATATTAAAACCGACAAAGGTTATCATCTATTACACATTAAATTCACCACAGTTGTTTGACAACTCTCATAGCAACAGATTCCACCCTGAACAATTCAAAGCAATCTTTCAGATTAAAGTTCATGTGATCACTTTAAAGAACTATTCAGTGTTAATCAAGCAATATCGCTTCAGGCATCTTGTTTGTCTTTCACTTCAGGCTATTTGGTTGATTGTGGAAAATGCTGAGTTTCTCTGTGTGTGTGTGCAGAGCTGTGTGTCTTAGGTGGAACTGACAGGTGAGGTAGTGGTGGGGGGTGAAATGGGAACTGATTGAATAGACTCTGCAATACGGATAAATAAAGTCCCAGTGGCTGACTGTTCTGGTGGATAAGAAGTATATTCTGTGTTAATAATTGCCTCATTTTATTTAGTAGGATATTAACTAATGAGGGTATCATTAAAATATAAAAAATTCTTTAAACCACCTGATTATATATACATAAATAGTGTATACACACATAAATGATTATACCTATGTGTATATATATATATATACACATTCGTATATGCTTCTAATTTTAGATCATTGTACTTCACACATTTTCTAGTCAGAGCTGTTACTCAAGAAAGGTACTTCTCAGAAGGATTAAGAAATCCAACTCCAAATTCGATGACATAGAAACATTCTTCTTTTTCTCTCGAGTTGTGTAGCATCTGCTTCAAGCATGTCTTACTCTTGATCTAACTGTTCTCCAGAGGTTTAAAAGATGCAGTATTAATAACACTAACATTATAGAGAGGAAAGTCTAAAGATGCTGGGAGTGTTAAGTACTCTGACATCTTTTGGAAACCCTGAAACATTTGCTCGTGACCCAATATCTGTGTCAGAGTTCAACATCCTCAAAAAATTTGTCCTTTTGAAGGAAGCTTTCATTCTGCAGTGCTTCCCTAACATCTAACCAGGTGCTGAGCCCAACCTCAAGGTGAGAGACTGCTTGCTATCAGCTCAATTAGCCCATTGCAGGCTAATACAGGTAACAGTGGCAACAACTGCTATCAACACTGAAGGTAATACAAGTACTAGAATGAATCCTCTATTGATGTCAGTGAAGAGTCCTTCTTGCAGGTCAACAGCATGACCCTTAGGTAGGAATGCAAGGTAAGTAAGTCTACTGCAGTCTTGGAAGTGGATATTCCATCAAGATTTCTTCACAAAATAAGGTAGAAATAATTCTGCAATTGTCTAAATTAATTTGTATTTCATGACTTAAAGAATTTCTGCATTCAAAACAATTTTTGATAATATTTTTTAGTTACAAAATGTCCATGTGTTTGAAATGAAGCTATGAGTAGGAAATAAGCATTTTTGAATAACCTCCTGATTCAAAAGGCTTGCAAATGAAGACTTTTAAAGTGGTCAAATATCCCATTTAGATATGTTTAGTTAAAAAATTCCAAGTTTGGATCCAGTTCAAAATAATCTCCTGTTAGAGACTGTGCTAAATAAGAACTGTTTATAAACAACCAAACCCTAAACAAATACTTTGAAATTACTGGAATTATACATGGTACTTTACCCAGCCGCATTTTTCTCCTGCAGTTCATCTGTTTGCATAAGTTCCTCAATCCTGAGAGAAATCAGTTGCATTCGTTGGAAATTTGTGTTGTTGGAAAAATACTGTCCTGCTCAGATGTCCTTACCATGGAGGTTTCCAGGAGGAAAGACTCCATTAGGAAAGCCCTCATATTTTGTATTTTGGGAGAATATCTGCAAAATCATGCTTTTTCTGCCCTTCTCACCATTTTTAGTAATAGTTTTCTGGGATCTGATAAAAGGGGATCTTATTTCAGAATAAAGTCACACATCAAAAACGAATACTAAACAAAACTTTTGGAATCTTTGCAATCTGCTTGAAGCGTGGAAAATATCTTCTAAAGTGTTCACTACTACTTAAAGATATTCTTACAATGAGAATTCTTTAAGCATGAGAAATGAAATAATAACAATCCATTAGTACTACGGCATAATGATGTGTACTTATTTTACTCTTTCCTCCTCTAGACTGCTCAAAATAAACAAGGAAGCTGCTGACCTTGCCCTGCAAAAGCGTTTTCTAATGGTCAAAATCATTCTAGAAGAATTAACTTTTTTTTTTTTTTATGATGGTGTTTTATTTGAATGATGCCTGGAAATTCCCTTTTAGCCAAGAGAGAAATCCAGTTAACTGTGGAAGAAAATTCAAATCCTGATGATAATATCCTTGACAAGTCTATGCTTCTTTGGAGTAAATGAGATTTTACTGTGTTTTCTTTCATTTTCTCTTTTAATATTTCATAAGAATGAAAAATAGTTTCTAATGAATTACTGATCCTTCTTTTTTTCCCCTTGTTATATTATCAGCCTTACTGAGAAACACTCACATAAATGTATGTCTTCCTTTTCATGTCTTCCTGAGGAATTTTACAAAGATTTCTATGGTCACCTCCTTTTCAGTTTGAATTGCTGCCTGATTTCATTAAATGCAGGTTAATTCATGAACATTTGGATTTTATTTTTTAAACTCCTTTAAAGTGCACATATTTACTTCATATGTGTGTATATGTTCTAGCACAAACTATATAATAAATAAATAAATAAACATCATTAAAGCTAAAAGTAGAAAGATGATTTATATCAAAGAGTTCTGCAAAGAGTGGCAGAAGTGCAGTAGATATTACAGAAAGATAGGGTACAAAGGAGAAACTCATGGCTCCAGTTAACAGAAAAACATGCACAGGTGAATGAATAGGTGCACAGGTGCACAAGGCAAATATCATAAATACTTTCATGCTCTTTTGGAAAATGTAGACCATTTAATAGCTTATGACTGGATACAATCCTTACACCTTCAGGGGACCCAAGTGAAGTCCTTCAAATAAGTGAGCACTATTCAGTCTGCTAGAGAAGTGAGGCTTTTCTGGTCAATGTTTTTGGATTTAGCTCAAGAAAATATTGCCAGTCAAGAAGTAATGAGATGTATCTGCAATTAGAGATCTCAGAATAACAACCTGAGGCTGTTTAAAGCTTAGAGGAACAAAAATATAGGCAGAGCAGGTAGCTCTATGGGCAAGGAATTTCTATATTTGTAATGCTTTGGTTTTGCAGAGTGCAGAGGACTTCTTATTAAAAGTTTACTACAAATATCACCCTTAAACATTGCATCTTTATGGGTAATTTTGTCCATAATACCACAGAAAGATTTTGTCTATAGTGCCACAGGATATAAATGAGAGCAAGAAGACCTGCTCCAGCACCTCAATATCCTTCCTGAACTGAGGGGCCCAGAAGTGGACACAGCACTCCAGTACACATGTTCTCTTGTGACCATTGTAAGGCTTGTGGTAACAATACTTTAAAGATGTCACTGTCATTTTGCTCTCACACAAAGGACCTAAAGATGTGCATTAAAGCTCCTAAGAGGAGTGTGCAGGATGTCTGATTTCTTGCATATCATTCTTTAGCAGAGATACAATGGCTATAGGATATAGTATATTGTATCCTAAGAAAAAGAGATATAATTTTCTCCAAGCTCTCAAAAGCTGTGCATGCTCTGTATGTTTCCACCCATTAATCCCTGCAAGATCTGGATTGATAGATTGCTCACAACTAAACACTGAAAGAAAATGTGTGTTCCCAACAGAATGACTTACAAAGGTTATTCTAAATTGGCATGTCCAAAACACTCCCTATGAAGGGAAAAGAGATTTGCAAAATTGAGAACAAGGGGAAATTGTCATACAACCTTTTTTTCCTGACTCCCATCATTAATACTGCCATGTAGACAATTTTGTGTTTGGCTTTTTTTGTTTGTTTGTTTGTTTGTTTGTTTGTTTTTCCTCAAAGTTTCCTGCTAAGAATGTGGTATGTGAAGGTGAAAGATGAGCTCAGTGTCTTCAAAATTCAAACAATTGATATTGTCAATGATATTCTTAGATGTTTTCAGTATTACTGATTTGATAGGTTGTATTCTTTTTACTCATAATGGCCAATGCTTGCTTTGACTTTGTCTTCTGTTGAATATCTTGTTCCTATTTTTAACAACTTGTGCATACAGGGGAAAAAAAGGTATATAGGGTTTTAACGTATTTCTTGAGATGAATAGTCACCCTTCATGATACATTGTTATCTTTTGTGAAGAATTTAGCTTAAAGTTGATGCAATTTACTTTCTTAGATTCTTTGAAAAGTAATACCATTTCATTAATAATGGGGTTATGGATAAGAAATGCATATTTCGCTTCCTTTTAAGGGTGCTAATATTTGAAAGTCTTAGAATGATTTTTCTTGCTAGATTGTCAAAATGTGGCCTTTAATCTATAACTATTCCCTAAAATGGTACCGGTAACATGGAAAAAAAAAAAGACCCAGCTGAACAAACATTAATATTTATGAGCAATCTATTGGGCAAACACTACAGGAAATTAGTATCACTGAATATATTTGTATCACACATGTGAACCAGCCTTTCTCCACCCATAGTTATTCACAGAACAAGAAAAACTTCTGAATTAACTTTTTATAGTATCTATTCATAGTATCTATATCTTGCTCAGTCCTAGGACTATGTAGAAGAAAGGTCCACTAATGGAAAATTTATGTGTGATTTTCTGAAAAAGCAGAGTTTGTCTGAATTTCTGAAGCAGTTTTAGTGGAAGCAGACCTCTGCTGGAAACGTTTGAAAATTCTGCCATCATGCTTTTAGATAGGAACAGAAAACAGAAAACCTTCTGCTTACGCTAATATCTCCAAAGAAAATTTCATTGATCTATTGCTCTGACTTGGATTAACTCATTATATTGGTGGAAAGATGCCAGAGTGCTAATAATATTGTATTTTTATATATAAACATATAGAAGAAAAGTGGATGATAAAAGAGAATGCAGTTCAAAGGAAAAGACACGATGACTTTGATCTTTCCCACAGGTGCAGATCCATTTACAACAATGGGCTTTTCTGAAGGTTTTTTATATTACTTGGGCTTCCAGCATTAAGGTCTTTTTTTCAGTTGAAACCATTCAGATTGGAATATTGAATCCTGATTTTGCTTTATTATCTATTTATCAAGAACAGGATTATCAGACCAGTTGGTGACCCATAAATTGGTCATGCAAGGGTCAGAGAAGAAGGTCAAGTTCATATAAACACACATATAAATATATTTATATATAAATATACACATATATGTCATTATAGATATACCTGTTCACATTTCAGTGGATCAGAAGATCAGAAAAACATTGGAAGGAAAGGGGTAAGAAAGTGCACATTTAAACTTCCATGATCTTTCAGACACATACACATCTGCATCCCTTATATCAAAGAATCTTTAGGCCACTAAGTCTAGTAGTAAATCCCACGTCTCAGTGACTAACAGGCTGAATGTAACTTTCAGGCTTTCCCTGATCACTCACTCTGTTGAAAACAGCCTTTGGGCTGCAGTTAACCTGTCTCGTTTGGAAAAATAAAGAAAAACCTCTAGTTTGTTAGTGTGCTGTAGGGTACATGCACATGAAGTGTGTGAAGCTCACAGATGTGAAGGTCCCTGCCTGAAATTTCTGTATGCAACAGCACATATCCTGCTAGGTAGTGTGACCTGGTCCACTTACCACAACTCATGTCCTCTATGTCATCCATCCCTCATTAACAGGAACCCTTTCTACAAGCTGGAGGAGCTTTTCGACAAGGAGGCTGAGAGCTACCTCTGCAGGAGAGGGAAGAGGCACTATTCCAGGAGACATTTACAAGGCAACCAGTACATGACAGTAAACTGAAACCTGGCTCTGTGGATGGAAGAAGAACACCACTAGTATAAAAAAGAATGCTTTCCTAATGTTCTTGAGAACAGTGATACAACACCTGATGTGGCTGCAGAACTGAAGGTCTTCTCTCAGTACAGTGCATCAACTATTCAATGACTTTCATCACCCACTTCCTCATCTTGAGCTTGGGAAGAATTGCACTTTGCCAGGGAACTGTGCTCAATGTGTAGGAAGCTATTTGACATTTAAGCCTCTTTATGTGGCAGAGCTCCTATGTGCACCACCAGTTGCTCAGAAATTGTGGGATGAAGCTTTTTTATGCAGAAAGGGTTACCATTCTGGCTATTGAGGAACTGTCCTCTGTGAATATTCAAATGAAATGAGCACTTTCAGAGCTGAACCTTTGCTCATTTTTGTTGATACTTTCACCTCATTGCGTCTTCTGTCTTGTGCACCCATGCATCATTTTTGTTGATACTTTCACCTCATTGGGTCTTCTGTCTTGTGCACCCATGCATCAGCTGTGACTCTGTGCAGTCCCTACTACTGCAGCAGTGACTTATAGATCTCCAACAGTCGTGAAGAACCAGCCCTCTCTGTTCTTCTTGTTAGTTAACTGGTGAGGAGAATTCTCTCACCTACAGAAGACTTCTGCTCTTTCTCGTTCTCCTCCAGCCTCATAAGTATCAGCAATCACAGAATGCTTATCCACAGCTTGCAAATCTTTCACACAGATGCAGGCTTAGGGGATGTTTTTCTGGTACAAATGAAATACATATGCTGAAATGTGTTTGCTAAAGGTGATGCAAGGGTTTGGGGGACAAGCAATGTGTGAAGTGATGCATGAAGTGCAGTGCGGTCATAGGCTGATGCTGAGGCACCTTAAATGCCTAATTATTTTTATTGAAACAGATTTAATGAAAACTCAAGAATTTGAAATTTTATTTTTTTAAATAATTTTATATTTATTTTTTTTAAATTAAAATCTCCTTGAAAAATTATGATTTCAACCCAGTCGTTTTTGGCAATAGCCCTTGGAGAATAAACTTTGGTTTAGTGCTGTTACAGTCTCTAAGCTTGGCTCTTTAAATCTTACTCTGCAATAAGATAGTGACTAGTTAATACACAATGGTCTGTCAGTCAATGCATGTGCATATCCATAAGCACAGGCAGAACTGTTAACAGGGAGAAAAAATAATGAACAATAAATGAAAGCCTGGAGCACTAAATTCTGCACTTTTACTTACAATAATTAATGTATTACCTCAGAGATAGATTAACTGTTCCATTAGACCCCTCATATACTTGGGTGTCATTGTCATCTGTGTAAAAGAAGCAGTCTAGCCTGAAAGACTATTTCCCTGTCTAAACAAATGAGTAGAAAAGCATATCCATATCACAGTGTTGCACACGGAATGAAACACAAGTGTGTGTCTGTTACCTTTCTTTTTATTTTATATATATTTTCTCTGCTTGTTTCTTCTTTCATATATTTATTGAAGAAGAGACTCTACTTTTGCATTTCTTTTAACCCAGCTCTTAGCGGAGATTCCAGAAGTGAATGGAAATGTAATGTGTTAAAAACAAATTCTAGTTATAGGAAAGATAAAATGTGAGTGCCGCTTGCCAAAACTGTTGAGAAGAATTAAGTGTGCAAGTGTCTTCTACTACTTGCATATGTATGACCAGTAATATTTCTTAATATGGCAAAATCTAGCCATTGATACTGGAGTGTTACCACTGTAGCAAGGAAAAGAAAAGGAGGAGGGAGCCCCAACAAACCTTTAATAACTTCTCAAATACGAACAATAGCAACAATAGAGTAAATTACATTTCTATTTCTTTTCTCCCCAACAGATAGCTGGAAGTAGGTCAGGCTGAGCAAAGGACTGTCTCCCATTCAGGCATATAATCCAGCATTCCCTGTGAAGAACAGAGTAGATACCTAGTCATATATTGCTGGTGTCACTATCCCAATATCACTGAAATACTGTCAACATACTAGATATTTAATGAATATTGAACCACATTTTAGTGCTATTCTGTGGTGTCAGTCAGAATAAATTTCACAAAATCAGTGTTAGGAAATTTGGAATGGCAAGCCTAGTGAAAATATGGGCCAGATTAGCACGTCTGGAAACAGGGAATTTGAGAAAGTGAATAACCAAACTACTGCATGAAGTGAATCCCACTAGTGGGGATGTTTAGGAAACTTTGTGGAAGCACTGAATTCAGAGTTTACTCATTTATGGAGACTGTAGGAGCCACTAGTCACAAAACTTGGATTTGATATGACAGAAGTCCTCAATCAATCAGGACAAAAACAAGGACTGAATTGTAAGCTCCTTTCATTAGATACTTCAGCTCCCTGTTTTCTTTTCTGTTTTGTGCCTGTAAGTCACTAAACTATGCCCTGAGCCCTCCTAACAGATAGGAGTTTGCAGACTGACACTGCCTTCCCTTTCCCTCATTTCTCTGATGACAGAGACAGCCTCCCAGTGACACCGTCAGCCAGTGAGTGAGAACTTTTGGTAGCAAGCCTGGATCTGGATGCCTTTACTTGTAACAAGCACTACACTACTCTAAACAGAGTCTAATGGATTTGTGGGAGAAAATGTTGCACAACAAGAATTCATTGGAATGGACCATTTGCTGGTGTTGTACAGCTAACAAAATCACCAGAAATGTCTAGCAAATAGGAAGACTTCTTCTTCAAAAGGGGAATAAAAAGGACTGCTTACATTTATGACCGTCTGCTGTCTCAAGCATGATGCTTCACAAAAGGATATCCTTATGATGAAAGATGGTGAGAAAAGACACTATCTTTTAATTGTTGAAATTCAAAAACCCCCAATATATCCACCCAGAACCAATATATTAAGTAGTACATGTTTTCCTCTCCAAAATACATGACATACTTAATTCATGGAATATCCATTTTTTTTTTTTTTAAGATAGCCCAAGTCAGTGAATCAGTTATTCATCAATGGAGCTTGATTTAGAAGTCAAGATTAGTTGACATCACAGGACATGGTCTGTAAACTGTAGAGGATTTAGTTCTTAACTATATGTGCCATTAACTTTTCTCAGTCACCTCCTCCACTGACACATTTATTATAGAATCATAGTCTCATAAAACAAACATTCTATGCTGCTTCCAGTAATTATAGCCTCTTAATAAGGAATTTATACTACCTTCTACTATAAAACTGCAATAGAAAATGCTGGCTCCAAACTTTACTCAGTATAATCGTAATCACTTTTTGTTTATAACTTGTTACTCTGTATTCATGAAATACTTGGCTTTGGGTGGTGATAGTTAAGCGATTGCACCGTGTTTGGTTCAAGGCCTTAAGACTACTGATGGTACTGAATGATCCAGGAAGAAAATAGAAAGAGATAATAGTGTTAGGTTTCTCACCTTATACAGCACAGGCATATTTATTACATTAATTAACTTTGCAAAGTTTAATAGAATTTTATTTGGGAAGTTACACTATTTTTCTGCTTTCAGAGCTATAACAGTATTTACATGTTTGTAGATTAGAAAACAAGAACAGTTCGTCTGGATTTGATTCAAGTCTTTATAATCCTGTTATACTCATTTTTCTCTCTTGTGTTCATAAAAAGCTGCATGTTGATAAACATCACTCACTTGGCACAGATCAGCCATTTTCCAGGCCATATACCTGAGAAAAGTACAATCCACAAGCCAAGTGCAGCAGGTATTTTAGTTCATAAAATGGAATATGTGTCTCCAACCTCCTCTAATCAAAAATGAACAACATCCCTTGCTATGTGCATTGGGTTTATTACCATATGGTAGCTGATTGGAAAAACAGTAAACTTCTGAAAGTTCATCAGCATGGCCCCTAAATGGCAGGGGCCCTGGTCAGCTCCATGGGAAGAAACAGGGGAGCTCTGCTATAGTATCCCCAGTACATCATCTACTTTACACCTGAATATCTTGAATATTCATCCTGGGAACACAGAAGGCATGTAAAGAATATCTGTGAGATGCTGGTGGCTTTTTTTTCCATGGAACAGGCTGCCTAGACGCGTCCTTTTTTCCTTCTTTTGGTGCTTGTTGACAAAAACTAATAGAAAAAGCAGACAGAGGTATCTCCATTTCTGGCACCCACAGCACAAGTACAATGAAAGGATGTTTAAGAGGCATCTGACTAAGCCAGTTACTTTTAACAACAGAACTACCAATGGACATTTCTGTGCCTGTCATGTTATCTAGGGCTTTAAACTAACTTGAAATATCAATTTCCATGTACTGAAGAGAAGCTGAGAGTGTACATCAGGCCAGCTTGCAAAAAACTTGGGGTTTTAAAATGAAAATATACTGTGTATACTATAATCTCTCTTCTCATTCCTCCTGCAAAATATTCATTCAGACAGATAATGAATTGAATAGAAACTACTTGTGTACAACGTTCTACAAGGAATGTGTTGTCCAGTAGGGTTTATCAGTTGATGGTATAGTGTGTAATGTCATATTTTAAATAATGTTCCACTGGCTAAAATTTTTGTTGCTGAGCCCTTACATGTCTTACTCTTTCCTTCTCTGCTGTTTACTTGGAGAAATAGTGAGGTAAAGATTTATTGGATATCTAGACTCTATGTGCTCAGTAGGAGGTGCTTTTTCATTCCCTGTTCTGAGCCTCCAAACTAATCTGTGAGTATGAATCACTACTGATCTACAGTTTCTCAGATTTCTGGACAGTGTAAAATATCAGTCTCAAAGCATCTGCATCTCTAAACTCTAAATACCAAACTTTTCTTAATTAACTTTGATTACCTCACTGCCTAAATTGAGGCTGAAAGAGGGAATATAAAAGCTAGGGGACTGTTCCTGACATAAATCAACATACCTTCTGTATTGAGCACCTTCTGTTAAAGCTTACACATTGTACTTAAAGGCTTGAGCATTTTTAGTCTTCCTTTCAGGACAAATTTCAGGCAAATAGTCAGACTGACATTTAAACATCTAAAATCATTAATCTACATTTTAACCAGTTGGAGTTTCACTTCTGTTCTGTTTGTCTTTTCTTTTGGTTTCAGTTCTCAAGGTCATATTCATCAGTTTCCAAAGGCTTGTTTTTTTGTGAAGCAAGTTAGATGAAGAGCTAAATGATTATTTTGTAGTAAGAAGATGAAAGTTGGATGAACCTTGACATATCACTCAGGATATAATTCAGCAGTGAATTCATATCATCAGGATTTATCTACTTTAGAAACTAAATAGTTAACATAATCATCTCTTTCTATTACTAATTTAGAAAAGCTTTTTTTTGCTAAGTACACTCTCACTTTTCTGAATTCACTGCATGTGACCCGCATCTTTTGTCCACTGCACCATTACCAGCAGCTAATCCCTCTTATTTATTGATAATTGGACAAAACTGAACAACATGCCAGCTCCTGAAAACTGAACGCCATTGAGGCCTCTATTCAGGTTTTTCCCTAAAACCACATTAGTTTCCAAGTTCACTTCCTTTGTGGAATATCAATGGGAAAAGAGATTGCAATTCTCTCATGGGTTAGGAATTCAACTAATTCTAACCTGCACATTGCATAACTGTGTAAGATGTAGGAATACGATGTACTGGGGCTCAAAAATGAACACTTGTAAAACAGGAAAGGGAAAACTCATTTAATGTTTTGTTAACCAGGTTGGAACTTGCAATGTTTCCTTCAAAACAAATGTTCATTGTTAGAATCGTGTTGGTCAATGGGTAAGTGGTGATTAAGCAATCCGTATTTGTAAAATGTGGCCCAGTCCTTAAAGTTTTAATCACATTTGTCATCATTATTGCTTTTGTCAAACACAACCTGCATTAGTAATGCTTTGTCAAATAACCACTACAACATATTCAAGATAATATTGAACTTCTTACAACTATGTGTCACTGGCAATCATGTTTCTCTACGGGTTTATATAGGTCAATTGCTTGGTGCACAGCACATGGGTACACACTGTGTAGAAGAAAACAAACAAGAAAGCTGCTTTTGGAAAAATCATAGTTATTGACAGTTTGCAAGCCTCCTAAATAGGAGCTCCCCGTGGAAAAGACTGTGATTTAGATACAGCAGATACAGCAAAATTTTCTGCTTTTCTTTATTTGCCCCATCTCTCTACAACCTTTCAAATACCCAGCTATACTGATCTAAAGTCTAAAGCTGACGCCATAAGCCTCCTCTTGCAGAAACCAAAGAAGAGAATAAAGTTTCTGTGTGGCATTTGACAAGACTGTCTGTGTGTGAAGTCCCACACTGCAGTACCCAAGCAATTTGGGAGTGGGTTATCCTTGGAGCAGGAGGTACTGCATATGGGCTTATTAGTTCTGTCTGTCAGGGCTATACTACTTTAATGTGGCTTTATAGCGTCTGCGTCACATGCTTGTATCCTCGCTATGCAGACTTAGCAGCTTGCTCAGAGTGCGCTAGAGTACGTCCAACACAGCCTTTCATTGTGAAGCATAGACATATTCCAAGAATCTCTGCTTGCCATTACTCAATTTGAGAAAGGGATATGAGTAATTTTTCTGTAGTGAGGCTGGCTTTTAGCTAGGGAATTTAGGAAGCAGCATCACACAGTGATCATTCAGAAGCAGATGAAAAGAATCTTCTCCATCACCATTTTTTTTTTCTGTGTCAGCTTCCCTGGCAAGAAATCATGTCTCACTTTTAAGAAATAGATTTTTTTAAAGAAAAAGTGACTGTTCCCAAACAATCTAGTATGAAGGGGCAGAAAGAAATGTTATTTACACATGGTGTGAAACAGAGTAATTTATGGGTTCTAATCTTGCAAATAATTTCAATCATATATTCAGAGCATATCACCATTGTCTGTCAACTTTAATTTCAGAAATTGGAAAATATAATGGCTTTTCTTTTCATTTATAGGGGGAATGAATGGTATTTTTAGGGTTTATTAAGGAGAAGCTGGAGTGTCTCCATAACACAGCATTCATATCTCCAAAAGGCAAGAGTGTACCCTTGCCCTCTAGCTCTGAGAGCAGAGATGTTGCCAACAAAGATAAAAACCCCCCAGTAATAATTTCACAGGGCCAAAAGACATAAATATGATCAAATCCTTTAGTTATTTTATGTTGACAGGCTTACTGATACCAGTGTGGAGTTTCATTAATTTCCATAGGCAAAAATAGTAATTCACATACTCTCACTGAAATCAATGGGAAAAGAGAAAACTTTCTATCATACACATAAGAGAAAAACTAAGTTCAAGACTATCCGCATAGTAAACTTAATAATTTTCTTTTTTTAGAGTGTGATTTTTTAGTGTGTTTAATTTTAAGTGTATAGAAAAATCAAAAGCTTAGAAGCTAAAGCTTTTGCTGGATTAAGAGCATCGAAGAAGTAATTATGTCACTCACAAGTCAAATGAAATGCATACTAATTTTCTATAGTTTAAAAATTTTAACAGGAAATTTTGTTCAAACCTTGCAGAACTTGGCCCTTACCATGAAATTAAATTTGAGAATAAAGTAAGTAGTTCTTACCACAGGAAAAATTACATTAAAAGATAGTCTGAAACCTGCATGATAATCAGTAGCAATGTAATCCCACATGCAAACAAAAAGATAAATTTCTTGACCCACATCTTCCTGTTGTTTTAACCTCTCAAGCATTGCATCCCATCAACAGGAAGGGAAGAAAAAACAGGAGAAACATGTCACTGTGTGGCTGTGGAGAATGGCCTCCACAAGCTACCTCTAATCTGGTACCTAAAAGCACTGAAAAAAATTCAGTTTCTGTGAAAGGGCTAAGAGAATGTTTAATAATGTTAAATTCAAATTAATAATAAAAAAGTCCATGAGAAGTCATGATCTTTTTGTGGGTCCATTGCTAATATGTGTATGCAGCATGAGCATGGGGTGTTGTTTGAAACAGCAAAAGTAAAGCAATTGTTGACAGTTGCTATCATTGTCCATAGGGGAGCACTTTCTGCAGCAGGTGGAAGGGAATAAGTAACCCATATTCACTGGTTAACATCCTTACACATACAGTGTTTGACAGGCATGATCCAGGATCTTGCTTTCAAGTAATGAAAATGGTTAATGGTGTTAGAGATTTTTCTAGTGTTATCAGTCAGGATGGATTTGCAGGCTTAGTCACATTCAGGAAAAATCCTATGCTGCTCAATTAAAAAAAAAATTATTCCTGGTTTCTGCATTGTTTGTTTAAGAATGTTGCATTCAGAGCAGTCCCTGTGTATCTAGAAGATATGCAGAATGACAGTGTGTTGTATAAACTCAGAAATGAGGTACATGAAGTAACACTGACACAAAATTAGCCACTCTGGAGGGCTATATTATAGTAAACTAATTTGGGAAGTTACCAACTATCAATATTTGTACTCAAAATTCTCAAGCCCTACTTCTTAAATACAGGCTTCTAAATCCACAATTGGCCAACTAGGAAATTTTCATATTGTTTAAGTTTAAACACCTGGTTTTGGTCCATGGCATACATGATGGGCCTTCCTACAGTACACGGAGAAACCTGGAAGGTTGAGTTAGGAGTCTGACAATCTCCAGTGACTTAAAACATCAGTGCATTGAGTAAGCCACCTTAAAGTTCACCAGTTCTTCAGGAGAAAATGAATACTCACAACCCTTGATTAGGAATAGAAGGGATAGATCCTAACAGAGGAGAAGTAAGAGAAAAGAAGTACTAAAATAATTGACCATCCCCCAAACAAAATACGTGCCTTCGCTTTTACAATAATCGTAATTATACTAGGTTTCTCACATCCATGAGAAGAAGCAACTGACAAGGTTTCCTTTACATTTCTTTCATTTCTTTCTCAGCTGTAAAGCCTAGGTAATGTGAAAACACTATAGTAAAACTACCAAAGATATTTTTCATCCTGACAATGGGAAGACAAAGGTTCACTAATCACATGACATTTATCATCAACTCAGTCAATTCTTGACAGAGTATGAGGGTGGACTGTTTGATATTTAAAGGCACTGTATGCTCAGGGAATATTGAACTATCTAAAGATTGTTTCTAAGGAAAAAAACAGAAAAAAACCAGAAAATAACATACCATTTATGGAGACAAAGTTTCTTGTATGTAGGTCCTAGATATAACTTACCTTTAACCTTGAGTGTCTCTTATTTCCCTTCCCACTACCCATGAAGCCAAGAAAAATGAGCAAAGGGTCCAAATGGGGGACACTGCAGCTAACAGAGAATGAAATAAAAAATTATTTCAAATTCAGAGTTTAAAGAGTTAAAGAAGTAATACTATTTAAACAGGGTTGCAGAACTCATATTAAAAATGGCAGTACTATAAATGTTCTAGTATTGTCAGGAATGTTCTGTTGGATGACACTATACTGTGATTTGTACACACAGCGGACCAGAGCTGATGGGTGAATGAAATGATCCATAACCCTCACTGACACATTTAGAGCAGTTCAGCTGCACACAGAGAACAGTCCATCATTTGCACCCTTCTGTGAAAGCTGGCTTTACCAAGTGTTTCAATGAAATATGTGCAACTTCCCATTTAAATTAGTACCACATGAACCATGAAGAGCACCACAGGTATCTGTTGTAGTACCAGCCTAATGCAAAAGTGGCCTGTCTTGTAATGCTCTAACAGGAAAGACATACAACCATTCATCTGTAACATATTAAAACCAGAAGAAATAAATTACTCTATAGATGAAGAATTATTGCTTGTGGAGAGAATGTGCAAAGGTAGTTCTAAAAAGCAGCTTTTACTAAAAAATTATTGCAACAGCATTTGAATTCCTAATGCATATTAAACCTAGTTCACATAATCATAAATCATCATTTTTAAATCAAGAGAATCTGCTTGAAACTTTTTAAAGGTTTATTTTACTAGTTCAGAACTATTTCAGCATTACCACTGAGGGAAGCACAATGACTATAAGGGTGAAATATAAAACTTAACCATTTGCCAAGAACAAATTCTTTAGTCCTGGGTTTTTCACATTTACAAGTAAGAGCAGCATAAGTGACTAAAACTCTTCTGTGAACATACAGGTGACTAAAAAGAATTGAATTCCTATGGGTGGATTTGTTCTCCTGTGCAATAGCTTTTCTTAAATTATCTCATGTAGTCTAGCCAGTTAGGCAGAAGATTTAGAAAAAGCAATGAATTTACCCAAATGCTACAAAGTGTTTATATTAAATTAATTTTATTGGGAAAATTAATCTCCAAAAGCTCATTCTAAGCTATGTATCTAATGCTTGATAAATCCTGAGATGAACACAAAGTGGAGTTCAGGGTGGTGAATACTTAGTAGATTCAGGGTAGTGTGCAGGAGCTGATGCACACACGCCTTTTGCTCTTGGATTAGGAAACAGCATCAATAATGAAGTAGTCCTACATCTGCCCACCAGTCTAGAGATGTGTTACTCACTGATAGCTCTGAATATAAAAACAAGAAAAAATGGGTTTAGTATTTCTAGTCCAAATTTTCAAAAATGTGGCTAGAATATCAACTACAGGATGTTAAGTAGCCACTGGGAAATCAGTGCTTCTCCAGCTGCATCTGGTTAGAAAAGTTCTGTCATTTCTGAAAATGAGACCTTTGTCTTCATTTCTAGCAGTGCCTAGAAAGCTGGCATCAGGTCCTGCCTTTCAATAAAACGGTATTTTGCACTGGTATCTGGCCTATATACAATAACAATGTACTTTGCATGAATGAATATTCTTACATTTAGATATTCTTACTTTGACTTCTAAAACTGAGTAGATACTCTGTTTTACTCTGTTGATATAAATTTCAAGCAGAGAAAATGCTGCAGCAGGATACTTGATCTGAAACACACTTTGCAAAGCCAGGTTTATCCTAAACTGATGGACTAATATGCCTTTCTTCTCACCTGCAACTGGCAGTAACTGAAAAGTGTAACTCAGTCCTTTGACTTCAGGCACCAGGTGAAGACGGACAAAGGAACAGATAGTTGAGCTGCACACTGATTTAAGGAATAGGTGATTTAAGGGGATGCAAGAAGCAAAGGCATGGGAGGATCAAAAGAAGCAAATCAGTCCTACATAACAAATTGACTGCTTGTGCTAAGTAATATGTAAGTTTCATATGTATTTAATCAAATCTTTTGGCCCATGAGTGTTAGGCATTACCAGTAAAACTCAGATGATAGCAGAAGTAAGATTGTCTCTTGCAATTTTCCTCCAGCCATGTTGACTGCCCTTTTGCTCATGGCTCTGTGGTCTCTCAGATGCAAATCTAAAGGGAAATAAAAAGTAATTTTGCAAAACTGCCACTTTTAGGTTATGTGCAGTCAATTAAATAGAATGCTATTGTAAGATATTCAAACAGCACAAGTCTGGAACTGCTATAATTTTGTGACTGATATCTAAATAATCTTGGTGATTGAGTATCATTTATATCACTAATCTTGTTTTAGCAGATACAAAATACAGCTCCACATGTAATGAAATCTCTTATGGTATTTCTGTCTTTGCTTAACATAACAGAATTTCAAACGTTAATATGTTTACGATAGTTTTTTTTAACTTCAATTCTTGTTTTATTACTATGTGAGCTCACATCTGTATTTGATCTAAATGGTCTACATGATTGCAGTGGCGGGTTGACCCAACTGGCAGGTATGTCCCTACCGAGTTGCTCTCTCACTTTTCCCCATCAGGATGGGACAGGGAACTGGAAGGCAAACACAAGAAAAGCATGTGCGTTGAGATAAAGACAGCCTAATTAGTGAAACTAAAACACTGAAGTGATTTCACCATTGTTCTATCACAAAAAACTCCAAACAAATAAACAAAACCACAAACAAACAAACAAACAACAAAAAAAGAAACCCAAAACACAGCACCATGCAGGTTACTGTGAAGAAAAAAAAATTCTATCCCAAACAGACTCATTACAATTAATTTTGTTACAGTCATTATTTAAGAAATCTCCCAGATAAGATTCCCTTTGCGCTGACTGGAAATTTCCACATAAAAAATTCAGAAGAAACACCCTGTGTTTCAGATAAAGAAATATAGTTTATGTTGCTTTCTATATTTCTTTTTCTTTGTGGTTAGGACAATAGTAATGAACACTGAAAGATATATCAGTTTTATTAATTAAATTTACTGTTAGTTATACGGAATCAAAAAATGGTTGTGTTTAGAAGGCATCACTGGACATTGTCTAGTCCAAGCTGCCTGCTCAAGCTACAGCAGGTTGCTCAGGGTGATGCTCAGTTTAGTTTAGAATATTTCCAAGGATGAAGACTGCAACTTTGCTGAGGAATCTGTTCTAGTCTTTGACCATCCTCATAGCTAAAAAAGCTTCTCCTTATGTTTAGATGGAATTTCCAAAATTTCAGTTTGTGCACATCACCCCTTTTCCTCCTACCGAGCACCACTGAGAAGATCCTGGCTCCACTGTCTTTACTCCCCTATCAGGTATTTTTATACATGCATAAGATGCCCCTGAACCATCACTTCTCCAGGTTGAACAGTCCCATCTCTCAGAGAAAGATTCTCCAGTCCCTTAATTATCTTCCTAGCACCTTGCTGGACAGGTGCTGGCATGTCCGTGTCTCTCTTGTAGTGCAAAGCTCAGACCTCGACCCATAATTCCAGATCTAACTCACCAAGGCTGAGAATAGAAAAAGAATCTCTTCCTTCAACCTTCAGGTGATGCTTTTTCAGCCCAGGAGGCAGCTGGTCTTCCTTGACAGAAGGACACACTGCTGGGATTATTTTTTTCTGAAGAGCTGCTTTCCAGACCATCAGCCCCCAGCATGTACTGGTGCCTGGGGTTACTCTTCTCCAGAAGGAAGACTAGTGATTTTCCTTTGTTGAACTTCAGGAGATCCTTGTCAGTCTATTTCTCCAGTCTTTTGAAGTGCCTCTGAAGAAACAGCCATCTGGCGTATGAAGCACTCTTCTCAGTTCTGTATTGTCAGCAAATTTGCTAAGGGTGCCCTCTGGCCCATCACCCTGGTTATTAATTAAGATGTTAGACAGTATTGACCCCCAGGGGTTCATATACTTGGCTCAGCTACTCTACTGCCTGGATCAAATGGTCACCCCATGGTCAGTTGGTGCCAGATGGTTGAAAAGAACACACACACTCTGATCTTACATGTAGAAAATATGAAATTATTTGCTCTCCATATAAGTATATAAGTAACTGGTGACAGGCAGATATTGTCCAAAACCCTAAAGCATGAATTTAAATTCATGCAATTTATTTGATATTAACCTACTAGTATCAGGCCTTCCTGCTATCCTTATAAATACATAATTTATCTGTAGGTCAGGGATTCCTAATCACAGATTGCATAGAGGTGCACACACAAATAATTCTAAATAAGTATGAGATTTTTTTTCCTTAAGAATGGGGGGCTTTTTTGTTTGGTTTTGGGTTTTATTATTTTTTTTATTTTTCCCTATAATCATTACAGCTCTCTGTAAACAGGCCATGACAATTAGAGACATGCTTTCTACAAAGTACTTAGGATTGGACTTAATTGATACCTTCATCTCTACCCGTTGATACAGTATGGACAGAATCACCACATTCTTTTGCGATTGGAGTGATGGTCCTGCCAGCACCTGTCATAACCTCCTCACTCCACTGTGCATTGCCAAGAAGATGAGAAAGTCTGGAGCGTGAGGTCCAGACTCAGGGGAAGAGAGAAAATGAGAAATTTTCTTCCCTTATTTTGGAGGATACCTCCAGATTATGTAATATTAGAGTTCACTGATTGTATTTTAAACTGAGATTGTAACAATCAGCCTGAATGGTGGACAGTTTGGGTCGAACTCAAACCTCTGGAAAAGTCTCCTTAAAGTAATAGAACCTGAAAGAATATGGAATTATTAAAATGAATCAATATATCCTTTTAAAAACCAAATTAATATGTTCCTTGGCATGGTAATATGTACTGTGCATGGTGGAAATAGAGTAATGCGTCACTACAAATTGCAATATATATTCAAATAAAATAAAATAAATTTGGGGTTGTTCTTTTTCAAACTGTTAAATTCTCAACTGTATGTTATATAGAAGTAAAGAGCAATTATTGATACACCTTTCTAATTGTATTGAAATTTTTTATTGTTTAATGTATTCTTATAATTTCCTCTGCACAAAATTTTTATGAATTTCTATGTTTCTTACACTGTTAAAGCTACTCACTACATTAGCTGGGATTTGCCACAACAATGTGTGCCCATCTGTAGTCCAGTAAGCAAATTACAAGTCTGGCCTTGTATGAGTTGCTTGGATCACTTCAAAAATCGCTATCAAAGGCTGATCAATTATTAACTTGCAAGCTATTTTGGACTGACAATGCTACACTGCTGAATAGTCATTGGTTTGGAGTTATGTCCACCTAATTATTTTTAAAAAGGGTCCTAAAAGAACTCTCACTGGAAACATTGTTAGAAGACATTACATATTTTTCACTTGGCCAGACCAAAGCACATTTTTATATCAATGAAGTCTGTTCAAAAGGCAAAATGCCATAATGATAATTCACTACAAGCAAAATAAACAAGATGTAAGATTGGAGATCAAATATTGGCAGCTAAGTGGCAAGTTTGCAAAGGATGAGTGAGCTTTCCCTGGGCTCTTCTATTCCTCAGCATGCCAAAACAAACAGCGAAATACACAAAAACTACATTCAAGGGGTCTTCCTTTCCTTTTTTTCTTTTTTTTTTAGTTAAGTGTTTTAAAACACACATGAGGTTAGTAAGTCAAGCATTGTGGCTATATGTATAAAACTAAAATATGAGTGGATGTGTTACTAGATAATGGGCATTAAATCAGAAATTGATAGTTCATCTGTGGTTTGAACAGTAAATAATATTGATAAAACAGGGAAAATCCCTAACTTTCCAGAACTTGTTCAACTTGCACTCTCATGTTTTATTCACAAAGAATTTTTCTAAATAGAAATTTTCAGTGGAATAAAATAGGCACTTTGGAGTGTATTTGTTGTCATCTTAGAGTTACTAGATAAAGCAAAGGCACAGTATCTTTCTAAAAATTCCTGTCTCCCTACCCTGACTGTAAAGGGAGGCAAACTTGAATCTATAGAATTGGTATCTACACTGCAAACAATTAACTTGGAGCAAATGGATCACAACTATGGCAATTAGTGTGGGAAAGATATAAACAACAGAAAACTAGGAGGAAAGGAAAACAGATGGACACAAAAAGAAAATCAGTATTTAGGTTTATGATAAATGAATTTGAGAAAAATAGAACTAAAAGACTATTTTCCAGGGGTGGAAAAGGTTATGTAAAAAAAATATCTGGAGAAAAAAGAAACATCACAGATAAGATTCAGCTTGCCTATGTCTGTTCAGAGTGTAGCAGTGATCATGTGCCCTAAGAATCTTAAGCATCCACTGTAGTCGGTGGAGAACTGGTCAATACAGCCAGCAGGACTGAAAGGGTTTTTCTCGCCTCATCCTAGATATCTAATTTCATGCATTTGAACTTCTTTATAACTCCAATGCTCAAGTCGAACAGGCATCCATTTCAGTTACCTAAATGTGAATCCTATTTGTGATGCCCTTACCTATCCTTCCTGGCATGGAATCATAGAATTGTTAGAGTTGGAAAATATCACTGAGTTCTACCATTAACCCAGAACTACCAAGTCCACCACTAAACCATATGGCCAAGTGTCCCATCCACATGGGTTTTCAACACTTTGGATGGTGACTCAACCACTTCTCTGGGCAGCCTGTTCCAGCATTTGACAACCATTTCTGTGAAGAGATTCCTCCTAATGTTCAACCTGAACTTCCCCTGGTGCAGCTTGAGGTTATGTCCTCTCATCCTGTTGCTAGTTGCCTGGGAGAAGAGGCAGACCTCCACCTGGCTACAGCCTCCTTTCAGGCAGTTTTAGAGAGTGATAGAGTCTCCCCTGAGCCTCCTTTTCTCAAGGCCAAACAACCTCAGCTCCCTCAATCACTTCTCATAGTACTTGTGCTACAGACCCTTTATCAACTCCATTGCCCTTTTTTGGACTCACTTCATCACTGCAACATCTTTCTTGTATTGAGGGACCCAGAACTGAGCAGCCAGAAGAACATCAGTTTTTGTATCACTGTATTATATATGTAGGTCAAGAATCATCTACCATATAAAGACCTTGGTTACCACATGGTATTCAAATGGCTTTAGAAATATATACATGATCAATCGAATTGAGATCCAGCTTTCCAGGAACTAAACTAGGAAAACAGACTATGCATAGACATCTGCATTTAGATATTTGACTCTGGAACTAAATCCCTTTTCTTAAGTCACAACAAGCAGAATTCAATCCCATTAATTGAGAAAGGTTAAGGAGTTGTAGGATTGAAAGAAGTATGTTAGAAAGGACATTGGAATTACTGAGAAACTTGTGTCTAAAGTAGAAACAAGTTCAGGCACCGAAGAAATATGATAGTAAGAGATGTGACTAAACACATTAAGAAAGAATAGCACTATTTTCACACAGTACACATTAGTTGTATGTTTAGGAATAAAACACATATTTATTTCCAAGTTACAGGGACTTACATCTGCAAATAAGATTTTGAGTTGTAGAGCATGATAAAATGACAAACTAGAACTTCAGTGGCAGAATCCATTAACTGAAGGATAGAAGATTTTGACTAGTCATATATGAAAGTGCTTCACTGCAATATGTAAATAATAATATCAGTAACAAGCACAAATAGAAGCACTGCTATTTATCATGTTATTTTGTTCCTTTTAAATTATACTCCTCCACAGTTTCATATATTTAAGATCACTATGTTTACAACATATTGCATTTAGAAGGCCATCAAGAAAGCTAGATGTTTCAGCAGATGTGACTGATAGTCTGAAATGAGTGACTAGAAGAATCAGATTTTTCTGATAAAATGATCATTGGAATGAAGTTAAGGATATTGACAAGTGAGGATCTAGGTACAAAGGTTAATAGCCTTCTCTGATGAATGGATCTCACTTGGCGTTATGTCTAGAAATAGGACACTGCTCCATTTAATACCCTTTTCATATCACAAATATTTTCTTTGTAACCATAATGGATAGAAAAAAAATCTACTAAATGAAACAGCAATTTCTAAAAGACAGCTCTGAAAAAAGAGTAGATTGGTGACCTACCTGTCCCAGTGCTGAGAAACTGGCTTGCAGTTATTGTCCTTTCACACACATGTGAATTAATTTTGTCTGTAGTTTGGCAACAGTTTTGAAAAGCACATGCATCTCTATTTTTTCTAACTCAAACTACATATATCTAATGGTCAACTGGAGAACTTCTATGAAAACGTTGAATTATTGGTAATCTAAATATTAGTATCCAAAACCTCATACTCCTTTTGTCCTTTCTATTCCTTCACATTTGAAAGTGTTTTCTATATCATTTGGAGAGCAGATATATTATATATCTGATAAATATTATATATTATATATTATATATATTATATATATATCAGATATATATTATATATTATATATATATAACCTTTTTATGAACACGAGAATAATTTTAATTTTATTGTTCCATTGTGTTGTTTGGATTTTTTTTCCTTTCCCATTCCCCCCCCCCGCCCCGTGATTTAATATGCTTACTTATTTGTATATCTAATCTAACATTAGTTAGAATATGTATGTCTGTTACTTATGAGGCATATGTATTTCAGGATAGTTGGAATCATATTATAGAATCACATGCTTAACTTTAATTCGAGGAAAAAAAACTTATTAAACACAAACATAACCATGACATTGTCATATAAGCAAAATAACTGGAATGACTGCTGAGCTGCCTAAGACAATAACAGTCTCAACGCAGATGGGTTGTATCACTGGGGGTATCCCTGATCTATCCCAGCTCCCAGGCTGCAGTTGACCTATAGATGAATCTTTCAACCTAATGTTACATTTAGCCTAGTATTATATATAGGTATATACCTGTTTATTAAACAAGATGCTATATGATTCTAAGCAATGCTTTAAGAATACTGTAGTGGGTTTCTGTGGCTGGGTTTTGGTAGCGAGGGGTGGGGGCGGACGGCTACAGGGGTGGCTTCCATTAGAAGCTGCAAGAAGCTTCCCCTGTCCTGTGCAGCCAATGTCAGTCAGCTCCAGAATGGACTTTCTGCCACTGGCCAAGGCCAAGCCAATTAGGAGCAATAGTAATGCCTCTGTGATAGCCATTTAAGAACAGAAAGTTCTGGTGCAGAGAGAAATTCCAGCAAGGGAAGAGTGAAGTGAGAACATGGGAATAATAAGGCAGACACCAAGGTCAGTGCAGAAGGAGGGGCAGGAGGTGCTGCAGGCACTGGAGCTGAGGTTCCTGCAGCCCGTGGTGCAGACCATGGTGGGGCAACTGTGCCCCTGCAGCCCATGGGGGACCATCAGGGTGCAGAAACCCATCTGCAGCCCATGGAGGAGCCCATGCTGGAGCAGGTGGATGCATGAAGGAGGCTGTGACCCCCTAGGAGGCCCAGGATGGATCAGGGTCCTGCCGGAGACCTGCAGCCCAGGGAGAGGGAAGCTCATACTGGAGTAGGTTTTTCCCAGGTAGGACTCATGGGCCCTGTGGGGGACCCATGCCAGTACAGCTCATTCATGAAAGACTGTATCCCATGGAGAGGTGATCCATGGAACAGCAGTTTGGGAAGAACTCTTGCCCAAGGGATTGACTCATGCCAGAGAGGTCTGTCAAAGACTCTCTAGTGGGAGGGACCTCATGGGAGCAGGGGAAGGACTCCTTTCCCTGAGCAGCAGCAGAAACAACAACTGACTGTAACCCCCCATTCCCAGTCCCCCTGCACCACTGGGGGGGGGAAGAGGGAGAGCATGGAAAGAAGGAGGGGTGGGGGGAAGATGTTTTTAAGTCTGTTCTATTTCTCACTCTTTGGCTCTTACCCTGTTAGTAATAAATTTAAGTACTATCCCCACTTTGAGTCTGTTTTGCCCATGAAGGTAATCAGTAACTGATCTCTCCAGCTCTTAACTCATGAATCCTTAGCTGCTTTTCTTTCTCTCCTCTGTCCATGTGCAGAGGGAGAGTGAGAGAGTGGCTTTAGTGGGTACCTGGCATCCAGCCAGGGTCAACCCACTAGAAATACACATTTATGCTTGTTAGCTCAGAACATTATCAATAATTAGTAAGGCTTGTTTGTATCATAAATATGCCTTTCTCAAGGTTGTGAGAGCAGTAGACCACATATGGTCACAGTTGGTTCATATTTGAGATATCAGTGTAATCATAGTTCTGTATTCAGAGACTAGTCAAGGCCAGGGGTATATTTGGTAGTAGTCAGTCCAAATTGACTCTCCTGGTCTCCCTCTGGGCCCTGGCCAGGCTTTAGGGGAAAACCAAGGAAAAAAGACAGCCAGATTGTTTTTGCACACCAGTCGAGTGATGTAAGCTGCTTTGTTTAACACTGTGTAATCTGTGCCCTCTCACAGCGAAGTAGGAGGCCTCCCCTGCGAGTGGACACACTATGTAGGATTTCTCAGTTACCAGGAAGGGGTACCCCAGACCTTCACTGTGATCAGGGGCCTCCCCAGCTGAAGTGTGGTCTGCATGATGGTAAAAAATTATAGTGTAACTGTTAATGTCTCTCTCTTAATCGCTACAGACACTTTTGTAGCAATGATTAAATGCACTACTAAGTGTATCCTCTCGTAAGCCCCTGTCTCTTTTGTAATTCTTTACTGTTTTGCACTGTAGTAAATTTATACACTTATTCTTTAAAGTTGGTGTCTGTGTTCCTTAAATCCATCCTTGTTACTGGGGCAGGGAGGAGCAAAACAAATTGGCAAAACATATGCCTCTATGGTTCCATGAGTTAGGTTAACCTGTATCTGATATATTGCTGTAGAATAAAGGAAAAAGAGAAAACAAAGGAGAAGTGCAAGATTTCATGAAACACAAAATAATTGAGAACTGTACATACATACTTTTAAAATACATATAATCAACAAAGAAACTTCTGCTATGCATCTGTTCAATGCCCTATATTGTGATGCTACCTGCTCTAAGAGACTTGCACATGAACTTACGACAGTACAGGAGGCTTTAAAGTATAATTTAGATTTCTGTATGTCCTCATTGTGCAGTTTATTATCTAATTGTTTATTTAAGAATTATTAATTTTCAACAAAGGAGAAGGCTTTTGATAGAGCTGAACTGTACAACTGATGCTTCTAAGAAATTTGGGGTTAGGTCTGATTTGTTAGGAAGACTGGAACATCAGATTTTCTGCAGAAAACTTCTATGTAATCATATTTCCTATAACAAACTGCCATCATATACTACTATGTAACTTAAAAAAAACATACCAATGAAGACAGATGAAAGGGTGATTCCTCCTTTTCTTGAAAAATATGTAGCAGTGTAAATATCTAGCATAATTTCAGAGACCAATATTTAGTGTCTTTGTACAATTTGAGTGGCTGTCTGAGGCCAGAAATATTCTTCAGTATGTTATTTGTTGTCTTTAGAGAAGTGTTAATAATGGTATTTTCTGTAGATGACTGTAAAAGTGATATGGCTAGAGGTAAACTTATTCTCAGACGTATTCACTACACATTTACCGCAACTGAAAGTATTTTGTTTTATGTCTTTTTAAGCTTCCATTAACTGCTTTGAAGAACAGATTATCTAAGTCTGGGTTTAAATTCATTTTCTGAATGAACCTTAAATCTGAAATTTTTTATTCTGTTAACAGTGACATCTCTGTGATTTTAATTGGTCTTTCCATTTTCTTAATCTGCTGATATTAAAAACTAACTAACATGAAATAATGAATATATAAAATATTTATATAAAATTACATGGTAATAATTTAATCCCAGGACTGTGAAATAGTCTACAGTAATAAATCTATTTCAGATTTGCCAGGACTTACAAAAGTAAAAAGTCCCATTCATTAATGGACAGAAAGATTATTATTTATTTTAAATTTAAAATGTTTTTCTTATGTAAATCTTATGTAAATATTCATCCTCTTTCAAAATATTAACTGCAGAAATACAACTCATAGATTTTTGAAAGTTTAATAAATATAAAAAGAAACAGATCAAACCATTATGTCTTCTTCAAAGCCATCTCTAATTCAATAATGAAAGTAACATTATAGCAATATTCATTAAACACTTACAGGTTATTGACCTCCATAGCTGAACAGAACAGAGGCAGTCAGCCTTAAAGGACAAATATATCTTAATTTTTGTCATGGGTGGATTAATGGCTTGCCTTTATTGATAACATTTTCTATTCAGCTCTGTGGAGGACTTACAAAATGAAGCACAACAAAAGGATTAGAAAACAAAGAAATAATATGCCTAGCTGGACACACCATTTATTCAATTTTTGATTGCTCTATTATCAAGTACAAGACATCCCTTTAAATATATTTACTCAGTGATATTTAAGACTCAAAGTAAAATACAGTTTAGAGATGATGTGAAAACCAGTTATGATGCATTTCCATAAAAATTACTAAACTGGCAGAGTGGATTAAATACTAGAGCCTTTTGGAAGATGAGACTCCAGCAAGATTTTGCATTTACATGAACTGGATAATGTCAGAAAGTTGTTTGCATTTGGGGATTTTCTACTAAAAAGGAATAGTAAACAAACATGTTACCATTAAGATTACATGGTGTGCCATGCATTATTTGTAGTTTGAAGGAGCATCCTATAGAATATTCACTTCTATGAAGCAAGCTTCTTAAATTTTAAGGTAGAAAAAGATCACTTTTATTTAGCACTATATTATTTCTTGCACTCACTTATTAATTTTTAAAAGTTATTTCTTACAATTAGTGTATTCAAAGCTGTAGGTCTGTAGGTAATTTTTGGATGAGCATACTGTTGTTTTTTTTTTCAAATACACAGTTTAAAAAAAGTTTTCATATCTAACTGCTTCTCATTCAGAGTAGGTTACTCCACAATGAAGCTGATGGCTTCACAGCTTCACCATTTTTCTGTCACTTCCATATCAGAAAGAAATATTTTTCAGTATTTTTTATTGTTTGCTGAATTACCGACCTTAGAGATCTTTATCTTCAGAATTCTGTTTATTTTCATTTATAACCATGAGGAGAAAGACAAGTAGCACACAGGAAGCCATGATTTTAGTACATAGATACTATGGTGGTGAATGATAGATCACATCAGTATCCAGTGTTTGCTTCACTTTATATAAGTGAATACTCAATGTTTACCAGGGAATTTGATGATCCAAAAACCAGAAAATCCTGTCATGAATACATTTGCTAAAGAGATGGAGGGAAGTGTGTTATGGCAGCATCTTTTTGATCTAATTCTTTCTTAAAATCACAGTGAAATGTTTTGACATAACTGTTTGATGCTGAAAAGCAAGGAAGTGATGAACAACAAATTTAAACTGGAGTATCCTTGACTTGGTCTCCCAAGTCAAATTCTTTAGTTTACCTGAACAAAATTTCTTAGATACTATGTGCATACATTGTAAAATAACTTGAAATTTTTATAAATTATTTTGATTCTTATGTACAATGTTCTGCAAAGTAGTTCTTCAATCTATAAAACATAGTGTTTGCTACCAATGACAGATAAAGTAATGCTAAATAATTCTGAAGTTCTCAAGTCTATTAGTACCTGACACACTAACATTTAAAAAAAATAAGTTATTACTGATGAAACAGTCAATTGGTTCTGGAGCTTCTACAATAATAATGGTAGAATATTTGGTCATGTTTCCAAATCATAAGCATTTAGATTCTCCTTTCACTCCACTCGCTTTCACTTGAGATTAATAGAACTTTTTTATTTCAGTATAAATCCATGTTAAAAACATTTTGAATTCTCCTGTTGTAAGTAGTGTAGGTCATGGGGGAACAGTCTCAGTTTGCCTTTGGTAGCTTCTCAGTAGCAGCTCCCTTGGCAATTAGTCCCACGGAGCTCAATGAGGCAATGTCAGGGCCAAATTCAACCCAGATGGTAGATAACAGTGTTAGCAATGTGGACACAGATTACACATGGTCACCTGTCACAGGAATGTAAAGATGCCAATCTTTTAATTTGTTTGTTTGTTTGTTTGTTTGTTGTGGAAAAGCAATTAAATTATTGTTTCCATTCTGAATAGGTAAACCATGACGTCTTAGAAGTTGCATTTGTAAAGAGAAATTCTTCCCAACTGTTCACTGGAGCTGTGTTATTTGGTGTAGTCACAATCAATAGGTCTTGAAATTAATGCTTTAAAATGTTATTGCAAGATGGTTCTGAAACAAAGGGCATTTAAATACAATGTTATTGCCTATGAAGTAGAAAGCTGGTGCACAACTGCTTGCATAAAAAAAGAAGGACCAGCATTAAAAAATTTAATACTGTGAATGCAAGACTTCTTCTCTAATGATCAATAATCCTCTATGTAGTCTTCCATAGTAAGACTTTCTTTTAAAAACAATTATAATTATTTTTTTATATAGTCATATTTAAATTAAAATCACTTACTGTTTTGGGACCCATGTAGATTAATAGACATGAAGAAACACTCTCATTGTATTTAATGAAATATAGTCACATGATTCAGAAATCATTACAAATAAGGTGTGCACAGACAAAGCAAAGTGCAATCATTACTTTTGTTTTATACAATTCAACTAGTCTACCTAAAAATAATAAATAGAGCTAACCCTCATGTGACATCTTGCACTTAATAGACTTTTTTTTTCTTCATAAATCAATACAAGTGAGCTGATGTAATTTATTCAGACACAAGCTTGGTTTTAACACTGTGTGTGAATTTCATGTAAAGACTTTTTTATCTTGAGGTACACTTATGCCTAAAACGACCCCTAAAGCATACTGGTTTTCAGCACACATCAGGCAATCTATGTTATGATGTTCATCCTATCTTCTTCCTTAAAAGTCAGGCTGTGCTTCCTGATCATAAAAAGTGTTTTGCTCAGAGATATTCATATTTACAACTTTAGGCTGATTATACCAGGTTCCCAAGAACTACTGTCCGCTAAGTGTAAAGAGAGGCTAAGATTGTTAATCTAGATGTAGATAGTTCCATGGTAAAAAAACTGTGCCTAATCAGATGAGCCTTACATTTACAGGCTATTTGAAAAACTGCCATTCAATGCAGAATATACTAACTTTCTCTTACATATTCATCAAAGCTACTGTAAGTGAATTAGTTAGATGAGATACAATATCTCTGTTGGCAAATATAGAAAATACTAGTGTGATGGGCCTGATGACAACAGAGGCAGTACATCAAGATAAATGATCCTTTCATCTTTTTCTGCCAATCATTGTGTTGGTCATGGCCAAAAGAAATAACCAAGTATAGGAGATGATATATTTTAGAGCAGCCAGGTAATATGAATGGTAGCACCACAACTTCTTTATTGAATATGAAGAAATTACTGATATAGGCACTGGAAGACCCACATCAGTGACATTTATTCCTTTGGGTTATCATATTAAAAACTATTTCTCAGTGGAGCAAATACTTAGAGGAAGAGATTTTGAAAAACAGAAGGAAAGTGAAGCAAAGAATTAATATTTTGGCACTAACTTACCCTGAATGTAGGCCCGATTTCCTCAGGCACACTTCATAAAAAGTTAACATGGGAAAGCAGAAGGCACCAGTAGAAAGATACAAAAAAGTTTAAGAATTTGTTATGGGTTTTTCTAGGTGAAATTTTTTTACCAACCCAATTGCTCTACATTACTCTAAGTTGAGAGGAGGTTTCTGCAGACAAAACCAAATCCGATTAGGGAGAAATAATATTAGGATTTATTACTACACAATAAAAACTAAACAACTATATCTACAACAATTCTAATTAAGCAAAAGCACTACTTATTTACAAAAGTACACAATAGTACCCCTCCCCCCTTTGTATCAGTCCAGGAGGAGAAGCAGATTTTTCTAAGTCAATTCTGCAGCACTTGTAAGTTTCTTCTCTGTTACCTCTGAGACAACTCCTCTGACTCGTTGCAGCTGGAACAGTTTCTCTCTGTCTCTTTCTCTCTTCTGTGTCGACCTCAGGGCTGGGCCTATCTCCTTCCTCAGCTAAGGCCAAAGGCTGGAGGTTACCCAGGGTCCTGTGGGTCTCCCATGGACTGCAATGGGACTCTTGCTTCTTCATGGTCTTCCCACATAGTCACAGGAAATAATGGCTTTTGAGTCCACCCCTGTTTCCTGTGGGGTCCCTTCCCACGGGAATAGTCCTTGATAGACCTCTCCAACGCGGGTCTACCCCTCGGACAGCAGTTCTTCCATTCTCTGCTGTCCTTCGGGGTCAGCAGCTGCACCAGCATCGATCCCTCACTGGGACCATGCGTGGCTCCCTACCCGAGCCGACTTTGCTCCGGCGTAGGTCCACCTCAGCTGCACCTACACGGATCCCTCTCTTGGATCCCAAGATCTTACCCAGGCCTCCTCACTCTGGCGTAAGACTTCTCTGCGTGGGCCACAAGCCAGCAAAACTCCTTCCACGGAGTCACATCTGCATCTGTTCCATCATGGGCTCCTTCATGAGCTGCAGACGAGAGTTGTCTCTGCTTCCAAACAATCTTCCACAGGTGGCAGGGATTTTAAATTTCAGTCTTTTTCCCTGCTGAAGGGAGAGAGAGGGAGGGGGAAGAAGGAATCATCTCTCCCCCCCCTTCGAGGCTTCTCTCTCCAGCTGCTGCTAGCACTGACCTTGAAGGCTCCATTATCTCTCTGGCTGGAATCCTTTTGCACAGTCCTTTAAGTTTGTTGGGTTTTTTTTTTCACTCCGTTCCATGTCTGGATCAGGGGGGTTTCATTGTTGCCTCTCCCCTGGCCCAGGGCCGGGGAGAAGAGAGGCCCTGACCCCCCTTGGGGCCTGATACCTCTCCCTCACATGGCTCCCAATTTCCAACTACGCAACCAGCCTTCTCTTCCGATTTCTTAAAGATGTAATCGGCAAAAGGCGTTACCAAAACTTCTGATTGGTTTTGTCCCGGAAATTCATCTGGACAAACCACTTGCAGTGCCCCAGGGAGGGGGGGAAATCCTTGCTAACCCACGACACAATTACAGTCCTGTCACTGGTCACCAAGAGAAGAGACCAGTGCCTGGCCTTCTTCTTCCCCTGATGAGGAAGTTGTAGCTGCAATGTGGTTTCCCCTCAGTCTTTTCTCCTCCAGGCTGAACAGACCAAGTGCCCTCAGCTGCTCCTCATACAGCTTCTCCTCAAGGCCCTTCACTATCTCTGTTGCCCTCCTCTGGACACTCTAATAGCTGAATATCTTTCTCATATTGTGGTGCCCAAGATTGCCACAATATGCAAAGTGAGGCTGCCCCAGTGCAGAGCACAGTGGGACAATGGTTGGCCCTCCTGGCTGCCAGAGCACTGCTGATTCATATTCAACTTGCCATCGACCAGGACCTCCAAGTCCCTTTTCACGGCACTGCTTTCCAGCATCTTATTCCCCAGTCTGTATGGACATCTGGGGTTGCCCGTCCCAGATGCAGCAGATATTCTAAGTGTCTGATCTTCTCACCACCTCTTCTGACTTAGTGAACCAACATAATTCTCTTTTTCTACTTTCTCTATCTGAGCAAACACCCTTCTTGCTTTCCAAGAAGAGGCAGCCTGGGGGAGCCCTGTGCCCCTCAAGCCCAGCTGCATGCCAGGATGGCACACAAGCAGGCAAAGCACACAAGCACCACTTGGCACCACGTGAACATCCAGCACCACCCAGAACGGAAAAAAAGGTCTGTTGAAGAGCCATTTCCTGACTGCTCACCCTGTTCACCACAACACAACTTCTGAAAATGTTTTTTAAACACTTCTGCAAAATCAAAATTTGAAATGTGTCTCGTCTCACTGAGAATAAGTTGATGTGTCAGTTGGAGGCTGGCATCGACCATTTTTGGATGATTGGTTTCAAATCCTCTAATCAGCTTACCGTCCAAATAATTGAGCTGTGGGTTAGGGAAGGCCCTTTGAGGCATGAGTGAAGACATTCTCCATCCAGCCCTGAAGCAAAATTAGAGCTGTCATTTCCAGCCCCCCACGTTGCCTGCACCTTCCTGCGACAGCCAGACGGAAGCTGCTTCAATTGCCCAAGTCTATCCTGACCCCCAGCTCCCTACTACATGTGTAGCTAATAGAATTGTGGGGCAGCACCTTTATTTTTCTGAGAAATATTGATTTGCTATACATGAAAATTTAAAGTTAGTATTTAGATACATATTTTTCTTCTGTTTTATCAAAAATTATAATCCTCGCTAAACTACTCTTACCAGCTGCTCTATGAAACAATAGAATACACATGTGACACTCAGAGAGGAAGCCTAACTCAGAAGTGATATAAATAGGAAGGAATATATATACATTAGTATTGGACAGAGTAATGGATGCAGAGTGAGATTTTCTACTTGCACAGGCAGCCCGTAACGGGCTTTAAAACAAGGGCGGCATCCCGTGGGGTGATTTCATCCCATGCTGTCCTTGCTTAAAGGGAACAAATTACTGCTTGCCAGTAGGGATGATACAGCTGCCAGCTCCAGCACTCCATTTCTGCCCATCCCACCTGGTTCAAAGCCCCCTCAGGAGGGTGAAACACCATTTTCCACCAGAAAACAGGCATTGACAAAGTTTTCCCCTTCCCCCTGAGCTCACACCTCCCCTGTCTATACCATCCAGGACACCTGCCCCTTTTCACAGCCCTCCCTTGTTTCCAAAAGCTAAAGGAGAAATGTGTTGGGAGCTCTGTTTTCTCTTCTCTCACAAACTAGCATGCCCTGGGTTTTATATCTTCCTTTTATTATCTTTCTTATATTATCTTCCCTTATTTCCTAGTTCTCTGTAATTACATATTGGGACATCAAACAGCGAAGCAGGGACTGCTTTTGAAGGCTTTTATAATTAGCTATTCTATTGTGTCCTCTAATACCTCCTCTGGCTTTAGACTTACTTTTTTCTGTTCACAACCTCCTGAACATATGGTGGTAAATATGCAGCATGCTGTGAGCTTCACCTGGAGTCTACTTACAATATATCTGCAATGTAAATAACAGACTTCGTGTCAGTCAATTAATCACACACCAGCGCTTGGCAGAGGGCAGGCAGATTGCAGGAAGAGAAATTGGAAAGTGGTGTCTTCATCAGTGTTGGACTTCCAAGTATTAAATATTACCTAGCTGGCATATTTCTTTGGCATCACCACTTTTACCCAAAAATATTCTATTACAGTTGCATTAGACTCAATTCAAGGCCAAACTCTCCACTCATCAGGACCACTTTGGTAACATTTCACCCACTGGAGTAATGATCCCATTTCCACATAACATGACCCAAATGCAAATTTCATACAGAAATTAAATCAAATCAAATTAAATTAAATTTAAAACAATCCCAGGGTGATGCACAAAAATTAAATATCGCCATTCCAGTAAAAGTGTTTCTTTTTGGTAAAACAAGTTCAAATTTAATTATGTTACAGGTGTGTTTTATTCTTGTTTTTGCAACAGTGCATATGAGCAAGACAAAGTATTTTGTTTACCTGATTCACTTTATTTAACTCAAGGGATTCAGGAGGATATCATCAATTATAGTCACAAACACATCATTTTATGCTTAAAAAAAAAAAGGACTCTAATTCATTTGAGCTCTTCTAATTTGAAGATCTCAAAGGATTTTCTGTATTACATTAAAATCCCTGTCACTCCCATGGAAGACAAATAAAAATACAGAAATAAATCACCTAACATTTAAACACACTCAGGCGGAGCACAGCACAAAAGGTGAGATCTAATGGAAAGTATTTTCCTAATGACAATGAAATCTTATGAAGGGAAAGACAAAGCCTGTTTATGACTGAGATTCTCCCTCATGTCATTGTACCTGGACCTGAACTCATCTCTGCTGGGGCTTGTGCCCAGGAAAGGCTTTGTCCCAAGGCTGGCTTCAGGCAAGGGAACAAAAAAGTGCCTTCAGCTGCCTTCCACCCATCTCACACTGCTGCAGTTCAAACCTACATGTTTTCCAAGAGCTTGTGTTATTGTCTTCACCCTGTTTCTTCCAAGAATATATTCCCATGGGGGAATAAATACACTCTTTTTTTGCAGTTTCCCTTTACAGAAAGCTCCTCTTTAACCAGGAGATGATGAAAACTTTCAGGAAGTAGATCAACCTGTGGCTTAAAAGCCACTGACTTCTGATGGTCACCAGAAGAACTGGTTATAAGTCCAGGACAACAAATCATCTTCCAGATATGACTAGAAACCTAAACCTCACTGCTGCTCCTGCGGGCTTTGGTGCAAGGGTGGGAGCAGAGGTAGCCCAGCAACCTGGGCACCCCATCTGTCCCTCATCCGTGCCCACCCCAGGGCAGGGGGCCTCTCTCCCCATCACTGCCAATCTCTGCTCACCTGGGACAGCGCCACACATCCCCCAAGCCATCCTGACCATGAACTGAACCCCCGGACAGCCAGGCCCTGGTGTCTGGGATGCACAGGAGATGTCGCAGTAGTGTGGGTTTTTATTTCAGTAGGGAAATAAAAGCTCTTCTCAGTGGGGATCAGTCCCTCATGGCTTCATCCCCCAGTGCAGAGTATAGCAGAGTCCTACCCAGGTGTTTCTGTGCCTAAGGCAATTGCCGGGCCCTCTCTCCGTGGTTTGTCCTAGAACTAATAAACAGCTGAGCTCACTTGACTGTCTTCACTTTTAGTGATGGCATGACCCCGGGTCCTTTCACTCTGCTGGCTACCAATTTCCATCAAGCTTTCAGGTCTCCAGCATCTTGGAGAGCTGTATCCCTATGTTATGTTTGATTGAAGCTAACCAACACGTTCGAAATGGAGGAGGACAGACAGCATACTGACAGTGCCCTGGGAAAGAGCTTGTTCACATAAGTTTTCTTCAGGGACATATATATTTATTTGCAAGCATAAGCATGTAGAAAAGGCAACCACACCACAGCAATGTGAAGAACATTTATTTAGCACATTGGTCTACAGCATCTTGTTATGCCAACGGAAACAGCACCAAAGCAACTCAAGCAAAAAGTACGTACAGTGACATTTTAATATTTGGGATTCAATTAGGAAGATTTTTTTTCCTCTGGACAGGACTTGACCGTGGAGCAATGGTTGAGTTGGAAACAAAGACAAGCCCCGAGGCAGAAGATCTTTTAATGCTTCTCAGGTAATTTATAATCACAACGCTTTTACTCTTAAAATATAAAGAAATAAGAAGATGTTGTGATTAAGGTGTGGAATATCTAATTTGAGAGATGCATAAAAGCAAATCAAGAAGTGCTATCTATCAGGAAGATAACTGTAAAAGGAACTAGTATTCCCCCATCCTCACTATACATCTTTCACTGAGAAGAACTACTAGGTTATAAAGAACAAGAATTTAAAAAAAAAAAAAAAAGAAAAAGAAAAATGAGACATGTTAAACACTACCTAACAAGCTTCGTGACATGAGCACAAAAGTCTTAAATTCAATGTCATAAATTCAATACCATCAAAAGATTCAGCTACTGTGTCCTTAGAGATGGTGCTCTGTAAGTCAAGCACAATATTAAAAGACACTGAAATCTTTAATATGTATTAAATATTTTAAATTCATAAATCTGATTCACAGAAATATCACAGAAGCATCATCAATCCTTCTTCCCTTCTGACACATATTTTAATAGATTTGCCACAGTTTCTGCAATTAAAAGATATCCCAAACATTTACAGAAAAACAGATGAGACAGAAAACTGCCCTTGTGGACACAATCACATGCAATCATTATGCTTACTCCAGTAAACACCCCCAAATATGCCAAGATTCATACCTGCACATATTTAAATTACCCTTTTGAAAGAGATTAGACTTAAGGCATCCCACCTATTCCCAGAGGCAGCATGCAGTGATTATTCCTTAGAGATATTTTCAATGGGGAGACTATCTTGTTCAAAAGTACTGAATATTGTGATACTGCCATATATAAAACCCTCTTCTTTTAGTTTCACATTTAGGGCATTAAGCTTTTATTTTCTGTTTCAATATACTAATCTTCTTAACGGTATAATCAAGCCTTTAATATATAATATTATCAGTTTATATTTAGAAAGAATAACCATCACGTTAGTGGTGATGGACATATCTCTCCATTCATCTGACTAAAATACCCTGAATAAATCCCTTTCCCTGATTCATTTCTGCAGAGACAGCAAGCAGCTTTATTTTATTTAAAAGCAAATCATTCAGTTGCAAAATATTTATAGTTAATATGTAAAAATCCTGCTTTAAGTTTGAGAAACATTTCTTTCTTCCTCTATTTCTCACAGGGAAATGTTCCAGTTTGTAGATTTTAAATAACACAGGATTTTGCAGGCTACAAATTCAACAAAAGGCATTTCTACAGCGAACAAATCATGAAAACCTAAATTATCTTTGCATCCTTCCAGAGTTTTGTGTTCTTGGAAAGTAAAAATGAGCCTGAGCCCTTGGGTACATTTAAGCAAGTTTATATTTAAACATATCTCCATACTATTTTCTGTTCTTTAAACAGAACTGGGAGATCTCCTAGTAATTCCTAATTCCTGCCTAATATACTATCAGCTTTGTACCACATAAAAAGTGCCCCCGTCAATACAAAACCTGAGCCAGATCTAAGCCACAGAAATGTGGTCTTCCTGGGAGATATTAAAGGGGGATTTCCCAGACACCAGACAGTAGAGCTATCTTTTGGCATATGATAGGCATTGCACTAGGCCTGCCATGACACGTACAGTAAACATAATAAATAGCTGCTCTACACCCAGGACCCTGAAATACATATTAAGATCTCTGCCACCTCACTCACATATATTTCCTTGTGGCACCTCTTCTGATTCTGAAGAGCACATTAAATATTTAGCCACCCAACATGTAACTATTCATCCTAGAAGCAATTTGATTGCCTGCAACAGAAAAGCTCAAGAAACAGCAAACCAACCAGGTATGTAACAAAGGGATATCAGGGAACATAAGGGTACAACTAAAAGAAAATTTATTATTATATCTTAATGATACCTAAACATTTTCAAATTGATCAGAAAGAATAGAGGAAATGTAATGTGTTATTATCATTCATTCCTAATTTGCCTCAATGTTAAATACCTATATAAGGTACTCACAAGTAAAACCCCAAATTAAAAAGGCCATCAAATTCTGGCCTAGCTAATTACAAAGACATCAATCTCTCCTATATCCCAGTTGATGTAAAAAAGCACAAAGAAGATGATTCCCCTCTAATTCAAATGCGTTACAACCACTCTGCATGCTAAACATAATAAACACATGTTAAATTCAGCAGAAGAGATGAGAACTGAACTGGCACACAGCTGGAACATTATCTAGATTGTTTGACCAGGGCATGTTTTCCCTACCAAAACATTTGCCCAGCAATTTGGGGGGAAGTCGCTAAATGGAAGTTGTCAATGCAGTGACACTGTCAAAGCCATGAGCCCCAGCATTTTGAAAAAGGAGAGAAGAAGGGAAAAATCTAATAAGCTGAAAATCTGACTGCTCCTTCACACGTGGTCATCTCTTCTGCTTCACCTTTCTGCAACTGGGACACCACGGTCAGCCTTGCCCCAACACAGCACTGCCCCAAGAGGGATGGAAACTGCCATCCAGATGTTCTGCTCCAGGAGTAAATTAGGAAAAAATTGCCGCCCAAAGCTCTTGTCTCATCACTGGTATTACACAATGCATCAAGGAGCTGTGGGCTTTCCTGGCACTGTTCTTCTTTCACAGTGATGACAGTCCTCCTCCTCTCTGGAGCGCTAAAAGCTGGAACACTCCAAGGTGTCAGACAGAACATAGAATTTTTGTTTATCAACAATTTGACCATTCTGAAGATTTGAGGTACTACTCTTACTAGCACCGGTGTGAGTTCTGCACCTCATGAAAATTCTCCATGCCCTAAAGAAAATGCATCAGTTAGAATAAAAAGGTTCACTGTTTCTCACTGTTTGCAAGTAGAGAATGTCTTGATAACTGCAACAAGAGAATGCTTGGTAACTGCAACAAGTGCAGGCTTTGTAAATCTGGAATGAAAGGCTCTCACTAGTCGCTCACTAGTGTTTCTTAGCAGTTAGTGATGTGCAATCAGGAGAAATATTGTACTGCAATTAATTTTACAATGTGTTTTCTCAAATGGAAAATGTTGCAAATAGGAGAAGGATTTGCTCTCTACTGTAATCTCACTAATTGGGAAAAAGGCACTTGGGGGGAGTTGGACATTTTGGGCAACATCCCAGAAGAAGAACAGTCAGTGTGTAATGCACCACTACCACTGCTCAGAGAGAGCTGAGAGTTTATGAAATTGATTTGTATTAAGAAACCAGCCAGATGCCATTGCATTGGCACTCTGTCGGTGATGAGTGGCATAAAGGCTCCCTAACATCTGCTACCACTTGATAAAACAAAACTTAGATCTCTTTGAGTGAAAGGTCCACAGAGTAATTCGGGCTGCCTGAGGCTGGGGAGGGAACGGTGCTGCCAGCTCCAGCCAAACCCACACCTTTTCATCTCCACTGGTTGAGGCAAATTCTGCAAACATCACAGCTCTGCTGGAACTCCTTTATACTCCATAACTGCATTAACTACAGGTTGAGGGAAAAGCAGGGCAATAAAGAACACAGGGATCACTTTCCTGAAAAAATAAACCTGCATCTCTCAAATCCAATTTGTATGTCTGCTCTGGCAGTTCATTTCTTTTTGAGGTGGAGATCCCTGCAAATATTATTCCACAAAAAAAAAAAAAAAAAAAAAAAAGGCTACAATTTTAGAGCCATGAAGGACTATTTGTCTAGTTCAATGCATGACAATTCTATAGATGCACTGAAACAGGTTTTCAAGTTCAGAAGCAGAAATATCCTTTAACTGTAAGACATCCAGAAGGAGGTAAGTGACAGATCTCCTCTAAGCCTTTTTTTACTGAACATTGCATTAGGGAAAAGATTTCTGCTGAAAAAGAAAAGTGAATAATGTAAAGCAAAATGTGGTCAACTTACGCATTAGTAGCCACATAGCAACCACAGGTATCACTATAGAAAGCATGAGTCTGTTACCTTGGAAATGTCATTATTGCTACCAACTGTGGCTTGGTGCCTTAAAGAGAGAATTATTATTCTCTAATTCATTTTGGGAACAAACATGAGGAGAGTGGTTTGAATCAGATCTGTTCAGTGGCCGGAAATTAAATGGTCAACTTGTCAGAAGTAGAACTGTTCAATTTTTGGTTCAGTGACCAAAATGAAAAGAGAAAGAAAGAAAAAGAGATCAGCTTGGGTTAACATAAAAAAGAGAAGTACTGAGGGATCTGGCACAAAAAATAAATTAAAATATCAGTTAGGTCAATATGAAAATCCTCAATGAACCCAAAACAATTAGATAAAGAATTTTGTTCAAGCAGAAAAGTCTCATTCCATTTTCTGATTATGCAGGTAACTTCTTTTCTTTTTCTTTTTCACAGTCAGTTTCACAATTAAGATACATTTACAAAACAAAAATCATGTTTTGAAAATATCATTAATATATTTCAAATGTTTCACTTCTCCCCATTTTCCATTAAAACTTTTACCACGTTCTACTCAAATAAATTATCAGGTTTTATCCTTCACAAAACCAGACTGTAAATTAATTCACTACGAACATGGCAATTCTAGCTAAATTAATTCATAGAATCATAGAATGGTTTAGTTTGGAAGGGATCTTAAATATTATCTAGTTCCAGTGCTCCTTACATGGGCAAAGACACCTTCCACTAGACCAGGTTGCTCAAAGCCCCATTCAACCTCTCCTTGAACACTCCAAGGAATGGGGAGTCCAGAACTTCTCTGGGCAGCCTGTTCTAGTGCCTCACCACCCTCACAGCAAAGAACTTCTTCCCAATACCTAATATAATATAAACCTGCCCTCTTTCAGTTTAAAACCATTCCTCCTTGTTCTATCATTACATGCCCTTGTAAAAAGTGCTTCTCCAGCTCTCTTGTCAGCCCCTTTCAGATATCAGAAAGTTGCTCTGAGTTCTTCTCTTCTCCAGGCTGAACAACCCCAATGCTCTCAGTTTGTCTTCATCAGAGAGATGCTCAGACCTCTGATCATATTCATGGCCCTCTGGACTTGCCCCAACAGGTTGATGTCCCTCTCATGTTGGGGGCCCCAGAGCTGAACACAGTACTCCAGGTGGGGTCTCACCAGAGCGCAGCAGAAGGGCAGAATCACCTTCTGCAGAATCACCTCCTTTGACCTTCTGGCCACACTAATTTTGATGCAACCCAGGACATGTTTGGCTTTCTGGGCTGCAAGTGCACATTGCCAAGTCATGTCCAATCTCTCATCCAACAGCACCCCCAAGTCCTTCTCCTCAGGGGTGCTCTCAATCTATTCTCCACCCAGCCTGTATTTGTACTTGGGACTGCTCATACAAGAACTTTATCAACTCCAAAAATTATTTGACAGGGAATCAGTCATCAGCAAATCAACTATACTAATTGGAAAGGATACAAACATTTGCCTGGGGTTTTGGGTCTTTGTACTAACTAGAATGAGATTCTGAAGGCTACAGTCATTTTGGGCCGGAGTCAGAAGAACCCCTGTACAGAAATGTTGAACACTGGACTTTAGACAGAGACCCATTTTTTCAAACATACATAGCACTTCATAAGCACTGATCTTTAATTTTGATACCTGTCATCACCCCCGACTTCTGCACTGCAAGGCTGGACAATGCTTTGTTAAACCAGGATCTTTGCCTTGACCAGTTGTGCTGTTTTGTTTCTCTCTGCAGTTCTTGGTACCAATGTTTTCATCCAATGCCCAGATAAATGTATCTAATTCTGGAAGGAGGGTTGTTTTTTTCTAGCAATGCATTTCCCCTGTGAGAGAGGAACACTGAAAGGTTACTATGGGTTGGAAACCACAGCTTGTTTAGCCAGAAAAATAAATATTATCTATATTTCTTGTTCTTTCCTATCTATTGTATTGTCCTGGAGAGCAGTGGGAAAAGTGGAAGGCAAATGGCAGAGACCTTGCCAAGCCCCGTGACATGATGAATGACTTCTCACATCCCAGGGCTTGACATGAAGAGAGGCCACACAGGGTCACGCTGCTGTTTTCAGATGTTAAAAAGGCTCATCACCTACCCATTGCTTTCATTTCCAGCAGAAAGAGCTTCCCCACGTAGGACCTGCCCAGCTCTCCCATGAAGTATTCCTCTGCAACAGCACGGTCACCTACCCAGGAAAGCTCATTTTCGGTATCCTTGCTAACTCACTTACGGATATTCTACCAGACATGTTGAATGCTATGACCACAAAGTACCTCTCAGACATAGACAGAAAAATATTCCTGGATTTCTTCAAGTCTTCTGAGCAGCAAGGGTTGTGTGCTCTCTCTTTTTCCCTTTCCTTCCCTCCTCTCCATATGATATGCACATGGACAATCAGCTTTCAGTGTCTCCCCATACATTCCCAAGGACAATCCAACATATGCTACTTGTGGACAACCAATAGGAAAATCCCTTCAAACCAAGCTGAGGCAGGAACCACCTGTGGATGGGATGCAGCAGGACGAAGAGGGAAAAACAGCATTTGCTCTGGGATTCATAGCTGTGCATGAAAGGGAGCTCTCTTGATGGATGTCGCTGTACAAACTGAGGGGTTTTTTTCTTTGCCAACTTCTGATCATCTTAATTGCACTCTTGAAAATTACACTAGGGAGATGGAAAGAGGGAAATTGTGAGGTCCCCTATTCTGTGTGCTTTTCAGCAGCTGAACCGCTCAGTGTACAGCCACATTGCAGCCAGGCTCTGGAAGGGGACATGGGATAGGATGCCAGCATCCAGCCACCCACATCAGCAAGGAAGGATGAGATGGACAGTAAGAGACACTGGCTGGCAAACAGACCCTTTTCTTATCTCAGATCTGTCAGGTCATACCTGTTTATTTACAAAACCATCCTTCAAGCAGACACGGGGAAGAATAAATGACTCTGTATAATCTGAGGCAATCAAAATTTTGCTAAGTGTCGTGCAAGAGCTCTTGGCATTTCATATCAGTCTGGTTTGTAATTCAGTTCCCTCAGCCCAGTGTGTACAGCCCTGTCTCCTGTGGGAAACAAGCAGTCACAAACATGAGTATGTGTGAGTAGAAGCCATTCTGGGAAACACATACAGACCTTCAGCCTTCTGATAATTAATCTGCTCACCCTGCTGAAGAAAACCAAGCGCACTGCCAGTTCCCCCTCTGCTGTATCTTGCAAAACCAAAGAGAGAAACCAGTGACCACCCTGCATGGCTGCATGACCCAAGGCTTCTGCTTCCAGAGAGGCAAAGCAGTAGCTTTGCACATGGCTTTAGAAATATTTCTAACACCCAGGGAGCCCCTAAAACCAGAAGGTTGGGTTTATTAATAATGATTCTCATCTAGCAAAATTAAATCAAGGCATGTGAGGCCACCACCCATCTGATGTGTTTTCCTGCTGTCACCCAGGCCTTCAGCAAGGAGGTGAGGACAGGCTGCCCCCCAGCACATCACCTCCCTACTGAGGAGCAGCTCTGTGGAGAGTGCTGGTCCCACTGCAGGGCTGGGTACACCCCGTGGTGTTTGTCACCCTGGGGCACAAGAAACTGGGGCAGAGCTTGGGCATGCACTGAAACACATGCACAGTTCAGAAAGAAACCTGCAGGACACAAAATGTTAGGAAGGTCAATTCCTAAAGAATTAAGGGGTCCGGAACATAAGACTTAGGGTAGGGGAGATGGATTTGTTGCCTGCTGTCACTCATGGCTCCTGCAGGTCGAACTTCAACAGACACAGTCTGGAAAAGTGCCATTGATTTCACCCCCCCAAGGAGATGCTTGTGAAACTCTCACAACCAATATTAATATCAAAGAACTAGAGAGGAGCAGGGAACAGTCACTTCTGTTCTGTTCCCAGAATGAAAAAGTATGGCAAGAGGCACCTTACAAAGGCTGTGACAAACAGCCTCCACTTTGTGATAAAAGCCTTTGGGAAAGTGTCTGAACTCCTTGCATGCTCCCCAGCAACTTTCACAGGACACTCATGTCCAGTCCCCCAGGATTCCTGCTTTCTCAAGTGAGATGTTCACATAAGAGGTGTTGCCTACAACAGCTCATGAGGAAACACTGCAAGGCAGCTGTCAGGGATGTCCTGATTCCCCGGGAAGATCAGGATCCCACTGGGGTGGACGGAGGGGAGCCTTGTGGATGGAGATCCCTACCAGCATGCAAAACCCACGTTCACCAAACAGCATGTCCAAACAGAAAGCCATGCTGAGAGCAGCAGGACAAGGGTGAACAGCCAACAACTACACCACAGGGAGTCTGGAGTGACGCAGGTGATGCTGAGGTTGGTGAGACGAAGAACAAGCCCACAGGTGCCTCTGCCTGAAGCTAAACTGAACCCAGCTGCCCAGAATCACTGTGGTGCCACTGAGGCATCACCTGCTCCAGATGGTTGCAGCAGACAATGGCAAGGAGCCTGTGGCTCCGTGCCCAGCCACTGGGTGCCATCTCCAGCCCCAGCCAGGACCTCTCCAGCTGCAGATGGACGGAGTAATGCCTGGTCCTGCACTGTGGAATAAACAGGTACAAGCCATAATGTCCCCTACGAACCCCATTTCTCCCTCTCCAAGCAGGATGTACACCTCTTGGAAATGGCCCTATTTAAGGCAAATGCTTAGTTATATTAAAACTAAGAGATATATTAAAACAGTCTTCAAAAAAGCCCACTTCCATGACCCTGCTCTTCCCTTTAGGAAAGGAGTCAAAAATGTGTCACCTGTGGGAAGCATCTGAGCACTGAGGAGACCTGGAAAAGGTCCCATGGGCATGGACCAGGGGCATCTCTATCTCCATGATGCCACTGTCCATTGGCAGAGCCCACCTGAGCTGCGCAAATTGTGTGACACGTTATGGCTTTCCTTTTCCAGGACTGACCTGAGGGAAGGAGACATGGAGGAAGGCCACCTGCCCAACAAGAATGCATCGTCCGGCAAACTGGGAAGGTCTTTCCCTGAGCAATCTCCCAGTGGGCCTTGATAGATGTTAGAAATTGCACTGTCAGAGTTTGTCCTATGTTTATCCCATAGGTAAGTCCCAACTGGGAGGAAAAAAAAGGTAGGAATTACACAAATATTCCAGACACACATTTGCACTCTGCACACCTTTTATGCCCGATGAAAAGGCAGGAAATGTTCACACAAAGAGAGGAAGCATGTTAAAAAGACTGAACCTTTCATCAGAGACCATTGAAATTCTCATAACAAGGGCTGGTATGAAAGGTTGCTTATTCTGAGGTAAGACAGTGCCATTTCCTTCCCTCTCCAAGCAGCAAACACTCATGACAAATCTAAACCACAGTTGTAGGCCATGAGACACACAAAGCAAATAAAGGTTGCATCTGAATCCATCTCAGCTGCATCACCACGGCTATTATACGATTGAAAGTCATACTTCAACAAGTCAATATGCAAATGCTGTAGTATTGTACCATCATGAAAAATGCTACAGTATTTCAAAAGCAGTGGCCCCCAAAAATCCAAATCAAAGCAACAGTGAGGAAAATGAGAAATGCCACAGGTCTGACAATCTCACCCTGTTCTGTCTAATGAACCAACATGGGTTTGGTGGAATTATCAATATAGGAAACAATGGAAAAACGTCCTACATGCCACCATGCAACAGTAACCTACTTATAAATCATTACGTCTTGAAGTACAAGACTTATCTCTTTTATATATATTTATATATCATTACAACTAGTAATTATTTATAAGAAAAATGTTTGTTATAAATTTTTACTTAAAAGCAGTTTGTGTGAACAAACATTAGCAATGAATTCCACAGATAAATCATGCATATTAGAAAATATCTTTAAACGAAGAAATCAGAAAATATGTGCAATGTTCCCACTGAAACAGCATTTTTAGACCCTTGAACTTTTTATAGATTTCTTTTTTTCCTTGACTTCAAGGCTGGGTGCCATGCTATAAGAAGGTCTGTGCACACATGCCAGCTCCCACAGCAAGCTCCGGGCCTCGGACGGTGAACTCATTGAGGCAGAGATCATTTTCTCATGTACACAGACCACAGTCTGTCCTACACAGACCCACAACGCCAACAATACCGTGTCTGTCCCACAGTCAGATGTCACCTGACAAATGTGGGTCATGCCAGCACGCCATGCTGGCTTTGATTTCTGTTATTTGGGGCAATCAAGTCTCCTTTGCAGGGGGGAGCAGCCCCCTGATGAGGGGAGAAAGGATTTAACTGGAGATTACATCTCTTCTGTAAATTTGCAAGAAAGGCTCATTTAGGCCTTTCTGGACCTTCTACCTCCTTTCATCAATCCCTTGCCTGACAACATCTTTGGCTGGGCCATCTGCTGACCGCTTATATGGCCCACAAATTAGAGTGATGACAGCATAACGGTTGAAATTTAACATCTTCCCTGGCAAAACACAGTTTGTATGAGGCTGTCAGCTGTGACCTTGCCTACTGTTTTCTTCTAAGGTTGGAACCCTTCATCAGTTTCTGCTCAAGGGATCTTAAAAGCGCAACTTCCTAAAATTTGCAAAGACATACCACATGAACTCTGGGTCCAGAAAAAAGCTTCACAAATACAGACAATGTGTTGTCTGTATTTCAACATCAAGATCTAGAAGCCCATATTCACTCAATAACATACTAAGTAAGGCTCAGATCTGAGAAATAAAAACAGGCCACAGTACTTATAAATCAGCCTTCCTTTTGCAAAGCTCACTTTATACAAGAAAATCCAAAACAAAGCAGAGCAGAGTCAGGGTGCGCTCTGGGGCCTTGGTGGATGAGGGCATTTTAAGTAAATGCTGACCCAAGATGAAATTTTTATGAGCTATGAAACCCTTAGGCAGATGCAAGATATTGCTCGGGACCTCAGAGGAAAGGAGAGACTTGAAGATCAAGGGTCTCCCCCATTCATACTAACTCCCTCACCATTGCTATCTATTGCCAGCCTCACATTTTTATTATATGTCCCTTAAGAGTTCTAAAATAATCCCTGGAGCTAACTGGACTCCCATGAGCAAAATTCTTTTCACACTTCTTTAGTTTAAAACAAAAAAATGATGGAGGGCTCCATTCTCCCAAAGATCAGAGGAGGGTGTAAGTGGATGAGATGAAAGGTTTTGAGGGAATACCCTGCAAAAGGCTCAGGAAGCTGACCTGGTTCTCAGGCTAATGCTGGAAAACATGGACCTAAATCTGCTCTTCTGTTGCCACTGCACTATCACTAACCTCACCTCCTTCCTGTGCATTACGTACTTCTACTGAGTCACTAAAAGCTTCCTATACTTCAGCACAACTGCTAGAGAAAGTATCCATAACTGAGTTTCTGCCATTCAGTTATAATCCTATTTATACCTCAAGCATCATCACTACTTACATTCCAGCTATTATTTCTTCCCTTCCCTCACTTCAAACTCAAACATGTTTTTATTTCCTAATAATCTGAAGAATAAGAATTTCCAATGAAAATACCCACCAGAAATGTAAGTAAATAGATACTAAGTCACAATCTGTATTTCTTAAATACAGCAGTTAAGAACGAAGGTGGAATTGGACAGACTTTAAACAACTTTTTATCAGTGCTGAAAGAGTGCATAACTTCCACTTAAAATAGTTGAAAACTGTTTTTTTACAACCTATCATGGCAATGGTTCCAGACAATATATGGTATATCTAAGAATAGTAGCAGTCATTGATGGAAACTGATAACATTTGGGGACTGAAGGTTAATCTGTTCTGGAAAAAAAAAAAGGGAACAATGGAGAGTGAAATAGAAACTCAAGTCTCTTAAATAAAACTATTTTAAGGACAGAATGATGAGTTTTAACATCAATCATGGGAAAACATTTCAAAGTTGTTCCTAAAGGATCTAAATTTGAAGCCTTGGGAAAAAGGAACTCTTTGCAGTGACAGCAAAAAAAAATCTTAAGGGATAAGACAAAATACAGTGTAAAGATAATCCGTTTGTATTTTTTAAACACTACAAATCAGACTGTTCATTTTGAGCTTTCTGTGATTAAGGTCAGTAAAGACTCAATGTTCAGTCAAGTTTATCCTTATTTCTTTATGCAGCTCCAATGTACTTATCTGCCCATAAATCATGGTACATGCTCTGAGCACTGAAGGCACATTGACATGGATAATCAAAAACTGACCAGAGATTGCAAATAAACCCAAATGAAAATGTATGAAAATTTTCAATTTATACTCTCGTTGGCTTGATTTTTTTTTTTTTTATTTTAAGAAATGGTATTCTGTTCAGCACATTACAGGGGAAAGCCCAGGAGAAAAAAAACAAAACAGGATCACTACTCTCTCCCAGCAAAGCCACAATCAAGCCAAGAGAGCCCTGATGCATCTCTCTGAACACACAACCACCCCTTGGGTGGAAGAAAACTGAGCAGGTGCCCACATTAAACCAGTGCACACTTTGTCAGTTTGCACTTGAGCAGGTGCATAAGTGCTTTGCTCGAGGACTTAGTTACAGTTAAAATAAGCTAATTCAAGGAATAAAAGTCTACCAAAGGTAATTATATTGTTTACTGATGCATCAAGTCAATCCTCTATATAAAAGAGCATATTTATGTGCAGCGTAGGTCTGGTTCTATTCAATCAAAGATTAAATATTTATTGATTGCAGGAATAGGGCCGAATTTGGGATATTTTTAAGGATTAGGAGAGAAGTGCTAAATCCCAAAGTATCTAATTTAACTATGCAAAATAGGGAATATTATTGCCTTTGTTTTGCTTATGAAATTCAAAGGCACAGGGAAATAAAGTGCCAGACTCAGGGTGTCAGAGGAGCCACTTGCAGAAGCTCCTGAGCTTGCCCAGTTCCCAAGCAAGTGTCTTCTGCAACACATGCTGTTCCTCTCCTGTCGTGCTGGGGCAGCACCACGGACAGTTGGGCAAAGGTTTGAGAGGCCCTGTCACAGCTCCACTGGCTGCACAGGGGTTTGACTACCCCCCGAGAGCCCAAGGAAGTGTCTAAACAAATTAGCAGAAAGTCGTTGACCGATTTTTTTTTAATCAGAATTTTTTCTATCCAGCCCTTGACACGTGGTTTCACCCATTTCACTCCTCTTTGAACCTGATGCTCTTGGGTGCTACCATCACCTGTCCCTCTTGAATGAAGGGGCAGTAAGTGTAAAACAGGGCCTTACTGGAACTTGCGAAGATTTGGACCTGTGTATTTTAATATGCTCGCTGAGCAGGTGAATTTGCATTGTACATGTGTAAATCTCCCTTTGTCCTGTGCTCCTGTGCAGCAACTCAAAACTCCTGCTTTTTGTCCCCAGAAGACCACCTTTAAAGTTTGATTTTCAAATGAAAAATGCCCAACCAGTGCAGACTGGCATTTTCCATCATTGTTTAACTGCACTATATAAAATTCCATGTTGCTTCAAATTATTTCTTCAGATTGTATACTCTGAGGGTTTTTTCCTTGTGCTATATTTAACACTGACAATTGTTATATTTAAAAATATTCAAATGAGATATTTCAAAATATCTGACTGATTAAGTGTGCTTAGCTCACGGATATGTCTGTTGCACTGTGCATGGCAAACAGGCAGTGCTTCTTGCCTTGTTTTGGCATGGGTAGATGTTTAATCAATGAACAAATCTGAAAAGAAATTTGTTTGGTATCAGGTAGTAGACTGGCTCACACCGAGGTGTAACTACACCTTGCACCGTGTAAACAAATTGGTTTCCAAGTTCCTCTTGTGGACTTCCTTCTGTGTTCATCCTTTGAATGCGCGCGATTTCTTTACACTTTTTTAACACGGTGGCTTTAAAAGATACACTGAAACGCTTGGGTTGCACCCCCGCGCAGATGATGGCCTCTGGATGGTGCTGGGGGCAGCAGTGCCCGCTTCAGACGGGAAGGCGTAACCGCGGTGCCAGTTTCGGAGGGGCGGCGGGGTTAAGGGTGTCCCCGGGGAGGTGCCGCAGCAGCAGGGCACGGAGCGCAGGGCCAGGGAGAGGCGCGGGGCAGCGGCGGCTCCGCCAAATCTGAGAGAGGACGGGGAAAAACCGCGCGAGGCACAGAGGTAAATTCAAAGACGCCGCGTTTTGCTCTGTCAGATGCAAAAACGGCGGCGGAAAAATCACCCCCGACCACCTGAAAGGTCAGCTGGGGCACTGCTCCGCAAGAGTCATTTCAAGAGTCAAAAACCCTTTTAAAAGGGCGAGAGAGAGAAGAAAGAGCATCCCCGGAGAAACAACCTCTGTCCCTTCTTCTCACCCTGCAGGACAAACGGACAGCCTTGCCCGCCGTCCTGCCGGCAGCGGTCCCGCCACAGACCTCTCTCCCTAGACCAGGAACGGGACTTTAAACACCGGCTGCAGGCTGGAAACCACGGCAGCAGCAATGACAGGGGGTGATTCGGTTGTTTACGTGGCTGAACCATAATTTCAAAAACCCAGCATTTAAAATAGGGCAAGATGGAAATCCCAGCTTCTTTTTTCCCTCTGCACATTTGTGCTTCAGCAGGTTGAATGCAATTTACCTAACTGGAGTGTGTATTACAGGCTGGAAGATCTGGGCGTCTGTGTAAAAATTTTATCTGGTGAAGTCATGTAATGGGTTGTTTAAAAGGACAACAATAGTTTAAAATCAAAAGTTTCCTATGAATTTGGTAAAGCTATATTGTTAAAGCTTATACATAGGCAAAAACTTCAGGACCCCTTAGACTGTGTGAAAATGAATATTTGATGTGTTTGGGGCTTATGTCTTTACAGTAAAAATTTCAATCAGAATCTTCACATAACTCAGTTATTCAATAATTTACCTGAAACATAAATTCTGAGCTGGAATATATCTAAGTCAAAAGTTGAACTTCATATTTAGCCAAGGACCATCACACAGTATCTGTTTCTGAACAAAGTGGTTTAAATAAACATTTATTGACATTTTCTCTGACTTTCAATTGCCTATTGCAGAATTAGCTGTTATTATTCTTCAGCATTGCAAACCCCAAGAAGACACAAAGAGAGAAGGAGGATTAGACCTTTAAACAGTCTCTCACCGTTATGAATTTTAAAATGTTTCCCACATGGAAGTTTTCTCACAGAGCAACAGTGATGAGGCTGTTGAACAGCACAGTTGCTGGTTTCCAGGGGCACTCTGCAGCCGAAAGCAGATTCCCACAACAGTGTACCTGCCTACGAGGCCGTGCTCAGCCCTGGACTGTGTCCGTCAACCAGTACAGCTCCAACGTAGAGACCCTACTTTGTGAACAACTTTGCCTACTCCTGTTCATTCTCCTCCGCATGGGCGCTTACAGAAGGCACGTTAATTTATTAATTCTGGGCGCGACTTTCCATCTCCAAAGCCACCTGCTAGTGCCTGACCCCCAGCCCTCGCCCGTGGCTCCTTCAAGGGGAGCAACAGGCTGGCTGCCTGCCCCGGTCGCGCCGGGCCGTTCCCCGCAGTGACACATCGCGGTGACCCGATGGCACCGCCAGCTGCGGCACCTCAGAGCCCCCGAGGAGAGGGTGATGCGCTCAGTTCAAGCCGGCTCCGAAAGCCGCTGGAGTGAGAAAGGGACAGATTGACGGCAACTTGGGAGGCTCCGGGTCAGGCTCGGGACCGGTTGAGGAGAGGGGACTCGCAATTTCCTCTGGCTTCGGGCTGCGCCTGGCTGGAGCCGCTCCGAGGCGGCGCTGGGACGGGGGGCGGACGGCGGTCCCCGCGGCCGGGGCTGGTGGAGACGGTCCCGCACGGCCGGGGTGCCCCTCCGAGCCTCCCGCCGGGGCTGACCTGGGGCACGGCACACGATCCCGGGGTTCCCCGTCCAGAGCGCCCGCTTTCCCCCCACCACTCTCCTTCCCACGGGACACGCCGCGGCCGCCCGGGGGACGAGCAGCGCCGAGCACGGCGGGCGTCACCACCTACCGTGGTACTCCTGGCCGGGCACGTAGGCGGCGGGGTTGCCCGCGATGTGGAGGGCGATGAGCACCTCGCCCTGCTCGCCGTCGCCCTCCAGCTCTCCGTGGTGGGTGCAGAGGAAGAAGAAGGGCGAGAAACGGGCACGGGGGGCAGCCGCCCGGCCCGCCGCCAGCAGGGCACCCAGGGCGGCCAGCAGGCAGGGCCAGCCCCCGGGGACGCCCCGCCGCCGCTCCATGCTGCTGCCGCCGGCGCCGCTGGGGCATCCAGGGCACGGCGGGGCCGGCGCTTCGCTCCGCTCCGCTCCGCGCGGGACGGGGCGGGACGGACGGGACGGGGCGGGCGCTGCCCCCCGCCGCGGCCCGCGGGACTTCGAGGGGAGGCGGGCGCGGGGCTCGGAGCGCGGAGCGGAGCGGGCAGGGGCGGCCCCTCCGCGCCCGACGAAGGTTTGCGCCGTCCCCGCCTGCCGCTGCCGGGGTGCGGGGCACGGAGCTGGGAGTGCGAGGGCTGGGAATAATTTATTTCCCCCGGTGTCGGGGTGGGAGGGAGGGGAAGGTCCCTCCCCTCCTCCTCCTCCGCCTCCTCCGCCGCCGCCGCCCGCTCCTGCTGCTCCTCGCTCTGCGCGCCGGTGTGCGGTGCTGCCGCTGCGGGCACGGGGGCTGCGAGCTGGGCTCTGCTGCCCGCCCTTTGTCTACCGCCGGGTCCCAGCCACTGCCCTGCCCCTGCCTCTGCGTCCACGCCCCAGCTTCTGCCCCTGTCTCGGCTCCCGGGTCCCAGTCCCTGACACTGCCCTTGCCTTGGTTCCTGTACCTGCCCCTTGTCCCTCCTCCTGTCCTTGTTCCTGCTCCGCACCCTGACACCTGAGTCCCTGCCTCTGCTCCCTCCTTGTTCCCATATTCCTGTCTTTCAGACCCAGCCCAAATGTCACTGCTTCTATCCCTCTATCCATCCTTTTGTCCCATGCTTCTGTCCCTCTCCTCCATCCCTTGTCCTTTTGCCCTGTCCATGTCCTTGTCCCTCAGCTTCTATCCCTCTGCCCATCCCTCTGCCCCATCCCTCTGTCTCTGTGCTCCCTGCCATCTTTTTGACTTGTCCTTGTCCCTCTGTCCCAGCCCCTGTGCACCTGCCCCATCCCTTGTCCTTTTGCCCCTACTCCTCTGCCCTGGTCCCTGTTCCTTTGCCTCAGCCCCAGATCCTGCCCTTGGCTCCTGCTGCTGCCCCTGCCCCTGTCCCAGCCACAGTTCTGCCTCTGCTGTACCCACTGCTGGGGAAAAGTGAGATTTTTACTTAAACCTCCACTGCTATTTTCAACATGATACACATGAACACACATCCCCAGGGGTAGGTCCGGCAGCTCTGGCGTGCTAGTTTGTGAGCCCCTGGAGAGTGCAAGTCCCTGAAAGAGGTCTTTAATGCCCTGAGAGTGTGTGCCCAGGCCTTTCATCCCAGGAAGAGGGGCAAATCCAGTGGGGACCACAAGGAGAATGAGCAGCTGAACAAAAAAGACTGGCAAGTCAAATAATTCATATAAACATACATCTTTAACAAAGCAGGGTTGACAGAGGGACCAGAGCATCAGGAGATGGGAGCAAATCTACCACGGTTTAAAGCATCCACCATGCTGCTACTGGACCCTGCTCAATGCCCAGAGACAGCCGGGGTGAGCGTTAGTGACATGATGTAATCGGAAAGGAGAGCCTACCTGCCAGCATTTTTGAAGTGCAAAACTGGCACAGTCCAGGGGCTCCCTCCTGGATTGGTTTCAGTGCCAGAGGGAAAGGCTCCCTCCACGGAGGCGCATGCCACATGGATGGCACCACGCAGCTGCCCTATGTCCATGCAGGCTGCTTCCCTGGCCCACCTCCCACCCATCTGATGGAGATCCCATGCATGGGTGGCCCAGGGGACATCCTCACCATCTGCCCAACCTGCCTCTTCCTCTGGCTCAGCCTTGAGTCTGAGTTCACTGCCACCAGCAAAACTTTGCTGTGCTTTCCTGTCTTACTGGGTTGCACCTCGCTAGGGATGGAGTGAGGCAATGTCCCTCCTCAGCTTGGGTGGAGAAATGCATTGCATTTGCTATAAAGACAAAAGGCACTGGTGGTGGACCGTGTATGGGACAGGACACCTCCCGCCTCTGGTTAGTGAGTGTCCCTGGCCACTGTCATGGAAACTGGTCTTTGCAGTAGCTAGTGAAGAGCTGGTTTGGCTCCAAGACTTCCTCTTTAGGTGGTTTATTTGTTTTTCAACTTTGGGTATTTGTTTGTTTGTTGGATTTTTTAACATCTGTGCTCCTCCATATATTTCGATGCTTGTAAAAGTGACAGACTAATAATCCCATTTCCTCATGCCAAAATATCATGTAGGCAAAAGCTGTGCAGGCTCGCTGGTGAAACCACTGCCAACGGGATGTGTTCTCCCTTGTGCACTCCTGCTTCCCTCCACCAGGAGCTTGCCAGTGAGGCCAGGTCATGCCAGAGGGGCTTCATCTGGGCAAACACACCCTGGCTTGTGCCTTCTCTGCCCAGCAGTCGTGGAAAGTTGGCCAGTCACTTTGGGGGGCACTGCTAGACGTAGCCAACTCTCTTGTTTTATGAAAAAGAAAGTGGCAGGGAAAGGGACTGATGGGGTCCCACTGCTGTGGGAGGAGGGGATGCTGTCTGCCTTTGCTGGGATGTTGCTATACCAGTCGCCAGCAATGCCTTCTCTTTTTTTTTTTTTTCTTTTTTTTCCCTGAGAGATAATTCCCTAAATAATCTTGAGACCATGTCGGTAGCTAATCTACCAGCAGATTTCAAGGCTAAGACTACTGCTCCCTGAATTCACTGGGATTTGGATGGGGCCCATGCTGATGAATTTTACAGAATTTTCTTTGTTTCCAGCTGCTTAGTATCCAGAGCATCCAGGATTGTTATTGCAGCCAGCCCATGTCTTTCTTCTAGGAGATATGTTTGTTACTTACCAACCAGGGGACAGTCTGTAAAAGAAGGCAAAAAAGTAACAGCTCTACTTGGAAGCCTTGTGTCTCTCCTGAGTCATCTTTATCCTCCATTTCTTTGTTATGTCTCCCTCTCTCCTTTCTCCTTTGTTTCTTATACTTTCGCAAGACCTCTAACCTCTTCTTCACAGGGCAAGATGAGGATGTCCCATGGCCTGCCATCTCATCCAGGCTCAGTTGGTGGGGAATCCAGCAGAGACCCCAGACCACTGATACTCAAGGACATAGGATTTAAATGGACCATTTGAGACCTTAAACCCCATTTCGTGCACCCTCCAGAAATAGTGTAATAGGCATTAATTCCAGACAAGACACCTGCCTTCTCAAACCTACCCACCTAGGTCAAAAAGTGCTTCCCAAAACTGTCCTGCACATTTCAGGCTCATCTTTCCATAGAAGAGCAATGCTAATGATGCACATCAGCAAAAGAGGAGGACCTATGAACTCCATGACTTTGCATGTCCCTACCATACCAGGAAGACATTTGCTGAGAGAGTTGCAGGGAGCCAAGGCCTGTGTATCAGAGGAAAGTAAGAAAAAAAGAAGCTTCCAGACCCTTGAGGCTTTGCCTAAAGGAAAACTTCTTCCTGGCCCCAGCTCCAGCACAATCTCGCTGATACAAGCAGGATTTACCCATAACTCACCCCAAACCATACCTGGTGTGAAAGATTTTGTTACAACCCGAAGCACGAGCACCCCCACGCAGCCCCTGCCCCTGAGCAGCCTCCAGCTTGGCCAGGCACAGAGGGAGCCTCCCACCAGGCTGTCCCCATTGTTTCACAGGAGGCCAGGCATGTCTCAGTGGGATTTTGCATTGACTTCATATCCCCTCACTCTTCTGGGTAAATACAGTACCTGGTTTTTGAAGACTGAGAGGTTTATGAAATGTCTTTGGTCAGAATTTCCCATTCACCCTCCTCCTATTGACAGCAAGGCTAAGATGTTATTATTAATAACATTAAAAGAACTATTTAAGAGAAGCGATTAACACCAACCCCTCTGCAACAAAAATGAAAGCTTGTAAAAATTGTAATAATCTCTACTTTCTCGTCCAAGATCTTCATGTAAGTTACAGCCATTCCCTATTAAAGGCAGGAAGTACCTCATGCTGCAGGATGGAGGTTACCACAGGCTTTCGCCCCTCATGCAGTATGTTTTTTAACACAGAAAACAACGAGGTGTAAATTGAGATGAGAAATGAGTAAAGACTGTTGTCTGCAATGGAGAATGCAATAGGTGGAATGTAAATAATTACTTAGGAGGTACGGGCCTCTTTCAAGCATGGGAGGGAAATCACAGCACAGATGGACATGGCTGCAGTCCATATTAATTTAAGGAAGTGATTATTCAGGCAGTAGAGCTGCTCACTTCATTCAGGGAGAGAGCTCACACCCCAAAAGCAGAATTGGAAAGCACATTAGCAGGCAAGGAGCTGCTTTATTAACGTGGCCAGAGCAGATAATTTTGAAAGGATCAGGGCAGACTGGGGAACTATTAAGAAACACCAAGCAATAAGGAGTTTTGTTCAAGCTCCTTGAGTCTGGGTAAATGCTTTCATGGAAGAATGTAGAAAAAAACTCTTCTCACTGTCACCATGTGGAGAGTCCTGATGCACACTTTGTCCCCAGCTTTCAACAGCTTTCTATGACAAAAATGAAGGAAACTGCCTAGACTTTCTACATAATCAGCTGCAAATAAGCAGGAGCCATGGAGCACCAAATAGCAGGTATCATTTATTCCTTGTGGTATAGCATGTAACATCAGAAAACAGGACAGCAAGCTGAAGTACTTTGACTTTTTCACATAATTATAAAGCTGTAAAGTGGACTTTCCAAAGACATATCTTTCCACCAAATCTTTATTTTCTATTCATCCATGCAAGCACACAGTGTTTTCTTTGTATGTCTTTCCTCTTGACCACTAGATGTACACACAAAGCAGACCTGCTCTTTCATCTTCTTGGAAGACTTTCCTAAAGAAAGACATACTGATGGCTAGAGGTGAATGATGTGCAGAAGACTCTGCAGCTGATATAAGGGATGAACGCCCATGAAGCACTGCTGTGTTACCAGTGGCAGTGGTACCCCTGGGCTCAGCAGACACTGTAGCTCACACATGTTCTTGTCAACCTGAGACATAAGGGATAAGTTTTCCTATGCAGCAGCTGGTTTTCTGGAGTTGTGGAATGCAAGATTTTCAGCAAATACTTGCAATGAAACCACAGCAGAAAACCAGACTGAGATACTCAGTGTCAGTGTGCCAATCTCTCCCCGGCCCGGCCC